>CM077170.1:13877841-14477841 GCA_039654105.1 Coreius guichenoti
AGGTGACAGTTACATTGTACTTACTCAAATAAGTACTGAGTATTATTAATTAACTACATGTACTTAGAGTTACGGTTAGGGTTATAGTTTGGTTTAGGGTTTGTTACTTGTAATTATGCATAATTTACTGTTATTACTATAGTACGTACATGTAACTATGTCACCTTAAAATAAAGTGTTACATATTTTCTTGTAAAATGTACTATATTAATCTTTAATACTTTTTTACATTGTAGTATACTAGTTTTGTTAGCCTCAAATACTTAAAGATGTTTAAATCATGGCTACCTGTTATACTAAATCAGAACATTGAAACTGCTCTTGGTGTGAGTGAAATGAATGTGAAGGGAAGAGAAGTGACATAAGTGATTCATTCGTAACTGGAAGTGGCTCATCCTGTTTGTGTGTGTGTCTTGTCCAGCGTTCTGCCCTTATCCACTGTGAGTGTTTTTGTGCGTGTCCTGTCCTGCTCTCTGTCCTTTTCCTGCCTGACTGATGATGTTTATCATGTCATGGTTCTTGTCCCTTTCCAGCGTTTGTTGAGATAAACTTGTTATCTGCGTACAGCAAAAAGCATTACTCTGATGGATACAGCGCGACCAGACCTTCCTCATCAGATTTAGGGGCGGAAGACCTTTAATACAAGATTTTATCTTTCTGTTACTCATTCTGAATTATCCGCTCTCTATAAATAGCCCATTAAGATGAAAATAACTTGCTAATTGCTGTAAATTGAGTTATTTTCTTATGTTAATGGCTCCACATAATCAGCTTAATCTAATAATGGAGTTTGTTATGATCTGTTCAGGGAAAGCAGTGGCACATGGTATAACAATTGTGCAAGTGTGTAGATGAACATTACAAGACAATGCTGCTTTGTGGACTTCATTTCAGTCAGACGCAAAATTGAATTTCTTCTGTTTTTCAACCTTTTCTGACTTTCATTATTTTACACTTATCCAGTTAAGAACTTCCTTCCTGACCTCTGAATAGATGCTAAAAGGGAAAGTGTGCTTCTATGTGTGTATACGCTGCACAAATATTTGCTGTTAATATGTGATAAATTTGTGGCCAGAGGTTGGCTATTTATTTATTTAAAGTTTTCTACAAGTTCCACTGCAAGGAAAAATATGAGTTCACTGTATTATATTATATTATATTATTTAGTGCTGTCAAATCGATTCATCGCATCCAAAATAAAAGTTTGTGTTTACATAATGTATGTGTGTGTACTGTGTATATCTTATAAATACACACACATGCATGTATATATTTAATAAAAATGTGTTATATTTATATATAAAATATTTATATTTATATAAAATATAAATATGTATACAGTATATACCTGCAAATACTTAATAAATATATACATGAATGAGTGTGTATTTATATATACATAATCATTATACACAGTACACACAAATATATTATGTAAACACTTATTTTGGATGCGATTAATCGATTTAACAGGCACTATATTATATTATATTAAATATTAAAATTTAGTTCAGATTATGGATATGATTCACATGCTTTTATGTAAATATATTATGTAAATATATATGTTTATTATTAATTAATTTATTTAACTTATAATTCATTTTTATTATAATAATCTTTATGACATTATTATAAAACATTTATTAAAATAATTAAAAAAAATATAATTTATTTGTATTAAGGACATCCTAACATTCTTGTGCTGCTCTTACCTGCAGTCTGTTCTTCACATTATTGTTATATGTGCTAGAAAATACAAGGGGTTTGCTGTATTGATAGAAAACAACACTGCTAGCTGTAACCATGGCTGCTAATTCTGTATGTATATGTTTATGAGTATTTGTATGGGCAATTAAGGGATTGGTCATTGCATTAACAACTGCATAAATCTTAACTTAAATAAATTCAGGGGGTTTTGGTTACGGTTTTGGTAGCAGATGTGTTGACATGCTGTAGCGTGAGCGTCCGTTTGTCTTTGTACCTGAGCAGCATATGACAGAAAGACACATCTGGTGCAGAGTGATAAGACCACCAGTTTTAAACTGTTACTGACAAGGCTTTGATAACATTGATGTGCGTGAGAGATTAAAGTTTTGTCTACTTTTTTCTTAAAACATATGTGTTTGTGTGTTTATGTTGGACAAATGCACTCAGAGATAAAGTCATGCTCACCAGGAAGAGTTTTCTGCACTCCTGTATCATATGTGCTAAGCCATGTGTGGCCGCCAGGTTCTCGTTCAAGTCCCTTTGGTCTGGTTTTCCCAAGGTGTTCTTTCTGTTCATGACCCTGTGATAAGGAAAACATATTAAAAGGGCTAAACGGATAAAGTAAAAATGATGTTCGATGCAAGCACTTGTCTAATCTCGGTGTGACGGCTAAAACTGAATGCTACATTTTTAAGTGCAGCAGGCATTCAAAGCCTTACGTAAGTCATCTCTCTTTTTTTTAACCTATTCTTCCCTAGTTTCCTGTTTTTGTAGGGCGGTTATTCAAGCGAGATAGAGTATAATTACATGGTTTAACGGTTTGATGTAGTCGCACGCCAAATATGATGGAAGTTTGCAATTAAAAAAGATGAGCAGATCTATGTGAAGTCTGTTAATAGACTGAGCGCACACGCACCTGGGTGAGGAGCTCTCTCTCCGCAGTGTGTTGAGGTGGAAGAGAGAGGGTGCCAAACACACGGCCAGGTTAGTGCAGGTCATCTGGTTTTCACCCACGCTGGCTGTTACATCACTCAGGAAGCACAACAAAGTCTGCAGGGCCTCACGGTTCTCGTCCGGTAAAAGCAACACGGCGGCCCTCACTGCCTGCAGACGCTGCTCTTTGGGAACATCTGAAACCGACAGAGTTGTTTCATTAGTTTACTCCGAACACAGTGTATGAGGAATAAGGCTGTTTACACCTTGTATTGAGATGCGTTTTGGTCGATCGGATCACAGGTGGATGATGCTAAATACAGGTGTAAACGGGGTCTAAAAACGTTTTGAGTTTGTCCACTTTTGACCACTTCCAGAGGTAGTCGAAAACGCATTAGACTGGATTGCTTTCGTAGTGTAAACATGTGGTCAAATGCATTCGAACAGCCACAAAAGACCACCTACTGACCTAATGTGTAAACATTATGGGAAGCGTGCTAGCCAGACGGGATTTGTCGGCTGAAGTTTGGTTTAAAGACGAAAAACATACCAATGTTCTCTCACCATTCCTGATTTTTAACAAGCGCTTACTGCGTTTGACGTTCTTGTGGCTGTCAGAGCCGAAACAAAAGTCATCTCCGGGCACGTTCGTATGTAAATTGCATGAGCTTATTTCATCCATTAGATCAAAAGATCTGAAAAAGCCCATATATTTACCCTTCCATAGCCCTTCCCCTCGAAAAAATCAGGACAGAAAGTGGACAAAAGAGACGGATTAAAACACCAGGTGTAAATGGGAATGTGTCTCACTCGTCTACTTGTGATCCGATCGACCAAATTGCATCTTAATACCAGGTGTAAACAGGGCCTAAGATACAAAAAGTACTGTGGCAGTGTATCGGTACAGATATGTTCATGATATTCTTTGCATTCCAAGCAAATATCCAAAACATGACAAAACTCATGATAAACCATGTCTAAAACAGTATTACTAGTGGTATATTTTTACATTTTATATTATTTATGTATATAATATTTTTTTAATTTAATTCAAATATATATTATATTTATATATGCATTTTATATTTGTATTTTAGAATATTTATATTGTGTATTTTTTTTCTTTGTTTTTCTTATTTAAAATATTTAAATATTTACAATTTTGTACATCTTTTGTATTTGAATCTAAAAATATAATAAGTTAATACAATCAATACACCCACAACACTCTTCTTTTTCATTATGTCTTTCGTAGAAGGAAGGAAGGAAGGGAGTTAGTCCAGATCAGGGAGGGGTGTTCAAACTTCAGAAATCAACAATATAAACCAACTAGACTGGCAGAAGAATCTAGCACACTCAAACCACACAATCTCTATATTCAGCATATCTGCAACATGTTGTAATATGCCACTGATAAAAAAAAAGCGGCTTTTGAACAGCAAAGGACGGATTGATGTGAACTGAAATGTCATGTATGGAATTGTGTGTGTGTTCGTCAGATGATGTCTGTTATTTTCACCCTTGGGAATGAAAGACCCTGTGTGAACACAAAACAGGCACACACAAACCCTTGCTTTTTTTTTGTGTGGGATTGAGACCTCTCTTGTGGTTGGGGTCAACTATAGTCTTTGAGAGGACATATTTGTGCTGGTTGTTTTCTTCGTAATTTTGGTTGGGGTAACAGACCACTTTAATCAAGCTATTTTCCTGAAAGACTGGAGTTATAATGCTGCTTATTGTGAGCCTGTCCAAGCAAGAACAATGTACCATAATATCACAGTATCAATATAATATCATGTTCTGTTCACTACAAATGGAATAATCACTGTGAATTTTTGACACATGGCCGACAGACCTTGTAAATCACATTAGAGAAGTCTATAAAATTGTATTATATTCTCGTTACATTTTCAAAATGGAACATTGATAAATATAAAATGAAATAAATTAATGGAAAATTGTTCTGGCTCCAAACCAGACACATTTTCAAATGCATGTACCTTGGCATCATCTACAGACTAATTTATGGATGGTTTACCAGAGTGATGTACGTGCTTGGAGTTGTTCAAGATTCTGATATTTGAGGTGAGCACACACACATATTAGAGAGTTTGTGTACTGTGAAATAGCTGTGGTAAGTACACACCAGACCACTTGTGAGTTACAACTTGGTGCTGGCACTGATTCTGATTTATAGGTGCCAAAACGTCATTTGACAGCTATTTCCTGAACTTGTTTAGATTTCTTCACCCATCCAAGAACAAGCATCTACAGTATAGTACAGTCATTGTGTAGTTGTGAGTTTCCCTTTGGTTATGAAATGCCTTGCTCTTTTAATGTTTGAGTTCTTGTTTCAAAAGCCAAGATATCAATGTTTGCGAGTAAATTTTGTACAGGCACATGTCTGTGCAAGTGTGTGGTCTTTTACAAAAAAGTTCTTACATTGATATATTTGCAGAAAGGTATCAGACAGTTTGCTGGTAAGCAGAGGCTCTGGAAGGTCTCGGAAATACTGCTTTAGCATGTCGGCCACGTCATAAGCTGATTGGCCCTCGTAGTTGACTCCGCCCCCACCAGCACCACATGATTCGTTCATTTGGCGAAGGGCTTGGATACGTGACTTCACCCCTGATTTCCTAAACAACCCCACCTGTAGAGAGAGAGAGAGAGAGAGAGAGAGAGAGAGAGTCCATAGATCACTTGCTTTCTCATAAACACCTTTGGAATGGAATTTCAACCATGTGGATAACTGGTAATATGTAACTAGTGGATATATGGAACCAGGACATTCAGGCATGTTTTGCTACGTGCAAACTTAGACTGAGAGTGTTGAACTCAAGTATGCGGTGAGAAAACAACAGATGTCTTGCGCTTAAATATGGCCTTGTTGCATGTAGCAACACAACAGGGAACATGCAACTAAACAGCTGTTCAAATAGGGATCATTTAACTAGGTTATGACCTTGACCAGACATTTTTTTTTCTCTTTGCAGATTTTTATTAACAAATATTTAGATTGTTGTTTTTCTATAGAGGACTGAATATACCACTAAACAAACCAGTTAGGTATGCTATGACGTGTTTGTGAAATCTTCTGTAAGCTTCGAAGCATATGTTTGGACGTGTGCATACTTGCATCTGTGCACGTCTGTCATCTCTCACCTGGTCGAGGCATTGGCTCCGTAGGTAACGCATGGCTTGCTGAATACTCTGAGGCAGGGGTTGTCCGCTCCTTTGAACTATCACCTGCAGTGGAACACCAAACACACTCCTGTCTTTATAGTCTCGAACCTTGATCCGCTTCATAAACTTGGGAACAGCCCTGTAAAGCACACAAAAATTTATATATAAATACAAATTGACATTACAAACAGTGGAGTGCTGTTGTCGTGCTACACAGATACTTGTTTAAAAAAGTAGCTTTTAAGCAAGTAGTCTTTCTATTTTTACTTATTTACTCCCAACATTGCATAGTAGTAATTTAATGTCAAGTCATATAGAGCACAGTACATACCAAACAAAGACAGTTTTGACATTTTTTTCTTCAATATTACATAAGTGTTCAGAGGCACACATGGCTACATATGAGCAGCATGTGTCAACAGGATACTGGTCTGCAAGTGTATGAGTGTGTAGATAATTGTGTATTTAATGGGAAAACATTTAGAAGATGAGGGGCCACTAAAAGCTGTTTCCACCTTTACAGACAAAAGGATAAACACTGTGACAGCAGACAATGGCTCTGAGCAGACGGGATATAATGGAACAAACACATGTGTGGACATCAATGTGGCAGGTTGTTTGTGTTTCCGACCGACAGTGTATTTGTCTGTGCATTTGTAAGTGTGTATGTCTCCGAAGTGCTGAATAGCAGGTTTGTCATTATCATGATGTATGGTGGTTTCACAAAAATCTCTTATTTTATAAGTGTCGATCTTCAGTAGATAGATAGATAGATAGATAGATAGATAGATAGATAGATCCTCACCAGCTGAAGCCATGCTTGTTGGTGGGTGTGTATCTCTCCAGTAGAGCAGTAAGTTTGAGCAGGCTGTATTTCTGGAGGAGGTTCATCTGCAAAACTGACTGACATCCAACTTGTAGCACTGTTGACGACAGACTTGGCCTGTGGGAGATCTGGAAACTTGGCCAGCGCAGTTTCTGAGGTCTGCAACATAAACATTCACACAAACGTTACACCTAACCAAGCTCAAACAATCACAAAATGTTCAAAACATAGACATTATAGACAAATATAAATTAGTGTTTATAAACTGCAAGTCATGAACCACACAGAATTAATTATGCTAACACAACACACACACTCACAAGTACACAAAAAAAACTTTGACTTATATTGTGTATACACACATAAACACAAGCTAGAGGATGAGCTGCAGATAACAGAGATTAATCAAGGCCTCTGTCACCAGGTGGGAGATAGAATTCCTGCGGTACATTCCACTAGGATTCTGTATCTTTCGAGTCCCTTGTTATGTAAGGAGAGCCGTTCTGACATGCTCTCTCTCACTCCCTCTCTCCCTCCCTTTCCCTTAATTCAGTGTGCTTTATTGCCATGATAGTTTTCCAAAGAGAATTGCCAAAGCTCTAAATTACTACAGGAACGGTTTTGGTAGAACTGCCAATAAGAAAACATAAGACATATCTGTCTCATAGATTACTCAGTGTGTGTATGAGTTTCACCTGTTGGCTCGTGTAAGTGATGCTCCCACACCAGAATCACATCTTTCACGTGAGCTGAGTGTCTCATCCCTTTCTGCTAGCGGGTTTCCAGTGCTGTCCTGGTCACTGCCGTTCTCGGTTTCTTCTAAGTGGTTCTGCAGTGGGGATGATGGACAAGGAGATGCAGAATCAAGGGCTGAATCTGAATCCCCTTCCTCTTCCTCTTCATCCTCCTCTTCTTCCCCAGTTCCTGTTTCTGACCAGGCATTGACCAGTCGCTGCAGGCCACTGACTCGTTCCAACACGTCCTCAAGTTTTGGCTCCTCCTCTCCTTCTGCTTCGTCTTCATCATCTCCCACTTCTGAGAAAGGTACATTATCATAGACACTCATTCGACTGTCTAGTGAGGTGGAAGAGCCCCTCCGGGGTGGGCGCCGACTGAAGTTGTTGTCGCCACTACGATAGGATCCTCCATCCGCAAGTGCTTTAGGAAAAGTGCCAGGCTTGTGGCCTTCAGGCAAATAAAAAAAGATCACACCTCCTTCCTCTTCTCGACTCTCTTCTTCCTCCATTCGTCTATTATCTGAACTCTGACAGTTGCGTCGATTGTTCTCTGCAGTTGAGCTGGGCTCCATCCTCTTACTTTGGGTCTGGAGGTTCTGCTTTCCTTCTTGGTCTTCCGAAGGTTGCAGCACAACAAAATTTAATGGGTCGAAGCCTTCCAGGTACATACCACCTCTCTTGGTGGACCCCGCTGCTGTGCTGTGACTACGTGCTCTTGAGACCGGACTGGGCGTACTAACAGCACTCCCACTGCTGGCCTCTGACTGGCTACTCCCTGCACTCCCACTGCTTGTCTGCGTTGAATAGGAGATGGTTTGGTTTGCATTGCGATCCAGAGTTGCGATGTCCACACAGTTGAGGCGTCTCAGTTTGTCTTCATCAAGACCCTCCTTCAGCACTGGCCCACTGATCTCTAGCCTACCTTGCCCAGGTACACCCTTCTTCTTGCGCTTGGAGGCTGCATTGCTGCTGGTGCGTAGCCGCAAGCTTTCCATGCGCTTCAAGAAGCTCTTTGCTCTTGAACGTGTGCTTTTTTCAGTGCCACTACTTATCAAGCTTGGTTTTAGATCAAATGCAAAGGTACCGCGTTCCAGCGGCGATGGAAGCCCATCAGACAGGGAGTCTTCATTGGCGCCCGACGTTCCAGAGGAGCAAACGCTAGCAACTGAGCTTGTCCTGGTTGTGGTGGCTGTGTTAACATTGGAGATGGTTGTTGCAGGACTGGATGGTACGGTGGTACTCAGGGATCCTCCTCGACCTCCACTACCAGCGCTGTGCAGAGAGCCCACCTCTGGCTGCTCACTAAGATCCGTTAAAATGCTCTCAGCACTAGCATTAACTCCCTCCTTTAGAAGGGGTCCTCTGGCAAAACGCTCATCTTGGGAAAGGAAGGGAGTGAAGGAGCCAGTATCTCCAGCTGGAGGGGAGAATACATCCAGGTCCAGCTGGTCCAGGCGAGACCAACGCTTGCTGTCACGCTGGAAAGTCCAACGGCCACTTATGGCACATGGCTCATCCTCATCAGAGTCCTCACTCTGAAATAATATGGAAGAGAGTTACAGATTAAAATCAGTGCAGCCAAGCACATTAATGAGATTAGTATTATTGTCACATTTGTAAAAGTAAAGACAAGTAATATGAACCTAAATCAAGGACCTTTACTGCAGGATGTGATTTAGTGTCAAGATTGACCTAATTTATTCCCTCACTTTATGGATCTAGCATCTTGAGGTGTCATTTTGCTCACTCTTATAAGCCTCTTGGGCTTGATAAAGTGTCGTATGCATGAAACCAAGGAAAAAGATTTTTATTGCGGTTGGCTTAGTTATGTCACAGCACAGTCACATGTTCACCATTCCCCCTCTCTGCTTTACTCGGGTTAATCTATCTCCTCCCTGAGGGTGGTAGGGATGGAAGAAAGGGGGTGGTGGACACAAAATTCCAGGCCAGCTCTCAGGGTTCACACCCCAGCCTGAGAGTGCATGTCTGGTCCCATCCCCCATCAATGCAATCACCTCAAGCAAGCCTGAAGAACCATGTATTATGTGATGAGAATCCTGGACAAAGGGGTTGGATGAGAGGTGAAAATATTTTAAAGCTACATGTATGTGCTGCAATGCAAGATCTCTATCGTTGTAGGTGTAAAGTTCACAACATGTTAAAATAGTCTTAAATAATTATGAAATTTCCTGGAGAGATTAAGGAGTTAATTTAGTGGATTCTGGAATATAGAACTAGCTGATAAGTTTACACCCCTAGTTGAGTTAGTTGATCTCAGTTTAGCTGTAGAACAGACTAGAACAGTCCTGGAGCCCTAACTAATCAACAAAAGCAAGACTACCCGACCAGTTAACAGGGGGTCGCGGGATCCAGAGGTGTCTCCTTCACGGTTCATAATAACGGAGGCAACGAAAGTTCGTAAAACTTGGGTTGTTATTTTATAGCCCCTGAGGGCAAGCCTTTGATCAGAAGGAACGAAGACCTGGTGTGCAACGTTCCTTCACTGGCCACCAGAAAATCCGCTATTAATTCAAAAAGACTGTTTTCACTTTAAAATAAGCTACATGGTCAGGAAGATGGGAAACAGAGGAGGACCCTACAGAGGCCACCTGAACAGATCAATGCATTCCAGGGATGGTTTCTGCTTGTATGTTTGAAAAGGGCAGATCACTTCCTCAAGTCATCTCCTGACCTCTACCTTTGACTCCATCAACACAAGGTGACACTAAAGGGTCATCAACTTTCTTAACAGGACACACACTTGACAAGGCTGCCATTGTTCAGACTTACAAATTTTAAGAGCTGAAAAAGAAGCTGCAGTCAGACATGACGGTTATCTTCCTAAGCTCCCTGTTGTGATTACATAGTTGGATTGTTTGTTGTTGCATTCTCGACCTGCATGTTGTTTGAGTCATGGCTTTGGGGCAGTCTTAGACTATACACACTCACTCTTAAACCACACTGACAGAGTGACCAACAACCCAAGGCAGAGTGTGCATTCTCTTCCTTTTATGGTATGGAGGGGGGTTTTAGGATGTGTATGGTGAGAAAAACATGACAAA
Organism: Coreius guichenoti; assembly: GCA_039654105.1. NCBI lineage: Eukaryota > Metazoa > Chordata > Actinopteri > Cypriniformes > Gobionidae > Coreius > Coreius guichenoti. The sequence continues at coordinate 13,888,293 of CM077170.1, forward strand.
CAGGAGCAAAGGAAATCATAAGGAGAGGCGCTAATGAAAGCCCTTCATTTGGACATAAAAGCCATTCTGCACTGCCCTTGGGACCTTCCTTATAATTAACTGACACGGAAAGCAAACATGAGTTACATACATTTAGGATCTTTGACTGGACAAAAGAATGTAAGAGGGTGGCAAAGATTTAACAAAATAAAGAGAAAGGGATTTTTGACAAGACACTTACTCTTTTTCTTTGAGGGGCGATCTCTAATCTCATAAGAGCGCACTTGTTTAGGGTGTTCAGTCTCCTGCAATACACACACATACAGATAAATGAGTGAAACTGTGACAGTCGTTTTTTTAAGCAGATACCTTGAAAAGAACCATGGGGTTGCAAACAAAGGCTAAATCCAGCCATTAGCCTACAAACAGATTTTGCCAGAGTCAAAACCCTGGACAGAGACAGAAAAAGAGGAGGGGGGCAGAGAAGGGTAAGCAAGAGATAGAGATATAGACTGAGATAGAAAAAGATGAGAAGAGGATGAGAGAGGTGGGAGCCAAGCCTGATAATGAGCTGCTGAGGGATAAACTTCAGATTAAGGAGGAAGACAGACGGAGAGAGAATTAAAAAGGAAGAAAAGAAAAAAGGAGGTATAAATCTGGAGTGGCGACAACAATACAACAAAAGAGATGGAAAGCTTATCCCAGAAGCCACCTGGTTGGTGTCATGTGACCCTGAGTTAGGGGGGAATGTGTGTTTGTCTGCATTGGGGGGCTGGCACCAGAAAATGGCCTCCAGATGTCTGTGAGCTCCAGCTGGTCTCTGATGGACCCTTCTCTGTCCTTCACTTTCTCTTTCTTTCTTCAAATTATTCTAAGATAATGAGCCAGTTTGTATATAGAACTGAAAATGTATCATTATTAAAGCCTGACAATGTAGGAAAACCATGTTTAAAAATGAGTTTTTGATTATAGATTTTCTCTAGCACTGAATCATAGAGCCATACTCTGGGGAAAAAATATAAAACTGTGCCAATAAATTGGCTAAATATGACAAAATAACCAAAATAAATGTATGTCTCACCTGCACAAGGCTTCTATAGCATCTTGATCCAAGAAGTCATGATCTCTGGTAACTGAGGAAATCTCAATTGGAAACTGACCATCTGAAAAAGAAAGAAAACAGAAATTAATTGATAATAAATTCTATATAAAAAGGATGGAGACCCAATTAACAGACTGAAGTGTAATGTGTGTAAGGGGATGTTGGCAGCAAGTGGAATGTGTGCCTGCCCTCTATCACTCACACACACACACACACACACACACACACACACACACACACACACACACACACACACACACACACACACACACACACACACACACACACACACACACACACACACACCTACCTCCCCTCCTCCGGTGTTGAAAAGGTAGAGGAAGTACGTCTTAGCCAGCCAAACAAACACAGCTGCAATACTGCAGCGCTCAACAGTAAGATGTGTGTGTGTGTGTGTGTGTAGGAAGGGGGTGTTGGAATCACAATAGGTGCTCAGCAACCCTCAGAGAGCCCAGACTGTCTTTAAGTCTTTAATAACTCACATGTTCATTAATTAGAATTTTTTGGGAAACTCACAACTCTACAACTTTTCAAGACCAAACAACTTGTATGTACATGAGACTGTACAAGTGAGAAAGTGATGACATTTTTATTGTTTTCCTGAAGACCTTTTCCTTACTGTACTGGCTCTCTTATCTATAGTGGGGTATTCATGACAGCTTGGTCACACAATTCAGATTTCTGAAACCGATAACACACCTCTTACATGGCACAATGGCAGGAGTCAGTAGGGCAAAAGTGTGTGATGTTGGACACCTGAGGTGTGGCGTTATCTGACATCTGCTCCTGTACGAGTTGTGTATGACAGTGTTTTATTTTTTATATAAAAAGACAATGCCACCTCCATCTAATTATTAACACACCTTAGGTGCTGCTTAATAGTATGACTGAGGGCAGAGAGAGATAGACAGTGAGAGAGAATAAGATAATAGAGGTGATGACAATGATAATAGGACCAGAGAAAATAGTTCAAGAACATTTTTGAGCCCAGAAGTCAAAGATAAATTGTGACGCTGATCAGTTTTACATTTTACATAGTGAAAATTCCCACTCAAAGGATATTATCATGATAAATATATTGATTAAGATTTCACTGGACCTCTTTAGCCTTTTGCCATTTTAGCTGATTTGACAAACAAATGCATGCTAACAAGGCATAACTTGCCAATGTAACGCAATGTCCTTTGGTCAGGAATTGGTGATGTTGAAAAGTCAAGGGTCCTACCTTCATAAAGCTGAGCATACTGTGGAAAACCTGCAGCCCTCAGCCATGTACATGCCTCCTTCGCCTCAATTTCTGTAAAAGAGAGAGAGAGAGAGAGAGAGAGAGAGAGAGAGAGAGAGATATTGACATTTAAAATTGATGACAACATTAAGCATAAACATAATGAAGAATAATTCATTACCAAATCTTTTGAGAGGAAAGACTCAACAACTTTATTATGTAGTTCCCTGCTAAGTGCTGGTTATCTTGACTTTTCAACCTGGCGCTATAGTGTAATGTTTGAGACGGCACTGCTAAGTGGCCGTCCAAAGCAGTCAGAACTGTTGTTGAGGCGGTGGAGAAGTGCTACATCCCTGTCCATTAACTGTGAACGGCCCTTTAGACGCCACATGCCAAATGGCAAACACCACTGAAAGCATCTTGACTCCTTCTGGAGGCCTGTTTCACACAGTGAGGTGTCAGAATTAGGAGCTTAACTGTGATTCTGACGATACTCTGTCTAGCAACACTCGCCCCATGTAAATACTTGCTTGAAAATGCTTATACGAAACCAAGACGTGGTATACAATCACAAAACCAGAGTTTGAAAGCTCTTCAATAGTCCCAGAAAGTTAATGCCATGTTTTTTTGTGTGTGTGTTTATTAGACTATGTGATGTTGAATGGGCAGATAAGGATCTTAAAGATTGCTGAACTGAACTCAAGCAGGCATGATGCAGGAACTGGCGAGTTACTGAGATTGCAATCATTCCTGATAACCATTGTGCCCTTGAGCAAGGCACTTAACCTCAGGTTGCTCCAGGGGGACTATCACGGTGGTTAATGGATTTTTTTTTTTTTTTTGGGGGGGGGAGGATAAAAAGCATCTAAACTCTTTTGTATTGGTGTAAAAGTGCTACTTAGACCCTATTAGCGCCCTCTAAAGGTGTAACACAGCTAATGTGTCTCTCTGCTGGCCATGCTGTTGTCTATCACAAGCACACAAGCACAATCTACACAATCACAGCTCACAATAGGTTGTAATCAGCAGAGAGGGACCTCTCGCATTTCTCAACGGCTAATTGCACACATTCCAGACTCTAAAATTCCAATTATTCTAATTGCAATGACTGCAATGATGCCATGCAAAATTGAAAGACCACCTGAGATAAGTTCTTCATCTTTTCAACAGAAAGAAAAAAAGGCCGGGGATTAGGAGGGGCCAAGTGAAAGAGACGTAAAAGAAAGACATGCGTAAATAGACACTGCCGACTTTGCCCAGAGGAAAAGATGCAGACTCTGTCTCTACTAGCGGGGATACGTGACTCCCCACTCGAACGAGCGTGAGAGTGACGGCACGCATGACAACAACAGAGGCACGCGATAAGGGAGGTCCTCTGCCGGTGGAGAGAGAAGAATAAAGCAGGAGAGAGGAGTATTTCCAAACGTGCTTTGACAGCAAGAATGGCAATGCAAAAAAACTGAATCTTGAATCCATCTCAAGAATCCACATGCACATGACGAGATTCCTTTCAAGCAACTGATAGAATTTTGCCCCAAAGCACTTTTTAGGAGTTCGTGAACTTTGAAGAATGTCCTACACTTAAAATAATGACACACTTTTCTGGTATGGTCTGTAATGAGCGCTGTGGCTTCCTGTGTGAGTGTGTGTATAGATATGTGTGTGTTTGCACTGTCTAGGCACCAGTGAAGACCATCCAGCTGCAAGAATGTTAGAGGACTGTATGCATTTAAATGTAAATGATGGAGAGACACACAAACACACACAGGCTCCATGGCAGTGTCTCACCGACTGGCTTTTCCTTTCATCAGCAAGGTACCCCCTCCCTGCCTGATCACAATGGGCCGCTATCACACAGGTGCCTGTCTGACACCAACAGTAAACAAGGCTTTCTTACCAGAGATGGCATCACAAAAATCATGCAGAGACATATGCGATTACCGAGGTCTTTTCTCAGAAGAACTGTCTAAGACAGTGTTTCCCTAACCCTGTTCCTGAAGGCACCCCAACACTACACATTTTTAAACTCTTCCTACTCAAACACATCTGAATCAACTCATCAGCTCATTGGTAAAGACTCCAAGACCTAAAATGAATAGGTCAGATAGGGGAAACATCCAAAATGTGTATTGTTGTAGTCCATCCAGGAACAGGGTTGAAAACACTGGTCTAAATTTACAGTCACATTTAACATTGCTCAGCAAAATTTTAAGGGCAAAACCAATTCGCATTGGATTCCATATGATCAGGAGTTTCGCGTGAAGGTGAAAACAGTTCACCATGCAGATATTGCTTGTTTATAAGATAACACTTGAATTCACTGCATTCACCAACGTTTTTTGCCTGCAAAATTCTGCTGACATTTCGCTAATGTGACTGCACCTTATGAAAAGGGAAACATCACTCTTCATTTAATCTCTAGAAGAAACAATTGAGATATTAAAGAGATCTGATTTGAGACTTTTCTTTCCTATGGGTAAATTTATAAGAGGTAAACTCACTAAGCGCAGTTCAGGATACATTCATCACAGCTGTACACCCAAAACACACTCAAACATGCTGTCTTTATGAAGATAGATAAGTATAAACACACTTGAGAAGTTGTTTCGCCCTCTCACACACTAATGGATGTCATGTAGATGCGCACAGGCTGTTGACACACTGTTTTTTTGCCATCTCAGCACTCAAAGCAGTACACACATCCACGCTTAAATTTCGAATATGGGCTGAAAGCGTAGTTTTTTTGTTTGTGTACGCACGTCGCATCCTGTGCTCTCCCCACAAGTCTATGCGGATTTGCACGTCAGGCGGCGACCACACTTCCCTTGCCTTTCCGAGGCCGACGGGAAGCCAATAAGAGTGGCTCATTCCATGGTTGCCATGGTCACTTTGGAAGACACACCTCCTTTTGTTCAAGGCCAGATAATGGAGGCCTTCAGCGCCAACACAAACACAGAGAACGCCTTACATCCTGTAACACACACATGGAATGTTGAACGTTCGACCTCAGAGAAAATGAAAAAATAGGTTGAATCTCCCCAGTAAAGTAAACAGCCTTTGATTCTTTCTTGATTGTAAAGTACATGCATTTATATTTAAAGGAAACTACATTTCAGCTACAAACACATCAGATTGAGCAACTGAACTAACATTGTGTTGAAAGCGAGATTGATGTCAGTATTACTTCACAGAGTTGGATGTTCTAACACTTTTTCCTCGTAATATGACACACTATATGTTTCCAAGCCAAAAAACATATGTCATTGTTTCATAGATGTTAAGAGTCATGCAGGTTATGGGTCACTTGAATTAGTTTAGCAACAGTTTACTAACTAATAAAAATAGCGATGATGGGAAAAAGTGACATCATCAAGAATCAAAGTTAAAGTAGCCTAGTGGTTGGCCGTTGGGGGCCGAGTTGCTGATGGTCAAATCTAGATCACTTACAGAGTTACTGAAATGGATGCTTTTTCCTTCCCTTAATTTTCTCTGAAAACCATGTTCTTTCATCAAATAGTTCTGATTTAGTGTTTTAGTGTCCCATCTCTTTGTCAGCCTTAATCTACAATCCATCTGTTTCATATCTTGGTGCCAGCCACCTAGTGGATGCATGACCTGCGACCTCTTCAATGCCACGGTGACCCAATTCAAGCACACAGGATGTCTAGGCGGCATCCGTTACAGAAACATGTGCCTTTGTGCATTCTCCTTTCATCAAAGCATATAATATTCCCTCCACCTAATGCTTTTTTATCTAATGAATGAAATTTGTGATGTATGCCGATGAGAGAGAGGAAAAAAAGTGACAGACAAGACAAAGAGGCAGACTACAGCCTCCAGACCCGGAGAAAGACAGACAGGCGTAATCTCTTGGGAGAACATCCCATGAACCCGGCTAAAGTTGAATTCCTGCTAGCTGGACCTTTTTTTGCCGCTTCTAAAATTACCCTTCCTCCTCCCTTTCTTCTTCCTCCTCTCTTCTCTCTCCTCCTCGTCCTCTTTTTCCTGTCACAGGAAGTTCTCACAATTGCTGGCCGATGGTTCCTCAGCATGAGGGAGGAGGTGGAACCTGTGTGTATGAATACGTGTGTGCGTAAGTGAGTTTGTGTAGACAGACCTCTCTACTATGGATCCAGAATCCAACACTCTTAAAGATAAAGTTTCCAAAAGGGGGTTTCTGCAGCAATGCAATAGAATATACATTTTGGGTTTCAGTTCTTAAAAGAACCTTTTTTTTTTTTTTTTTCTAGTCTGAAGAACATTTTAATACGAAGAGCTCTTTTCCAGTATAAAGAACCTTTTGTGTAATGGAAAGGTGCCATGGATGTTAAATGTTCTTCATGGAACTATCAATGCCAATAAAGAACTTTTATTTTGTTAGAGTGAACCCAAATGAAATGTCATAGCCTAGTTTTAAGTGTATGTGGGCTCATTTTAAGGCTTTTTGAAGCTGTGCTATTCTAGTTAAAGAGTCCTTGTTTCAAATGAACAGCACACAAACATCAATATCTGTCTTTGAGCAGAACTAGAAGGAATTTTGTCAACGATTCATGTGACCTGATGTCCTACTAGCTAAACTGCCTCCAAGACACTAAGCTATTTATCTTTCATCTTTCCACACATACATTTTAAATCTGCAGTCATACATCATTTGTTGAGGATCACACATATCATATTTTGGCATGGCCTTATACAGACATATGGGGGTAGAGAGCAAGAGTCAGGTAGCTCTGAAAATGAGAAGATCCCCTCCATCTGGTTACAAACACAGGGGATCATGATCATCGTGGGGTTACACCATTATCAGTCACTCAACACCACTATCCCAGCCACCTACACACACTCTGCCAGATGGGTCCATTTATGTCTGTCTTGGACTTTCTGACAGATTTAAACATTAGCTATCACTGACCTAGAGCCAGCTTGGCCAGGTCTGGTGACTGGCCACTTTGTGTAACGCATGGCTGATCTCAGGTCATATGATTGATATGCTCAATGATATGTCACCCTATCCATTTCATCTATGATCAAAAATATACTTAAAGAGGTGAAGAAAGAAAGACCCTCGTCTAATATCACAGAGGGCTTCTTATACACCAACTTATTCTTTACCTTTATAGACAAAAATCCAGCAATCAGACAGTTCTCAGGAGGCAACAAATGAGATTTGAGGCTGAAAACCTACCTACACTTCCAGAAAATTTTATATGAAGGTTTCAATGGATCTGGAGACATGTGGAGTGTTTAAGAATGTGTGTATGAGTTTCAAGGCTCTTTACTTATGTGAGTCCATTATGCTCACCAAAACCATGACCTTAGATTATAAAGTGGTGCATGTATATTTTCAAAGTGACATGTTTTAAGCATGGCATTCTTTCCTTTGGCTCCTAACTGACCTGCTTACTGCCTTATCATCTGGAGTTAACATGACCTCAAAGTTTATTAACCTCTGCTTAGAAAAAGAGAAAAAAAATCAGACATGGAACCTCCTACAACAACATAATATATAGGGCCTACTTTTAAATACTGCATTCTTTTTAAGAATGCAAAAAATAGGTTGCTATTCTAAGCATGGCAAAAGATCTGAGATCAATTTATCAACTAAGTAAAATTCTCGTATTTAGCCTATGGGTTAATTTAATAGTCAGGGGCTTCACTTTCTCTCAGTAAAAAGGAGAACAAACTTTATCTTATCTTGTGCAACCCAAATTGACTTTTGCTTCCCCTTGCAATGTTAACTGTAGGCCTAAACTACAGTAAACTAGCTAAACGTGATTTTTTAAATAATGTAGATCGATTTAGTTTAGTTAGATTTATAGGCTATACATTTGTGATGTGTAATTTATAAATAACGAAATAATATCGGTACTAATGTTTTTTTATTGTTAGTCCGACACTGATCATAACAGAAAACGCTCAAGCAGTGCACTTTTGCTATGGTTACCTCCTCAGGTGATCTCGACTTATACCAGTGTCTATTTAGTTCACTCTGTCTAGCTTTTAATCTAACTTTTTTTTTAGTGGTAACTAAAGCGCTGTTTCAAAACACCATTATATGTGCATGTACAAATACATATTGTTAGGACAACCACCCCTCAACACAAGGAAAGATGCACGAATGCGCATTCAGAATCAGAGGACCACAGCGCACTCTTTACGCGCTCTTTGGCAATGGGAGATTTGAGCAAAACCTCCCCCAGTCTCTGCATGAATGAAAACGTAGACCAACACTGACGAAACACTCTTATCGCCGAACTATGTGAAATCAACGTAGAACCAGTGGTGTCGGGGATCGCGAGGGGAGATTACTTATCGGGCAGTCTGGAGCGCCGGCGGCGCGTGAAAGGTATCACACGCACCACCCAAATAACTGCAACTCAAAACTTCAGGACGAGATGAAAATCTATAGTTGGAATAACTAAGGGAGAAAAATGAATGAGCACTACAATATTTAACATACCTTACCCACTCCTACATCTTAAGTTCGAATCATGTTCTGACACAAAATGTTTTATTTAGGCTACATGCACCCTCAAATGACAACCATGTATGACGTCCATTGTAATCATTTCATTGTTCGACGATGATGCTGAAATATAACTGTCCCAATGGTTCAGTAGTGACAGTTGGATTGCAGTCTGCAAGGTTCGAACATGCAACTGTAATAAATGTAGCTCTTAAAAATGATATGACTTGTCTTATCACTGTCATCTAGAGTCACTTCAAGTCAGCTAGTAAACCGCTTATTTCTGTCGTTTAAGATGTGATATGGCATTCATAGCATCATCTAATCTAATAATACATTTAGGTGCCACCAAATTACAAAAAAAATGGACACTGCACGGACTTAAGAAAAACTCAATAGAGAGACAAGTTAGTAAGAGTTAAAGTTAATTAAGGTATAAAGTTACTATTAAACATATAGGACTACTTACGAGTAAGGATCATGTTGTGTTTTCTATAAGAGTCCCGCTGCGAGTCCTCTTCGTTTTATTCCAACATTACAGCGAAGCTCGCATAGTATTCCAACAGCCTACGAAGTGAATTCGCAAATTCTATGATTTAAAAAAGGTTCCTCCGGACTAAATAACGTTTATAGAAGGTCCAAAGACCAAAAAAGTAAATCCATGACTGATTTCCTTTCCTGTCTGCCCAGGGCAAAAAATGTTCCTCACTCCACGAGAGAGCTGTGTTTGAAACGCCTGTGAACGGATTGGCCCGCGTGTGAATGTGAATGAACAGACTGATTCACTGTTTAGGAATGGGAGGCTGGGAGAACACTCCACCTCCCCGCCCAGGACAGCCTCAGGTGGGCTTTCGCTGCTCTAGACGGGGAGGTGGAGGGAGCTATCATTCAATTGCCAATGCCTATTTCATTGGCATGTTTATAGCCCATGCACACAATAAAATTAGTGACAGGAAAATAATAAAAATGTAGACATGTTAATAATAATAATAGCCTAATAATAATGTATAAGATAAATTAAACACTCAACAAGACTATACACATTACAAGACATAATGGAAATTATAAGTAATATATTTTTAGATACAGCAACCGAATGATTTTCATGACGTTTGCTGCATTATGCATAGGCATTCCAAAATTAATGACTCTTCTTACATGTTTGTCGTTTCTTTTTCAAACAGCGAATTAGTCGACGTTACTTACTAATTAATCTTATCAAACCGCGAAATCTAAATAAAATAACGTAAAACGGAATGTTTGTATGCTAATAAACAATGTAAATCGTTAAAAAAACATGTTTTGAACCCTATTATTTTTTCCCCTGAAATATAGCCTGTTAAGTATCCTACTATATTATGGCAGTAAAAGGAGAAAGTGGGGTTCTCCTCTAAGTTTCACCAGTGTCACTACTTGGAGCTATGGTTACAGAAAGTGAAAACTGATTTAGGATTAACATTAAATCCAGATGCTTTTAAATGAATTACCTGCAGCCGGTTTTACGTCCGATTAATACGAATTCAAATAGTCTAATAACAAAATTACAATTATTAAATTGTTAATTCATTTTAAATTAATTAGGCTACATAAAAATAAAGATAACCATGTCTTAGTTACCACTGCGCGCAATACGCGCATTGCCAATTTAATTAATTCGCACTCTTAAAGTCTGCTAAAATATTTTTTATTTACTGGTCTATGTCCTTGTCTGTCTTTAATCCAATCTAAAATGCTCTATACTTTTTAAGCGAAATTCAAATCATCCAAAAGTGAGAGTGGGCTCGAATAGCCTACTGTTCATTTGGCTGAACGACATTGTTTTGTACTTAACTTTAAACTGCAATTAAAACGGCGAGCGGTTAGCATATCATTGGAGGTCTTCATTAAGTAGTGGGGCCGTTTGAAAGCCGCTATTGTGGGACATGATGTTGTGAAAGGGGAAGACAATGAGTCCGTTCTGCTATGGTAATTCCAACAAGCCCCATCAACAGGCGTCCCTGATCCTCGTCTCTTCCCGCACGCTCATAGGTGCAGCGCTGCAACAGTAGCTTTGCACAGCAGAGCAAGAGCTTCTATTGTGTGAGGAGCTCTTATTGAGATCAAACAAGCTTATGGTCCTCTCTGATGCTTCCTGCTTTAGAAGTCAATAGAAAGTCACGTTCACTTCCATTTGCCGGTTCAATTAAAATCACGGAGACCTATGTATGTAAGCCATGTAATGCATTTTTAATGAAATTTGTGTCTTTGATTGGAGTCACAAAGTAGGATTCATTTTATTGATATCCATTTTATTATTCATCATGCAAGAAATAGGAATAGGAATATGCAGATATTTAGAATGGTATAATCAATGCACACTATGCTATCCCATAAGGCAATGGGAGTGGCCTTCATAGTGTTCATTATACATATACAGGGGGGAGAACAAGTATTTGATACACTGCCGATTTTGCAGGTTTGCCCACTTACAAAGCATGTAGAAGTCTGTAATTTTGATCATAGGTACTCTTCAACTGTGAGTGACGGAATCTAAAACAAAAATCCAGAAAATCACATTGTATGATTTTTCAGTAATTAATTTGCATTTTATTGCATTACATAAGTATTTGATACATCAGAAAAGCAGAACTTAATATTTGGTACAGAAACCTTTGTTTGCAATTACAGAGATCATACGTTTCCTGTAGTTCTTGACCAGGTTTGCACACACTGCAGCAGGGATTTTGGCCCACTCCTCCATACAGACCTTCTCCAGATCCTTCAGGTTTCGGGGCTGTCGCTGGGCAATACGGACTTTCAGTTCCCTCCAAAGATTTTCTATTGGGTTCAGGTCTGGAGACTGGCTAGTCCACTCCAGGACCTTGAGATGCTTCTTACAGAGCCACTCCTTAGTTGCCCTGGCTGTGTGTTTCGGGTCGTTGTCATGCTGGAAGACCCAGCCACGACCCATCTTCAATGCTCTTACTGAGGGAAGGAGGTTGTTGGCCAAGATCTCGCGATACATGGCCCCATCCATCCTCCCCTCAATACGGTGCAGTCGTCCTGTCCTCTTTGCAGAAAAGCATCCCCAAAGAATGATGTTTCCACCTCCATGCTTCACGGTTGGGATGGTGTTCTTGGGGTTGTACTCATCCTTCTTCTTCCTCCAAACACGGCGAGTGGAGTTTAGACCAAAAAGCTCTATTTTTGTCTCATCAGACCACATGACCTTCTCCCATTCCTCCTCTGGATCATCCAGATGGTCATTGGCAAACTTCAGACAGGCCTGGACATGCGCTGGCTTGAGCAGGGGGACCTTGCGTGCGCTGCAGGATTTTAATCCATGACGGCGTAGTGTGTTACTAATGGTTTTCTTTGAGACTGTGGTCCCAGCTCTCTTCAGGTCATTGACCAGGTCCTGCCGTGTAGTTCTGGCCTGATCCCTCACCTTCCTTATGATCACTGATGCCCCACGAGGTGAGATCTTGCATGGTGCCCCAGACCGAGGGAGATTGACCGTCATCTTGAACTTCTTCCATTTTCTAATAATTGCGCCAACAGTTGTTGCCTTCTCACCAAGCTGCTTGCCTATTGTCCTGTAGCCCATCCCAGCCTTGTGCAGGTCTACAATTTTATCTTACACAGCTCTCTGGTCTTGGACATTGTGGAGAGGTTGGAGTCTGTTTGATTCAGTGTGTGGACAGGTGTCTTTTTTTACAGGTAACGAGTTCAAACAGGTGCAGTTAATACAGGTAATGAGTGGAGAACAGGAGGGCTTCTTAAAGAAAAACTAACAGGTCTGTGAGAGCCATAATTCTTACTGGTTGGTAGGTGATCAAATACTTATGTCATGCAATAAAATGCAAATTAATTATTTAAAAATCATACAATGTGATTTTCTGGATTTTTGTTTTAGATTCCGTCTCTCACAGTTGAAGAGTACCTATGATAAAAATTACAGACCTCTACATGCTTTGTAAGTGGGCAAACCTGCAAAATCGGCAGTGTATCAAATACTTGTTCTCCCCACTGTACATGATTAAAAAAAGTATAAGTCTACTGCATAAGCCTCATTAATTTCTCTTGTCCGGTTCTGTAAAATAGTGTAGCATGTCTGACTCACAAGGAAAAACTTATGCAGAGGTTATTACAGGGAAATTGCCTTACTTGTGGAATCTTTACCTCAGCCTTTATTCCTCACTCTCCAGAAATTCAGCAACTGCATTTAGACATGCCAGAGAGATGTGTGTGGTTTTGAAACTGACTCACCAGATTCATCCCTCTTTCCCTGTCTCTGTCTGTCATCTGTATGTCTGCACCTAGTCTTTCACTCCACCCTGGCAATTGTATTCTCCCAACACAAAACCATTTCATTCTTAAAGGTACACTACTATAACACAAGTATAACTTCTTTTTTGTTCAAAATTAACAAAATTTAAATAATGATTGTGGCAAGCAGAACGAGGCAGAGGGACCGTGAGAACGGGGCGAGGCCGGTGGCGTGATAGATAATGAGCGCCAGCTGTGCGCCGCACTGGTCTCGTATCTCTCACGCAGGAGCTTTGGAAGCATACAAGGAGGAGCGACAACAGTGAAGGACGAGAGAGGACCAGGCCTGGATTTTACTTTGTGTTTTGTTTATGTGTGTGCGGCAGCCGTCCGTGATTTTACTTTCATTTTGTGTTTATTTTGGAATTAAAGTGTTTGAACGTTCGCCGGTTCGAACTGTATTACATTGGTGCCGAAACCCGGAAGGAAGGAGGGACATGCTGTCGGAGAGCCCTCGCTGCTGAAAGGCATCACAGTGCTGAGGAGGTCGGGCAGCACGGAGGAGCAGAGACCGCGAGTGACTGCCCGAGGCCGTGCTCCTGGGTTGAGGTGGCGTGGCTGCCGTCCGAGAGGGAGCGGAGGAGTCGCTGCCATTTGCCATGGGCCGGAGCCTGCTGCCGTCCACCATGTTTGGGGAGGAGCAGGGAATGAGGGACAGAGGGAGCCATCCACCGAGCGTCCAGTACCATCGCATGGCACTGCGAGTGAGAGCCTCTTGGCTGGTTGAGGACCGAGCGGCAGTGTGTCTGGGAACCAGACCTCTCTCCCCTCTCTCCCCTTTCCTCATGCTTCCGGCTCCTTTTCTCTCACCTCGTCTGTCCTTACCCCCAGGTGCTGCGGCCGCCAGGATCGGTCCTCCCGGAGAGGGGAAGGGTAGACAATGATCAGTCCTTCTTTCAAAACGTGTTTTTGTCTTACCCTGATTCAATATGGAGAGCCTATTCCAAGTGTTTATATTTTAGACTATAGCGGAAAGGTTTTCGCTGGAAATTGCATACATATACGTCACTCGCATGTGCGTGTCTTGTCATATCCATAAATTATGTTTTATTAACAAAGTTCAGGAGGAACACGTTCAAATGATTTATCCAGTCAGCACGAGAGGAGGCCTATATATACGTAGCCTACTCACCTATGTTTCTCAACAGTTTTCAGCATCTCTCATTAACTCATCACTCTTGGCTGGTATACAGGGGGAGTACTCTGGGTTCAGGCCAAAATACTGAGCTATGAGCCCTCTCCTCGGACAGCACGCCAAATACGCATACTTCTTGTACTTGTATCTGATTGTACTGTACTTGTATCTGATTATTTTTTAAGTGTGAACTCATGAAACAGAGAAAAGTTGCTCTGGCTACTTTGATGCATGTATGGTGTGTGAGTGGCATAGTTGTCAACGAGCGAGAAAGGTTATTGGAGCACGTTAAATCTGGAACCTCCGGGGAATCACCTGTTTTTTTTTTGTTTGTTTTTTTAAATGCTGAACAGAGGAGTCTGCTGGCAAAAAGAGAACGCGTCAGAGTGCGTAATAAAACGAGAATCAACATTGGCAATGATAGTGAGAACTGAGGGATTTGAAATGTAAAGGCGACACGGAGATGGAGCTTTTTATTGCTCAACATGTGAGTAAGGTATTTTATTGAACAGATAGATTGCCATATGTAGCTCTCTAAAAGAGATAATTGTAAAGCATTAATGTGAAGGGTCATTTCATTGTGGCTGTTGTAGTACTCTGCTGGAAACTGCTCAAGTCGTCCTTGCGATGGAGGTTCGGGTTGAATAACTTCTTCCAATGTTTCATCATTGGATTCGCGCTCGGATTGATATGGTAAAATCGACGTAATCGTTACTGTCTTTACACTGTGTACAATCGCTGAGGACTGAGGAAGCCTCAGCAGAAGTTCAGTTATGATAATGGGCGTTTAGCTTCCGACATGCGCTGTAAGCGGTAGACCAATCACAACAGACTGGGCCATCTGGCCAATCAGAGCAGAGTAGGCTGGCGGAAATGAGGGATTTAGAGAGACTGATTCATCCAACGAGTCGTTTGAGAATCATTGAAAAATGTGGTGATGTGCAATGTATATTATGAGAAAATTAAACTGTTTTTTGACCTTTGATGCATGTAAACCTGTTGTAGGAGACCTCCAAAACAAAATTAGGAGCCTTTAAAATAGCATAATGAAAATTCTGTCTTCAATTATTCTCTAAGTCTTTATTTTTTTCTACAGAACACCAAAAATTTAATTTTTAAGAATGTTTCAACTGTTTTTGTACGTATACTTATTGTCAGTGGGGTCCAAAACAACATTGGACCCTACTAACTTTCAATGAATGGAAAAAGCATTTTTTAAAAATATGTTCCTTTGTGTTCTACAGAAGGTAAATAATGCATTCTTAGAAGAAAAGGTTCTATATAGAACCATGAAAGGTTCTGTCAGGTGCTCATATATTGAACATTTAGGGGTTCCCATCATGTGATAATTTTATGGATTTAGTTTTATTTAGTTTTAATTCACTTTTAATTTTAATTAAATTTTATGAATTAGACAGCTCATAAAGATACTTTATCACTAGACAAATTGAAATAACCTGTTAAACATGAACGAGTTATGCAATAATTTAAAACATTTCTCCTTATATAGAACATATTTGACATAAAGGGATCTTTACTATTGAGTCAAGAACCCTATGATTCTTTTTATTTATCATGTATAGGGTTGGAACAAACATTAGTGTGGGTAAATGATAACAGTATTTCATTTTTGGGTGAACTATTCCACATTTTGTGTGTGCCAGCAATAACCAAGACAATGTCTAAGTGCACTTAAAATTTCACCAACGGTTTGAGCAAAAATTCCAACTGCTAAAAATGTGGTGCACAGAAAAGGACAGTGGAAATGGCCTGAACTGAAATTATATTTTGTGGACATTATATTTAGCAGGGTGCTATTGCAAATTAAAGGAGCATATAAGAGACGCCACCCTAGCACTGTCTGAAGTTCACCGGATCCTGTACTTTTACTCCCACAATGCTTTGCCTTCCACAGAAACAGAAACTATAATGACTGCTGAGAATTTAGAAGTTTGTATGTGAGTGAATGTGACACCTTTATTTTGCTATATTAGTTCAGTCAGGCTATCTAGTTCTTATTCTATACTAAAGACTGTAACAAGTGAACATAGTACTTTTGAATGTATTTATGTGCATGTTTCACAACAGGCCACTATAATCCCAAAGTAAGACAAAGGGGGAGGAATATTCTACAGAAGAATAGAATTGTTATTATCAGCTATTTATAAACCAGCACAGGCTCAAAACAATCAGAAATAGAACTGAGCAGGTGTGAGCATGTGCGTTTCTACACACCACATATTTAAGCTGTGGAAGTAAGGCGATATATATTTGTTTGCGACGCTAAACAAATGGGGACCTTGTGCATTAGTACATACTGTATTTCATCAGACCACATAAGCTGGATATGTTATATGTACAGAATGTGCCAGCTTTAATATCCAGAGGATAAAAACAAGAAAAAGCCACACAGGCTACCTCTTACCCTGTTCTTACAGATACATCTCAGCCTCTCCCACTTCCACACAAACAAATGTACAATGACAACAACATACAGTACACACTTCCTAATTCTAAAATAAGGGCTCATTTTTATTTTTAAACATACGTAGCAAAACTAAACGTTAACTTAAGCTACATTTTTTGCTCATTAGTTTTAATCAAATTATTTTTACACTATAAACCCCATGCTTCATTTTGTTGAAATGAACTAAGATGAATATGTGTTCGAAGAATTGTTCATTCTTAGTTTGTGTTAACTAATGTAGTTAAAGGCAGGGGTAGGTGATTTGTTCCAGAAACTTTTTTTGATATGCTGGTTGAAAGTCTCTTCACATCCTGATAGCAATCACTATAAGTTAAGTGGTCTAAATGTATTTATATGTATATATTGTCTATAAAAGGCTTAGGACCATAAAATGTTCGTCCAATCATTGCATTCATTCATACGATGTCCTTCCTGCCTGTCAACATATGCATTTTCATACCTCTGCACACCCTGCTCGCGCAGACATCACACGTCATCACTTTACATGGAGAGGTGGGGTAAAGTAATTATTACCAGAGCTTCTCAGTGATTTTAATCCCGTCCGAATGTGCCAGTAATCATTACGGACAATGTCAGTTAAGAATCGGCGACTTTTACCTTCTGTAAAAAGGTTCGGAAAAATTACCTCAGGTAATGCTAATCCTGTGCAAATAGACCAGCTGTAAATATGTAAGTAAATATTCCGTCATATTTCCTGTTTAAAAGTAGTTTTCCGCGGTTTTTAAAGGATAGTATTGCTTGGAGAAGCATTCAGTTGCGTTCAAGTCTGTGGCAAACCTCAAGTGTTTTCTGCATACCATTCAGATCAAAAAGAAGGTCGAGAGCACTTGTTAAAGGAACAAAACTTCTTTTAGCTTAAGGTAAGTGACTATTACCAACAGAATCCAATCACAATTTAAAGGCCCACTGAAGTGCCTTGAAACGTGCAGCATCATTCAGTGTGTTGACGTAATTTCCCGTGAAACAGTAGACAGGGTGCGACATAAGCGGTGTCCCAATGTGAAGGCCGCATTTGAAGTGCGATTGCGTCACAGCGGCGCAACAAAGGCCGTCCCAATGTGAAGGCTGCACCCTCCGAAGGCCGCATTCGAAGGCCGATTGCGTCACCGCGGTGCGACGAATTGGCCTTTGCAATTTCAAAGCGACTTCAAAATGCGCCCTCCGTTTCTCAGGCAAAGGAAGGGTACAACAGATGGACCCTTCGCAGCCTACCCTATCCCAGAATTCATAGCACACCGGTGACTACAGGATTTGTATCGACTGGTCTGCATTCCCGTGGCACTCGATCAGATTTCTTGCAGCGCGGGATTAAATTTCCCAGTGAAAGACGGTAGCGCTCGGTAACTCTGGTGTACTTTGGATGGGAGTGGGCGGTCTGAAAATAGCCCGGCCGCTCCCGACACAACAGCGCAACGTGCTTGAACTTTAAGTAAACAAAACGTTCTGTGGTGGTGGCATTCACACAGTCCCGAGTTCCCTGCCCTGAGCAACCTGGCAAGATAAAGTTTCATTTCCCAATTTTAACTTGCATAAATGTTATTTCTGAACCATTCTCTCAAGAAGAGGAATCAGTCTGTCCATTCTCTCCCTTTTCGCTCTTTCAAAATTTTGGCTATACAATCATTTTATTTATTTTGTCTTATCATACTGTCAACACCGTAAAAAATGTAACAGAGAAAAATAGGCTAAATCAAATACGACATCTGTCACTCAAAATTATAAGTCAAAATACAAATATACTGCAAAATGAAGTCTTTTATATGAATGAATGAATGAATGAATGAATGCCGCTCACTGACGGTCCATTACCGAAAGTCTGAATGTTCTCTCTAAAGGTGCATTTGTGGCCGGGATGCACAGAACAAATTTTCTATATATTATTTTTTTTAAACGTAGGCCTATACATTATTCATTTTTTTGTAATGCAAGTTATTTGTAAATGTAACAAAGTAATTGATGTCCATTGTTCATTTTGTTGTAATGTGTAGGCCTAAGTTAAAAATGAAACAAAGTTCTATAGCCTACATTATTTATTTTTGTAATGTAAGTTATTTGTAAATTAACCAAAGTAATACTATACATTGTTTATTTTCGTTATGTAACTTGAAATGTGTAGGCTAAATAAAAGAGAAGTGATTGTTCTGTACATTGTTTATTTTTGTAATGCAAGTTATAATTTGTACATTAAACAAATTCTTCTATACATATATTTTCTTGTCATGTAAATTAAAATGTGTAATGAAAATAAATTGGTCTATACTTAAAGTACTTTTTACAACTATTTATACAATATAACAAGTTTAACATCAGAAACAACAGAAATTTAAATTAACAGCTAAAACAGAAGAAAACATTTGTATGTACACTTTCATTGAGCTGAGCGGGAGACCCTGGTGGTGCTGCTGGACCGGGATGGGCTGCACAATAGAGACACTGATAAGGCCTCTGCCAGCGGGACATCATCTGGGATGAGTGTATATTTCCACTGTCTGCAGGTTTGCTGGGCTGAATCAGTCGACGGCTGCCATGTCATAAAAAGTTACAACGCATCTGAGATGATGCGAGTTGAATAAAAATAAGTACTTATATAAAGACTTGGAAGTAAATATATGAATGTGAAAATATATTGTAACAGTTACATTTAACATAAGAAATAAACTGTTAACTAATAGTTGCTAACGATTAAATATTTAACCATAGGCTACATATTTAGCCTACCTGGTTATGGTCCGGTCTCCCATCGTTGCAGGCTTTGAAACATGTTAAAATCCAATAAAAACTCATAAAAAGCGAAAAAAAAAAAAAACTTTTCTGCTCCATTTCTCTTTTTAAAATCCCCTCACAAACGTCCGCTGTCAGTTGTCACACACCTGCTATAGGCCATTTAACGAAGCTCGGTTCAGTGTTGCCAAGTCTGGAATTGGGCTACTTTTACACTGTTGCTGTGGGTTGTTTGTAGCCTATAGTCCACAGGTTTAAGTTGTCTTTACTTTAGCAATATTTCTACCGCCCGCGTTTTGGCGCATTTTGACCGTGATTCCGCTACTTTTGATTAGCAATTGGAGGGGTTTTGTTGTGCAGACCTGGTAACCCTGTCCCTCGGTTCGGCCTTCGAACCGCGCAGCCTTCACGTTGGGACACAGCTATAATCAAGCAGCTCCTAAACAGCCAATAGCGTTTAATTTATATCACAGTTTGACTAGTGCCTTTCAGCTCGGTAAAGCTGCAGTTTCCTCCTAATCTCTAACCATTTCTAATCTCCTCCATATCGCTTTGAAATACAGCATTCTGTGCAGAATTCAAATGGGTCCGATACGTTTTGTTGTCTGCGCTGACTCGCGCATGTGATCCGCTCTGTGCTCTCGTGTCTCTGGACCGGAGCAGACTGTGTTTGTGCGCTGCGGCGGTTCGCATGAAACCAGACTTCATTCGCCTCAACTGAAAGCATATTTACACTGTCTGAATCGTTCCCTATCCCCTATATAGTGCACTATGTGCCATTCACCATGTAGAAAATAGTACATGTGTGAGCAAGTGTAAAGTGTTACCAATCATCTAATAATTTGATGTTACAGGTAATATCCATGATTCATTCCAATGTTTACAGATCAATATAACTTGTAGGAATTAATTAAATAAGAAAACCTTATTTTATTAGACACACACCACCATTGAAATTTCAAACCACCTTTCATTCATTTAAAACCAACCTTGCTGAATAAAATAATTTCTTTCTTTCACAAAAAAAAAAACTTACTGAATCCAAACATTTGAACAGCAGTGTAACATGCATTCATTGATTTATTTACATTTTCTACAATTTTGAACTGACATCTGAATATGCAATCAAATCTTACATTTTTATCAATGTAATTTGCAATAAACTCTCCCTATACTCTAAGAAAAAAAAATGGTGCTATATAGTACTAAAAGTGGTTCTTTGGCTCGTAATCATAGGGGAACCACTTTAAGTGCTGTATAGCAGAAAATCTTGGTGCTTGAGTGGTTCTTCAGCAGTTCTTTAGGATGACTGAGGTGCTATATAGCACCGCTACCGTATACAGAACCTGTTAAGCCCCTGTATGGTTCTTCAGCGGTTCTTTGGGGTGGTTAAGGTGCTATATAGCACCACTGCCGTACAAAGAACCTGTTAAGCCCCTTTAAAGGTTCTTTACGAGGCAAAGAACCACTGTTGGTGCTGTTTAGCACCATTTTTGTTGAAGAAATAAAATGCAATATGGCACCTCTTATGGGTTCTAAATAGCACCATTTGACAAAGGTGCTGTAGAGCACCTTTAAAGATATGGTGCTATATAGCACCAAAAGTGGTTCCCCTATGATTACGAGCCAAGAACCACTTTTAGTGCTATATAGCACCTTTTTTTAGAGTGTATAATTTGGAACAGACGCTTGATATTAGATTTGCTGACTTGCAAAATTTCCCTACATTTTCTGAAGGTAACGTAATTTATAACTGGCTGCTTTGGCAGTTCCCCAATCCATTCCTGATTTTTCCATGAGCTAAGCGGTCTTACGTGTATCAGAGGCATTAGTGTACACAGCTGTTATGGAGATATATACAGAGTGCAGAGATGGAGGACTTCTGGCTCTCCTCAGAAGCTGTCTGGAATCTAAGAGGCCCTGAGGGAGATGACTGAGATAGACTCTCTCCAACATGGACTCAATGGATTTTTGACAAGTCTGAGATTCAGAATATTTGCCCATAATGGGGGTTAAAAGGTGAATGTACGTCCTAGTGTGCGAACGAAAGATGATTTATGTCTAAGCATGTGTTGCATTGCCACATGCGTGTCCAGAAAATGGCCAACAAATGTTTAGTCATAACAGTGGTGGTATTCACAGGCCATCAGCCATGAAGAGATGAGCCAGGCATGGCATTCACTCAAGAAACAAACATACTGTGTATGTGTGGGAATGTCACTTAAGGTTACAGGTTACTATTTCAGTTAGCAACTATGGGAAGGAAAATTATGGATTTTTACTTGATAGACTTGAGAAACATGATTCAATATTAACAATATAGTAATATTGTTGAATTCAGATTTGAGCTGCATGTCTTGGCAAACTCGACCATGTACACCAGAAATACTTTACCTTCTACGGTATTCAGGTGTGAATCAAATAAACCACTGTCCTCCACAGGTCTCCTTTCCAACTTTACGTGCAATGCTTTTAAGCATTCCCAAAGTAAACCATTAGCTGAGTTTAGTTGATCTGATTACAGATCAGTTTTTCCTCACAGTTTTGTGGGCACATGACAGACTCTGTAGGAAGGGGAGACAGTAAAGCATTCAGGCTACTTATCCAATAACATGCTGACATACAAAAAGTGTACAACTTATAGTCCCTGTTTATGCCTAGCATTAAGATGCGTTTTGGTTGACTGGATCATAAGTAGACAAAAAAGAGACATTCCCGTTTACACCTGGTGTTTTAATCCTTCTCTTTTGTCCACTTTCGACCACTTCTGTCCTGATTTCTTCGAGGGGAGTGTCTATGGGTGGGTAAATGTATGGGCTTTTTCAGATCTTTTCATCTAATGGATGAAATACAATAGACAATTTAGCTTTCGTTTCTGCTCTGATAGGTGAGTGCGTGTTATAAATCAGGAATGGTGACAACAGTGTTTGGTACGTTTTTCATCTTCAAACCAAATTTGGGTCTTCAGCAGACAAAGTTTAAATCTTGTCTAGCTAGCGCGCTTCCCATAATTTTTACGCATTAGGTCAGTAGGTGGACAGTATTCGACCACATGACCACATGAGCGTTTACGAAAGCAATCCAGTCAAATGCGTTTTCGACTACCTCTGGAAGTGGTCGAAAGTGGTCAAGCTCAAAACGTTTTAGACCCCGTTTACACCTATATTTAGCATCGTCCACTTGTGATCCGATCGACCAAAACGCATCTCAATACCAGGTGTAAACAGGGCCATAATTGAGAGGCTCAAAATACACAATAGCCGCATTTCCACTGTTGGGCCAAAGGCGGCATGCTAGTGCGTGCCAGGGCCAGTCGCGTTTCCACTGTTACTTCCGGGGCTTGATCGGGCCTCGTTGGGGCTTCCTCAGGGGACAAACAGCCAGGGTTTTTTGGCCCACCGAATACCTTGGTCCAAAGCAGGCCAGCTGGGACTTGAGGAGTGGTTATGAACAAAGGCGGAGTTTATCTGAGTCTGGAGACACAGCGCTACAGATGATTTCATATACCAGCTAACATTAGCATTAAAGACTTTTATCTCTAATAACTTTAGCTCAAAACTCATTTTCAGGTAGCAGCGAGTGTTTGAAATAACTTCTGTATGTGATCCGATGTGGATTCTGATCACTGTATAAGGCAAAAATATATGCAAAAGATATGCTTGCTAACCATTACCATAGTAAACATGGTAAATATGACCGCTTGAAGAAATCATATAGGCTATCACAATCGTGTATTTATTTTATCTGTCAGTACGTCTTGTCTCTTTTTACTGGTCTGAGCCATATTTAGCTAAGCATATGTCATAAAATAAAGCAACTCCAGTTTTTCGGGAGCTTCCTCTGTTTCTCTGACTGAAATTATTACTGTATTGGGACTATCACTGCAGAGAGTCCTCAGGTCGTAGTTTGGTGGAAAATTTGTAGAAATTATCATTCTTTCTAAATGTGATGTAAACATACTGTCCTGTGACTACAAATAAACAGAAACTGACGCGACTGAATAAGTATGTGTCTTCTTTCTTTTGTGAAATAACGGTAAATACCACTTTATTTCTGTGTGACTAATGTGCCATTTTGACACAAATTAATTTATTATGATCAATGTATCACTTATTATTGTAAAACTGTAGTAAAACATTGATGCTTGGGTTTTAAATCTTTAAGTAAACAACAAAAATGTCAACAAACGGCGCTTTTATCATGTTCGTTTTGGCGATCTCACTAGTTTCCAGTGAATTCTTTCTTATTCGTTTTCTTATGAAACTTTCATTTGTTGGTGAAATGATGGGTTTGTGTGACGTTGTTCCAGAGAGGTGTGTTACAGGCGGGTTTTAGTGAAGCGCTGCGCACTGGCTCGCACCGGCCTGACAGTGGAAAAGCGGCTAATGTGTCAAAACAGGTTTAATGTGATCAAAGTAAAGGTGCAGTCACACAAATGTGTGACAAAATTTTGCAGACAAAAAGGTCCATGGTTTATTGTTAATAGTGTAGCGATATATGAAGAACAGCTCACACAGAAGTCACTTTCAAGCAGCTTTCTGTTGATCAGCACGGTGAATTCCCTTGTGTTTTTTTTTTTTTTTTTTTTCAGAGGCACAGAATTAATGACAAATGCAACTCCAACATCCCTGAACATGCACACTCCATCTCTACCGCACTTCTTTTCAGTTCTCTTTTTCATCTCTTGTTTTCAAATTCCTGGCTATATGAGGCTATATTAGAAGACGGCTGCAACTTGAGTGTTGTCAGCTGGCCGAACAGCATATTTTTCCCACAGTGAAAGTGACAGGCCTCTTTGAAACTACAATAACTATGCAGCTTAATGGATGCTAGCTACTGAAATTCACAAACGTCCCATAATCCACTGAAGACCAAGCCAAATGAACTTCGGGGGAAAGGAACTTGCATTTTGTTGCTCATAAGAGTCTAAAATCCACAAGAAGTATTTTAAAAACTCTGCTGTAGAAGTGTGTGCAGAGTTTCAAAATGTAAATAGTACAACATGTATGTTGTGACTGGAGCAAAAGTTTAGCACCCGTGTTGGATAAATACTTCCAAGCAAAGTAGTATTCATATATAAACAAACATTTCTGATGGTGGATTTCAAGGCTCATGCTCAAATCATGCAGTAGTAAAGAAATTCAAAATATAATTATGCAACAGTTCCTTTCTCTAATCCGATTGGCCAAACAGTGTTCTAAGAGCTAAGAGCATTCCACCCATTTGTATTTGTGTTGTTCCAGACCAGAAGTGTAGCGGCATTGTATTTTATATGAACTTCTTGAACAAAAGGTTCAATTTGTTAATATTTGATAACACATTAGGTATGATGAAATGACAATAAACAATACCTTAAAAGCATTTGTGAATATTTATTAATTTCTACATATACTAAGATATTTGTAATATTTCAAGTTATGTAAATCATCACATTAGTAAGTGTATTATGAACAGTGTTAGGGTTAATGCATTACAAGTAACAAGTTACATAATCAGATTACTTTTTAAGTAACTAGTACACAAGCAGTACACAAGTAACACATTACTTTGAAATTTACAACAAAATATCTGAGTTACTTTTTCAAACAAGTAATGCAAGTTGCATTGTTTTCCCATTTATTGACTGACACTTCTCCTGTCCAATTCGAGAGTAAGTGCAGAGGCTTGAACATGATGGTTATAATAGTTCTAGATTAAATGTGAGCATGCATTTACTCATCTCACTCGCACAAAAACAGATTCAGTATTCCTCAAAATGAATAAAAACAGTGAAATGCAAACTCAGAGTATTATGCAAACCTGCAATAATTAAATATGTTAAATAACACAAATATACTTTATGTATTTAATCTCACTTTATTAACCAATGTCTTTGCTGCTGACCTTCGATGATCTAAATCAGCCATACGAATAAGCAAAAATTACACATTTGTGGGTTTTTTTCTATTCCTGTAGTAAGAGTATTGAACTTTCTTCTCTTGCGTCCTATTCTTCTGCAATCCAGAATAGCAGCACAGCTGAAAGGTTTGTTTGAGCTGCACCCTCTAACGTACAGGTGTGATTTTGCATTTCTTTCAGTCTGAGGCTTATTCATTTCACTTTTGGTGTGAAAGGGTTACATTTGCCAAAAATCTAACTTTTTTTGTTATTAAAAAACAAACAAGCAAGCCCAGCCCAGATAAGAAAAATTAATACAAAAGTGACATGACGCATAAAAGGTCAATAAAAAAGTAACTAAGTAACGCTATTAGTTACTTTTTTAGGGAGAAATGCAATATTGTAACTACTTTTAAAAGTAACTTTCCCCAACACTGATTATGAATTAATAAATATAATATTAATAAATGCTGTAAAAATAGTTTATTGTCAGTTAATAATATCTAATGCCTTTAACAGTTGTATAGAAGCAATATTACATTTGCAGTTGTGCTATTGGTTTGAATAATGATGTGCCAAACCACAACCATGTTGGTATTCTGTTCACTTTTGTGATATTGTGTAGATACGAATGAAACAAACGTGGCTGACATATTACATGCGTGCAGAAAAACAAAGCAACACATGCACACACTCGCATTACCACTCACTGGGCAATGAACCCACCACCTCCAAATAATGGCTCATATTTTTTCAATTAGTCATGCATGAAAAGAAGAGATTACAGATGGTTTCCTTTAGTCGGCAGACACATGCAGAGACAATCGGGTATGAGTGTGTGAGTGTGTGAATGTGACCGCGTGGAAGCCAGTGAAAAGAGAAGGAGATCAAGAGTTCAACATAAGAGCAAACGATGAAGTAGCCACAGTGATGTTTACTTTTTCTCAGCTCAATTGACTTAGTCTTCTTTTATGTAACTCATATTACCATGAGTAGTTTTTGGATACCCGCTCCATTTTTCTCTCCTACTGGGCCTCTAGTAATAATTCAAAAGGTTGTCATCAATCTTCCTCACTTGAAATGTCTGATTCTGCCCTGATATAGATTCTCATCAACACTTTCAGCTGCTTCAGTTGCCCTTGAATCTTCAGCCGGCATGGTCCATTTCAGATAATTGATGTTTAATGAATAGATTTGGTGGTGGAGAGATGTAACTATGGAGACTGGTAAACCTTTCCAGCCTTTGCTCCCCTCCCCAAACCAAATGATGATAAATATGATTTTGCATTTCCTAATGACTCTGCACAGATTCTCTAACCCCTAAATCGTAAACTACGGTCAATTTAAAGTCAGTGCTGAAAAAACAAACTCCTGCATGAGCTGAAATGGTTTTTACAAGAGGACTCCTTTAGCATACAGAGAACTGCACTGTTCCGTGCCATGTTCAAAAATACTTCATAGAAGTCTAGTCAGGAAACCACTGGCATACTTCTGTATGACTAATAAAAAACAAACAAATGACTGTGGAGTTAACAAAAAGGAATATTTTTGGGTTCTAGTGTAATCCTTGGAAAATTCTGCTTTTTTTATTTATCAGGGGTTGAATCCAGTCAGAACAATCCAGAACAGTGTTCTAGTAACTCTTTGATGTACAATACACTGCATACATATAGTTGCATTTTTTTGTCAGTCTATCCCATTTTCTGTATGCTCTACTCTGTCTCCATGTAGTAAGTGTACTTTTTCAAGTTTTCGGTTCCTTGCAACAGAGGTTCATTCAACCGAGGTTCAGTAGTTCAGGTGAGAATTAACTCAAAATGAAGATTTTGTATATAAACGCACCGCATGTTATATTTAATAAGTTCAGACTAGATAATTATCAGAAAGACACAATGTCTGTAACAGAAGCAACTATTGCACTATTTCTGGCCACAGGACCTCTGGGCATGTTCCACACGGGAGTCACGAGGAGAGCTTTCAGTGTGAGAATGAGCACACAAAAATATTACTTAGCATGTTAAGCAATTAGCAGCTAACATAGCTTATGGTTAACCTGATAGTTGACGAGCCACATTAGAAAGAATGTCAACTGGTTAGCATGCTAAGCAATAAGACAACAAACACAGGCACGGTCAACTTTGGAGAGGTATTTTTGGGAACGGTAGTGAATATCAAAAATCTGTTCAGTGATTTCTGTGCAGCTCGGTCCAAAGATCATCTGATCAGATTATGGACAAAATTGGACAATTTGTAGGAGGACTAGCGAAAAAAACTGTTTTTCATTTACTTCAAAATCGTGGACAAACTAAATTATGGAAAATGAAAAATGAAATTAAATGAAACTAAATTTGGACAAAGTTATAAGCGTTTTTGCAAATAAAACCTTATATCTATGGAACACTAGGTGGCGTTGTGTTGAAACTTCTCAGGTACCTTCAGGACATGCTAACGATGATCCATACCTAATTTTGTGCCTATATGACGAACCGTTTAAAAGATATCGCAATTTATGACAAAATCCAAAATGGTGGACCTATGGTTTGTCTGATCCTGGCAAAATCAGTATCCACGGATTCAGAATGACACAAGGAATCCATGGACACTAATCCAAGATCATGATTTTCTTATAAACTATTCAAAGGTTATGAGCAAAAAATTTTCAGATCTCATGACTTGTAAGTGGTGCTGTTCTCAAATTCGGCATGGACCCTCAGATCACGGCTCCGATGAAACATACCAAGTTTCGTTTCGATTGATCGAAGCATTGCCGAGATCCAGCCTCTGATTCAATTTTGGCACAACACAGTAAAGTTCGCAACATCACAACTTTTGAACAAAGACAAATATCAAAAATCTGTTCAGTGATTTCTGTGTAGCTTGGTCCAAAGATCATCTGATAAGATTTTGGACAAAATTTAAAGGAGGACTGGCGAAAAACGGAATACGTTTTATTTTTTTCCAAATTCCATTTTATTTTTTTTCCAAATTCCGTTATAATTTTTCTTGATTCCGTTTTTTTTCCGTTTTTTTTTGGACTCCATTTTAATGGTTAAATTAAATTTTAGTAATCAAAAAGCCTGTGTAATAAATTGAAATCATAGAACTTATACAATCTAACAACAATTTATTAAAAGTTGAACAAAAATTACATGTTAAAGGCCCTATGAAATATTTTTCTTCTCAAATTCCAATTTTTTTTTTTTTTTTTTTACCAAATTCTGTGTTTTCTGTTTTAAGTTTTCTGGATTCCATTTTAATTGATTAATTAAATTTTAATAATCAAAAAGCATTAACTGAATTCATAAAAACAATTTATTCTTTATTTTTTTGTTGTGTATTTAAATCTTTCTGTAATTAAATGAAGGCATGTGAAATTAAACAAATGTTTTTTGTCAAACAAAGTGCTGCACAACAGAGCTTTACTGTTAAAATTAAAACATGGAAGAAAAATTGTGATTATTCCTTGAAAAAATAAAGTTTTATTATTATTAATGTTAGTATTATTATTACATTGAGACATATCTAAATTTTATTGTACAACAGTAATACATTGCTGTCACAAGTTTAAGTTACAAAACTTCAAGTTAAACCGAACTTTTATTTTGACGGTTTGCTGTGAAGACCTTTAAGTTTCTGTGTGTTTATGATATGACGATAGTTTTTCTCAAATGAAACTGCTCGCTGAAAATGCTCATGAAGTGACTCTCAGAGCGGCTCTGGAGGTAAAGTTCATGCATTCATGTCCTCATATAGTGTGGCGGCAGAGGTGTCACACATGCTTCAGTGTGTGTGGGGTAAATGAAACCGCACGTCTGCACCATTCATTCACACAGAGACATGCAGAACATGCAGGATTCATATTTACTTTCATTTTTTACGGTTTAATATTCACAGACACTAGTCTCGTGTTTTGATTTAAGTGTACTGACCTGCTTTTTATTTATTCATCAAAAATTTGACAAATTCCGTGAAATTCCGCGTTATACAGTAAATTCCATTTTTATGACTGGATTCCGCAATTCCATACGCTTTTTCCTCATTGCGGAAATCATAGGGCCCTATGGAATACTGTACTTTTCAAAATGGCCATTACTGTAATGGGCAGAGTTTTAATGTATTAGAACAAAGGGTTCAAAAGTTATAACCTTTGAAATGTGAATTTTTGAACTGGTGGTGGCTCTATAGAGTTGGTCCTAGAGACTCCAAAGTTGGTCAGATTACTATTTATTACCATCACTTCAAGTGTGTTCATAGGGCTGCCATAGACTCCCATTGGGAAGGAATAATAATAAAGTAACAATTACAATAGGGGCTACTGCCCACCAGGGCTATGATATCGCTTTATCATTATCTAACACTTAACACTATTTTTTGTTGAGTACCATAGCGATAAGGGCATTAATGAGCGGCATTCTCATCCTAATGATGCGGCTAACAAGCAAAGATCAGGACATCCTGTTGTTTACAGAGTCATTTACTCATGACCGCAGTGATCCTCCAGATAATATCGGCATCGCTAAATTTGGTTAATGTCAGTAACTCAACAGGCTGTTGATTCACAATCACCGCATGAACTTCAGCTTGTTTTTCTGGTGTGCATGGCAATAATAAGATAACAAGCAAACCAAACTGCAGTCATTTGTGAGCTTTTAAGGGAGCACATCATCTGGTTTATCTTTGTCTTGTGTGACTAATGCACTTTCATGAGCTAGCATTTCAAAGCAGATGTCATGCTTCAGAAGTGTTATACGGCAGACTAACACTCAGACAGATGGGCTGAAATATTGTTTGGCTGCGATTTCATGGACCATGATTCATGTGCATTCCTATCACTGGCACAATAATGTGCAGCTTCAGTAATGTGTAAACTTGGCCAAGGTGTGATCGAGTGAGTTGGCTGCCAAGCATGTGCCAGTCGACAAACTACGACTGTGAATTAGTCATGGCCTTGGGCGAAGACAATTGCTTAAATAAACATCCACAAAGTAGGCTTCGAATTCAGGTTAAAATTTGTAAGAGCACACAATGACAATTAGACGTAGACCAATATAAAAGTAGGCAAAGTAGATCTGTGAACGCCAAACATTTTTATAGTCATTTAAAACATAACATTTTATAATTACCTCTTTACCCTGCTGAAAACACAAGCGTTGTGCACACCAGGGTTAAATAAGTCAGCTTTACTAGGAAGATCATGCTAGTTGACCAGCATTTTTGGCAGGTGAAAAGCATGTTTATACTGGTCTACAAGCCAAACCAGCAACATACCAGCACAAACTTAACCTGCATGGAAATTCAGCCGGATACATATAAGAAAAAATATAAATATCACCACCAGTCAAGTAGTCAGAAAGCTGTGAAAGACAAGCTGAGATCCATTTACTGGGAATTCTGCTAACTTTTGGTGCAGCAGATGGGTACAGGACTTATGGTTGAGGCAGCATATGGCCCGAGCCTCTGCACTGACAGTCAATGGATTACACAGCACAAGCACCTAACATTACCTTTCCTGACCTTTGACTCTGAACTGAACTCTCACCTCAAATAAAGCATATTGAACCACCAGGAGCCATGTCCAAACCAAACCAACCCAGGTGGACACAAGGAAAAATGTGGCTTAAAAAGAGATTGCAGAAGTGTCATGGCCATTCTAACTGAGGGGTCGCATGCAGTGGTTTTAAATACAACCAACCACATGCAAAAAGCAAAAAAAACCCCCAAAAAAACAACAACAATAAAAAAAAACATTAATAATTGAAAATTAAGTTGCATGGTTCTTTAAGGTATTTGTGAAAAAAAAAATAAAAACAGAAAATAACACATTTATTGTCAGTCCATTCAAGTCATGCTTTTCACTTGTCACAAACTGCAAATTGCATCCTCATCTAACCACCCTCATATCACTCAAAACTTGTATAACTTTTGTCCCACAGAGCACAAAAGTAGTCGTTATCGAAATATCCAAGGTGCTCTTTTGCATACAATGAAAAAACATGATCTTGCTATGAAATTGCATTATTGGCTGGTTTATTAAAACCTAACCCTAACCCCCTGGAACAACATTCCTGTACGAAAATGTAGTCTTAACCCCTAGCCCTACACCTAACCCTACCCATAACCTATCATTAAAATCAGATGGAAATGATAGGTGAATAACACTGATGTAGAAGCACCTAACCCTGGTTGTAAGCCTAAACTTGACATAAGCTGTAAACTTGTCCCTTGTCCCAAATCTGATTGGTTGATTGGAATGTTGTTCCTGGATTAACAAAGATATTGATCCAGGAACATGTTGTACTTGGTGAAATCACCATATATATATATATATATATATATATATAATAAATAAATGCCACAACTACACCCTAAATAAATAAATAAATAAAATTATTTGTGAATCAAGCAATAGAGACCACAAATAAGTAATGATAAGAATTAGCAAACTAAATATGACTTAATTGAATTGAGAATTGAGTTTGTGATACATAAGCAACATATAATGCCTTAGATGCTCACTGGTTTCCTGTGTGTTTTTTGTGTTGGTTAATGTATGTGTGGGTAGGGTGGGGTGGGGTGGGAGATTAGGTCCCCTTAAGGGCATGTGTGTGAATTCTCCTCTTAAACTAGAAGTGAGAGTTGGGTGGGGTGATTTCTTAGATTTTCTTAAGAGGTGGGGTCTGCTAGCGGGCACAGAGACGACCATTGAAGACAGACATTTAGCAAACTTTTTTTTTAACTTAGCTCTTCTTAAATATCTAACAAGTCTCCATTGGTAAGTCTTAGAGACCAGTGTTTCTCTTGCTCTGCAGAAGGCGCATATGGATCTTAATCTTGCGGCCCACACCAAGCTGAGTGCTCTTGAGAAGGAATCTATGGAATCCTATTGACCAAGATGAATAAACAAACACATTATGTGCAAGGGGATTTGATTAAAGAAGAATGACGCAAGTCAGCCCAGGTGTTTCGGCCCACTCTTTGCATTCCTCAAAAACCTTTCCTAAAACCACTAATTTTAAAATAGTTTCTCACTCTGTTTCTCACTGTGCAGGTCAGAGAGCCTCTATATATGCCTGAAATGGTAGTCAAAGTGTTCTTTGTAGTGAGTTTGGGCTGAATATATTTATGTCTAATATTTGCTCGGCCACATTCTTGAGCAGTTCATATAAATAGAACTGATACATGCTCAGTTATTTAAAGGTTTTTTTTTTTAAACGTTTTATTGGCAAGAACCCCCAAATATGATAATTCCCTTGTAAGAGACCTATATTAAGTATATTAAATATTAAGGAAGCCACATTTATACTGTATGAGAACAAAAGTGTAATATTATAAAGATAGCATGTTGTTTCCTAAGTGGCAAATTATTAAACAATTATATACAAAAATATTTATTTTGTATAAGTTTTTTTATTTTTATTTTCTCTATAAACTATTAATGTTAGATATATAAACTTAAAAAAAGAAACATTCAATTAAATAAAAATGTATTTGTATATAGCACTTTTCACATTAAATATTTCTCAGTATTTTTGACTTTAGAATAAAACTGTAATATATAAATTACACAATGATACAGTCATTTTAGTATTATTTATATACTTCTATTGTATTTATTATTATTTTGAATTAACTTTTACTTTAGATTTTCAGTTTTTGTTTCAGTTTAAGTTTAATAGTTTTTTTTTTTAAATTTCAGTCTCATTTTTAGCAATTTTACTTCAACTTGACCTTATTTAAATTCAGTTAGTTGCCAAGGCAAAATGTAAAATTTTCATTTACGTTTTTAAAAAGTGTTTCATGTAATATTTATATTTTATTTTATTTCAGCTTTATTTCAATTAACAAAAACATATTTAATAGTTAAAATCAATCAATCAATCAATCAATCAATCAATCAATCAACCAACCAATCAACCAATCAACCAATCAAATCAACCAATCAATCAATCAATCAATCAATCAATCAATCAATCAATCAATCAATCAATCAATCAATCAATCAGACTTCCTAGAACCCTTTGTGGCCCTCCGGGTGTCCCTGGATGACCGGTTTGAATCAAGTGGTTTGATCAGTAGATGAGAACAAATACCACAGCTATACAATATTTTGTATACATCTTTTTTTTTTCTTTTCACTTTGACTTTTTAACAAAGTATTATCCTCAATCATGGGCTCTCAACCCCTAGTACTACATAAACAGAACAGAACAATCCCTGGTTAAAAATGAGCCAAGCCTATAATCCAAAACCCACAGAAGTGTAAGTCATTCTGTTGCTGTAAAACACCCAAACTTGCTGGCAAACCGCCACTGGAAACTTAAAGTGAAAATATGAGCTCAATTCCCACGAGATAAACTGCTATCAGCATCCCTTGCTCAGATCCCAGAATGAATGGAATCTTCTCTTTGCAGCCAAAACAGCACTGAGATTATTCAAATGGTTGGATTATGACTAATATTATTAATTCTTACACTAACACACCAACGTGGATGGCTGCTCCTCAAATACACAGGTCTATCATAGTATTTTACAGCTTCATCACTCTAGTTTAAAAATTCATTCCAAGAACCATTGACACTACGTCATGGGTTGAGAGAGGTCAATATGGTTTAAAACAAATAGGCATCTTAGACAGAAGTGACTGTCTCCATCAGGGGTTCCCAATCCTGTTCCTGGAGATCTACTGCAGAGTTCAGATCCAACCCTGATCCAACACACCTCTCTGTAATTATTTCCTGAAGATCTTAATTAGCTGGTTCAGTTGTGTTTGATCAGAGTTGGAGCTGAACTTTGAAGGGAGGTAGATTTCCAGGAACAGGATTGAGGACCCCTGGTCTACATCATCCATCTCAGACCGAGACGAGATCACATCACCATCTCAGAACTCAAGTCTTCAGAGCAAAACAACTCAATTTCAGTCAAAGAAATGTCCTTTACACCATTCCAAACTTCATCACAGCAGATAACATTTCTAAACATTCATGAAGCTGCCAAATCAATATCACCCCCATGGGCCACCCCAAAGACAAGGTCTGGATAAACATTTGAGGGTCCTGGCCCTTATGACCTCCTGTCTTAGTGTGGGAGTTTGTGACCAGTGGTTGCTGTGATGTGAATCAGGAAGTGAGGAAAGTAATGTGGGCTTAATCTTCAACAACTCTAGTTTAATTAAGCCATATACGCCTAGATAAATGGATAGAGATCTAAAAATTCTTCAATTTAGGTAATTAGAATTCTAGACCCGAGTCAGGCTTAGTGCTAATACCATCCAGCTGCAGTCTTGAAGCTATGACAACAGCTTCTATAGATCTATCCCTCACTTAACTTCCCAGCCCCCAATAGATTGAATTCCAGGAACATCTGGAGTGACTGACCCCAAGCTAAAACATTATAGCTGTGTGGTAAGCACCATAAAACATGACTAGTTGTTCCCATAGAGAGAGATAGAGAAAACTGTCATCCATATTTTGATGACAATCAATGAATCTACTTAGGCTTACGATACTTTTGGGAATTACAGCCCTGATCATATTAGGGTATGTTTACACAACACCATTTTCAACTGAAAACGGAAAACTTTTTATGTGTTTTGGGTGTTCATTTACATGACAACAGTGTTTTGGGGGCCTGAAAACGTAAGCTTTTGAAAACAGGTTTCGAAGTGCAAGGTTTTGAAAACGATACCTTTACCGTCTCCATGTAAACAACAAAAACGTGAATCTGTGAAAACGGTGACGTCATGCGCATGCATATTACGTGTTTGCGAGGTGTTTCTTGACAAAGCGACATCTCCAACTACTGGCCTGGCATGCATAATACAGCCTTTTTAGTCATTTTCGCAGATTTTTGACAACGTTGTCGTCTGTTTTTAGTACATCAATGTTGTGTAAACATACCCTTAGTGCAATTTGAATTCTGCTTTCAAAGGCACATTTAAAGTAATACTTTTTGTTTGCTGAATGATAACAGTGGTCTTGGAATGATACTCACATACATTTGAATTTGTCACCCATTAATTAATTTATTACAGTGAAAGTGTCTAATTATAGGAGGGTCATACCAGGAATTTGTTCGGCTGGTCATGTGATCTCAAAATGGCAGCGACCATGGGGGGACCAGCCTCGTGTAGAATAACATCTCATATTTTTGCATCTCACATGAGAGTACATCTAATTTCAATAGCCTAAAAACTACACTTGGCTCATTGAAATGAGACATCATAGGATTTTCACAATGCAGTCACAATGCATAGGATTACATTTATGCAGTATACAACACAACAGATGCCTTATTGAAGTTGGGCTGGGACAAGCACATAGGAATGCAGGTAACCATGGTGCCCATAAATAAACAAATAACAACATACAAAAACATTATTAATGACTTTTCACATTCATGCAACAAGCATTTGAACTGTATCTGCTGGCTGTCACATCTTCTCACGCTAGATCCTAGAGCCATGAAGAAAAATCGAGAGAAATGTTTAGAGAAAAATACACAAAGAGACTCAGAAATAATGGTTGTTTATTATAAAGCTTGCCATAAAATGTAAGTTTTTTTTTTTTTTTAAGCTTGTGGTGGTATTACTTTTCTAAAAGTAGAGACTCAAAACAGATACTCAGGTCAGTGAAATGGCCCCTAAAATAAGACATAAAAAGAGCTGTGTGTGTGTGTTAAGAGTGACAAAGTGTTTGATTTATGAGCCAGATGCACTCCAGCAAAGACCGAGATAAGATTCCACCTCACTAGCTGTGCATGTTCTTCCGTAATGGTGCAGAAACCCCCGTCTTTCTCACCTCACACATGGCCAGTGGTTGACGACACTAATACACATACCTACACACACACCCACGCAAACACACGTGTTAAATAGTGTCAGCACTATATTCGGTGCTTCATCGCCCCTATTATTACCCCATCATTACAGAACTGTTGAGGTCACACGTCAAAGTTCACCCGACAGGGTTCACGTCTTGGGGGTGACACTGCACTGCGGTGGCTCTGTGAGCCGCTTGTCAGGACGACACTTAGTCTGTGACCTCAAGGCCAGAGGTTAAAGGTGACAGTGACACCGCCCTTATCAGAAAGCTTCAGATGCTGAGAGTCTACCCTGAGGAGGAGAAGAACAGGGCTTGGACAGTAAGTGTGTGTTTTTAGAGAATGAAAGATAGAGCGAGAGTGAGTGAGCTGTACAAGTAAAATCAAGAAAATGGAGGCCCCGGGCTACCAGAGAGGCCAAACCAATCTCTAATCATTTTTATCTCTCCTTTTCTTCCATCCATTCTTCCTTTCCCCTCCTTCTTTGTAAATAACAAAACTAGGTGAGGCCAATTTGTCTCATTTATCTCTTTCTTTTCCCCAACCCCGGCTTCCTTTTTCGGGTAACCCCACAAGGAAAATATTGCTGTAGCAATGTATCGTCACCAATTTCGAAGATTCTGCCTTAGCACAGCTCTTAACATTTTTTAAAAAGGTTTTTTATTGTCATAGATGGTTCCATGAAGAACCTTTAACCTCCAAATAACCTTTCGATTCCACAAAAGGTTTTTTGTAGTGGAAAAAAGGTTCTTTAGATTATTGAAATATTCTTCACACTAAGAAAAAATGGTTCAGTGAAAGGTTTGGGGAACAAAAAAAACCATCTATGGCATCGCTGCAAAAACACCCTTTTGTAACTTTTATTTTAAAGAGTGTATTATCTATATATTATTTTTAATATTCACGTGTGTACTGAACTGTACCGAATGCAATTTTTTAACAGTTAACAGTAGGCTTGTTTTACGCGTGGAACATACCTCAATCCGAGTTCCCACACGAACATATTGAGTATTCTGTCCATTTTATCACGATATTGAAACGATAAATGCCATTTTGATGCTCTTTAATGTGATGTGACACATCACTGTATAGGTGAGTCAGTTGAAGCGGCAGCGCGGTGCGCGAGTGAACGCGATCATCTCTTCCTAGTCAAAGAATAAACATGAATCAACATCTTCTGAAGGTATGCTTAGGATACATTACAACTTACTGAAACGTATCATATGTCGTGTAATCGCTCAATCAGTGTTTCGGCGGTGGAAAGACGTCAATAAAAGAGCTTGTAAACAATGTCATGTAGCATTACATTTACCTCAGAAGTCATTCAGTGTCCACAGCTGTTAGTTCACTAGAGAAATGAACTTTTGCTAAATGTATCCACTATATTAGCCTATATATTCATTATATTCTACTTTACCTGTTAGTGATGTCTTGATTATTTCATGTATGTTTAAATAAATCTGTCATGAAAATGACACCCACTGTGTATAAATGATTATATTTCAACAACGAATTGGAGTAAAAACATAATTTTATAATTAGATTTAGAAGTTAATGCAAAAACTGCCTTATGTGAAGTTTAGGCTGCATGTTTGGATACAATGTGTTATTTGAGTGTTGATTATTATATCTAAAAATAAATAGCAACTGAATTTAGGCTAATAGTTTGGGCTCTGTTGTTAATATTATAGTAATGTGCAAGTAAGGGCTCCCTATATAGTTAACAGCATTATCTTTTAGTTATACTTTTAGTTATAATTTAATTCATTTAAGGACAGACACAATTTGTTCAGTAAACCACTGCATAATAAAAATAAATAAAAAGCAATTTTATATTTAGTTTTCTCTCCCCTGCTGTACCGAACCGTGACTTCAAATCCGAGGTATGTACCTAACCATCAGTTTTGTGTACCGCTACACCCCTACTGTCTGCGTTTCCATCGCAGTCTAAAGTACCGTGAATATTAGGCAAATTAGTCCGGTGAAGTAGGACTGCACGTGACTTTCCAGTTCCCTCTGGATTTTGTCCTCTGCATATAAGCTTAATAAAGCCTGAACCTCGGTCCATCGGTCATTTTTTTTAAACTCCATTGTTGATTTCGAATAGCAACACAACTGTTAGTGCACGCACCACAACAGACTTTTAAAAATGGTGGTTGAAATTAAATTCTGTGTAGTCAAACAATCAAAATGCTGCGTGAACTCAACCATTCAGCATGTTCAGCGCCCAAGTCCCACCCCCGAAAGTTCCTAAACTTTGAAAAAGTACTACCTCACCAGCAGGGACTTTCTGAGGG
Source organism: Coreius guichenoti (assembly GCA_039654105.1). Taxonomy (NCBI): domain Eukaryota; kingdom Metazoa; phylum Chordata; class Actinopteri; order Cypriniformes; family Gobionidae; genus Coreius; species Coreius guichenoti. The sequence goes on from CM077170.1 coordinate 13,926,730, forward strand.
AGAAATTTTTACCCGGAACTTCATCTAGACCCTGGTCCCTGCGGTCGAAACACACCGAGTACCACCCCAAAACGCGGCTATAGATATTTTTGGGCCCTATACCACAACCCATGCCCCTTAACCTAACCATTTCAGCAAAGAGGTAACCAAATATTCAAGATTTCATTGTGGCTTAACCTGGCTTCAGTAAATGATGATTTAAATTTAATTCTAGATATTTACTATAACACATTAATAGAGCACACTGAGTTTTTTTTTTGAAAACGTATTAGTGTGGACAAGGCCTCAGGGTCTCATTTATAAAACGTGCGTACGCACAGATTTGATCTTAGAGTGTGTGTACGCTAAAATCAACACCAAAGTTCATATTTATAAAATGGTCTTTGACGTAGAAAAGTGCTTAGCGCCACTTCAGGGTCTAAGCAGACGTACACACTTTTTCTTGTGGCAGAGAGTCAGAGTATTGCAGGTATTTGGAAATCTAAGCAATTCTTGCCGCTCGCTATTCTCAAGTAAAGGATTAACATACACTTTGAAAATGGAACTGTCTTAAGATGGCAAATACAAATTGTCTGTCTGCTTACCATACTAAGCGTTTCAACACGATTGAAGAAACTTCTGGCCTAGAAAGCATTCCTGTGGCATACCAAATCACAAGATAATCTCATCACTTTTTTACTGCCTGGTTTTTGGCACATTTTTACATATTTTGAGGATATTAATGGTAGGGGGTTAAAAAAGTTGGGTTGGGTGTGGTATAAGAGTTTGAGTAACAGATCTCCCACTGACATAAATTGATGATTTACACACAGCATCTACAGTATATTGGACAGAGAAGCTTTTGGCAAAGAGAATCTAGGATGGATGGGTGTTTGTTTAGCCTGAGCAGAAAATATATCTTTATCTACTTTACCAACAACTGGACATTTCCATTTCTGAAATATTTGCAATATTAGAAAGTCTTAGAATTGTTTTTAGCCACAACCTTTACTCAAAGGCTCTGTGACAATTCATATTCAAATTTGTGTTTAAATCATTTAAAATAACTTTTCTATGTTTAATTTGTATTCCTGTGATGGCAACGCTGAATTTTCAGCAGCCATTATTCCAGTGTTTAGTGTCACATAATCTTTCAGAAATCATTCTAATATGCTGATTTGGTGCTCAAGAAAAATTTCTTAATATTTTTGTGTAAACTATGATACATTTTGTTTTAGATTCTTTGATGAGAAAGTTCAAAAGAAGAGCACTTATTTGAAATAGAAATCTTTTGTAACATTATAAATGTCTTGAGTCACATTCTGTCACATTGATCAATTTAATATCCTTGCTGAATAAGTATTAATTTATGTTGAAATGCAGTGTATATACAAACCCGATTCCAAAAAAGTTGGGACACTGTACAAATTGTGAATAAAAACAGAATGCAATGATGTGGAAGTTTCAAATGTCAATATTTTATTCAGAATACAACATAGATGACATATCAAATGTTTAATCTGAGAAAATGTATCATTTTAAGGGAAAAATAAGTTTTAATTTTAAATTTCATGGCATCAACACATCTAAAAAAAAGTTGGGACAAGGCCATGTTTACCACTGTGTGGCATCCCCTCTTCTTTTTATAACAGTCTGCAAACGTCTGGGGACTGAGGAGACAAGTTGCTCAAGTTTAGGAATAGGAATGTTGTCCCATTCTTGTCTAATACAGGCTTCTAGTTGCTCTACTGTCTTAGGTCTTCTTTGTCGCATCTTCCTCTTTATGATGCGCCAAATGTTTTCTATGGGTGAAAGATCTGGACTGCAGGCTGGCCATTTCAGTACCCGGATCCTTCTTCTACGCAGCCATGATGTTGTAATTGATGCAGTATGTGGTCTGGCATTGTCATGTTGGAAAATGCAAGGTCTTCCCTGAAAGAGACGACGTCTGGATGGGAGCATATGTTGTTCTAGAACTTGGATATACCTTTCAGCATTGATGGTGCCTTTCAAGATGTGTAAACTGCCCATGCCACACACACTCATGCAACCCCATACCATCAGAGATGCAGGCTTCTGAACTGAGCGCTGATGACAACTTGGGTTGTCCTTGTCCTCTTTAGTCCGGATGACATGGCGTCCCAGTTTTCCAAAAAGAACTTCAAATTTTGATTCGTCTGACCACAGAACAGTTTTCCACTTTGCCACAGTCCATTTTAAATGAGCCTTGGCCCAGAGAAAACGCCTGCGCTTCTGGATCATGTTTAGATATGGCTTCTTTTTTGACCTATAGAGTTTTAGCCGGCAACGGCGAATGGCACGGTGGATTGTGTTCACCGACAATGTTTTCTGGAAGTATTCCTGAGCCCATGTTGTGATTTCCATTACAGTAGCATTCCTGTATGTGATGCAGTGCCGTCTAAGGGCCGAAGATCACGGGCATCCAGTATGGTTTTCCGGCCTTGACCCTTACACACAGAGATTGTTCCAGATTCTCTGAATCTTTGGATGATATTATGCACTGTAGATGATGATAACTTCAAACTCTTTGCAATTTTTCTCTGAGAAACTCCTTTCTGATATTGCTCCACTATTTTTCACCGCAGCATTGGGGGAATTGGTGATCCTCTGCCCATCTTGACTTCTGAGAGACACTGCCACTCTGAGAGGCTCTTTTTATACCCAATCATGTTGCCAATTGACCTAATAAGTTGCAAATTGGTCCTCCAGCTGTTCCTTTTATGTACATTTAACTTTTCCGGCCTCTTATTGCTACCTGTTCCAACTTTTTTGGAATGTGTAGCTCTCATGAAATCCAAAATGAGCCAATATTTGGCATGACATTTCAAAATGTCTCACTTTCAACATTTGATATGTTATCTATATTCTATTGTGAATAAAATATAAGTTTATGAGATTTGTAAATTATCGCATTCCTTTTTTATTCACAATTTGTACAGTGTCCCAACTTTTTTGGAATCGGGTTTGTATAATTAATTGCCTCAAGCTCCAAAATATTGTTAATATTTCCTCTTATTTGCTGTATTAAAGTCTTTCATGAAAAGTATTGAAGTTGGATTTTATTTTCCTATTTTAGTAGCTTTAAGCCCAAAGGTGGGTTGTATTTAGTGTAACACAATGTCTATTTATACTGAGCTTCATTCATTCATTCATTCATTCATTCATTCATTCATTCAGGTGCAGTCTTAAATAAACTGACCGTTAACTTGCAAACACACTTGCAATTAAGAGTGCCAAATAATTATTAACATCTAGGTCAAATTCAAATGCTAGAAAACACAATTCAGACCTGTCTCTTGCCAAGAGCTTTTTTTGGCCAGATGTCAGGAATACAGGTTATCCCTGCGATGCTACTGGCACAATTTTGACAGGTGTCACGATAACATCTTTAACCTGTGTCTGCCGTAACATTACACACAGATGCTAATAGCCTTGAGTCTGGCGCATAGACCAATACAGAAAGTAGGTTAAAGAATGGCTTTTTCCCAGAAACATGCTGGAAATTACCTTTTACTGACTATCACTAAGTGAGAAACCCTTAATGTAATGAAAAAGTAGGCCAGTCATGTGCGATTGGGTTCACGACCCATGAGCAGATACAGGATCAGGCATGTCGACAGATAAGCACAAATATACTCAAATCTGTAAATGTTTAAAAAGACATATATCTTGTACAAAACTCCACTTCCTCTATTAATCTATCTAAAGTTCTTCTACTATCTGCTGTAAGCATGAATGACAAGATAGATCCATCTGAAGATTGGCTCACAGCCCTCTCAAAACCTTAGCAAAGTAAAAAAGTGGCTCCACATACTTTGACATATGCAATGTTACAGAAATCCAAAGTACTTTTAAGAATACTATGTTGGTGTATGTTTCAAATACCATTGTACATAACAAAAACAAAGGTATTTGCATGGTACTTTTTCGTAAGTGATGGTAATACCATGGTTCGAGTTTTGAATCATGGTATTTGGAAATGTTACTACCATGGTATTCTTGTAGGTACTATGGGGTGTCATGTAAATACCATGGTATATAAACAATATGTTTCAATATGTTTCAAAATGCCATAGTATCACCAGATTATAACATCACTGTAACTCAGTAAGGTGGCAAAATTAGCTAAATTCACGTCAAATCCAAAAAACTTGAACCTGTTGCGTAATCTGCAATGGGAAATATTTCACTAAATTCCTGATTGTGTGAATTCCTATAAAAACGACTGTCTACGAAAATTCACTGAACAAAGATTAATGTGACCATTCCTTAAGGCCAGAGTACTTTTTTGTAAGGTTCATTTTTATAATGGTACACATTCAAAAACATGGCACTACCATGGTACCATGTCCAAAAAAAAAAAAAAAAAAAAAAAAAGTACAATTGCACTTTTTAGTATGTTTATTCTAAGGGCATCCAAATGCTGGCACAAAACTGCACTACTGGAGACACAGCATATCTCCCAAATGACTTTCACTTATCATTAACACAGATATGTGAGTGAGAGAGACAGAGAGATAGAGAGATTGAGACAGAGAGAGAGAGAGAGAGAGAGAGAGAGAGAGAGAGAATGTTGACGATAAGGACAGAACACATTTAAGGCCATGTCTTATAAACGCAGAACCCAATGCAGCCACAACAACCACCCGAAGAGGAAATGAAGCATAGGTCTGTAAAACCGAAATAACAAAGCGGAAGATTTTGATTCCTTTGAGACCGAACAATAGCAATGCTTTCATTAAAATCCTCCCATCATTTATAACATGCTGTTGAAATCCTCAAAAAATCTCAAATCTTCCTCCCTGGAACATGAGATGAATATTCAACCCATCTAAATCAAATGCCGCAACACAACGTCACATCACAGGCATTCCAGCGACTGAAAATGCATGAGCAGATTCTTAAGAGAATGAATCTTAAGAGCATAGACTTCAGCAATGCACGCTCAGTTAAATAAAGAGTATTTTGTTTCAGTTCTGAGTGATTATAATAGAGATGAAGGGGATGTGGTTCACTTACACAGCCAGGGACCCCTAACCCGGCAGGAGCCGCTGAGTCAGCAAGACAGGGCCCCTGATATCTGGCTGTGGAGCTCCCACAGTCTCAGCTATCACCACAGGTAAACAAACACAACAGAACAGATGAAGGACTGAAGATAAGAGTGGGGTATGTAGCGTGGGCTCAAATCTACACAAACATGCTCAGTATTGCACAGACATAAGGAAACCCAAGGACTCTGAGTATAATCCGTATGTGTATGCCACCACTGGTAGGTTTATTACCAATTATTTGTTCTGCTAAAAACTGAAAATATACACAAAGGGGGCCCTGACTACTTTTCATTTCTGTTGGGTTTGCCCTTAAACATTTACAGCATTAAAATAAATAGTATTTACTTATCACCATAGTTGCAGTAATAACGCAAACTATTATGCCACTACAGTTTAGAAAATATGTCCATATTTATTGTGTCAGTTTATATTAAAAGAAGCTTTATACCCCTGAAAATTTCCCCTTGGATTTTTTTGGGCCAGTCCAGCTCTAAAAATGGTGCTGAATTGGTCTTTTTAGACAGGATGTAAAATCAGACATTCTTCACAGTAAGCATCCAGCGCAGTTTCCAAATATGTGTGCATACCGCTTTTCAGGATGCCTTTTCTTGCGTGAAAACAAATACATTGGTTCCTTTCAGACTGGACTGGTTCTGAGGGGTTCTGTTTGATGGGCTGTTGCTGTCTCAATTGTCTGACGATGTCTGGATTTGTCTGTTGACAGAGCTCATAACTGACCAATGACATCACCTAAAGACCTGTTTTATTGGGGCTATTAATACATCTCAGTTCATTGGTTTTTACAGATTTCAGTTCCGTCACTTGCACACATTCAGGGTCAAATCTGAGGAAGTCGTCTGTCTTGAGGTTCTACTGTGTTTGCACATTAAATGGCAGAATGACCACATTTTTTTCACATTTAACATATGTGACCCGTGCTGGCAAAAGGAGTCGGAATGCGCACGGGATAATTTCAAGCTACAGGCAAAACAAGTGAAAAATTACGATTTTGGTCGATTTTGAGGTTTTCACAAAAATGAGTTCATTAATCTCTCGTCTGGTGACCCCAATGCTCCAAATAGCAATTAAACATCTAAAAGTATCTTTATTTGTACGTTTTCTGAGAGGAGTTCCTTTTCTTTTGTCCATGAAAACGATCTCGATATACACACATACACAGAACTACAGTATTTCAAAATTTCTGTCTTGGCGAGTATTCATGCAATAATGTTTGGTTAACTGTTGGGGAAAACATCTGATGTGTAACATTATTTTAGATCCGTGCGGTAGGCTACAGTAAGTCTTAATATATAGGCTGTCTGTTTTATTAATGTTAATCAAACAATTGTGGTATCATGTAAAAAAAAAGTTGAATATATATTTTTCCTATTTGGTTTTGACTTGGTGTGTGTCAAATTTGGTGTTATTTTGGGTGGGATTTTAAGGTATGGTTGCTAGGTGATTTTGTTTTGAAACCTTCAGAAAACTTTAACTCGATTTTTCTCAAAATTGACTTTGCTGACTCTATCAACTTCAAACAGGTGTAGCTCAGTCCTTTTTTGTCTGATTCCAACAAATCATATATCATTTTGTATGTTTTAAAAAAAATAACAATAACTTATTTTTGAAAATTTGCTCATTGCGACTCATTTTGCCAGCACGGGTCACATATCATTTTAAGGCAAGTCTGTTCGCTTGGCAGCCGTCTTGGTAACACAACCATTTCCAATCATGCAGTCTACTTAAATCATGGATGGGGAACGTTGATCCTGGAGGGCCAGTGTCCTGCAGAGTTCAGCTCCAACCCTAATCAGACACACCTGAAGCTAATCAAGGTCTTCAGAAATACTAAAATTACAGGCAGGTGAGTGTTTTTTTCAGGGTTGGAGCTAAACTCTGCAAGAGAGTGGCCCTCCAGGATCAACGTTCCCCACCCCTGACTTAAATGATAAAGACCAAAATCTCTGAAACTGTTTGTCGGTAGATGTGTTTACATGCATTCAATCCGAATGTATCCAATCCACTTTCAGAAGCTGCGTCTAAAATCGCATACTGTCTGAATAGTGTCATAGTTATGCTCAGTTTCATTGTGTTCTGTTCCCTATCATTAGCTATGTTTCCATCCAAAGTTGCAAATTTAACTTATGCACAAAATGGGAATATTGCATAAAACATTTGCAAATAAAGCAGCGTTTCCATCCAGTGAGTCGAAGAGAACAAAATCGCCACTTCCTGATAAACTGGAGCTAAATATCACTAAGAAAAGTAGGAGAAGTAACTGTATGTAATAATTTTCATATATAATAAATTACTTGCGTCTCAGAGTGCGCCATAAACGCATTTCAGAGGAAGATGCCTGCTGTTTGGGAACGTAGTCGTGTAAGACAAATGTAATTATACAGAACCACTTTGTCGACAGACTTTGCTTAGGCATTTCAGAATGACAAAACAGCATTTCAGATGCTATGCAATAAAAGGTCAGTCCACTGGTTAGTCCAGTTATGCCATCACATCGCGCAGTCACCTGATTTTTTGGATTCACATTGAGGAATTTATTAAGTAAATGTGTTTCCAACGCAGTTTAAGCACGTTTTCCTATCAACTCAAACGAGCGCATACGTTTTTTATGCACATTTTTTTTAGAATTTATGCGCATTGTGGCGTTTCCATCTATCTGATATCCCAAAATATGCATAAACATACATAGCTGTTGTATGTTGACCTAGTTCCCTTGTGTGTGCCAGTTAATCACTAATTATGTTCACATGCTGTTCATTTAGTTCCCTTTCATTGTATTTTCAGTTCTGTTTAATACATACATAAATACATACTGCTGTGATTATATCATTTTCTCATCTTCATTAGAACCCAAGTGTGACAAGTAGGTACTACATTTGAATAAGAACTTACTTTGTGACCATTAAAAAAATATGTTCTGTATACTTTAGTATGAATGTGTTCTATGAATATAATCCGGATATAGCTACTACTGTACATCCGTTGTCATAAATCCTATTTGGACGGGATTAGCTTTACAAGGGTAGATGGAGTAATGTAATTTTACCACAGGACGTCTGTAATATTAATGGCCAATTCGCACGGGATAAGAAATCTCAGTAAAATTTACGCACCGCCGTCAGCTCCCTGTCGTCATGTGCGTATTATATTGCTTCCTGATACCACGTGCGTAAATACATATAATCTATATATATAACCTATAACAGTTAGGTCCGGTTGAACGATTTATTAATTAAATTAATTAAATTGTGATTGGATTCTGCTGGTAATAGGTACTTACCTAAAGCTAAAAGAAGTTTCGTACCTCTGACAAGTGCTTTTGACCTTTTTTTGATCTGAATGGTAAGCAGAAAACACTTGAGGTTTGCCACAGACTAGGCCGTAGGACAAGAACGAAACTGAATGCTTTTTCAAGCGCCTCCATACTTGAAAAACTGTGGAAAACTACTTTTAAACAGGAAATGACGGAATATTTACATACATATTTACAGTGGGTCTATCCGCACAGGATTAGCATTATCTGAGGTAATTTTTCTGGTCCTTTTTACAGAAAGTAAAAGTTGCCGTAATCTTTACTGACATTGTCCGTAATGATTACTGGCACATTCGGACGGGATTAAAATCCCTGAGAAGCTCTGGTAATAATTACTTTACCCCAGCTCTCCATGTTAAACTAATCCCGTCCGAATAGGGCTATTTGTATTTAAGGCTAGTTGTGTCGCTTTACTGCTATTCACAACCCATTAGAGTTGATTAAGATGTTTACATGAAGGTTTTCAGTCATAAATCCAATTATAAACAGATTATTTATAAGCGGTTCCTCATGAGGAAATTTCAGGTTTTTCTATCCTTGTAGGGACATTTGGTCATCACAACATGGGAATACCTGGACACACACAAAACATTTTTTCACATAATGCACAATTAAAAGTAAACAAACATAACACAAAAAAGATAACTGGCTCTTAAAAACTGGCCACATTGATTGTTGCAATTTCTCCCTTTCACATTAATCTAAAAATCTACATCTACCATAAGAGTGTATTCTTTAGTAATTTAGTTTAGTTAACATGACAGTCATGAGCAAATGTCAAAAGGTCCCCAAACAAAAAGAAAGTGAAAGAGAGAGAGAGAGAGAGAGACAGAGAGAGATGCAAAAGTGAAAAAAAGAAGGAATGAAAGGAAAGCAAATACCCTTTGGTGTAAGTTTCACAGTGTCACTGGGTTTAGAAAAACATTCCACTCACTCCCCTTGAATTGAAAGAGTAAATGAGAGCGAGAGAGAGAGATAGGCAGACTAAAAGCATTAGTGCAGAATTAGAGTAACACACTCACAGTACTCCCTCACATACCACACTCATGTTTGCTTACACATAAAACACTGCAATGTTGTTTAAAAATGTGCTACCTAACTTACCACCAACTTTAATAGGACAAATTTGACGAAGGCCGTTAACCTTTACAGCTTTAAAAAAACAAAAACAATTATAACTAGGACAGAATACTGTAAAAGGGACTACAGTTAGGAAATGTGTATTTGGAAACTGATAAGTTGTAAAAATGTCGCAATAGATGTTCATCTGAAGCCTGAAGCAAAAAATTCAGGAAGGAAAAGGATCATAATAAGAATAATTTATCTTTCAGGCATGGTAAAAAATAGTTTGAGATCCTAGAATGGGTATATCGCAGAGTATGTGTTTTGCAAAGTGGCAGCTGCGAGGCTCTCAGCACCGTTGACAGAAAACAGGAAGGAATGTTTTAAACTATAAGGAAGATAAGAGAACTGTGAACATCAGCGCTGGTGAGGAGGTATAAAGATAGACAAACACATAAAACACACACAAACACACAGGCGCACATCGCATTCCTGGACCCCTCGCCCCCCAAACACACACCAAAACGCCCTTCAGATTGTGGTCTAATTAAACTTTATATCTCTCTCTCTCTCTCTCCACAACTTTATGAGATGGGCGTGGAGAATGTGTTTGATGATGCTACATGGCTCAAGGCTTAGGACACAGCGTGACACAAACATATACACATACAAACAGGGTTACAATGAAAACTATGACTCAAATAAGAAAATATGAAATAATTACTACAGCATCTAACAAACCATGTACACCAACGTCTCTATAATATTATAGATATTGTCAGGGACTCTCCTTCTATGTAAATCTATTTTCAATCTATATTCATAACCTTCAATGGGTGAACATGAATTAAGGTTTTATTTGTTTTTTGGTCTTATTGGTTTATTTAAAGGAATTAAATTATTAAAGGATTAAAAGGGATTAAAAGAAAAAGAAATAAGAATGTAAGAACGGTAAAAGTTCCAGTTCTATTGTAGTTATGAAGTAAACTATTTGCAAATAATATGCACACATTCACTCTTATTTTCGTCTGCCTAATATGTAAAAATGCAAAGCGTTTCTTGTCACGTCAAATTCAGTTATGATTTACACAAATAATGTCATATTTTCACTTCAAAATTGTGAAATTTCATAAAAAATGTCAAGTAGTTTGCATCACTTGATATTACTGTTGGTCGCTGAACGTTTTTATCGTAACACAGTTTTAATAATTAAATGTTTAGCTACTTACATCTTATAGTCCGGTGGCGTAGTAAAAATACCGTTACCGATGTGATAAAAGCACCAAATTTTGCATGGTGTTTCCTTAGGGTCTATAGTGTAATTTTGGCCTAGGAGCCCTCGGAAAAAAACTTTGTAACATGTCATATTAGAAGTATATCATTATCAATGAAATATGCTTAAAAACACAGCGATTTTCAAGTTCCAGCATAAGATAAAGTGTTCAAATTAATCCCAAAGTTAACATTTATATGTTTATTTATGTTTCTGAACTTATACATAACTAAAGCTTCAATACATGTCAAAGTATTAGCAATATGATCTTTACTGGCCCTGTAATTGATAATTATGAGTCGTTACAGATGCATTTGTAAAGAGGTGAGCAGTCTAGACTTGCTTTGCCACATTTGCAGGTGGAACAATCCCCCTTACAGCAACATTTGATAAGTTCTCTGCAGGCTGTGGGGACTTCTGGAAGTGTCATCCAAACTGGTTCCCAAGACCCTGATTCCTTGGTCCATCCATAGTCCCTTGGAGAAGGAATACCTTGCTGTGAGAGTGTGCTGGTCACCCAGATTCCAATCTGATAAACTGCCCATCTGATGTGCTGCAGCAGAGTATCTTGGGTGGGTGGCAGTTTCTCCATTGTCCTACTCCCACGGCAGAAGAGTTATTTCCTCTTCTGGACAATGGAGCTTGAAGGACTGGACTTGTCATACAAGATGACAGTCAGTCTCTCAAGCTTTTGGAACTGCCATGAAGCAGCATCTAATTTTTGGAATGGATTTCTGGCAAGGGAAGCAAATACTTCAGTGGCTTCATCATAGGCTTGCCAGGCCCCCCAAACTGACTTCTTACTCTTCCCAGTGAAAGCAGATGTTGTATCACACCCTGAATAGGGATGGAACATCAACAGTCCTTGAGACTTGTCCTTACCCAGACTTTTACATATGCTATTGATATGGTAAAATCTGTACTTTTTGCCCATGCCAAAAGCCACCCAGATGTCAGTCAAAGACTGAATCACAAGTAAATCATGGAATAAACCTGCAAGAATCACAGTGACATCAGTGTCCACAGTACGCACATGGACAGTTTTTGCTCCTTGCTCCAGGGCATGCTGTATATGAACCACAATCCGGGTGCCTGCCTCCTCATGATTGCAACGGCTCATGGTGCTGCTGGAACCAAAGGAAGATACAGCTTGCCCTGATGTGATATACAGAGATTTGTCTGGGGGCCAGTTGAACTCTTCAGTCTTAGAACATATGATATGTAAGCATAAAAGAACGAACAAATCAAGACATTCTGACCTGCAACACATCTACAATAGGAAACCAAAATAACTGAAAGTACATCTAGCTATGTACTGTCACACACAAATAGGATTTAATTTGATGTGATGCAGCCTAACATAAAACTAATGACCAAACTATGAACTAAGTAGATAGCTATATGAGTGACCTAGCTGAATTGAAAAATAAAAGAGAAAACCAAGATCTCTTAACATTTAAGTATTTTTGCTGCCTTTTTTAATAATTCCGCCTATATTATACAGGGCTTCTTGAGGTTTTTTGAGGTATAAGGTGTCTTGGCACTCTATTTTACACTTATAATTTGGAAGATATACTGGCCTGAGCACAAATTAACAAAAGGAAGCTTATTCGGTGGTCTTAAAAGGCCATTACCCTGAAAGTTTTACTTAAGAGGGAAAAAAAACAAAAAACATTTTTTGAATGAATATAGTTTTTTAAGTGATTTGACACTAAATTTCAATACTTCAGCTGGGCTCCTAGGCTAAAATCATTCAGGAGGTCCTAAAGAAGCTTCATGTAAAATGTGGTGTTTTTATCACCTCGGTAACTGTATTATTTAATACACTACCCAACTGGACTATTACGACGCACTCTTTCACTGCTATAACTGAAGTGTGGCGTTGGAATTCACACTAACAGTAAGCCCAGCCTTCTTTGATTTGATTGGCCATCTCACTCATTCTGACAGTGACGAGCGCTGTTAGACCGCTGAACGGTGTGTAATGGAGTACAGCAGAGCAGCATCAAGAATATCAAATATTGATAACTAAACACATTAAAAACATAAAAAAGGTGAAAAATAATTCAAATAAAATAAAGGTCAACTTGAAAAAGAGGTGGAAAGAAACAAAAAAAAAAGTAAAAAATAAAAGATAAAAAAACTAATTAAAAACATGCAAAAAACATTAAACAACTTGAAAAAGATAAAGATAAATAACATGAAAAAAGTTGGAAAATTAAAATAAATTCAAATAATATCAAACACAAAAAAAACAGAGCATGATTCAGTGATTTTTTTTTTAAACGTGGGTGTGTGAATTCTGGTTTCGGTAATTGTACAATAATGTGTGAAACATTCCTCAGGCCATCCTCGGGGCAATACACTTAAAAACAAGTTCAACTGAAGTTGATTATGGCACAAACTCTTTTCAGATGAAGATGACTCTACTGATGTGGTTGTTATTGACTGAGAAATGCTTTAAAGTGCTTTAAATGGTTTAATCTGGTTCTTCTATGTAGCTTTACCCAGCATTAATCAGAGGGTGCAACCTAGTCCACTTGGACCCCAAACAATTCCACGGTGGTCATTTCCTGAAGCAGCACGATTCAGACTCATGGACTGGCCTGTGGCCGGCTGGAACAGGTTAGCTGCTGTAAATCATTGAATACTCAGGGTCGATATGGGAGCTGCAAGCCAGATGGGGAGCAGGTGGAAAGGAAAGAGGATGACCTTGAGAAAAAGGCCTTCAAACTAGACTCGGCCAGCTGTGGGAATCAACAACATGCCATGGAATTTTGCAGAGAGTGAGTGTGTGAATGAGTGTGAGAGAAAAAGAGAGGCGGAAAAGATAGAGATCAAGCCAAAACGGCTAATTTGACACTTCCGTTTGGCTTTGTTATTCTTAACACTTAACAACTTGAAGGTACAATACCACACCCCTAGTTTTCATCCTCCACTGGCTAGCAGGCATGAACACACACATTCTGGGCCTCACTGGGCATGTACCCAGTTGAAGAGGCTTTGGTCTGAGGGCTAAAGCGCGATGAGGACCCTTTAAATCGGACCAGCCAACAAGACTCCCCACTGGTGATCTTTTCACTCAGGACACAAAAGTCTGACACCCACTAGCAAAAGCAGCAAAGTCACACAGCATGACAGCGGATGTACAAATAAAGCTGTTGGACCTGATGGACACCACTTGAGACTTGGTGAAGCGCAGAGTTCTTTATTCTTGTTTCATATTCCTCCAACAAGCCTTTGGCTTGCTCAGGATTGAAAGACAATTAATATTCAGTAATATTAGCTGCACTGACGCTGAACTCATCATCAGACGAGAACAAAATTTGAACTTAATTGAACTGCATAATGACACTAACTTTGAACTGAATTAAATTAACATTGAACTAACTTGAGCTGAATAATGACGCTATTATGTTCTGTAGAGCTGATCTACAGCTGAATTGAATTTGTTTCATAACTGATTCATTTTACATCATTGACACTGTTGTTTTCGTGTTTATTAATGTGAAGCTGCATCTGTATTGTATAACGCGCTATAGAAATAAAGCTGAAAGTATACTTTGTTTTTTTTACGCGTACGCGAGCGTATATGCACAGCCTTGCAAAGTATACTTCTTTTGACTCGTACGCATACACAGGTGTTCGAAGCATGCACAGTTTTGAGCAATCTCTCGCCACGAGTTACAACCCATGTAAATACTGCAAAAAAATTAAATGCGCATGTGCAACCTGCGCGCACAAAGTACGCACGGTTACAAAAATCCGGCGGTGTGCACTGACCCTCGAGTACGCATAAAAAGTGAAGTATACTTTGGCCTAAAATGTGACTTGACTTAACTCTTTCCCCACCACTGATGGAAATGTCCAGCTTTCCGTGTTTTCACTGTTATATGGTAGGGGGGGCTATGACACTGAAAGAGTACAGAATCTCCAGATCAAAACACAGGAAACAAAAAAGCAGAAACAAGCGATAGCACATGTAAGCAGATGCACATGTAAAATAACATGATAATCAACATTAAACAGCATATAAATCAAAACTGTCTAAAGTTACGTAATAAAATGTCGACCCAGGACGGGGTCTAGGACTGTGCAAGCTTTGGGAGTGTTGATGGACGCGATCTAATCCATCTATGTTTTGATCATCGTTCCTGAATGTAGTTTTTCTGTGTGTTTTGTATGTGTCCAAACGCGTTTTTCTCAGCTTTTTGCTCAGAATATTACTTTTTTTTAATATTAAACTTACCCACATTCAAGTGTTAATAATAAAAGAATGCATTAAACTAGAATAAACCCGTTTTTTGTTTTGTTTGTTTGTTTAAAAGCAGATGCTCTGTTCTTTCTTTTGACATATTGTATGTTCAGATATTCACACAACAAAATATTCTGAGGGCCATGACATTTTTGTGAAAATGATCAAAAATGCTGCCGGTGGTGGGCAAATTTTTTTTTTAAATGCTGGTGGGGAAAGATTTAAAGGGATAGTTCACCCAAAAATGAAACTTCTGTCATCATTTACTCACCCTCAAGTTGTTCCAAACCTGTATGAATTTCAAAAGGAAGGTATTTGGAAGTTTATAACCAAGCAGATCTCGGCAGCCATTGACTACTATAGTATTTTTTTTTTTCCCACTATAGTCAATGGGTGCCGAGATCTGCTTGGTTACAAACATTCTTCCAAATATCTTCCTTTGTGTTCAGCAGAAGAAAGAAATTCAGGTTCCAGGTTTGGAACAACTTGAGGGTGAGTAAATGATGACAGAATTTTCATTTTTGGGTGAACTATCCCTTTAATACTTAGATACTTATTTGTATGTCCTTTTTAAAACGGAGTTGTCAAATCATAATTATTGTTTAATTCTTAGTGTTGTTCAAAATGTACTTCATTTCAGCTGATTTTCAGTATCTCAAAGTGATTTGATCTAATCATCACTGAAAATAAGATCCAAATTTATAAATAGCTTTGTTCAGTCTTGTAAATGGAAAGCATGTGTCCTGACTCTCTTTCACAAGATTTCTTTAATGATTAATGTCAGACAAAGCCGGTTATACGTTATGTAATTCCATTAGCGGGCTAAGCGCTAGGGCCCTCGATTACACAGTTTGTCCTCTGGTCGCCTGGAAGGCAGACATCACGTAAACTGAACTCTGCAGCTGCGCAGGTGACCTCTG
This sequence comes from Coreius guichenoti, assembly GCA_039654105.1. Lineage (NCBI taxonomy): Eukaryota > Metazoa > Chordata > Actinopteri > Cypriniformes > Gobionidae > Coreius > Coreius guichenoti. The sequence continues at coordinate 13,942,622 of CM077170.1, forward strand.
ACCTGAAGGCAATCTGAACTTTCATCAGCCGTTAGCCTGCTGGGTTATGACGCTAAACACTTTAGCTAATCCAATTAAAATCTGTCAGTGGAGAAAGCAAGTCGAGAAAATCATACTAATGTCACGTAAAGTCCTGAGCAGATGGATTAATTTTCATGCTAGCTCCACCTGCTTTGTGCTGCTTACTAGTAGGCTTTAGTCTAGTCATGTTGTTCCCTAGCAAAAAGTTATGCTGCTCATTCACTATGGACTTGTTGACCAAGTTAATCTTGATATTTAAGGCAGTTATGATGTCTGGTAGGGACACCAGCAAGCTGTTTTCCTATTTATTGTCCCATTTTCAATTGTAAAAAAAACTGTTGTTGTTGTCGCTCAACAAATCTCAAAATTGCAAATCCATTTGGTGCCAATAGTGTACCAGAAATTAGACACTGTATCTTTAAGAAACGTCTTATTTTCACAGCCTGCATGTGACAAATGTAAATCTCCTCTGACTTTATGACTATATGCTCTGCTTGTTTACACACACTCATACGCACTATACACACAGTTCATTTACCATGTCAACACCCACACTCTGTTATACAGTCATTTCCGATATTTTTATTTAATTACAAACATCCTGCTTACTGAAGCCACAACATTTTGTCCCTTGCTTAGAAAGAGGGAAGAAGGCAATGGTTTGATGTCAAGAGGAAGAAAAGGAGGGCTGATAAGGAGAAAAGAACGTCTGAGGAAGCTTTAGGCTGCCGTGACCCACCTCTCTTTCATCTCTGGGTACTGAGGCTAGGGGAAGATACCTTCACACTCTGTGGAAAAAAAGGGCAGGGGAAGGCTAACATCCATCACCCCTGACCTGTCCACTGCTTCTGGAGAAAGGAGGGGAGAAGGTAGGCCTCTGACCTGGAATCCACACCCTTAGGTCCTCCAAAGCTGGAGAAAGAGGACTTCAAGAGAGGCCCTGGCTGGTTTATGACTAATATGGGGAGATTTGCTGAGAGAGGAAGGTCAGCAAGGGTGATTTATGAAAGACAGTGAGGTGATGGAAAAACAAACAGAAGTAGGAGTAAGAACAGTCTGACGAGGGGAGGAGACATAATATAAGACTTGCCAGCTTTGCTAATAAATATGAATTTCATTACGCTATATTTCCCTAGTAGTTCTGAATTAATTATACACTCACCTAAAGGATTATTAGGAACACCTGTTCAATTTCTCATTAATGCAATTATCTAATCAACCAATCACATGGCAGTTGCTTCAATGCATTTAGGGGTGTGGTCCTGGTCAAGACAATCTCCTGAACTCCAAACTGAATGTCAGAATGGGAAAGAAAGGTGATTTAAGCAATTTTGAGCGTGGCATGGTTGTTGGTGCCAGACGGGCTGGTCTGAGTATTTCACAATCTGCTCAGTTACTGGGATTTTCACGCACAACCATTTCTAGAGTTTACAAAGAATGGTGTGAAAAGGGAAAAACATCCAGTATGCGGCAGTCCTGTGGGCGAAAATGCCTTGTTGATGCTAGAGGTCAGAGGAGAATGGGCCGACTGATTCAAGCTGATAGAAGAGCAACTTTGACTGAAATAACCACTCGTTACAACCGAGGTATGCAGCAAAGCATTTGTGAAGCCACAACACGCACAACCTTGAGGCGGATGGGCTACAACAGCAGAAGACCCCACCGGGTACCACTCATCTCCACTACAAATAGGAAAAAGAGGCTACAATTTGCACGAGCTCACCAAAATTGGACAGTTGAGACTGGAAAAATGTTGCCCGGTCTGATGAATCTCGATTTCTGTTGAGACATTCAGATGGTAGAGTCAGAATTTGGCGTAAACAGAATGAGAACATGGATCCATCATGCCTTGTTACCACTGTGCAGGCTGGTGGTGGTGGTGTAATGGTGTGGGGGATGTTTTCTTGGCACACTTTAGGCCCCTTAGTGCCAATTGGGCATCGTTTAAATGCCACGGCCTACCTGAGCATTGTTTCTGACCATGTCCATCCCTTTATGACCACCATGTACCCATCCTCTGATGGCTACTTCCAGCAGGATAATGCACCATGTCACAAAGCTCGAATCATTTCAAATTGGTTTCTTGAACATGACAATGAGTTCACTGTACTAAAATGGCCCCCACAGTTACCAGATCTCAACCCAATAGAGCATCTTTGGGATGTGGTGGAACGGGAGCTTCGTGCCCTGGATGTGCATCCCACAAATCTCCATCAACTGCAAGATGCTATCCTATCAATATGGGCCAACATTTCTAAAGAATGCTTTCAGCACCTTGTTGAATCAATGCCATGTAGAATTAAGGCAGTTCTGAAGGTGAAAGGGGGTCAAACACAGTATTAGTATGGTGTTCCTAATAATCCTTTAGGTGAGTGTATATGCACATTTTCTCTTTTATATTTAGATTACATTTGTTGTGTTCAATTAAAATGTATCTTTAAAAACACTAATAATTTGATTAATTAAATGTAATCTTCCATGTAATCTAGACAATATCAAAATGAATACAAATTTTTCATACTGTACATTATGTTGTGATGCCCAAATGAACTTGTAGCATCGAATACGATGATAGTTTTTAATGTTTTATTTTGAAATTTATTTAATACAGAATTTTAATATTGTCCATTTAGTGATAATCTGCAATAAAATAATAAAAAATAGTATCTAAAAACATGTAAAATATTAAAAAATAAAACGGTGGAAAAAAATGGTAGAAGCATAAAATCGAATAAAAGAAATATGTTTTAAAACAATAACAACACATCCCTTTCATCCATTATGAACTTGTGGCGTTTAAAATGATGGATTTTACTTTTTTAGTGATTTTGCTTTTTTATTTAAACAAAATAATACAGAATTTTAATAGTCAATTTATCATCATCTGCCTTAAGACATAACCCCCCCCCCCCCCCAAAAAAAAACGGTTACACTTTATTTTGATGGTCCACTTTAGACATTCTACTAATACTAACTATAAGAAACTTTGCAACTACATGCCTACTAACTCTCAATAGAATGTCTAAAGTGGACCACCCGAATAAAGTGTAACAAAAATTTTAAATATATAATAATAAAACATAAATAAACATGAAAAAATGGTGGAAACATCATAACTTTCATCCATGTGATGCCTATGCCTAAGCTTTTAAAATGATTGATTTTAGTTTTTAGTGTTTTATTTTTCAATTTATTAAGACAAAATAGTATAACCTTTAGTTGTTAATATTGGCTATTATAATCAGTTTATTGTTATTGGACATACTTCCCTATGCTTATGCTTGGGTTTTCGGTCAGTTCACTGCCAACACTACTGGTTGCTAGAAGATAACTCCTTGTTTTAGTCCATTACTAAAAGTATGGTAAAAGTTATAATGATTTTATGCTCCTGCTTTCAGGTATAGAGTGAGAGAATAAGAGCGAAAGATGAGTGGCTAATAGACCATTTAGAGAAAGTTGATAGTGGGTATAAGAGATCGCTCAGTGAGCACTTGCTCACTGATAATTCTAGGCCTTCAATTGGCAATTTACTAATAGTAGCTATCAAAATTCTTAAAACCTAAAAATATGCAAATCACACCTCAGCTATAAAGTTATTTATCACCTAAACAGCTTATTAAAGCAAGCACTTTTTCTCAGATGCTGGCTACCTTGTTCGGGTGTGTTTGTGTTTGCTCAGCACTATTAGCTCATCTTAGGCAGCTCTGAACGTTCTGTACACAGATACTCCAGCACATGAACTCATCCTCCAGGTTTTATCACTCTCAAATAAGATGGAAAACGGGAGCCAGTAATGAATATAATATAATCCACTATATGAAGTATAATTTTCAATCAACGGCATTTTTTTCTGAAATGTTTCTGCAATGTTTCTCCAAAAAGCTGCTTCTCAATCTATTTCTTTACTGTGAAATGGAAAAAAAAAAATGCGAAAAGGCAAAAGAAAGGACTAGAGCTATTTTTCAACCACTTAGGTCGTAATATTTATTTATTTGTTTGTTTGCCTGCTGAAGTGTGAAAATGCCAGGGGAGGCACAGATAATAATAATAATAATAATAATAATAATAATAATAACAACAACAACAACATTTAAAAAGCCCAAACTAAAAATAATGTATATGTTACAGGCAATGTGTGAAAAGCAGGTATTGTATAGAATGCCTAGGGAATATATAGAATGGCTGAAGTTTGTAGGCAAAGTATGAAATGTCTGGTTTTTGTGATTATGTTGCATACATTTCCTGGGCATTCTATACATTACCTAGGTATTATACAGAATGACAAGTACACTGTAGGCAAAGTATCAAAACACACCTTTATTGGCATTGAACATGTTTTCGAAAATGCATGAAGAACTACGACATAAAGTAAAGGATGTTCTTACCAGAAAAACACGAAAGCAGAAGTGACGTTGATCTACTTGTTGCGGCAAGGAAGGCTAGAATGGCATTCTGAATGGCACTACTTTCTTCCTGTTCCGACATCGTGACACAGCAACCGTCCGGGAACAATAGGGACGAGCCTCTGTGGCGTGAGTGGAAGCTCATGTTTCGCTACCGGCACGCCACCGCCGAACAAAAACCCAAGCGTGAGTAGCGGGAGCATTCTATACTGTACCGGCTGGCCCTTTGGCATTGTATAGAATGCCTAGGAAATGTGTGAAATATAAACCATTTCATACTTTGCCTACAAACTTCAGGCATTCTATATATTCCCTAGGCATTCTATACAATGCTAAATTTCACACATTGCCGGTAACATATGTTCTGTCAATTTATCGTCATCTGCCATAAGACATAATAATAATAAAAAAAGGTTGCACTTTATTTGCAACCTTGATTAGGAGAAGCGATTAGTCACTGGACGGGAGACGGCACTAAGTGCGTAAGTGCAGACTGAAATACCTGGTTATTCTTTTTTGCTTAGTTTATTATTTGCTGCTAGGAAGGATTACTTTGTCTCTCACAATAATATGTATTTTCAACTTTCATTTTCGCCTGTATTTTAATTATATGTATTGCTATTCAGAATAGCAGGCCCATTTGCTTGCCTTTTGTTATTGGTATTGCTGGTTATTATTGCACTTAAGTGGAGTAGTGTGATGCATAACTTTCGTTTTGACCAATTCGCAGACTTTGGCATTTGGCCCAAAGCCACGCCTCATTCAAGACAAATGAACACACACAAGATTGTCTCAAAGCACATAATATTACAATAAAAATGAACATAACTTACAGAGCTCTTACTTGTACCACCTGACTGCTGCAGATTCATTCTGCCGTTGATAGTGTTTACATAGAAATGCAAAAATTCGAGTCTGAGGACGTGAACAGCTCCGGGAACGTCACGGGTTGCCATCTTGTAAATAATGGCGTGAACGCAGCACAAGCTTGTTGTTTTGGTTCAGGAGGATCTGTAAAAGGCGGCTGCTGTTTGTTTGTGGCGCCCGGTGACTGTGTGTCTACAACTCTGCATAGCCTTACGGAACGCGCTGATGATGTGTGATGTCTGCGTGAGCAGGGTGTGCGGAGGTATGGAAATACATGTTGGCAGACAGTTAGGACATTCTATCATTACATTTGGACCGAATGCAATGATTGGACGAACATTTTTTTGGTCCTGAGACTTCCACAAAAGATATATGTACATGATTTCATTTAGACCACTTATATTATTGATTGCCATCAGGATGTGAAGAGAGTTTCAACCAGTATAACCGGTAGTCCCGGTTAGCATTTATCATTATATTGGATGTGGCATAGTCCCGGTTACCATTTGCCGATTTATTTTTAAGAAGGAAATGAAAGAAGAAAAAAAAATCCAATATTGGGTTATTTTTGGAAAGAAAACCTGTGAAGTTTTGAAACATTTTTAAACTACATTAGAAATTTAACTTGTAGTCAAAACAATAACTACAATAACAAAAAGTCATTTGTCGACCTGTTTTGTTACAATGAAGTTGACATGGTCGGTTGCACAGACCTTTCCACACATGAAAATAAACCCATATACATGGATAGGTTGTAAGCCCACACTATTGAATAAACCATTAGACCACACTGCTACTGGTCATGAAAATTTTAGTGTTTTCTACATCCAGGGCTGGTTTCAAAATTTTCTTGAAGTTTTTTTTCTTTCTCAAATAGCTATGGGAGAAAAAAATCCTGCCTTACTAGATGATGGCTCACTGTCTGACTTATTTAATTCATGAGAAAGTGAAGTGCATGCATTCTGGCAGACTAAGTCTTGGGGAAGCACTATAGACTGAACCTTAGATGCACACATATAAAACCACAAAAAGTTAATCCATCTCTCTCCATCCCTCTCGCACACAATAAATCACTTATGATTTCCCGGCACTAGTAGTCAGCCATCTTTAAAACACTTCAATAATGACACAGCATTTCCTGAGTTCATAACTGACTATCAGGTGTCATTTTCATAATGCATTGAATCACTAATGTATTCAAAATATCAGTACATTATGGATAAGAGATAACATAACAAAATGCACTATACAACCCAAAAAAGGATTCAAGTAGGCTACCTAGCGAACCCCTTTAAGTCATGACATCACATCACAAAGTGGAAAACTTGGTCACACTTTATATTAGGTGTCTAACTACTACGTACTTACAATAAAAAAAGATGGTACAATGTACTTATTGTGTTCACGTTGTATTGCAAAACAATTTTGCTGCTATTGAGGTGGGATACAGGTACAGTTAGGGACAGGTCAGTGGTATGGCTAGGTTTAAAAGTGGGTTAACATGTAATGTAATAACATGTATAAGAGCATTGCATCAAACAATTAATTTAAATGTAAGCACGTAGTAGTTAAAAGCGCTTAATATAAAGTGGGACCAAACATTTTCAATGCAAAACCATTTTTTTAAACATAATAATATTCTTTGAGGTATCATGCTATATGAATGTAGTTGTATTTAGTACAATGGTACAAATATTAGAGTTCCATATCTGATACTGTCACTGTACTATGGTACCATTACAATGTTTTTGTAAGGTCAAATGCACGTGTACCACCTATAGCATCATAAAGAGGCCATATTCGTTCTTAGAAACATGTTTTTTCATCACTACCTACACATTCGCACATCCACACCCATTTCCACATCCACTCACACACTCACCTGTCAGCCTCTGGTCTCGTGTGTTTCTGTTAAACAGATCCAGAGCCCTGAAGGTGGAGTATCTGATGTGTTCACTCAAAGATCTCTGCAGAAGCTGCAGACGCATGGACCTCGACATCTTCTCCTGCGCTCTTTCGGTTCTATATTCTCGTCCTCCTTCACCTCTCTCCCGGGTCTGTCGTTCTCTACTCAGTCCATTTTCTATGTCCGGTTCTGCGTGCGGTGCTGCAGTGTGCATTAGGGAGTTCCCACTGCAATGCTCTCACATTCAGTCCTGCGCTACTGTGTGTGTGTGTGTGTGTGTGTAGGACAGAGTGCTTTCAGACGCAGGCCTCAGTGCCTCCACAATGTGAATTTAAAAAAAAAAAACACATTTGTGTAATTTAAGTGCACGCGCTCGCTCGCTCTCTTTGTGTGTCCTTCAAGCTGCTACTTGTCTTCATGTTGTCAGTTTGCATTCGGAACATCTAAGTGGCTGTACTGATGGAGGCAAAACGTGCGTCATCTGAATTCATCTTAGCGCATTCATTCATTCTGCTTGAGCGAGCATGTACTCTTACATGAGAGGAAGCCACAAACAATCGTCCTACGCTAAGATTACACATGCAACCAAAAAGAAGCAGGTGTCGCACATTGACAAGAACAAACCCACACTTATATTTGTTTCCTAGCTTTGAGGTACATTAAAGATGGTTAACAATTTCCTGAATTCAAGCACAATATTCATATATTATATTCAATGCATCACATTTTTTTCCATCTAAATGAGGACACAACTCATATAAAGCTACGCTAGTTTTGTTTTTCATATAAAACTAATTATAGTTACAATATAATTGCGGTAGAATGCAATAATTTAGAAATATCATTGCATTTTAAAAGGTGCTGTATGTAATTTTTTGACTGTATTAAAGCATAAAAATACCATATGTTTGCAGATATTTAGGAAATATGCTACATTCACATACTTGTTTTTCTGATTCTACAGTTATTCTACTTTGAAATGTGCGTTCCGTGTCGGAATGTCTGTTTTTGTCTCTGTGATCCTGCCCACTGGAAATTTATCCAATAGTATTTCGACACACCGGGTTGCCAGTTGGCAGAAAACACAGCGTATTGTAGCCATGGAAGCCAGCAAACAAACTGGGGCAGAGATTGTAGATTCTACCTGACCCAAAAAGCCTTGGCAACCATCTAAAAATCTCTATGAACAGGAGCATATTAAAACGCGGATAAATCAACTCATCAACTTACAGTGTGTAAGTCTCCTCGCCGCATTGTCAATTGCACTTGCTCTTGTTGTGTGTCCTCAATCTGGCAACCCGCGTGAGCGTTGAGTCTGAGGAAGAGGGGGTGGGAGAAACAACTCTCTCCAATATTTTGAATTTGGACTGTAGTACCCATGTCAACAGCTAGCTGTCAATATTACATACTGCACCTTTAAGACTAAAAAAACATTTATAAAAAAAAAATGTTATGGTTTTGTCTGGTTTAGCTAACATATGAGTACTTTTTTTCTGATTTAAGTAAATCCACACACTTCTCTAAGCTATAGTGCACTACCAGGCTCCAAATGGAAGTTCTTAGTTATGTAACAGTTATATGTAAATGAACTGGATTAGGCCCGCCAAACAATAGATGTTATTTTGCATGGCTGAACTGTTAATAGATACATGCGCCCTTTGGACAAGGAAAGAACTTATGCTGTGCAAAAAAACAAATATAATATAATATAAAGATAAATAATTTGCAGGTTTAATTATTTGAGTTCACACTCAACATGCACTCATTCACTCTGCCTCTGTTCACACACCCAGAACCACATAACTGTTGTTGTGATTTATTCTTCATGGAATACATATGATTTATGGTAACTTGTTTTTTTATAGTATAATAAGTTTACAACGTTCTATTAAATATTACAGTGCTCATGAAGAATGCTGTTAAAAACACAAAACTCTGCTTCACTCCACAGAGGATACATTTACTGATTAATCACCGCAATTTTTTACATTTTCAAATATTTCAAATAGTGAACATACACCGATTATGCACAACATTATGAACACTGACAGGTGAAGTGAATAACACTGATTATCTCTTCATCACGGCACCTGTTAGTGGGTGGGATATATTAGGCAGCAAGTAAACATTTTGCCCTTAAAGTTGATGTGTTAGAAGCAGGAAAAATGGGCAAGCGTAAGGATTTGAGCGAATTTGACAAGGGCCAAATTGTGATGGCTAGACGACTGGGTCAGAGCATTTCCAAAACTGCAGCTCTTGTGGGTTCCTGGTCTGCAGTGGTCAGTATCTATCAAAAGTGGTCAAGGGAAGGAACAGTGGTGAACTGGTGACAGGGTCATGGCCGGCCAAGGCTCATTGATGCACGTGGGGAGCGAAGGCTGGCCCGTGTGGTCCAATCAAACAGACAAGCTACTGTAGCTCAAATTGCTTATGAAGTTAATGCTGGTTCTGATAGAAAGGTGTCAGAATAGACAGTGCATCAGAATACGCAGTTTGTTGCGTATGGGGCTGCATAGCCGCAGACCAGTCAGGGTGCCCATGCTGACCCCTGTCCACCGCCGAAAGCGCCAACAGTGCACGTGAGCATCAGTACTGGACCACGGAGCAATGGAAGAAGGTGGCCTGGTCTGATGAATCACGTTTTCTTTTACATCACATGGATGGCCGGGTGCATGTGCATCGCTTACCTGGGGAACACATGGCATCAGGATGCACTATGGGAAGAAGGCAAGCTGGCGGAGGCAGTGTGATGCTTTGGGCAATGTTCTGCTGGGAAACCATGGGTCCTGCCATCCATGTGGATGTTACTTTGACATGTACCACCTACCTAAGCATTGTTGCAGACCATGTACACCCTTTCATGAAAACGGTATTCCCGGCTGTGGCCTCTTTCAGCAGGGTAGTGCGCTCTGCCACAAAGCAAAAATGGTTCAGGAATGGTTTGAGGAGCACAACGAGTTTGAGGTGTTGACTTGGCCTCCAAATTCCCCAGATCTCAATCTAATCAAGCATCTGAGGGATGTGCTGAACAAACAAGTCCGATCCATGGAGGCCCCACCTCACAACTTACAGGACTTAAAGGATCTTAAAGGAGTCCATGCCTCGACGGGTCAGGGCTTTTTTGGCAGCAAAAGGGGGACCAACACAATATTAGGAAGGTGGTCATAATGTTATGCCTGATCGGTGTATACTAACAAAGCAATAATAAAATAAACCTCTGATTTGTCAACAATGAAATTGACAGTTTGAACTGATTCACACATAAATGAATCAAGCATAACTACAAAAGTATGTTTTTTTGACAATGAAAATATGAAAATTTTTAGCAAAATCATTGCATGAAAACTAAGTACATTTCATTTATAGCTATAAAGTATAAAAAGTAATGATGTTGAATTGGAGGTTGTAAGGAGGCATGTGCTCTGTGTGCGTGCGTATGTGTGTGTGTGTGTGTTGGGGTGTGAAATGACTGGGTTTATGAGCATTCAAAGAGAGTTGATAATTGAAGATAATAGTAGCAACTGTGTGTTTAGAATACTTTGCCAAAACGACATAAATTTGGGATTAGTGCTTTTGCATTCCCAGTAATGCACCACTGAAGCGAGCGATGAGGGCTAATTGGCCAGCTAAGAGTTGCACTACAATGGATGCTTAATAATAGCACAGAAAACACACACACACAAACACAGCTGCTAATTTACTTTATGACCTCTGAGGAAAAGCTAGAGGAGATAAGCTTCATTTCTTCCTCTCTTTTCCGCTCAAAGATCCAGACCAGGATTCAATCATTAAAGTTTGCACACAGCACCATGGTGTTAAATAAATAATAACACTTCTAAAATAGTTTAACTGCCAAAATTGAGATTTAATAGCTGGAAATGACCAGTAAATTAAGTAAAACAAACGTATAATGAAAGTTTGTTGCAAACATATAAGAGGTTTAACATAAAGTGCGCACATCAAACAGGCAAAAAGCTCAATGAGGGTGCTCAACCACACACACACACACACACACACACACACACACACACACAAAAAAGGTCTGATGAAGAGCCATTAAGCTCGAAACGTCAATGAATAAAATAAATATAGTATAAAAAATAAATATTTTTCTATTTTTGGAGCTGTGGTATACCAACTTTTCCTTTCTACAAACATACAAAAGGGTAAAAACAACTCAATTTTTTTTAAAATGTCTAAACTGTAGGCACAAAATATTTATTTTTTCTTTTTTTCTTAATTCACCTGCCATTGGAAAGCATTTCAAAAAGTTCATATTGGACCCCAATTGTGAGATTTTAAAAGTATACAAGTATTATTATTATTTTTTAAATTAAACAAAACACTCATTTACTTTGTTTAGTTATCAGCATAATTCATGAAGGGAATGATCTAAATTTGTCAAGTTTTACAAAAAAGAGAACATGAACGCACACATTTAAACCTCACCCTCGCCATCTAATTTACAATAGAAAAACACAATCTTCTTGGAAATACCAAGATGTCTGCCCATGTGTAATGTTAGAAGTCTGGAAACACTTCGCCCTACTTTCAGCACCCTAGCAGAGTTTTGTACTCAATCACTTACACAAATAAGCATGCACACGTTTTTTGGGAAGCATCCAAACTCTTTCATTCATCTCTCCTGAACATTCCATTCCTGGAGTTGATTGCATCACTAACATGAAAAGTTCATCTCATTGTTAGTGGATGGAGGAGCCTTTGTTGTCATCTGAGAAGAACACATGTCTCGCTCTGAAAAGATAATCAATGTGTCTTTCTTTCTTTCGCTCTCTGTCTCACCTAAGACACTGTTACAGAAACAATATTAAGGTGATCCTATTAAGATGGAGAGAGACAGATACATAATAAGCAAAAGAAAGCTGGTGGATCATCATAATATTGTGTAGCAGCCAAAATACTGATCCTGATACTCTTAACAGAGGGATTACCTGGGTACACACAATGACCTACAAACACAAAACAATGGGGAACGAGTTCAAGAGGTAACATCTATGGAGTCAACACAATATTAAAGTCCACACCCAAACACAGAGACAAGCAAACAAGCTGACATTTACAAAAAAATCCTGTGGTCACATCATAAGACCCCTGCTGAGTATTGTGCTGTTGAGTCATGGGATAGAGATTGCTCATGGCCCACATATGGGGCTAAAAGCGCTCTTTACAGAAATCTGAAAAGATGATTTCCTGTTCTACAAAAACTGAACAAGCTGCTCATCCCCTCACAATGCACTACTGACAGTTTCCTGTCCAGCAGGACTATATCTTACCACAGCCAGGAAAGGACCCTGGGAATGGACAAATGGGAATTACCAGTGACATCGGCTAAAAAAACAAGACAAAAAAATATCATTCTCAGTTAGTCAAAGCTACACAGAAATACCCATAAGAAACAGAAACATTCCACTGTCATTTTATTAAAACTAAAACTTATTTTGTTTTATGAATGTCACATTCAAACTGGCTTGGAAACTTTGTATCAGGCCTTCATCATTCATTTGATAATATCAAGTAGCTTTTATACATTTATTGATTTTTTTTTTTTTTTCCCAAATGTCCCAGACCCATACATTCAATCACAAAATAGTAAAATACATAAAAAACTGAAATATTACAATTATTACAAAACTATCATCACGTAGATAAAGAGTGTAATAATCATAAACAAATGTAATATTTATTGTGTGTAAATTATTTCCCAAAAAAATATGAAAAAGAAACATACTTGTAAATATCAATTGTTAACAGATTTTTTTAAAATTATTTTTTGTATATCAAGCTGTCATTTTGTCAAATTAGATTATAGACAAGATTATGAAATGTTGTTAAAAGATTTAAGCGTTATTTAATTGTGTGTATTTAGGATAAAATATTAGCTATGAAATAGGTCTTAGCTAGTCAATGAAATGATACATTTTATTTAAAAATGTATTCAGAATGTAATTTCCCTTAGTGCCAATGTGAAATGACACTGTGGTGGAAAAAAAGTATATCATTTTCCTATGTTAGACATTTTTAGCAGACAAATTTAATAATTAAATAAACTTGTGAGAATGTGAGAAATGTGTTGTAGAAAGTTTCTTTTCTAAAAGGCCTACAGGCCCAAAAGCACCTAGTTGTTAAAACACCCTCCAACAGAACTGCAGTCTTCAAACAGATGCCTTCCAAAAGGAAAACAGAACAGGGATTGTAAGTGTACATTCTCCAAATTTGAACAGCTCAGTCTACTGGTTCTCCAAGAGGGGAACAAAGCAGTAAAAACTGAGAAGTCTGGGAGTCAAAGGACGCAGCAGGAAGTGGAGAAGTAGAATAAAAGCAGGGGATGTTAGCAGTGGAAGAAGGTTTGGGACAGATTTAAAGTGATGAAGTGGCCAAGAATGTACCCTTGTGCAAAAGTCTCCTTACCAATAATTCAAAGCCAATAAAACTGTGTGGGAAATAAAAGGCTAGGATTGAGAGGGCATTAAGTTCTTAGAATCAAATAAGCATGACAGACAAGCTTAAGAACACATTAGCTCCAAAATTCAGACTGTCATTAATGCTATATGCTTCTATTGCCTCTGGACATGAAGACAAACATGAGATCAGGACAGGATCTGTTCAGAGAAGAGGGTTGATTTGTGTCAGCGGGGTTATTTCATGTGAAACCGTCTCAGAAAATTGGCATGGAAATGTATGTGAATCGCTGGCTAGATAAGGACTCAGTATGGGTTTTTTTGAGGTTATTCAGTGAATCACAGGTTAGACTATGAAAAGATCCTCTCATGTTTGTCAGAATTTAATGGGTTGTTTACTGCCTGGGTGCACATTTCTGTCACACCAGTACACACTATAGGCCTCAGACAACAATATGCAAATATTGCCAAAAGTATTGGGACACCCCTCCAAATCACTGAATTCAGGTCTTCCAATCACTTCCATGGCCACAGATGTATAAAATCAAGCACCTAGGCATGACTGCTTCTACAAACATTTGTGAAAAAATGGGTCGCTCTCAGGATCTCAGTAAATTCAAGCGTGGTACTGTGATAGGTTGCCACCTGTGCAATAAGAGGCGCACAGTGCGCAGAAGTCGCCAACTTTCTGCAGTCAATAGCTACAGACCTCCAAACTTTGTGTGGCCTTCAGATTAGCTCAAGAACAGTGCGTAGAAAGCTTCATGGAACGGGTTTCCATGGCCAAGCAGCTGCATCCAAGCCTTACATCACCTAGTGCAATGCAAAGCATTGGATGCAGTGGTGTAAAGCACACCGCCACTGGACTCTAGAGCAGTGGAGACGTGTTCTCTGGAGTGACGAATCACGCTTCTCTGTCTGGCAATCCGATAGACAAGTCTGGGTTTGGTGATTGCCAGGAGAACGGTACTTGCCTGACTGCATTGTGCCAAGTGTAAAGTTTGGTGGAGGGGGGATTATGGTGTGTATAATATAGAGAGCAATATAGTGTATGTGAATACCAGTGTTTTCAAACATGAAATGATTTAAACGCAATTAATTAACATATTAGATCAGCAAAATGGTTCTAATGAAAACCCTGCACACAGCCCCAGACAAATAACAAGTGTGATATATTTTTTTATGGAATATGCCATTATTTACACACTGTAACTGCAAAACAACAACCAGAAATATGCGTTCCACAGAAATATGGATATCGGAACAACCTGAGGATGAGTAAATAATGATGAAATATTTCTTTAAGTAAACCTGATATTAAGAATGAAAACCAGGAGTGAGAGAGAATGGAGTTACAAGCTAGCGATAACAAAACACCAGTTCTGCGTGACAGGAAATGCAGGTAGCTAATCAAGGCCTCTATGTAGAAGAGGAAACCCATTTCTTAGAGATTTTCCAATAACAAGCAAAAAAAAAAAAAAAAAAAAAAAAAGGAAAGGAAAGGAAAGGAAAGGAAATTACTTTTCTCAGAAAGTGACTCAACAACTTCCTCTTTTCGGAAATACTTATTGCCTCTCGAAATGATGCCACCATAGCAATATATATTAATCACCCATACTGATGGGAAAACCTTGATGACTTAAGTGGAATTTCCCAGGGTTATAGACAAAGATAAAATTCCAAAGAACATCCAGTAAGTGGACTATTGATTAAACATGCATGCTTACGGAATATGACCAAAACCACTAGAACAACGATATACATTTTGTTGACTTGTGTACTTACATTGTCCCAAATGTTTCCAACAATGTTTAAATCCAAAGAAACTAATCGTTATATAGCTCAACACAGTTAGTCTTGTTTTTTTCTCGTTTTCTTGATTTACCGCGAGTAACAAGTTTGTACCCAAAAACCAGACAACACTGATTATTTGTAATGTCAGTAATGCAGAATTTTCTCCACCATACAATGTGTTAAAAATGAACTGCATGCCATTTAGCAACACAAGTCATCAAAGTTTATTAATATGAAATTCTATTATCAATCTAGCTTACTGCAGTGTGCAACAAGTGTCTCATACTAGCCACTGAGTGAACGCAATGTTATAACATAATTCAATACACTCAAATGTATTTTTAGTATGATTGTTTTGACCAAGTGAAAAAGCCCTGTGTTACCCCCCACTATTTTCATGAAGTCACGTCATGAAAGCTTCCTTCATGTACACGTGCTGTATTCTGTGTTCTCTCTTCAATTGAGCAAATAAAAGGCTGTACCATTCCAACTGGATGAATGCCGGGAATTAAGTGCTGTTGATGTTTTCACCTTTCAATATTAATAGACAAATGAGAAAATTAAATCTTGCTCTGATGACCCTCCACCTCCAAGCAATTTATGAAAATGACATTCCTTCTTCCTGAACGCTTAGACATGAAATTAAAGGTTGTTAAGGTTATAATGGGTCCATCATCATTATATAACCAGTCATCGTTTAAATATATTAATAAATACAAATTAAATTCATGAATAACTGTCGAGAATTAAACTTATTTCTGAAGCTCTTTTCCATCTTCTTATAGAATGTTAATAACAACACAAATGCTTAATGACAGTATAAAGATGTATTGGCCATATTATTGAACCACATACAGATTAGGGATGAGTCACACAAAATGTGTTTTTATTATGTATTTAAAAAAAAAAAGCCAGCAGAATAGAATGCTCAAAATCAGCACATTACACTGTAAAACTGAATAAGTAATCAGTTACATCATTTTTTTTAAGTTAAGAAATTCAGTTTAAGTAAGCAGAACTTGCAGATTTTTATTTTGTACCCATACATTTTAATTGCTCTTAACTTGAAATATTTGAGTAAGCTAATTTAACATAAAATTATCATGTAATCTCAATTTAAATATTTTTTAGTAGTGGAAACTTGGCTAGCTTTAACTAGTTAATTCAATAAATGCTAAACTGCTAAATGGTAACACAGTGCTTTGATAGCATTAGCATAGCACAGCATAGCACATTTAAGATATAGCTGTTCTCAAACCAAGCTCATGCTCCTCTCATCACCATGATGATAACCCTATGAAAAAAACCCACATAACAGAAACTCTTCTAAATTAGCATAGATAAATATTAAACACTACTAAATCTCCCACTTTATATTTATCTTGCACAAAAAACATTATATAACACTTATTTTTAGCATTTACTCTCCCTTTTGAGTGTCATGGCCCAATAGTATCCAGCTGCAGAACCGCAGCACCATCAGTTTCAGAACCGCAGCCACAGAACCAGAAGTGAGCGGTGCTACCAAGTGGCAACCTCCCCCAGTTTCTCTTGAAGCCAATACGGAAGTGACTTAAACTGCAATTCATCGACTGGTCGCTAGGGACAGGCTCCAAAAGGGAGCAGAATCTTGTTGAGCCCCATGTTAAAATGCCCAACTTTACAGCAGAAAAAAACATGTTTACAGCCTGGTACAAATTGTGGTTTTGGTCTATACAGCTAACTTTGCCCTTCATGACAACTGTGAGGGGGGTGAATTTTTTTATAACTTATTCATTTAAATTATATTAAGCCTTAAAGTTCTGCATAATTAAGGGCGTGGTCACTTGAGTGACAGGTGGATTGCCGCTGCTGTCACTACTAGCCGTTTGTCTGCTGTCTGTTAGCTCCACCCACTCCACCTGTTAGCTCCTCTTTGCCCATTTTCAGTTATCCGGGAGTGACGCACGGTGACGCGCTGCCAAGATGGCAACGGCCACACTTTAGGCTTCAGAAACGCTCTTCAGAAACCTATGGGTGATGTCACAGACACTACGTCCATATTTTTTTATAGTCTATGGGTGCTACCTATACAAATATAAGCTGTTTTCACATGGATTTTGATCGGATCGATGTCTACAATATTTAACAACAATACTTTTAAATAAAGTCACTTTTCTGTTCATATCCAACAAGTGAAACATGCATTTAAGCCAATGAGACAGTTGACAACAGAAGCATGACAGACAATATGGTGAGTTGTGTGTGATATTTCTGTCATGATGTGGTGAACGAATATATAAGTGTTTATCTGCTAAAATATTGAATCTGTTCACATTTCACATTTTATCATTAAAGCTTTTTTTTGCATTTGTCAAAAGATATTATTCATGTTATTATTAAATAATTATTCATTAATAAAATGTATTCATTTAGTTTTCAGGGATGAAAAGACTGAGGTCTTTCTGCAGAAATGCCATGATATGGTCTTAAGAGTCAACAGTTTGTGTGTTTTAAGATGATTATTTGTTGTTTGCATGTTTTGTTTTTATTATGAGCCATTTAAATACCTTTTAAACCTATTATTTTATTATTTTAAGTATTTTTTAAATGTCCTATCACTTGTTCAAGGATTTGTATTAAATGGTTATTTTTTATTTGACACTAAATACGTCACATAGGCCTACTCGTGTCTAAGTATTATTTGTAACAACATGAACATGGTTGAAAAACAATAATATTCTGAAATATTATTACAATTTTAATGGACAGTTTTCTATTTTAATATATTTTCAAATATAATTTATTCCTGTAATGGCAAAGCTGAATTTTCAGCATCAATGCTGCAGTCTTTAGTGTCAAATGATCCTTTAGAAATCATTCTTATATGCTGATTTGCTGCTCAATTTTTTTTTTTTTTTTATTGTTGTCAATTTTAAAAACAGTTGTGCTGATTAAAATGTTTGTGAAAAGATACAAGATTTTGAGAATTCTTTGATGAATAGAAAGTATATCTTTATTTTTATAGTCCATTTTTTAAGGAATCTCTAGGTCCATGCATTGTGTTGTTCTCCAGTTTTTAAACACAGGAGAACGAGTCTTGTGGCACTAATGACACTAAGAAATCCAGTCAATCGAAACCAGCCTATGGGTTTCCTTAGTCAAGTCATTCAGGTATGCCATCGTTATTTCAGAAAATATCTTGTGGTGCACATCCCTACATACAATGCCTTTATACTTTCATTACTACCTCAAGCCATTTTTCATTCACACTCTGACATTTTCAAGCCAGGAGATAAGAATGGGAAGAGTATTCCGTTATAAAATTATAAGAAGTGACAGAAAACACTCTGTATCACTAGCCAGGCCTGTGTGTGTATGTGGTTGTTGCTTGTGTATGTGTAGTCATGGACCTGAGGAAACTGGTTGCAGGCAGTAGCAAGCTTGTGTGGCTAATCCCAGTACTGACACTTTCTCAAGCACTCTTTTAAAAATTCACCCCTTTCCTCCCCTCTCTTCCCAGAGACTTTCTTACAAACCTGTACCTGGACTGACCTGGCTCTACCCAGCTGGGGCTCGACCCCAGATGCAGGTGAGGGAGAGAGATCAGAAGTGAGCAATAGACCCATTGTTCTGGACCCAGAGCCTGAGCCGTGACAGGGGGAATGGGTGCGATAGGGGCAGGAATGCTCTAGGATGAACGCACATCAAAGAACTACAGGCAAAAGGCCGGAGAGGGAGGCGGTCTGCGGACATGATTATAGGTACTGAACTCATTGGAGATAAGAAAGAATGAGAGGTTATTGTTGCGCTTGATAGGCACAGACATGAGATCAGTTTTGTAGTTTCACTTAATAATGGCAGATGTTAGTGAGAATGCGGAGGCCTGATCCCAGATCAGCATTACGGGGATTGCAATCAAGGTAATGTGAGGGAGCAAAGGCTTTGAAAACCGCCAACTGTGTCTTTCATTTCCTCCACTGCCCTTCTATGGGAAAGAAAAGCAAAACTGTAATGTTTTACATTTTCCTTAACTCACAGACCACTGCAAATCTACCTGCCAAGAAACATGTATGTGTGCCAACAGTAGTGGTACCATTAAAACATTTTTGGTGAGAAAAAGACTAGATCAAAGTATTGAATCTAATGCAAAAAGCAGACTGAAGAGCACGACAGAATAATTTTCTCCTTTACACTGCTGTTCAAAAGTTTTGAGTCAGTCATTTTTTTAAAGCTGCAGTCCGTAAGTTTTGCCTCTTTGCCGCCATCTCTGTTTGAGTTATCTGCGGAATCATCATCTTTACGTGGGTTGTGCATCGGCACGTCTCCTCAATGCGGATGAATCTAATGTTTTGAGGAGTATGTGTGGCTGTCATTCATTCACCGCACTGGTGTGGATACTGTACTTCAGAATCTACGTCTTGGAAGTATGACCAAAATAAGAATTTTTACCGGAAAATGTCATCTGAACAAGTAACATGTCTGACACTTTTGTTCTGACCAACTGAGAAAAAAAGCATTACAATAAATCGCAAAAGTGATTAAATCTAACGAGCTTATATCACATCAAACTAATTATTATTGCTATACTTTGTTGTCAAATTGTTAATGTTATCAACATCAGCATTGTGTGACTACTTTATTTTTAATTATTTTATTATTATTTGATTCATTTATTATTATTAACTACTGTATTAGTGTTACCTGTAGATATCAATTTCCGTACAGTCTAATCATTTGCTTTTGACTATGGGTGAATCTCCAGTTGTCACTGATGATTGTCGTTTGGACCTTTCTGTATTACAATCCGCCATCAAAATGATACGTTTAATTATTCCAGCTGCTGTGAGAAAAGGCTGTAAATGATCCGCCACCTGCAGCATCCTCACATGCGATACTACTACTAGCCGGACTCCTTCTTTATGTATACAGACGTGACGTAATTACGCAAAGACGAACGGCGCCTTGCTCGAATTTCCCGCGGAAAGCTACCAGTACCACTCAAATTATAACACATTATTACAAGCTTACCGTTGTGAATCGGGCTAACGTAAAGGAGATCATTTTGAACACTGGCTGGAATGTACTTGAATGTACTTGCTCAAAAATTTACTTAGGATATTTTTTTAACCAAAAAAAGTTATGCAGCTTTAAATAAATGCAGTAAATTTATCAAAAGTGACAGTGAAGACTTTTACATTGCTACAAAAGATATCTATTTTAAATAAAATACTCTATACAGTGGGTTCTTCTACGTGGTTATCTTTATGTGAACAAATGTGAGGACCCCCACATAGTCTTCTAAAGATAAGATGCCATTACAAGGTTAAAAATCTAAATCATCCAGCCACATCCATGTGTCTACACTAAAGCAAGGAAAAGTGAAGACCTCAGCAAGAAACTTGAGCACACAATGGAGCCTAATACTCCATTCTGGTGCCACAGACCCCTTAAAATGACCCTGAATGCAAACTACAGTAACAATGTCAGACTTTCATGGCCATGGAGCTTGTGTTAGATAACAGGAACTTCTTCAATCATACACACACAAAAACATATGCAAACACAGTTTTGGTCTTTTTTGCTCCCGCCAAAACCCTGTGGTGTTTTAGCCCAGTCTGGAAAGGGATAGTACAGTAAGAAATGATAGGCATCACTTTCCTTGCACAACAGAAATACTGTTTGCTCCAGTGTTGTGACCCAAAAGTCCATCGCCATAACAACCCGGAAATTAACCATGAATGCTCTCCATCTTGGGGCAAGGTTTGTGTGATGTAACCAGGCTGTGCACCCCACATTCCTGGCCTGATACAGAGAAGCTTTGATGTGCTTTGAAACAGGGGGCCATTGTGCTAAAATCTGGCCTGCATTTTATCATCCATCACACGCCAGAATACCAAGCCGCAGAGCCACAGGGGGTCATTACATAACGCAAAATAGCCTACACACAAATCCTGAAAATCTCAAAATTCAGAGCTTGCAAGGGATATCAATAATATCAACAGCACCAAAATCTGACAGACCCTGGAAAATGCATGATGCAATGTCTTTTCATCCCTTTGTCTCCATTGCATACACACCACTCTAAGTAAGTAGATGATAGAGACAGACAGTCTCCAGCTCCTGTTGCTTTCTGGTATTGATTCCAGGGAGACACAGGGATCAAAGCGGAATGATATCTTATGGTTTGTCTGGTGTCTGGTCAACTTGATTGACCAGAAGTTTTCCACCCACACTTCACCTACCTTTGGATATACATGCATCACTGGAGATTTCTGAAAGTCATTTTCACACATACTTTTTGCAAAGATTCATAAGAGTAAAGCTTTATTGTACATGACGCAGAAAAATATTCTGTTCACAAGTGTTGTAGATTGTTTTCTTCACAAATTTCATCCCTAAAGCATATTGATACTACTGTCTCCTTGGTAAACAAGTACACTTACACTAACTTTAAAAGGATAGTTCACCCAAAAAGGCCATTTTTTAATATAACTCTGATTGTATTCGTCTGAAAGAAGAATGTCATATACACCTAGGATGACTTGAGGGTGAGTAAATCATGGGGTAATTTTTGGGGGAGCTATACCTTTAAAAACAAAAACCTTAATACTTTTGAACGGTAGTGTATGTTTATTTATATATATTTTTATCATAGTGAATGTCTGAAGTAATTTCTGACCCTGGTGCAATTACATTTGACATGACAATCTCAACGTTCAATTATGGTATGTTTGGTGAAGAGTGTTGCAGGCAACACTGATGTAACTGAGAAACAACTTAAAAAAGTAGCCTACACAATAAATGGCAACTGTACAAGTACAACAGTTGATATATAGTAGTCAGTGAACATCAAATGACCACATGAGCAGCAGTGAATGGCTAACAGCTATCTGTTAATAGCTAGCATGCTACATTTGTCCTTAGCCTGAGTGTGAGACTGAAATCAGGGTAAATGCTTTGCTGTGCCCCAACAAAGCATCTCTTTTAGCCAGCAAATAGTCATGTATCCATAAGGGAACAAAGAGGTTTGTTCTAGATATATATCACTCTTGTAATATTTAATTTCCAGACACATCTACAGGTCTCTTTTCTGATAGCAGGCAGCTTATCGTCTGACTGAATAACATCTGCTAGTGTTTAAGACAGATCCAGTGCTACCAGTTGACATACTTTGGTGGGAAAGCAAGGTTGTATGTCTTGACTTGACTCGGATTTACAAAATCTCATAAACGTTTTTCATAACCTTTTTGGTAATAAGATTTTTCACTATGATATATTGTTGAGAAAGAAGTATTGAAAACATTAACTGAATTTAATATCTTTCTTTCTTTTTTTCTCTTTTTCTTGAACAGTTTTGCTTTCCATACTGTATCAATCCTTCATCGCTTCCACTGCTTAATGTAGGTTATGATAATAAAACTTGAGATCATGTGGACTTACCTGCTCTGTCTTCCTCAGAAAGTACAGCAGAGGTCTGAAAGAAAGTAAATAAAGAAAAAATTAGGAAATACAATAAGGTTAAAAAATAAGGGCCAGATTTGCTAACAGCTTGCGCCAGTGCAAACTCTCTTTTGGCATTAAAAAAACTACTGTCAGGATTTACTAAAGACGCGCAGTGATAAATTAGCGATGAAAAGGCATGGCTGACCTTATTGCATATGTATTTGTAGGAGTTTCCCTTTCAGGCGCAAAATTTATGGGAGGAGAGTATTTAAATGAATCACGCAAAGTGATTTACAAAGGTTTGTGCTCGTAAATGTACTGGTATTTGCGCCATTATTTACCGCCACAAAAAAAGCACGTCTTAAACCAGACGCTAACTGATAGATTGTGTTGGTGATTATGGAAATGATCCGGCTACGTCTGTGTGCTTTAATTTGCGCGTCGTCAGTAGATCACGCGCAGAACTGTCCACTCCCATCTGCGCTTTTATGGAATTGCGCTCTCATGCTAATTTGCCCTGTTTAGTAAATCTGGCCCCAAGTATGTTAAAGGGATAGGTCACCTAAAAACCTGAATGAAATTATTTTCTTCTGCTGAACATAAAAGAAGATGTTTTGAAGAATGTGGGTAACCAAACAGCTGATGGGCCCCAAAAGAATATACTATGGGAGTCAATGGGGCCCATCAACTGTTTGGTTACCCACATTCTTCAAAATATCTTCTTTTGACTTTCATTTTTAGGTGAATTATCTCTTTAAATCCCTAAAATACATTTTATCATGTCTGAAGGTCAGCTTAGATTTGAAATTCCTGAAATGGAATTCAGATAATGTTTCATGAATTCATATTTCACATTTCATCAGGATCCAGGGAGGACCAATACAACAGTTCAGTTTCACAATGTAACTCTATAAACATAGTTTACATTTCAAACCAAGCCAGTATAAACTAGCCTACCACCTGTCTCCCTGTGAGTAAAACACTGTCTGTCTGTCTGTCTGTCTGTCTGTGTGTGTGTGTGTGTGTGTGCGTGTGAGAGAGAGAGAGTGTTTGTGTATGTGTTCATGCCCACCAAGTGCAGCTGGCCAAGAAATAAGGCCATTTGTGTAGCCTCTTCAACCTTGAAAATCACCCCCCTCCTTATGAACCAGATACAAGATACCCCACCACACACACACACACACACACACACACACACACACACACACACACACACACACAAAAGAGTGAACAAGACAGATATATATATATATATATATATATATATATGCTTACATATCTCTAAAATGCCTGTTTTATCTCTGAATGTGATTATCCATAATTTGTTAGATCATGTGTGTACTTACTGATAACGCTGATAAAAGTTTGTTTTTCAACAACGAGGGTATGAGACAAAAAGAAACCGCTGCATAGTTTTACCATGTCGGCACGTCTCAGTGGAAAACACACAAATGAAAAATACCAAAAACGTGTGTCTAAGTGATTATTTTAGCCACAGCATTTTGCCTGGAAAAATTATTAATCTGCTTGGCAAGCATTAATATGCCTTCCAAATTTAGCACATTTGTGGATTTGGTTAATGACCTTTGCAAAGACCTGTGGAAGTTTTGGTGGGACATATTAAAGGGCTTTAGTTATGTCACAACAATAAACCATGGTTTTCCATACTATGCTTGCCATGCTAGTCAGTTGCAGGTGGTAATTTGTGGTGGGACATTTTCATTGCTGAGAGCATCTGAGTGGACAAAAATCTACATAGTGTAAGATGAGTCATCAATGAGTCATCAATTTTCCTAGAAAGGAGAGATTTTAAATTTATAGTATGCTTAAAAAAAAAAAAATATATCAAACTTCTGCTAAAATAATAATGATTACAGTTTTTTACGATTGCTTACACACTAAAATTAAAATTAACACACAGTTAGTGAAACCTGACACTCAAGGAGCAAAACCTCAGCCCAGATCTGCACAACTATAAGCACATTTTCAGCCTCACACTTTTTGCAAAACACTACACACACTTCTCTACATTAGACAGAGAAATCTAACATGATGTCACTTCTTTGCCATTTCAAGACACAGCTTTCCAAAATACCACAGCTATGAATCAATCGATCAAACACAGCCATCAGGTGTGCAGACACTTAGGTGCTTAATTGTAAACTCAACAATCAAGTGTAAGGACTATAAAAAGGCACCAGGTGAGTTTACCTGTCTTCAACAAAAATGAAAGGCAATGTTACAGTAAGAGGAAGAGGAAGAGGAAGAGGAAGAAACATCATTGGCCACAGAGATATTTTGAATATTGTGCGCTGCAATCAATGGGGTCCTTAGGAACTTAGGTCCTTACAAAACAGCCCACATACTCTCATTTTTAGACTGACTACACAACATCATCACAGCAGAAGACCAAATGGATGTAGAGCAGATGAGATACATTGTGATCTGGGACAATATATCTCTCCTTCGATCTGCTCTGGTCCAAAACTCATTTCATGAGCATCCACAATTTTCACTCCAATACCTCCATACTCTCCCTTCCTTAACCCCATTGTGGGATGTTTTTTGCAGCATTGCGGTGGAAGGTTTACGATCTCCAGCCCTATGTCAGGATACCCCTCATTCAAACCATGTAGGAGGCCTGTGACCAAACCAACGCAGGGTCTGTGCAAGGATGGAGTCGCCATTCAAGAAGATTCTTCCCTTACTGTCTTGCGAGAGAGGACATTGCCTGTGGATGAAGTGCTATGACCAGATGCAGATTTTTTTGCTTTCTTTTTGTCTCTACAAATGTTTTTGTTCATATACTATATTGCATTTAGAATATGTTCTGATTTTCAGTACAAAATGCAACTTTTGGAAATGCTTTGATGTACTTTACACTGTGGAGAGAAATAAATATTTCCATCATTTTGCAGTACTGCTTGTGTTGTGTTTGGTCAATATATGCACTTTATTATAAAAATATCTCTGAAAAAAGAAAAAAAAAAAAAAAAAAATTCAAACCCAGACTATATCATTAGAAAAGTAGAAATGTTACAAGTGTTTAAGATTGAGCACAGCAGTGTGTAAATGAATCAAACAGAATCAGATTGTATGAACCATGTGTGTGCCATACGGTGTCAAAATTGGGTTTTGTTAAATTATTGTAAAGTTTTGAGAGAAACGTTTTTTTAGCAAAAAAACTGATGTGTTCTGCTACTTGTGTGTGTGGATGTGTGAATTGTGTGTAGTGGTTTGACAAAATGAGCCTTGTTTTTAAAATTGTGCTTAAGCAATCGTAAAAAACTGTAATACTACACTACAATAAGAAATAATACTAAAATAACACTGACACTAGCATATAGATGACCTCAAAGCTAAAAAGAGTTGTATAAAATTCTAATTTTGATTTAATGGAGTCTCTAAATGACTCTCTTTCCTGAAAGAGCAATGGCTATTAATAACTGTTCCTTTGTTAGTTATTGTTCATTTTTCGTTTGTGTTGACTTTTTAGTCAGACAGAACAGGAATTTCTGTGGTTCCAAAGGAATGTCGGTGTCTCAGTCTCCGGGTGACCTTCATCCACAGAACTCCTGCTCTGTCCGCTGATCTTTGACCTTGTGTAATCCCAAAGTCCCTGGAACAGATCATACTGACAGAAACACCTCCATCATCTGCCTCAAAAGAGCGATGCATCCTGTTATATGAAGAATGTGGCTTTCTCCTCAAAACATCTGAGCATATCCTTCTTTATCTATCTCTTTCTTCTGTGTTTCTTCATGTTATATCCCTCTCCACAATTCCTTTATTGCCCTCTGTTATCACATTGTCTTATTTTATCTACCCTGGTTTTTTTTGTTTCCACATTCTTTTGCCTTTGTTAACATACCCTCATCTTTGCGTCCACCCATCCACGCCTCATGAAGCCAGATGCATGCTGGGTACTATATACATGCATGTGAGGGGTATCTAAGGAGTGTTATCTAAGGAGTGATTGTGATCTTAATGGACATAGTGTACTCAGACATTCTAAAATCAAATTATGTGAAAAGATCTGTCTTTGTTTTCGTGTTAGTATCGCATATGTCCCGGTTATTCTTATAGCAAAGCATGTGCATCACTATAAAGAGATATGAAAACATTTTGGAATTTTGGTGTGACGAGCAAATGTTCAATGGTAAAGTGTGTTATGTATGTGCCCCTAGTGGCATTCAATGGAATTGCCCAAAAAAAAAAAAAAAAAAAAAAAAATATATATATATATATATATATAAACGCATTAAAGCACGCGATTATTTTTTCCAGTTTAACGCGTTAAAAATATTTTACGCAATTAAAGCAGCATCTGTTTTTCTGTCATCCTTTGGCTAGCGTTACATTATATAATCACGCTCATTCATACAAATGCTTTTAAACCATTCAAGCATGACAATACAAAGAGAATGTGCTGTCTGTGAATGTCCTGTCTATGTGACACACAACACAGAAAGACGCGTGCCAGTATCCTGCGCACAAACTATAACACACAATTATGCCAAAATGCCCGTTTTGTCGAGTATCATCATAAGAGCAGTCTTGAATGAGTTAAATAAAGTCTTAAATGAACGTAAAGAGTTGTAAGAAAATGGGACGCATGTCAAATCCGCGTTATGTGCAGCAGCGGGAGGTCTTAAAGTGACAGCAGCCAATAATGCTATCTGGCATTAATGTTAATCAAAGAACAAAGATAACAGAGAAAATAATTTTAATCTATAAGGATTAATTTATAATTTATGCAGTGCATACTGTTTGATAACTTTATTCAATTTCTGTATATTTCCTTCCTGTTAGACAGGTAGGAAGGGCACAAATATGACATTTATTATGGGTTTATGTGAGGATTGTTTAAAGTTCACTTAAATGAAAAGTTGTTATATTTTTTGAAACCTAATAAATGTTAAAAAATTGATAGATTTCAATTACACTAATGTTGAATGGCTATAAGTAATGTTTAAAATGGGGGGGAATCATTTTCATCGAGACTTCAGTAGCTGTATTAGTATCAGTGATATTAGCCTTCATTTATAAAAAGATGCCATTAAAGTATTTCAAATATACTGTATAAAAATATATACTACATAAAACTCTTTATGTTGTTTCCACATTAATTTGGAAATTAACTGTAAAATTATTACATTATAAAATATATTAAAAACGTACAAAAACGTAAGTGTTTTTAATTGTGATTAATTGCGATTAAGCACAGAAAAAATGTGATTAATGCAGTTAATTTTTTATTCGATTGACAAAATACATATTTACATATAATACATATAAATAAATATTTTCAAATAATTTCCTTGAACACAAGATTGTTTGGAAAAAAAAGGGAGTCCCGCCTCAAACTCTCATGACTGGTCAAGTCATTGTTGCATTTTGACTGGTCAGGATTTGGCTAATTTATAGCTTTGGCTGTGTTAACGCCATGTTGTTATTGCCGTAAATAAAGCTCTGTATGCTTTTGAATTGCTCTTGCAGTACTTTGATGTCATACACAGATCGGTCTGCACAGCGAAGACGAGCGGTAGCTCTCACGAGTTTACACATTTTGAGTTTACACGTGTAATTACAAGTTTTACAAGCACGTGAAGGCTTTTTACAGTTCAGAATCGTTACGGTAACTACGACATGGCCTGAGCGCACCTTTTCTTTGCATTAAGCTGGAACAAGAAAAAGTATTTTAACATAAAAAAAATTGCGGTAACACTTTACAATAAGGTTCATTAGTTAACATTAGTTAACTACATTAGTTAACATGAACTAAACAATGAACTGCACTTATAAAGCATTTATTTATCTTTATTAATGTTAATTTCAACATTTACTAATACATTATTAAAATCTTGTTAACATTAGTTAATGCACTGTGAACTAAACATGAACAAACCATGAACAGCTGTATTTTTATTAACTGAAGTTAACAAAGATTAACAAATACAGTAACAAATGTATTCCCCATGGTTAGTTCATGTTAGTTAATACATTAACTAATGTTAACTAATGAAACCTTATTGTAAAGTGTTACCAAAATAGCTCACTTCACCTTTAATATCCCTAATTTCTGAAATGCTCAGGTTAGACTGAAGACTTTTCCTCTCCTTAAAAGATATTCTACCCGATAACACTATTTCTCCATAGCTGAGGACAAATATCCAACCATTGCATTCCACTCCTTGTTGATGGTGCTGATACTGATGTCTGGATAAAGCGTTGTCTTGCACCTAATCTGTCTAGAGAACAGACACACACACACACATGGGGTTGCTCACACATACCTGAAATGGTTTATCTGAATCACACACACAGATAAACATAGATAGACATAATCAGTAAAAAAAAAAAAAAAAAAAAAACCTCCCCAACAACAATGATGGTTCTCAGATTTACGCCTAAATGATGACCTTAGTAATGTTAGCTAACGGCAAAAAAAGTCCCATGCTGGCACACTGACAGCTTGCAACAGTAAATCACCCACAAACACTCAAACATACAAATGCATGCCAACACCAACACGATGGTAAAGTATTGCACAAAATATACCTCAAAAAAAACCCGTCAACTCAGGTTTCGCAACCATAATGTGAAATTACGAGACTGCAAATACTATGAAACATGATGCAGTAGAGAGTTAGCCATATTATCATAGCGTGACTGTGACCACCACAGTAACACACTCTACATTCCTCTATGTGTGGGCCTGTTGTTTTCTCAAATTTACAGAAACAAGGCCACCGACACTGAAATACTATTAATACTTCGGAGAGCTTCT
The DNA here is from genome assembly GCA_039654105.1 of Coreius guichenoti. Lineage (NCBI taxonomy): Eukaryota > Metazoa > Chordata > Actinopteri > Cypriniformes > Gobionidae > Coreius > Coreius guichenoti. The sequence goes on from CM077170.1 coordinate 13,972,247, forward strand.
GGCATACTCAGAATAACTATATTTGAGTCAGAGCACTGTTATCATGTGCTATCCCAAACACACCACCCACCACCCTCATACAAGTGGGAAAATGGTTAAAATGAGCTCAGAACAAAAGAAGAAAAGATGGTGAGGAAGCAGGGAATGAGGTGGCAGAAAATTAGGACAATGATATGAATAAATGAATAGAAACTAATAAATAATAGAAAGAACAGCAAAACAGACAAGCATCACTATTACTATCTCCCTCGCTTGTGGTCTTACTGAAATTAATATCATGCAACAGTCCGTTGAAAGTGAACTATTACTTTTATAAGTGATCGAACAAAAGATAGATTTACATTGAAGAAGAAACTCGAGCAATTTCAGCCAGCTAACAGTAAGCGACCAGTGAACAACCATCTAGAAATGCTTTAGCAACCACATAGCAACACACTAAAAACCCTTAGAACACCTTAAAAACCACATAGCAACACCATGACAACCATCCAGAACACCCTAGAATCATTGCAATGCCAAACTTGAACTGAAAATCTAGAACATTTCACTGTTAAAATTGAGTGTGGAAAAATTGTTTACAATGTAGTAATTCTTCAGTGTCCATCACACTTGCCCGGCAGCACTGGACCACCCAAGTACACAAATGTCATATGTTACATTTCAGTCATGAGAGTGAGAGGGTTTTTTTCGTATGTGTGTGTTTAAGTATGCAATCGTGTGTGCAAGTATGTGTCCCCAGTCATTATGGGGCAGGATTGGGTCACATTTTTTGGCCTGTAAGGTCCCTGGGCACAGGTTGTCACGGCATTAGGGATCAGAGGTCGTATCAGGTGTCCAAAAGGAAAAACAACAGGGCAGAGCACTCAAGTACTCATTTACTGTGTGTGTGTGTGTGTGTGTGTGTGTGTGTGAGTGTGAGAGAGAGAGAGAGAGAGAGAGAGAGAGAGAGAGAGAGAGAGAGAGAGCGAGAGAGATAGGTGGGATAAACACTGAACAGAAACACATGTAGATATACAGTGGGGAGAACAAGTATTTGATACACTGCCGATTTTGCAGGTTTGCCCACTTACAAAGCATGTAGAGGTCTGTAATTTTTATCATAGGTACTCTTCAACTGTGAGTGACGGAATCTAAAACAAAAATCCAGAAAATCACATTGTATGATTTTTAAGTAATTAATTTGCATTTTATTGCATGACATAAGTATTTGATACATCAGAAAAGCAGAACTTAATATTTGGTACAGAAACCTTTTTTTGCAATTACAGAGATCATACGTTTCCTGTAGTTCTTGACCAGGTTTGCAAACACTGCAGCAGGGATTTTGGCCCACTCCTCCATACAGACCTTCTCCAGATCCTTCAGGTTTCGGGGCTGTCGCTGGGCAATACGGACTTTCAGCTCCCTCCAAAGATTTTCTATTGGGTTCAGGTCTGGAGACTGGCTAGGCCACTCCAGGACCTTGAGATGCTTTTTACGGAGCCACTCCTTAGTTGCCCTGGCTGTGTGTTTCGGGTCGTTGTCATGCTGGAAGACCCAGCCACGACCCATCTTCAATGCTCTTACTGAGGGAAGGAGGTTGTTGGCCAAGATCTCGCGATACATGGCCCCATCCATCCTCCCCTCAATACGGTGCAGTCGTCCTGTCCCTTTTGCAGAAAAGCATCCCCAAAGAATGATGTTTCCACCTCCATGCTTCACGGTTGGGATGGTGTTCTTGGGGTTGTACTCATCCTTCTTCTTCCTCCAAACACGGCGAGTGGAGTTTAGACCAAAAAGCTCTATTTTTGTCTCATCAGACCACATGACCTTCTCCCATTCCTCCTCTGGATCATCCAGATGGTCACTGGCAAACTTCAGACGGGCCTGGACATGCGCTGGCTTGAGCAGGGGGACCTTGCGTGCGCTGCAGGATTTTAATCCATGACGGCGTAGTGTGTTACTAATGGTTCCCTTTCAGTTGGTCACGTTCGACGTACGTCGGACGTCACCGACGAATTGGGATCACTTCTGGGAGCCCCTATCAGCTTCGAGTGTATAGAGAACGGGCCAATGGCCATTGGCGTGCGAGATTTGCATCTCGCGCTCTGCCCCGCATCGCGGGTATAAAGCGGAAGCGGATGCAGCGCACATTTGTCATTCACTTCGGAGCCAAACAAGCTCATGAAAGACTGTTCCTGCTCAGCAGAGAGAAAGAGAGAGAGCGAGAGAAGAGGCTTTTGTGCTGGGGAGAAGGCACGTGCAGTGACAACCGCGAGCTCTCCGAAATCGGTGAAACAAACTGCTGTTTTTACAGCATCCCGGTTGGTTCGGTGGGGGCGTTCCACGGTGAGTGCAAACACAGGCTGCACTATCCCCTGTGTTTGCCGCGGTTGTTCCTGGGTGCTTCAGCACGTTAAAGAGCTTCTTCTAAAAGAGCAACACGGGTGTGAAATTGCGTCTTTTTCAAGATGTCATTCCACCCGTGCGTTTCTGGATGCGGTCGTTCCCTGTCACCAGCTGACGGTCACAATCGCTGCCTGACATGTCTGGGTATTCAACATGCCGAGGCAGCGTTTGTGGATAGTTCGTGTTCCCATTGCGGGAACATGACTATCTCGGCGCTAAGGTCGAGACTCGCCTACCTTCGGGGGGGTGGAGTCCCCTTACCTATGCCCCGATCTAGTGCTATCCCTGCCCAGCAGGATAGACCTACTTCGGCGAATAGCCAGGGTGACCTGAGGATCACGTTTAGGGCACACCCGCCGAGCCAGCCTCCGTGGGCCCCTAAACCCTCTGTAGTGCCGCAGCCGGCTGAGCTTCCGGAGGAAGTCGCTGGCCCCTCTCGAGGTGGTCCAACGGTGACCTTTGGAGCTCCAGCAGAGGATAGGATGTCGATCACTACATCGGAGGGGGAGTTTCAGTCCTCGGGGGATGAAGACCTGGCTGCGTTGCCTCCCTCTGGGAGAGTTGACCCCGAGCTGACGGCTATGCTTTCCCGGGCCGCCGAAGAGGTCGGGCTCGTGTGGAACCCTCCACCGTGTCCCGAGCCTTCTAGGCTGGATGATTGGTTTCTCGGGGCGGCTCGCGCTGGTTCTCAGCGTCCCGCCCCGGTGCCCTTCTTCCCGGAAGTGCATGAGGAGCTCACGAGGTCGTGGACGGCACCTTTTTCTGCCAGAAACCGGCCGAGTGGCTCCTCCCTCCTCACTACTCTCGACGGCGGGCCAGCCAAGGGGTACGTGGGGATCCCGCCGGTGGAACGGGCGGTTGCGATGCAACTGTGTCCGGCGTCCGCTTCCACCTGGCGCGGAGACCCACGCCACCCATCCAAGGCCTGTAAGTTCTCCTCCAGTCTAACTGGGAAGGCTTACAAGGCTTGTGGACAGGCTGCGTCCGCCTTGCATGCCATGGCGTTGCTCCAGGTGCACCAGGCCCAGGCACTCATGGACATGCACGAGGGTAGACCTGACCCAGAGCTCCTCCGGGAGCTCCGGACGGTGACGGACCTCGCCCTCCGGGCGACGAAAGTCACCGCCCGTTCCATTGGTCAGGCGATGTCCACTCTTGTGGTCCAGGAGCGACATCTCTGGCTCAACCTGGCCGACATGAGGGAGACTGATAAGTATCGGTTCCTGGACTCCCCCATTTCCCAGGTTGGGCTGTTCGGCGACGCGGTCGAGAGCTTTGCCCAGCAGTTCTCGACTGTCCAGAAGCAGACGGAGGCCATCAAACACATCCTGCCCCGGCGGTCAGCTGCTGCCCAGCCGCCGGCCGCAGCTCCTCCGCCTGCTCGTCGCCGACCCCGGCCCGGATATGTGCCCAAGGTTCCCACCACTCCCTTTCGGGACCAGGTGGTGAAACTGCAAGCGCTGCCTTCGGAGGAGGCAGACCCAGCCCTGGCTTTTCTCTGTCCCGTTCGCGCTCTGCGGACTTACTTGGACAGAACGCAAAGCTTCAGGACCTCAGAACAGCTCTTCATCTGTTACGGAGGCCAGCAGAAGGGAAAGGCTGTCTCCAAGCAGAGGATGGCTCACTGGATAGTGGATGCCATCGCCTTGGCGTATGAAACCCAAGGCGTGCCCTGCCCGCTTGGGTTGAGGGCCCACTCCACTAGGAGTGTGGCCTCTTCCTGGGCACTGGCGCACGGCGCCTCGCTGACAGATATATGTAGAGCTGCGGGCTGGGCGACACCTAAACACGTTCGCTAGATTCTATAGCCTCCGTGTAGAGCCGGTTTCTTCCCGTGTGCTCGCTTCAAATAGCCAGTAACACCGAAGGGCCCGTTCTAGTGTCGGCTTGCTGCGCCATTCCCCTCCTCATGGACCGGATACGTGCGCTGATATGCTCCAGTCGAGTTCCCCAGCACGGCGAACCCTGTTGAGTCCTCCGCAACCCGTGGCAGTCAGACGTGGCGGAGCGTCCGACGCCAGGTCTAACACTCGTATGCATTGGTGGAACTTGTGTTAGGCTGGGTATCCATATGTTGTGACCCCTACGGCGGTCCCATATGTGTATTCTTCCACGGTACGGCTCCCTACGGCGAGCCCGTGTCTTTCCCTTGGCAGAGCTCGCTCTGCCGTCTCTGTGCGGTGTAGTCTCCCGCCTGCATTGGCCGGGGCCACCCCTGGGACTTCCGTATGTTGTACTGCCCACGGCCAGTCCATACATGTATATTCCACATGATACCTCCCTACGGGTAGGATGTGGCTTCCGCAGCGGCCCCCCGGGGCACGCTTTCCCAGCGTTATCCAATACTCTGCTGAGTGGGTCTTGCGGAACAGCAGCAGTGACTCTCCCTGCGTAAGTTCCCCGCCCCGAACAGACGGGGGTCTGAGGGGCTTTCGCTGGGCGCTGGAAGTGGTAGTAACTGTGGCGTTTTCCATAGGGATCCCAATTCGTCGGTGACGTCCGACGTACGTCGAACGTGACCGACTGAAAGGGAACGTCTCGGTTACGTATGTAACCCTCGTTCCCTGAAGGAGGGAACGGAGACGTACGTCCCGTCGCCACAGTTGCTGTACCATCACTGCAGCGGCCGATTCACTAGTTCGGCTCCTCAGTGAAAAACAAATGTGCGCTGCATCCGCTTCCGCTTTATACCCGCGATGCGGGGCGGAGCGCGAGATGCAAATCTCGCACGCCAATGGCCATTGGCCCGTTCTCTATACACTCGAAGCTGATAGGGGCTCCCAGAAGTGATCCCAATTCGTCGGTGACGTCCGACGTACGTCTCCGTTCCCTCCTTCAGGGAACGAGGGTTACATACGTAACCGAGACGTTTTCTTTGAGACTGTGTTCCCAGCTCTCTTCAGGTCATTGACCAGGTCCTGCCGTGTAGTTCTGGGCTGATCCCTCACCTTCCTCATGATCATTGATGCTCAACGAGGTGAGTACTTGCATGGTGCCCCAGACCGAGGGAGATTGACCGTCATCTTGAACTTCTTCCATTTTCTAATAATTGCGCCAACAGTTGTTGCCTTCTCACCAAGCTGCTTGCCTATTGTCCTGTAGCCCATCCCAGCCTTGTGGAGGTCTACAATTTTATCCCTGATGTCCTTACACAGCTCTCTGGTCTTGGCCATTGTGGAGAGGTTGGAGTCTGTTTGATTGAGTGTTTGGACAGGTGTCTTTTATACAGGTAACGAGTTCAAACAGCTGCAGTTAATACAGATAATGAGTGGAGAACAGGAGGGCTTCTTAAAGAAAAACTAACAGGTCTGTGAGAGCCGGAATTCTTACTGGTTGGTAGGTGATCAAATACTTATGTCATGCAATAAAATGCAAATTAATTATTTAAAAATCATACAATGTGATTTTCTGGATTTTTGTTTTAGATTCCGTCTCTCACAGTTGAAGTGTACCTATGATAAAAATTACAGACCTCTACATGCTTTGTAAGTAGGAAAACCTGCAAAATCGGCAGTGTATCAAATACTTGTTCTCCCCACTGTACATTGAATGTCAGCATTCACTCAGTTACTAGGAATATCTGAAGTCAAACATGTGATGAGTATCATAAATTAAAACTCCAACATTAAAAATATTAAATTCAGCAGACTTACACTGCTTCTGAAACCAAAGAAACACAAACTTTTCATAATTTAACATAATCAGAATGTCATTTTAGCAAGACATTCCTTGTGAAAAAGAAGTACACTTCAGTATACTTTTAAAATTTATTATGGACATAACATACAAAATATATAAAATGTATTATAGTTTACATTTAAATTAAATGCAATTATTTGAACTTAAAATTGCTTTTTTGATCCTGATGTAGGCCTACATATAATTTCATAATTCCACAAATATAAAAGGAGTGTACTGTTGAATGTACTGACAAGTATTTATGGTAAATTAAAATATGCGATATGGGAAATGTGATTTTTTTATTGAAACTTGTATGCCATGTATTTAAACACATTTGTAATGATGAAGTTGCAATTTAGTATATTTAAAATAGGCCTATATTAACTTTAATATAAAATAACACACAGTACTTTACATGTGCTTTAGTATGTTATTCAACACATCAAAATAAGTGTAATTCTTTAAAGTATGACAAAGTATTATTAAAACAAAGATTTAAAATGTACTTTAAAGTAAAACTTTGCATTTGACATTATTCCATGTATATACTGAAGTGTGTCAAGAAATATAGTAACGCACGTGTGCTCTCTTTAAGTACATAAATTGCATTTATTTAATTAATATTATATTACCTGCAGGTACAATTTTGTAATTAAATTTTTAAGTACAGTTTCAACACAATTAAGTGCACTTCTTTTTCACAAGGGATTATATGTAATTATATTATATAATCAGTGAACAATGAAGACTGTTATTATGGTATGTACTGGAAAATGTATTATTGTTTTTTTGGATTGTAATTTGTGGTGTTTGCTCATACACATTGCTCATACTTGGGGTTAGGGGGTTTTACTCTAAGGTGAGAAAATGTACAAATCTAGATACCGAAGATACCAAAACCTACCATGTGTGTGTGTGTGTGTGTGTGTTGAGTGCAAAATATACCAACCCCCTAGTCTGGTTAAGAATGTGCAGCTGGTAGGGGTCAGACTGGCCCACCCAAAGTCTGAGTGGGTAAGTACGAGTGTGTGTGTACGTTTGTCTCGATGACCATTCTTACTGCACCTTCTTTGACAGATACAAATGTGTTTATTAAAGATAAATGTAACGATAAAGATACCTATACACATATTCTGTGCATGTATACACAAACCAGGTACTTTTTGCTTCCGTTTTAGGTCTCAGAGGGGACCTTATTTAGTGTTTATACTCAATATATATACATGCTGTTTGTAGAGTATGTAGACACACAGATGCTGTCTATATACCCCAAACTTTTTCCATAACTAATGAAGGCATTCCTGCACGTGCACTGAGAAACGTGGGAAAAAAACGACCCCTCTTTTTTTCCTCTCCCTCTCCGCAGTGAGAACACCCTCTTCTTTACCCCACAATAGCTTCCATATGTTTTATGTGAACCGTTTTGGCAGGAAGTGATGTAAATTGTCCCACAGGGTATGTTACATGGTGTAAACTGTATCCCTGACTCAGTGATCACTGATGACATTTCAAGCTACAATCCAAGCTAAAAACAGCCAGCTGCATATGGAAACGGCCCAATAGTTTTAATGAGAATTCGAACACACAAACTCAAAAGTTTAATACTATGATTAAACAAGTGTACTTGTGTTTCCATTATTACCATATTGCAATATCAAAAATAGTCTTATCCTACTGTAAAAATATATTACAATCTTTTGTGCATGTGGTATGGTCTGAACAATATGACAGTTAGGCACCCACAGGAAGTAAAGGTACAGCAGTGGACAATGAGGATACCACAGAATAAACAATTTGTACCAATTCTACTTACGAAGGACACAAAGAGGACAATAACTGATCCCAAGCTAATAGTATTTTAAATTTTGTGTTGCCACAGTTGCTTTTTGCTTGCTCACTGGGGGTTTTCAAGGCACTATCATCCGTTGGTTTGGAACAGTTTGTACTGTAAAACACTACACATCAAAATTAGAATTGAATGGAACTGGTAAATAAGGGACAGCTTTCTCTCTCTATGCCTTGAAATACATTCTCATTCCCTATAGGCTAGATAGGTTGATGGTTCAATACAAAAGATTTAAAAAGGCACGATCAGGAACTACGTCTCATTTCTGGAGAGTCATACTCTTAGGGTGAAGAACATTCCCTCCAAATGTCACTAACCTCACAATAGCTGGTATTTTCCCCTTTTTTCCGGCCCTAATTGACTCCGTGGATTAGAGAAAGAGAGTCAGGATGCTAATCCCTGTAATCCAGTATAATCCAGGCTCCAATAACAATGGAAGATGCTAAATTAAGCGGACGGCACTTTGGGAAAACAAGAAATGAGGCTAACCTATGGTGCAGGATTAGGGTGCCATGCAGAGGCACATGAGGAGGGGGCTAATTACCCTGCTGGGCACAGTGGTCGAGAAAGAGACACAAGAGCAAGACCGATGTTGCCTGTGTAACGGACGTAGACCAGTAAGAGCTGTGCGTGTAAACCTCACTCCCCTGGCCTCAAGAGGCGCGCTAGTGGCTGACGCTAGAGACTGCGGCCTTTAGCATCCTTGTCATCACACCCACCTCCCACGCCAGATACCCCGGTCTGAATCCCACTCGGAGCGTGTCGAGTAGGACCATTTACACCTGGATGCTAAAAATCAAAGATGATTGAGAATTTATACTTGGCCTTGTACATCCATCCTAAAACCTCTGAAATGTTCACTTTGGTTTGTCATTTTTCAGATATACAATCTCTTCTTATACTTTGAAAAAATCTGTGTCTATACTTGAAGAGTTAAAAACTGCTAAACAACACCTCTGTCCAAAATGAGATAATGAGATAAATGCTTCAAATACGCTAAATCCCAGCGTCAGCCCAGAAACAGCTAAACGCCACTTCCCTTTATCAGCAAAATCCTCTAAGTCCACAGAAACCATCAGAAGACGCAAATCGAATCCTATGATTTAAAAAGAGAATCCTATGATCTTTAAAAGAGAATGACAGCGTGCGTATGAGCCTGCTTTCAATTGCTGTGCTGCAAGATTTTATCATGCTTTGTCCATCGATACAGTCGCAATGACAGAATTTTGCGAGTAGCTAGTAAACACAACAGTGTTCACGTCACTTGCATCACAGCTCCCCCTACTGTGTGGATCAGTTTCTTCATTGTTACATTTAAAATTCTGCTTTCATCATTTGCCATGTTTCCAGTTGCATCTTTAGTGGTTTTGCAACTGTTTACTATGTCTTGTTTTCCAAAGAGGTTTAGAGGTTTTTGCAAAAAAAAAAAAGCACATATAGATGGATTTAGCTGGTTTTGCAGCAATAGACAGATAATTTTTTTAAATACCAATGAATTGGCTAAAGTGACATTTTTGAAAATAAGGCATTTCAATAACTGACGAATAACCTTCTCATTGCCATTAAAGTGAAATTACTGAACCTAAACATAGGAGCCTGATGAAAAATGCTCATTTAAAAGAAAACATGTCAGACGGACTTTGAGGCTTTTGCATCTGAACTCTTTACTTATACATTCTATTCTACGTGTGTCTAAAGCAATAAAGTAGTTGCAAACTTTTTTGTGCAGAATCATGCTGTAACATCACAGAGATGTTGTAATCAATAATGTAAAATCAACACATCACCCATATAATTAGAGATTGGTCTCAGAATGATATTCGTTTATCAGGTCACTAAATGATGATTACGTTAATAATGTTAATCAAAACATAATCAACTCCTGAACAGATTTTCTCTGTGCTTTCTTTGCCATAACAAAATGTGTTTTCTAAACACACAGTTAAAGCAGCCAAAAAAAAATGTTATAAAGTCAAGGGTCAAGATTCCAACTAAAGCAAACACTGATCACCATAATGGTGACTTAAAAATGGTAACTCTTTCCTTCAGCGATTCTGCTTTTTATCATCAAGTGTCTTCACTAATGGTCAATCATTACTTAATTAATCACTTAATTATCTCATTCATTTTAACACTTCTTCAGAGTTACTTTTAACACTCTTGAGTGTGGAGTCAAATAAACTCTGATGAGAGTTAATTTAACACTGGGGTTTTTGCTGTGTGGAATCCATACACACTGTATGCAACACAAAATCACATGACTAGTCCTATACAGCAATGAGATTAAACTGCGATCAAATGGATACTTTGTCTTACATCTTGTGCTCCTCAGTAAAAATTCTCACATGTGTGTTTCAGAAGAGATCTCAATCTCACAAACTGCTCAGATTTGCCAAGATACTAAGGTCTACAATCAAAAGTCTTTTAGAGATTTTAAGGGATTTTAATATGAACTCAAACATATCTCATCAAATTCTTCCAAGATCACATCTAAGTTATTCTAAGTTTTGCAAATTTACATGTAACAATTTTCTAATATGTATTTATTTTAATTTTTTCAATAGAATTATGGGGAAAAAACACCAAGCCAATACTTAAATGAATAAAACAACTCCATTAGATCTTAAGAGCAATGAAAGAGGAACCTCTGAGCAATGACATTTTCCTGCACATAAACATGGAAGCCTTCTGTCTCAAGATAATAAATAAAATAAAATTAATAAATAAAATAAAATAAAGAATAAAAGTCACATTATGAAATATAAAGTTGCAATGGGGGGTGGGGGTTGTCACAATTACAATAAATTTTAGTTACGAGAAATAATGTTGCAATTGTGAGGAAAAAAAAATCTAACTATTAGACGTCTTATTTTGAGATACAAAGCCATACTTATGATGAATAAAAACTTTAATTTTAACTTTAACTTTAATTAATTCACTTGTATTTTTTACTATGAATATCACATTATGCAAAGTATACTCGTTCATTCATCCATTCATTCATTAATTTACTATGAACATCACATAATGCGAAGTACTGCATTATGTGATATTTATATTCACATTTTTTTAAAATTACATATATTTTATTTAATATCCCTGTAAGCATGTTTATGGGTGTGTACTGTACATAGCACCTGTTTCCAGCCCCCTGTGCCTGTGCGTGTTTGCATATTTACATCATGATTTATAGTTATCAATGCTTTCACACACAGGGGATCCTCTCACGCACATCTCTCAATCTCCTGCCATTTCAAACCTATAAATTTATAGTCAACAAATGACTGTACTTCACTTTGGCTGCCATCCTCTGTTTGATATACAAATATGACGCCAGTTCCGACAGATGAAAACCCCTTTAGACAGATAGATTTCTTATGCTGAGACCTCAGGGGCCTCAGACAAATATATTGAGTTCTGTCCATGCCGGGCCAATGAGCTATCAACACCACGCTGCAAGCCAAATATACTAAACTTCTTGTGCTTGACAAGCTTGAGTTACGAGATGAAAGTGGGCCGAAACATTCAGGGTTCTGGCTCATGTGAGGAGAGAAACAAAGACTGTAATAGACAGGCAAACACAACCACACGTGTAAGATGTACTGTACCACATATTCAGACTGCTGATAGCATTTTTGAGATGAACGAATGTTATTAGTCAACATCTGCTGAAAATACTCATGGCAGATAGTATAGAAATTAATCTGAAGGGGGAGAAAGCAAATTCATAAGGCGGCTTAGATGTTGTCCATGACTGCTAGCTTCCCCTAAACACAGCTTTCTCTTTCTCTTTAAAATTCTTACATAAACCAAAATCTCAAAGTGGGTCTTTGTGATGTGTAAAATCAATGATATCATTCCATTCATGTGTCATTTTCTCTGACACATAGAGCAAGACAAAGCCCTTGTTTTGCACTCTAAGAATGCCTGATACAGCACGCCTGACCTTAAACATTTCGGAAAACACAGATTTCCTGCTTAAGGTCAAAAATGAGGTTCAATTTTCCACATCCTTCTCTGAAAACATAATTTTTTTTGTTTGCTCTTTTGCCATCCAGTACCTCTCTCATTCTCACAAAGGCCAACTTTAACTTATTAAAACTGATAGGGAACAAAAGCCTTCTCCGCAGTTTAGCTGTTTATCAGTGTTTAACGGAAAACCTACTGTCATTTGGTATCTAAAAAAACATAAACTTTTATTTCAGCTCCATTAAGAGCAACGGAGGTAAATTATTCATAAACTGTGGTAACATAACTTCACTGCTATTATCACTTCACTGCTACTTATTGGAATGAAGAACTTGCTACTAAAACTACAATACTTAGGAAACAGCTGAAAGTCCGTTTTAAGGGAAATTTTCAAAAGGTCAGGGTCAGAATGTTTTTTAATGCTTTTAAAAAAAAGTCTCTCCAAAGCTGTATTTATTTGATCAAAAAAATCTAGTATGCAACACACATCTAGTATGCCTATTACTGGTGCTTATCAAAAGCAAAGATGTAAGAGCAAGAGAAAGAATGTTCTAGTTAGCTTGTGTGTGTATCAAAAGGCCTAATCTTTCATGTGTTTACCAGATACGCTTATGTAATCCAGTTAGGAATGGCAGGAACGAACAAACAAAAAGGTGTGTGAGTGGACACACACTTGCAAACACACACACTTGATGGTCACCGACACTGAATAGTGTCAGTGTTTCACATGTAAACAGGAATGACTTTATCTGTACTTTTGTACTTATGCGCTATGATGCCTGCGTGTGTCTGTGGGTGCTTGCTGAAACGTGTAAGCTTGCATTCTCTGTGCCATACATTAGTGTTTTAATGATCTTCTCTCTGGCTCCATTTCTCATCTCTCATCTCCTTGACCTCTGTCTAAGCACCCTGCTATGTTTGACCCATTAATCAAGATTAAATGGATACAGTCATTCAATGAGCAACTTGCTTCATTTTTTCCATTACCTCAGTCAAGATGACTACAGACTGAAAGATGAAACAAAAAGGAACACATTGAGATAAAGGAGAATTTTAAGTACAGATTAGATTAAAAAAACAGTAATATTGTGAAAAATTATGGAAATTTAACTTTTTTTTTTTTCCAATTTACTGCTAAAAAACATCTTATTACTAATGTTGAAAATAGATGAACAAAAAGTTTGAAGAACAGCATTTATTTCAAACAAACATTTTGTAGCTTTCTTTACTGTAAATTTTGACCAATTTAATTTGCTGTTGATGAATAAAAGCATCAATTGATTTCCCAGTAGTGAGTGTGTGTCTATATATTAATTGCAACATTTAATAATACATTTTTAAATATTAAAAGTTGTATCTGTTGGCATTACTTGTTGGCAATGCTACAAAGATACACATACTTATATTGTAAAACACATATTGTTTAATTGTAGTTCATGTTATCTAATGCATTAATGTCATTGTAAAGTGTTACCTTTAAATTGACCATAACATTTAAATATTATAAATTGTATAATTATTGTTTATTATAAGTCTATAAGTCAGACACACTTTAAATTTATATCACCAATTTCAATTTTGTTCATAAGTGCTGATATACCTGTAACTCAAAGGTTTTTTATGACATTGACTTATCTACTGAAAGCATTATGACTTTTGACATTGATAAACAACACCAACAACTTACATGTCCTTCCCCACATTCACTTACTCAGATCTGCCTTTACTCACTTCTGCTCTCAAACAGACATTTTTAAACTTCATCCACACATTCCGTCCATCTATTCTAGCCTCTCACTGACACTTTAAGTGTTGTTTGCCATGTGCTTCTGAAATGTGGAGTCAAGCATGTAATGGGTAATCAGACTTACGCTCACTTACGCTCACCTCAGAACACAAACTCACACAAAAAAACTCACTGGCTCACATTCACAGACATGTGCATGCATCAGAGGGGACGATCATGAGAATGTTCTCAGTGTGTTTTAGCTGGTGGAAGTTGGCAGGCGGTAAAGGCTGTTGTTATCATGTTCCAGCAGCTTTAGCCACTCAGAAAGAAGAAAATGAGAGGGAGGATGAGAGACGTAGAAGTAAACTTTAAAGTGGCTGCTGGTGTCAGAGCACACTCTAATTTGTTGTTTACATTGTCATTCAGCATACAGAAAAGCCTGTCTAAATGTTGGACACTTCAGTTGCCTCTTTAAAAAGTGAATAAGAGATGATTGACACCAGGTTTCAATTCCAGAGCCCTGAGAAAGCATGAATGGTATGTAAAGGTGCTCTTCACACCAATGAACAGCTGAAAATCTTGTATTTAGTTATTAGTATTTGATTTGATAAATTGTTCAATGACAGGTTTTAGTTAACTAACCTCATTTTTTGGTCTAGCCCCAGAAGTTCCAGAGGGTCCTGATGAGGACAGTGATGATGAAGAGCGATAAAGTGGGGTGTTTAGAGACTGGGAGGAGGCTGAAAGACTTCCTGTTGAATCCAACATTTCTAAATCAACTTCCTGTTTAAGAAAGGAGAAATATTGTCATACTTAAAAAACAATCACATACTGTATCAAACCTTTGTGTCAATTATTTTACATAGATTTAGTTCTAGTACTGAAGATCTAATGCAGTTGCTGACCATTATTTCATACATCAGCGCAAGTCTTTCAGATGAAATTAGTGTACATTTGCATGAAAGCTTCTGATTGGTGGCCACTCACAGAGATGATCCGCCTCTTTAAATTGGGAGTGCCATTGAGGGAGGAGCTTAGAGCATTTTCAATCTCTTTGTCCAACTGATCCAACTTCATTATTAACAGAACCATGGAGTCCAAACGTGACCTTTCCTTCTCCCTCTCCTCCCGTGAGCTCTGAAATGAGAAAAACAGTTTTGTATAATCAGATTTTATTCGAGAAATGTAATCTTAAAACCAACACTGACATTAATCTGATCGCTCCCAATGACAATTCTTAAAACATATGTCACAGCAGACCAGGCGCCGACTCCGATGAAGACGGGACTTTTCCATACAAGCTGAGGCAACACTTCATTGCATTTAATCTAATCTTTTTTTTCCCCCTTAATGGTGGCCAGTGCTATTAAAAGAACAGTTAACCCCAAAATACTTCTGTTATAAACTATAGCCTCATCTATCATTTCTAAACTGGTAAGACTTTATTTTGTTAATAGAAAACAAAAGATTGTATGGCTAAGTTGCTGTATTCAATACAACAAACATATGCAAGCATTTAAAAGTTAAAGTTATTTTGATAAAATATACATAATTATTATAATATTATTATATATAATATAGAATTGGCTTTCATTGTGTTTGTTTAGATATTCTTGACAATATTACAAAGCCTGGTTTTGATGCCAATAGATTATTATTTAAATTATTCAAAATTATTATTTATTATTAATATATTAGAAGTCCATAAAAATACAGTAAGTGGATGGTATATTTAATTAATAATAAATATTAAAAAACCATATATATATAGCTCCTCCCTCATATAAAAAAAAAAATCATTTGTTTTTATTTTGTTTGTTTAGATATTTTAGACAATATATCAAAGCCTAATTTTACTGCCAATAAATTATAATTTAAATTATTATAAATTATTAATACTTATATTCAGCGTTGGTTAAGTTAAGTAACAAGGCTGCGTTGTTGAGGCTCGAGCAGCCTCTCGAGGAAAAATGGAAACAAATGAGTGCAGCACTCAAAAAGAAACCGTAAAAATTCAAAATGTGGAATTTTTATATTGATAAAATATGATACAGTTAAACAACATCACACGACCTAGAGTGCTGTTTTCCTGAACACCATCACGATTGAAAATGTGACACAGATTTCATACAACAGTTCAATAAGTAAAATTTAAGCCACTTACATTTTAGACGCAATATTGACTGTTTTTGTTCTATTTCAGCAGAAAAAATAGTTCCAAGATCACAGCAGAACCATAACGCATCTCACAGCAACACTCGGCCGTTTCATTATGATTTAATGTTTTGAACGAATCGGTTGAGTCAAAGATTCAATGACCCATTCATAAACAACTGCCTCATTCTTGAATGAATCAGCCATTTGAATGAAACTTCTGAATGAATGACTCAATGACTCACTCATTAAGACGGTCACTTGCCGCCACCTACTGGCGGTTTAGTTTCATGATTAAAAGTATTATTCTTTCCAACATTCCAACATATTTAAAACAATCTCATAACATTATTTAATGCAGTTGTAATTTTTCAGTGTAAATTATTTAATTTGACTGGTAACAGCCCTATAGTGCCTTATAATTGGAACTTAATTTTTTGATCAAATTTAAGAATTTAAAATGAAAGATGAAGCATACATTTAATAAGATTATGGGGGGGAATGCCCTTTATAAAGGTAAAAAAAATATCACAAATATGCAGATTTAAATATATCAAAGCTGATTGAACACTGATGAGAATATTGCTTCAGAATAAATTATTACTAAAAAATTTCCGGACAAGTAACTTTTTTACTCGGACAAGTGAATAAGGACAAGCACATGAAAAGGTTTAATGTCGAGCCCTGCATATTAATATTAGATGTTAAATTTTGATGTTAACTCCACTACTGTTTTATATATAATTGATTTATACAGTATTTAATGCAATTACATTAGAGCTTGGTTTCACAAACAGGGCTTAGATTAAGCCAGGATTACCCTTAGTTCAATTAGGACACTTAAGTAGCATTTATAAACATGCCTTAGAAAAAAAAAACATTACTGGTGTGTAAGATAGAACAGCTCAAACTTAAAACAGCTCAAACATGCACTTTTGTCTGTGAAACTGGGGTTAGAAACTGTAAGTTAAATTACAAAAACATCATTACTTTACTTTTTCAAGGGAAAAAGTAATGCACTACACCCAACACTGCTAATATTGCATTCTTGACCAAAAATGGATCAAAATGAAAATAGAGAAAATGCAGAAAGTAGATTGTATTTTCTATTTTTTGTTTGCAAAATCACTTTCTGTGCATCTTCGCAGTCCACAGTGGTGTAATGGTTCAATTACTAGCAGAGAGCTACACAGAGAGGAGACAGAGAGAGAGACAGAGAGAGTGGAAAACAGAAGTTGTAATGCTACTCAAGCAGAGAGGAATAATGCTGGCACTTGCCCCGTGTCTGAACCAGGCCTGTGCAAACAGCCCCACACAAAGCAGAGCAGTGTGTAAAGGGCTTGAGTAGCTTGTTCTGGTATTTACCCTTGATACACGCTTGTCTATCACAGGGCACACAGGGAGAGAAAGAGAGACACTCTGCTAATAATGAGCTAACAAAAATACAATTCATTGTCCAAAACACACATTTTATCTCCAGACAACTTGAAGGTTTTTAAAAGTTTGTTTTTGTTCTAGTGTTTCAATATAGAGCACAGGTCATGAGGATTGGCTGATAGACTTCTTTGATGAGCACGCCTATGTGGAAACAAGTTTGCTTAAGTCATTTTAGAAGTTTATTTGCAGGGTTAAAATATTCCCTGCAAATAATTTAATAATTATTTAATAAACTGTATATACTTAAACCATATGTTAGCTTAACATGAGGAATGCACTAAAATTTTAATCATTTATTGAAAATCTTATTCAAATTTGCGTATATGCATCACACCAGGTTTGATCGGTTATGTAAAATGACAGATAACGCATGAACATTCGATTAAAAATATCCTTTTGTGTTTGTTTGAAGGTCATTTGGGTTGGGAATAACATGAGGACGAACAAGTAAGTTTACGTTTTAAGGTGAAGTACTTTAACTCCAACACTGTCATGCTGTAAAGAGATTTTGGCTGCAATTTACACACACAAACACACATTCATTACAGTCACAAGGCCATTTAGTGCTACTGACTAGGTGCGACTGGTGCAGGTGTTGACACATTTGGCACATCATCCCAAAGGATGTGCTTGAATGTGTGTTGTGTTCATAAAATAAAAAAAACTTTGTTTAACTTAAAATCAATTTTTGGTTGTTTTGAGCTAAAAGACAAACTGTGCTTTATGTATTTTTTCTCTATATTCAAATTCCAATAAATTAGGTCAAACAAACACAATCATGCCACACATGACACATCAGCTGACAACAGGGCCAGAGAACAGGAAAAGAACACATTCACCCTGATGGTGGTATAAACATGCATATCATCAAGTTCCTCATTCTGCTTTGAGTGAGTGAGTGAGTGAGTGAGTGAGTGTGAGTGTGAGTGTGTGTGTGTGTGTGTGTGTGTGTGTGTGTGTGTGTGTGTGTGTGTGTGTGAGTGAGTGAGTGAGTGAGTGAGTGTGTGTGTGTGTGTGTGTGTGTGTGTGTGTGTGTGTTGTGCTTTATAGCACTTTGCCAGAGAGAATATACTGTTTGTTTAGGACTGTTCTCGTTCAGAATAGAATCTGTCTGTCAGTGCAAAGACACGTTATTTGTCATCTCTTATCAATTCCTGGAAATACACTATGATAAAATGTAAATGATAAATTATTGGAATCTTTTGCTACATTCACACTGTCAATTTTTGGGATCGACAACCGCATTTACTTACAGGCGTGAGTCACGAAATGTCCCGTTCACTATGAATGTGCAACGAGAGACTCATATAGCGACAGACCAAAGTGAAATCAAAGATGGTGACGTGCCGACGTCCATAAAACTGAAAAGTCTTATCACTTTTGACACGACAGAGTCCAAAAGAAGTGCATCCATCAAATAATCATTAACCGACAGTAGTGATGGGTCGTTCGCGAATGAGCCGGCTCTTGTAGGTGAACGTAGGGAGCTGGCTCGCATATCTGAAGAGCCGACTCTATTTTTAAAAATATAGCCTATAGAAATTAAATCATTATGTAATAATGAAATAATGAATGATTTTAATTTTATTTAAAATAATAGACTAATTCAAAGAACAACAAAAAAAAAATAATTAGGCTATGTAGGCCTAAAGGCGCACACACATTCGTTTCGACTGTCTGATCAGCCTCACATTCTGTTCCTGTCAATCATACACGCGGTGTCAAATAATTACTGAGAGAAGAAACCGCATCAGCCCCTCGAAAGTGAGGCAGCTTGAATTTCTGAATGCAAATCTCTCATAAAATAAAAATATGGTCAGCATTGTGTGTGTGTTCATGCTAGTTATACATAACATAACTAGTGAGATATTTCATGCTGGTTATAACATGGCAATAAAGAAGAGAGAAAAAGAGGGACCAGTTTAATCCTTTCAGTTATTTATTTTTTCTTTAATATGGTTTCTATTATGTTGTTCAGATTCAGATTGTATTTGTTTTGAATGTTGTTTATATACATTAAAACGTTGTAATTTAAATGCAAATGTTTAATAGTATTCTTTTTTTCATAACAAATCAATGCATTTTTAAAGAAATTGTGAGACATTGTGAGTATGATTTCATTTAATAATTTAGTTAGAATTGTTTTCACACCTATCATAGTTAAAACATTTATTTTTTTAAAGAGCCGTTTGTGAGCCAAAAGAGCCGGCTCTTTTCAGTGAGCTGAGTCAAACGAGCCGGCTCACGAAAAAGAGCCGGAATGCCCATCACTAACCGACAGCAGCTTCAATGTAAACATGCGCTAGCCGGACGCCTTTAACTGTTGCACTCGCGTCTCACGTCATTTGCAACGTCTCGCACACGGTATTTCAGTCGCGCATAAAACAACTGATGGGAGGCGCTCCGGTGAAGAACTGGATCTAAAAGTTTCAGATGACGCACAACTCATATCTCCGTCACTGTAAGTTAACGTACCTAAATCAAAACCACACACAAAACTCCTTAGCAGAGCGGCTCTCACATACTGTATGACATGACAGACAGCTAGATGCGGTTATGAGTCCTGAAAATTTACGGGTGTGAGTTCGGTTATAGAATGCGGTTGTCACTCCCGTAAATAACCGTAGTGTGTGTGAACGTAACCGTATTAAGGACTCAAGAGCAAGACTGACAACTGTATTCTGCTGCTGTGTGAACGTGGCCTTATTACTGAACTAAATGCAATTTTTCCCCATATAATGTTTGAAATTCTGACATTTTATAAAATACAAAAAATAGAAACATTTTTAAGAAGTTGATTTTGTTTTTATATTTTCTGTTTTCACTTTTAAAATTTTTCGTTTTGTTTTTATTTTAGAATGTATTTTAACTTCAAACTAAAAGAAAATGAGAAATGTTGCATTAATTGGCAACTGGCTGAAATAATTTTTTTTTTTTATATATATATATATATATATATATATTTTAATTTATTTCAGTTAATGTTTATTTTATTTGAAATAATGACATTTTTCATGCTTTTAGTTAATAAAGGCCTTCTGAAGCGAATCAATGGGTTTTTTGTAAGAAAAATATCCATATTTAACACGTTATAAAGTAAAATATCTAGCTTCCAGTGGACCGCCTTCCGTATTGAACTTACAAAGAAAGTGTAATGCCTCTCGCGGTTCAAAATGCTTACGCTACGTCCGACGTCATCGTTGCGCCAGTTACGCTTTTTTTAACCTCTCAGAAGGCCTTTATTAACCCCCCGGAGCCATGTGGATTACTTTTATAATGGATGGATGCACTTTTTTGGTCTTCAAATTTTGGGCTGCCATTCACTGCCATTATAAAGCTTGGAAGAGCCAGGACATTTTTTAATATAACTCCGATTGTATTCGTCGGAAAGAAAAATGTCATATACACCTAGGATGGCTTGAGGGTGAGTAAATCATGGGCTAATTTTCATTTTTGGGTAAACTATCCTTTTAAGTCACAGCCTTAACATAATGTTTATGCAACTGGCCCCAGGTGTAAACCATAATCAAACAATGAGTAACCATAGTAACTGACTGAAACACAGGAAACGAAATGAAAACTAGGGCACAGAGCGGAAACATGATACAAAACCCACTCAAACAGAAAACAAACAAAAAAAAAAAAGTTTAACTTTTTGAAGTTAAAATGTACAGTGTGAATGTGCTTATCACAGTCACAAATGAGATCTCTTTAAAATCCAAATGGTTTCTTTTGGACACAAATGAGATTAAATGGAGACTTTTGCTTAAATTTCCTGCTTCTCAGATTTTCTCTTGAGAAAGCCTCCCCAGCTGGTGGCCACAGCCATGCCGCACACATCTCCTCTAGAGTTTCCGAACAAACTGTGCTCATGTTTGCCAGGATAACAAACTCTGCAATAAAAAAATCTCAGAGATCTCAATCTGAACTCAAACATGATTTATCTAGTACTTCCAAGACCAAATTATCTGAGCTATATATGCTGTCCACAGCACATTCATACAGTGCATCAAGAAAGTATTCACAGCGCTTCACTTTTTCCACATTTTATTATGTTACAGCCTTATTCCAAAATGGATTAAATTTATTATTTTTTTTCCTCAATTCTGCAAACAATACCCCATAATGACAACGTGAAAGAAGTTTGTTTGAGATCTTTGCAAATTGATTTATAAAAAAAAAAAAAAAAAAAAAATCACGTTTAAGTATTCACAGCCTTTGCTCAATACTTTGTTGAAGCACCTTTGGCACCAATTACAGCCTCAAGTCTTTTTGAGTATGATGCTACAAGCTTGGCACACCTATTTTTGGGCAGTTTCTCCCATTCTTCTTTGCAGGACCTCTCAAGCTCCATCAGGTTGGATGGGGAGCGTCGGTGCACAGCCATTTTCAGATCTCTCCAGGGATCTTCAATCAGGTTCAAGTCTGGGCTCTGGCTGGGCCACTCAGGGACACTCACAGAGTTGTCCCGTAGCCACTCCTTTGTTATCTTGGCTGTGTGCTTAGGAACGTTGTCCTATTGGAAGATGAACCATCGCCCCAGTCTGAGGTCCAGAGCGCTCTGGAGCAGGTTTTCATCAAGGATGTCTCTGTACATTGCTGCATTCATCTTTCCCTCGATCCTGATTAGTTTCCCTGTTCCTGCCGCTGAAAAACATCCCCACAGCACGATGTTCTTCTGGAAGGTTCTCCTCTCTCCACAGAGAAACGCTGGAGCTCTGTCAGAGTGACCATCAGGTTCTTGGTCACCTCCCTGGCTAATGCTCTTTTCCCCCGATCGCTCAGTTTGGCCGGGCGGCCAGCTCTAGGAAGAGTCCTGGTGGTTCCAAACTTCTTCCATTTACGGATGATGGAGGCCACTGTGCTCATTGGGACCATCAATGCTGCAGAAATATTTCTGTACCCTTCCCCAGATCTGTGCCTCGATACAATCCTGTCTCGGAGGTCTACAGACAATTCCTTGAACTTCATGGCTGGTTTGTGCTCTGACATGCACTGTTAACTGTGGGACCTTATATAGACAGGTGTGTGCCTTTCCAAATCATGTCTAATCAACTGAATTTACCACAGGTGGACTCCAATCAAGTTGTAGAAACATCTCAAGGATGATCAGTGGAAACAGGATGCACCTAAGCTCAATTCTGAGTGTTATGACAAAGGCTGTGAATAGTTATGTACATGTGATTATTTTTATTTTATTTTTTTTTTATAAATTTGCAAAGATTTCAAACAAACTTCTTTCACATTGTCATTATGGGGTATTGTTTGTAAAATTGAGGAAAAAAAATAATGAATTTAATCCATTTTGGAATAAGGCTGTAACATAACAAAATGTGGAAAAAGTGAAGCGCTGTGAATACTTTCCGGATGCTCTACTTCGACTAATGACAATATCTTATATTTGAATTGCTTTTATTTTTATTTTTCCTAAGGAATTTTAAGATAAAAGGACAAATTTGATAAAAAAAAAAAAAAAAAAAAAAAAGAAGGTTTTAAAAGGTTACTGTGTGACAGGTCAGGGTAACACCTGCAAGTGCACATTGACATCACATTCCTGCACGTATTGCATGTGAGTTTGGAATGATGAACTACAGAAAGATTCCTCTCATCTGTCTTGCTACCTTCATGTCTTGTGTGTGATAACAGGTGTTACACTGACCTCAGGTGGTGTGTTTTCAGTAAGACACTACAGCTGTGGACATCCTGAAAAAAACACACATACACAGATACACAAACACAAACTTGTATAGGGTCAGAAATTAAGGGCGGCTCGGGGCACTTACAATTAAAAATGAGGAGGTAAATGTGTTCTGATATGTCTTAATATTCAATTCTAAGTCTAGCTATAAGCATTATAAATATTCAAAAAATATTCAAAAGAACAAATTTTCTACTCTGTATAATTAACATATATATAAAATGCCCCTGAAAGTCTAATCCAGATGGCAAATAGTACCCCTTAATGGAGAAAGCAGACTTGGTGACATTTTAGATAGGAACCATATTCTGTCCCCAAGGTTTTTTTTTTGTTTTTTTTCTCAATTCTTAGGACATTTGAGACGTTTTATAGCTACAAGGACAGCGAGGCATGTACACACATGCTCTCACACATATGCAATACATTCTACATTCATACAGCACACCTCTCACTAGAGTGACCTTTCCTTGACATTTCGACTGTGCATCTGCCTGTGTTGTAATAAGCTTCGATATAAAGTGTGAAACTGAAAGTGCATTATTATTTAAATGTTACACTGAAACACTTTCCTCAAAGAATTAAAGTGACTTTCATTGCTGCTTTTGAAGTTTGAATCTTATTTTTATGCTATTTATGCTATTTTACTTCTACTAAACCTTGATGTTTAAAGTTTGTTCTCAGATCCTAAATAAAGTGCAGCAATGTGCTATTCACTATCATCATGATTGATTTATTAATACACATCTGATAATAAAGTTATTGAAGTTGGTGAACGGTACAGGTCACTGAGTTTATTCTCAGGAGTTGGATTTCAGCCAGTTCAGTCCTTGGACAGCTGTTGTCTGTTATGTATCTTATTATGTTTCTCTCTCTTCTTTTTTTTTTTTTTTTTTTAAACTGTAATCTACTTTTTTTCCTTTGTTTTAGTTATTTTTTTTCTTGTTAATAATTTTGCTTCACGCTTTATAATCATTTGGCCTCGACCACCAGCTCTCTTATATTTTTTCTTCATCTTACATATAGCATTATGACGATAAAAATGCTTTGCATGATAAGCTAAAGATTCAAATGGTTGGGTCATTCTGTTTGCACAGTTATAGAGTTTCTTTATGAGACTGTGATGGAATGCAGACGTTCTCCTCATTTGTAAATCGCTAAATGATTAAATGTAAATGAATACTGTGAGCCGTTGAACAGTCTGTGGACAGTACACTGAAAATAAATCATTTTAATATGCTGAATTGGTGCTCAAGAAACATTTCCTATTAATGTATCAATGTTGAAAACATTTGTGCTGCTCATTTTGTGGAAACTGATATCTTTTGTAGCTTTATAATTGTTTTTTACTGTAACTTTGTAAATTTAATACATCCTTGCTGAACAAAAGAAAAAAATGCATACATTTTTGAATTGTAAGAATATTTGTACAGTATGGTTCTTTGCCTCCACGTTGTGCATTAAAATCTTTTAATGCACAGCTAGCCATGGATATACCATGGTCTGTCCGAATACTTGATTCTGATTGGCTGGAAGGTGAATCCCGCTTATACCATGGTCATTTGCCAGCAAGTTAAAGCTGTCAAATGATCAGTGTTGGGCAAGCTACTCTGAAACTGTAGCTTTACAAGCTACAAGCTACTTGTAAGTTAAAGTAGTTAAGTTACATTCAAGCTACCCTTTTGAAAAAGTAGTTAGCTATACTACAAGTTACTATCAAAAAGTAGCTAGCTACATTGAAACTACTTTTCTTTTTTTTCTTTTTACAATGACATTGTTACAAATAACTGAATAATTGTTAATGAAGAATGTTATAATATTTGGGATTTAAAACAACATAATGCAATGTTATTATGATTTCAAAGAGTATAGGGTGAATTCAGGTTGATTGGGACACTTTTTTCCCACTCATTTCAATGGCAAAAACTGTCAGAATCATCTGATACACACAATACTCAAATATAGCCTATATCTCAAACTGGCTGTCAAAGTGCAAAATGGCTACACATTTAACATCAGTGCAAGAACAAAATGTATGCAACTTAAATTAAGTACTCAGGAGTCAGGATTAATCTAAAAATGCAGGTTAAACTCACAGCACATGCAGTGATGAAGTGCAGCATTTTGAACAGAAACGCTCTGAGACGCCAGTCACGAGCTGCTCGCCTGAACAGTGCGCATTGCTTGACTATTTCTTTTCGTTTCGAATTGTTTCGTTTAAAAGTGGACATTTCAAGCTTTCTATACACACATTTCTCATGTCTGTGAGGCAAGTAGCCTGCTGAGTTTTGGTTTATTTATGAGACGCGCTCCAGTTCTTGTGCAATGCAAGTGATCGCTCCGGCGCCTCCATGTCACGATTATTGTCTGCTATAGCTATTTGCTTTTTATTTATTAAATCCAGGCAATTGGCTTTTGAAACATTGATTAAAATTAAGATACAATTTATACAAAACGAAATTCACTTTAAAGAAAGGCTTTCTACAAAACAAAACTTAATGAAGTGGTCAAAATCATTTCTGACCCTATGTCTTTGACATATTCCGCATCTTTGCACTTTTCATAATCAATAAAGCCTAGATGAAATTTAAAAATAACATTATAATATTTAAACATAATTATGAAACAAAATACATTTGTTTAATGGCTACAAGAAGTATAGTAGGCTACAGTACAGATCAATCTAATGTCTGAGCGGGATTTGAGCGAACGTTGTTTTACCGGTGAGCGGTTCATGAGTGGAGCACGCCTGCATAGAGAGGATTATTGAGCTGAGCGTCTGTCACACCGCTCCACTTCACTCATTACAGGCTCGTTCTCGTCAGAATCAAAAACGGAATGTACCTATTGGTCGCGTTACACCGCTACTTGCTGGATAAAATAGTTAGCTACTGGAAAAGCTACTTTTAAAAGTAACTGAGCTACTGACAAGCTACTGAAAAAATGTAGTTAAGCTAGTAGCGTCGCTACTTGTAGCTCGCTACTGCCCAACACTGCAAATGATGGTTACTTTTGTCAGCTACGACCCTAGATCTAGCATTCTATCTGCTTTAAATCAGACACAGAGATAAAGTAGTGTGGTAAGGTTACATTTATTTGAAAGAATTAGCCTATGGATAGAGAGAGAGAGAGATGTGCATGTGAATTACTTGTCTGTGCAGCTTCTTTCTACAATGAATCTGTGAGTTGAATTACTTCAAAAATAGCAACGTTACAACCTCCTTGCTGAGTAATATAACAGGGTTGCCAACTCTCACGCATTTGGCGTGAGACACACGCTTTCAGGCTCTGTCTCACGGTCTCACTCTGCCCAAGTAAATCTCACGGCAAATTGCCAAACCTGCTTTTGATATGAAACAGTCTAAGCTTTTAATTTTAATTTTTTTTTTTAAGTTTTAATACGAAATTCAAACAATAAATACCGTTTTGGCACACTTAATGTGGCATAACAGTTAAAGCCAGAGCTGTTGAACAACAGAGTTGCGACATGCTTTCATCTCCCGGCGGCGCGCGGTCACGTGGTTCATGGAGCTCTCAATAGTTCTAAACAAACCAGCGCTGTCAATACATTTGAATGGCTTAAGCGGATAGACAACAGCTTCACTATACAGGTATTTGCAGCAATTTTTGGTAAACAGTACAGCATAGTGTGCATTGATTATTACGTCAACGACATTTACAGTATCATTTTATTATGGAGAGTGATGGAGATGCAACATTGTTAACATTAATGTTAATGTTTTTCTTGTATTTAGCCCTCAGGTATTCCTTACTAATTGGTCACACTCATACTCATTGGTGGTCAAATGTGACCATACACCTTAACTATTTTTCAATTAAATAGCCTAAATGTTCTATATTTTAGTTCAATAATATTTATTGAATATTTTGAGGAGATCTTTTGGTACTATTTGTGCAATAATTATGGTCCATTAATGACCACTTAAAATATTTTTCTTCTAATGTTTTTATTATTTATATTACAATTAGTGTAGTAATTAAGGATAAAATAGAGAATTTCAATGCAAAGAGACAAATTAGAGTCATTTTGTGGCTGGAAAAATAATAATTTTCATTTGTAATGCCATTACCCACTAGGTGCCTGTATAGCTCTTTAATAAATATACATGCATCTAGTCTAGTATCTTATTCTTATTCTTTGAATAAATATTTAGACATGATCAAACACTAGATTTCTTTAAATGTGAAATTTTAAAATGTTAATAACCCACATCCTAATATTTTTAATGATACTTATATAAGCACACACAAGTGAATATTAATGAATGCGAGCAAATATAATTTAACCCAAGAAAAGTTTAAAACAGTGCTAAAAAGGCAAACTTATTTTTCCTTATGTACAGTAGGCTATATACATATGAATTGATACTGAATCAAGATGGAAATCAATATTTGTGCCAATCCCCCCCCAACCCATTAAAAAAAAAAAAAATAATAATCTCACTCCAACCTGAACTTTAAAGTTGGCAACCCTGATGTAATGTAGCGAAGCTAATATATTAATAAAAGACGCAGAGCAGCATTGACAACACGTCTCCTGAATGTGTGTGTGCAGCATGATCTCTGTGTCAATGAAAGCAGCACATATAGAACGGTGATTAAACTGACTTGGAACTATCTGTGCATTAAATAGTTTTATTGCATCTTCCAACCAATCAGAATCAAGTATTCAGACATAATTTATAATTTATATGGGCAGTGTGAAAACTGTAACCTGTAAATATACACTACTTTATGCATACGCTGTGAAACGGAGCTAAGAGGGCCTTAGAGGGCCAGAAAGAAATCAAAAGATTTATGCGTGAGTTTGTGTGTGTGTTCTCTCTCTATTATTATAATGTCTTGTGGCTGCCTCCCCATTTATTTTCCATTTAGCACAGAATTATCCTGTCAGAGTCAGTGCTTTGCTGTTGGATTTGCAGAGGTGAGCCAGAATTATGCGAGTGTGTGTGTGGTGAAAGCTAGTTGCATATGCCTAAGCTTTTCCATGACACACACTTGTTCTGAAACGCTCATAAACACAGCACATACACACAGAGCCCTCTGTTCTCACTCTCATGTGATGTATTGTTCCATCTCTGATATAAGTGGCATCTGTCTTACACAGCCTTAAATGGAAGAATATACCAGAAAAAAATTATTTTTTCTTTGAGATGTAAGAAATCTTTAACGGGTATGACAATTATTCCAGTTTCACTCTCTTTTAGTGTCATCTAGGGGTCACATTCCTATAGGGTTCTTCCTGTTTTGATATGACAGAATCCCCACACTGTGAGATCTCCCAGAATCCCCCTGCTCTCTTCCTCTTTCCTAGAGATCTCTGGGGAATGTGCTTATGACCAACTCAAATCTGTCTTCAGTGACCCCACAGATCTTTTCTTAAGACCTCAACATCTGAAATGAGTGTGTCCTGCAGAGTGACACATCACTGGTTTGCCACTAATATAAAATGGAAGCTGTCCGCGGCCAACTATACTGCATAATCCTTTCTTAGGAAGACTTAGAGAAGAGAGAGCAGGGAATAAAACTGGACATATGATAAAACTCCTGAAAGATGCTATGGCACAATTTCAGGCCTTAACTCTTATTGTAATTAAATGATTTTGCACTATGCATCAGAGGAACTGCATTTTGCTGGTTTGAATCCTATCCTTCAGTCAAGAATTGAAAAGTTTACATGTTTCGCCTTTTAAAGTTCTTGAAAGAAGTCTCTTATGCTCACACAAGCTGCACTTATTTGATTAAAAATACATTTAACCCTTAAATACATAACTCAGGTCTTTAGTGACCCGGGACGTCATTCACTACCCTCCTCCTCATTCAATAATCAATAAAATAATCAATAAAATTATAAAAGAATGCCTGTTTTCCCATTACATTTTTGTACAAATTGTGTAGGGTCGCTAACGACCCGAGGTGTGTAACAAGTATATATTTTTTCTGCACAACAATAATTGAATCTTTGATGACTGAATAAGTGCAATTCACCTTTATTCCACAAGGTGGCAATGTCTGATACACAATGATGAAGTGACGTTTCACTCATAGTTACCGCAGGCAGAAAACAAAAGAATAGGAAGTATCATCAGCAAAATTAGCGATTTACTGCAGAGCAAGTACTGAATGCAATCAAATATTAGTGTCACTGTCACTTGATGGTGGATCTAATGAAGAAGCTGTCAGCGATCAAAATATTGATTTTGAAGATGTTAAAAATTATATAATGATATTATGTTTGAGATCGCAAATATGAGCCAGATGCTGAATGTACTGGGAAATGAGCTCTGACGAGATCAGAAGAACACCATCGCGATCTATAGATCAGGGTCGCTAGAGATCCGAATATGTAATAATGATTGGTGAAACATTCATGCATTTAAGGGTTAAAACTGTAATATTGTGAATATTATTCTAATTTAAATAACTTTTAAATTATAAAATAAAAAAATAAATAAATTTAAACATAAACAAAAATCAGCTATTACTCCAGTCTTCAGTGTCACATGATCCATTATAATATGCTGATTTGGTGCTCAAGAAATATTTATCAATGTTGAAAACGGTCGTGCTGCTTAAATGTGGAAACAGTGATAGATTTTTTTTTTTCAGGATTGTTTCAGTATTAATTTCTTTTAAAAATAAAATAAAATGACATCAAACTTTATATCACCACAGGGCATTGGGTCTCCAGAAGCAGGGCTGAAGAATTATTTGAATTATCGTAATGTAAATAAACAGAACATCAGTCGTGGGAAAAGTTGGCAAGTACCTTGTTTTAGTACAACAAACTATAGAAAACATCAGCATACAATATTTACTTTCACACGTTGTCTCATACAGTGGTACCTGACGGCTCATTTAGTATGACTCATGTACTTTCAAAAATACATGATTACTTGCCTAAAGTTAGCTCACAGTATTACAAATTCACCTAGGATCAACCACCACAAAAATGTCACTGCAGAAACACACTGATACACATATATTTGAAAACATTACAAATTTCTTTTAGGTTAAAAAACAAAACATGATCATAACACTGAATCAATAGGCCTAACATATTGAAGAAAAGCCCAAATGTATATTGTGTTTGCAAACATAACCTCATCACAGATTTTCAGGAAATGGCATAAGCTACAACATTCCTTTGGTAAACTCATTTACTTCAGTATCTGAAGTATTTTGCTAGATATTTGGCTTAAGTCTTCAACATGACATTACTGCATCATGTGACTGGAGCAGATGTCCATATTTAAGTGGGACAGAGACTGGGTGTATTATGGGAAGGCACAGAGAGACAGCTTCAGAATTTCCTTCCCAATTATTGTGCTGGATATTATTGAATAAGGTCAATCAGAGAGCTGGTTTGTTCAAGGACACACAGAGAATTCCTTTACCTCACCTCAGCGATCCGGACACAGCAGCTGCCCAAAGCAAAATAAAGTTGCAGTTTGTGGTTGGAAGGATCGCTCTTGTTTAGCATGTTGTCGCAAATGTGAGGTTATCCATTCTTAGTTTTAATATTTTGCAAAATCAGAATTAATTTTATCTAAACTGATATGTATAATTTCAACCAGTATTGTTTGGACATATACCATGATAATACTATGATTTTATATATATATATATATATATATATATCACTGATTCTTGAGATAAGAGACAAAACATGTCCCAAACAAAAAAGCCCTATTTATGTTAAAAAAAATAAGAATATCAACACAATAAAAATATTTAAGTTACATCTAAGGGAAATTTGTATACTCAGGACATTTATTGCTTATACTTTTAAATAATTTATTTAGTATTATTTTAAAAGCACACTCTATACTTAGAAACATATGTCATTTAACAGTGTCATGAGCAGCTTTAACTCTGAGGAGTATATTTGGCCCCAGCTGGACTTTTGACAACACCGTCAGTTATTCCATCAACTCCATCAGTATTTTACACCGTCAGGTGAAGGTTTTTATTAATTTTGAAAGAAATGTCTTATTCTTTTTTTTTTATTTGTGTAAAAATGTTAAAACATCAATGGAACTACATGATATTATGTCTTAATTACCTAAGAACATTGTGATATATGTTTAATATTAAAAGGAGGGAGGAGAATTAAGGAATTTAGAAACCGGGTTGTTCATAATAGTGTGAAAACAAACCAAAAATAAACAGAAAATGTATTTTATGACTTAGCTCCTTTACTGAACTCAAGACTTTAAATTGTTTTTGGATAGATTAAATTAAATTAGCATGCTTTTTAGTGTGTCTGACGGAGTTGACACAAATTAAGTTATAGAGTGAATAAATATAAATTTTTAGAAAAAAATATTTAGAAATAAGCCTGTTCCCTTACATGGTTCATTATCTGAGACCTTTGTCTACAAAAATACCAATTTTTAACCCATTTAAGCCCACCGGCAACTATAGTTGCTGCAGTGTATAGTTGTCATTTTCCTTTTGTAAGTATTTTTCTAGATGTTATCCATGTTTTATGTCTCAATGACATGCAAGCAAACAACCAAATAAAGAATTTCAAGAGAAAAAAAAAAGGTATTAACTTCCTTCCTGTCACATGAGGCTGCCAGCTTCCTACCCCTACTTCCAGGAAGCTAGGTAAAGGCAAACCCTCCCAAAGAAAGGTCATTTTCATGTTACTAATAAGTATTTTTTTGTTGATTATTGATTTATATATATACACACACATACATACATAATCATGAAGGTCTCTAGAATCATCCAAACAAAACAAAACTTACAAGAGATCTATAGTTTTTTGTATACTTATTCAAAAGTCCAAGCGGCAACTATAGTTGCCGGTGGGCAAATGACTTGTAAGTACATATATCATGGGGAAATGGGGTATACTATGTTAATATGTTAATAAATCAAGATTTTTGGTCTTGTTTAGTGCTATTTGCTTTCATAATATCCCACCTAAAACATAACTTAACCCTTTAAATGACATCTCTACTGTACAGTAGACCTTAATTCGATAGGGAATAAATCTGTCAAAAGGAGGAGATGAGAGAGCAATCTTTCCACAGCTCTACTGTCCCACCCCTGTTTCTGCTGTCCATGAGGGGGTGGGCCTTCCAGTTTTCAAACTTCAGTCAGTCACACAAAAGGAAGAATGGAAAGATAAAGAGTTAAAGCATGGGATTAATTGCTGTAGATTATCTTTTTCTCCCTTTTATGATATTATGTCTTGTAAGGGCCAAAATATTGAGGCCCCTTCATCCAGTTTGGATGCATTTCATTCTAATCGGTCAAGGACCCTAATTCTTTTTATGATTAGTAGCTTATGATTCGATTATAATGTGGAAATTCAGACAAGTAATGAGTATACGTTTACATTATTATATGAAATCACCTACTACAGTCAGCCATTGAATACTATGGGACTATTTTGTTGTTGTTGTTATATAGATATTTTTTCGTCATTTTCTATTTATTTATTTTCATTTAACTTTTTAATACACAATGCCCTGTTGGGGCAACTTAATGGCTGCACTTTGTTCTAAACTATGTTCCACCACTTTAAGACAAATTTTTGCATTTGTTGTTTGTTGTGTTTTCATATTCAAAAGATAAGATAGATGCAGCTTTTTTTTTAGTTTGCATCGAATGTTCTTCGACTTTTATACATAATAAATTTATGAATAAAGATTGATCTGTTGAAAGCAGTTATTTTGAGTTAGATGCCAAATGTTCTCCTCCTATTCAAATTTGACATTGAAGGGGTGCATACAACATATTTGCCCACCGGCAACTATAGTTGCCGCACATTCAAATACGATTTTCAAGAAAGAAAAAAAAAAAACCTGGGGAAAATAAATGCAGAACATGTTCACATAGGACACTATTAACATGACTTATTGCATGAAACCATTCAGAAAAATCTGGGCACAAATGGGTTAATAATGTAGTGTTAGTTTTTATTTTTTAACATCTAAAACATGTTTTGTCCCTTATCTCAAGAATCAGTGATTTTTATATATATATATATATAAACCCCCTTGACCTGCAAGACATTTTGCTGCCAAGAACAATATTTTATGAAAACAATTCAACAAAGGCATCAGTAAACTATTATAGAAGTTTATTAATACACATTTGAGTGATTTTGAGAACGAAAAAATCTAATTGGCTCTAATTATTCATGTACAAAATTATTCAACCCCCAAAAGTCACATTTTGTGCAGAATCTTTTATTCTTTATAACCTCCACTAAATGCTGCCTGTAAGTGACGCTTTTGTCACCTCTCTACTGCAATCTTGGCCCATTCCTCGCTTGCAAAAGCTTCCAGATCACTGATAATCTTTGGTTTTCACATTACCACTGCTTTCTTCAAATTCCACCAAATATTTTCAATGAGATTTAAATCTGAAGACCATACAGGACACTCAAGAACGTTCTACAACTGATCCCTGAACCAAACTTAAAGTCCCCCTGTGGTAAAAATCAAGTTTTTAATTTTTGTGTCTATGTGGTGTTTTAATATGCTTTCTACGGTGGCCGAGAAGTGCAAAACAAAATCACAAGTATGAAAACAAAATAACAAATTCAAAAACAAAACAACAAATTATAAACGCAATGGAAAGTCTAAAAACAAATTAACAAGTAAGAAAACACAATAACAATTCCGGAAACAAAATAACAAATCAGAAAACACAATGACAAATCTGAAAACAAAATAACAAGTCAGAAAACACAACGACAAGTCGGAAAAAACGGAAAAGGTAGGTATATGTGGCAAATGGAATACTGATCGCTGATTGGACGAGACATCTGTCAATCAAGACATGCAGAACGTACAGCAGGCTGCGGCAGGAGAAAGTTGATTCGCGTGTGCATGTGTAAATATTAGAGATGTATCGTCTACGATAATAATTTTTTTAATGATCTGCAAAGCTGCGAGCTAAAATTATTATGTCACTCACTTTGCAAAAAACAAACAAAAACACTATTAGAAAGCAGTTATAATGCATTCCAGGGGCCTCATTTATATGATGTTGCGTAGAAACTGTCCTATGTTTGATCTAAGATCGCCTATATCTGCATAGCCTATAATTTCATTTAAAATAATTTCATAGGCTATATCAATACAATAAAACAAAACAAAACATTACTCTTATAGCATGCAGTGTAAATGCATTGTGTAAATTCCATTTCCTTGACAATGGAAACTTTTCTTGATTTAAAGTTGGCAGAGGCTATTCTAGATGTGCAAGACGCCATTTAGTGCAAACAGATTATCATATTGTAGGTCTATTAAGTAGGCTACCTGTTAGACACTTTATTTTTACTAAAAATAAAATGCCTCTCCAAGCTGATAAGCGATGGGTATAGGGAAAAGAAAGGGATCGGGAAAAGGAGAGACTCGAACTCAGGTTGCTCGCGTTAAAAGCTAAATCTGTTGTTCTTACTCTACACGCCACTCTCTCACTTATCAGATCGGGTTTTGTAATTTTGTCTGACTCAACCAGACAGTGGTAGGCATATTTAATATGAAACGTTTTTCTTTCTCCATAATTAATCGCACTAAAGTAGCCTGTAAAAAAGAGACGGCTCTAATATTTACACATGCACACGTGAATCAACTTTCTCCTGCCGCAGCCTGCTGTACGTTCTGCATGTCTTGATTGACAGATGTCTCGTCCAATCAGCGGTCAGTATTCCATTCGCCATATGTACATACCTTTTCCGTTTTGTCCGACTTGTCGTTGTGTTTTCTGACTTGCTATTTTGTTTTCAGATTTGTCATTGTGTTTTCTGATTTGTTATTTTGTTTTCAGATTTGTCATTGTGTTTTCTGATTTGTTATTTTGTTTCCGGAATTGTTATTGTGTTTCCTAACTTGTTAATTTGTTTTTTGGACTTGCCATTGCGTTTATAATTTATTTTGTTTTCGGAATTGTGATTTGGCCACCGTAGCTTTCAGACAAACCATGTGCAAATTCATAAGTCAACACCAGTATTTTCTCCTTAAAAGTCCAGTGAACCAAAGTCTCAAAAACGCGGTTTGAAATCGCGAATGGACAAATACACAAAAATGTCAAAATACTCTCGTAAACACAGTCGGTTATGTCGTTGACGGCAGATTTTCTTGATGCCGTCTCTATGATAATGTTCATCAAACAACAAAAGACGAGAATTCACTTGCTGTTCTAGATATAGTTAAAAGTTATTCTATTTGTAATCTATAGCCTAGATTTTATCAATAAAGTGCAGTGTTATTTTACATTTGATTTAGTTTCTGTACCTACCTGAAATTGTTTATTTCAATCCTATCTTTTTTCAATTGTATTTATTTGTGCAATTGCTAATTTGTTTATTTGTTCTTTTTTATTACTGAGTGTTTACTTGTCTTTAATAATGCTTGAAATTTATATTAGGCTTTTTTTTTTTATTTTTTATTTTTTTTTGCTATTGTATTTTTAAACCATAGGCAAAAGTTGCTAGCCTGTTAATTTTTGTTCATGGTATTCAGCTACAATGAAATGTTTTACGATAATAGCCTAATAATAAATGTGAATGATATCTAAGGTTTTTTTTTTTTTTTTTACCCTATTGGAATCTAAATTAGGAATCGATAAGAATCGGAATCGATAAGCAGAATCGGAATCGGAATCATTAAAATTCAAACGATACCCAACCCTACCGAGTGGGTCTCTGAGCTGGTGTGAGTGGAGGCGGGGATAATTTGCATATTCATGAATCCACGTATACTAAATGAAGCAAGGGTGTAGAGTTACATTCAAGCTATTTTAAGGCATGAAGA
The DNA here is from genome assembly GCA_039654105.1 of Coreius guichenoti. Classification (NCBI taxonomy): domain Eukaryota; kingdom Metazoa; phylum Chordata; class Actinopteri; order Cypriniformes; family Gobionidae; genus Coreius; species Coreius guichenoti. Next base: position 14,007,949 of record CM077170.1, read on the forward strand.
AAAATTTTTACAGGAAAAAAAACTTTAAAATATGTAAGATTAGTTTTAAAGGATAAAATTATTGACAGGGACATTGACTAAAGTAGATTTGGATGTATACTTTGGGACGGCTGTCCTGTAGGAAAGTCCACTGATCATCAAGCTTCAGTCTCTGCACCGAATGCATCATCATCTTTGCTGAAATGGCTTGATACTTGAAAGAATTCATGATGCCCTTCATACAGTCAAGATTTCCACTTCCAGCAACAGCAAAGCACCCCCATAACAAGACTGGACCGCCTCCAATGTTTGACCATGGAGATGGTGTTCTTCTGCTCATAAGCTTTGCCTTTTTTGCACCAGACATAGCATTGATCCATGGGTCCAAAAAGTTCCAGTTTGGTCACATCACTCCATAAAACATTCTTCCAGAACTCCACAGGTCTTTTTAAGTTTAACATATTTAAGTCGGCCTTTTATGTTCTTCTTGGTCAAGAGTGGCATTCGGCAAGATGTACCAACATGAAGGCCATGCATGTCTAGTCTTCTTCTTATACTCTGCATTAAAATGTTTTTTTTTCCTCCTTTCATCATGTCATCTTGCAAGTCTTTGGCAGTAAATTAAGGTTTTTTTCTTAGTTGCTCTGGTCAAACATTTTATTCCTCTGAATGATATTGTGCCTTTTCTTCAACACCCTCAAATGTTTTCTTGTACAACACATTTTAAACTTATGAATAAGGCTGCAAGCTGTGTCTCTAGGAACTTTTAGTGTTTTGGAACTCTTCTTGTAGCCATAGACTTTGTAATGTAATAAAACAATTTGTTCTCTATAGCTTTTGTGAGAGCACTTGTGACTTGGCTATATTTGTTACTCAACTTTAATAAATGTATGCATGTGTAACAGCAAGCTAATTCAGTTTTGTTATAGAGTTTCCAAAGGCTTAATTGTGTTTTAACACAATTTTGTACCATACCATACAAATAAGTGACTTAAAAACAGCAGCGTTGAATAGGGGGTGAATAATTATGACTTAGCTGTATTACAAAAAATTCCTATAATTTAAAAGCATTACATTTATATATTGACGTTATCACTTTTAATTTGTCACTAAATGGTTATAGATGCATTTTTTTTTTTAAAAACTCTATCTATCTATCTCTGATACCATTTGCAAAACCTATGGTAATACCATGGTGCTTTTTTGTTAGCTTCTTAATGACAATTTTATTCAACTCATTCTCCCCCCAACACACACACACAATCACCCACACACACTCTCAATCCACTAAGACTAAACACAAAATGTGGTGACATGAGTTAACCATCAGCAGCAGGTGAAGAGCATCACAAGGTACTGCCCAGATTGAATAGGGAGCACTACAGTCTGACAACTTAATTGCACTTTACATTAAGTTTGGACATATTGCTTCAATGTTAAGTCACGTGTCCTGTTTTGAAACTTGCTGGCACACATTTCTAATCTTGTTTTGGTGGTTGGCCCTGACATAAAGTCTAATTTTTTTTTGTAACAGAGGGGAGCTCTGAACTCCTGGCCTGGTTTAGATGTCCCACTTGAATCATTTATTGGGAGTTGCAGCAATTGATAATAAAAGGCACAGGAATTAGAGTGGGGGAAAAGGGGCATCAGATGCTCTGTACAGAGAGGCCTTTAGCGGGTAGTTTGACCTCTTTCACAGAGTTTAAAACAGTTCAAAGGAACAAAACATGCTGCAGTGCAGCTGGCTGTACATGCAGAACACTGAATGTTTGTGAATGGTAAATGAATGTGAAACACACGCACAAATCTCTAGCTCTAGGAACACAAAAAATGATAGTATAAATATGAGTCCATATTTTAAGTCTGACTGGGCTGATCAAAATGGTGTATAAACTACAGGAGGTGTTTAATAAGCTCATATCTTTTTTTCTCATGTTAAGAATACTGCACAGTCAGCTCTTGAAATAATTATTTCCTTATAACCCTGTTGGGGACTAGAATAACTCAGCATGAGTGTTATTGTGAGAACAGATGCCCATTTCATTCTCGTACTGGACATTTTGAGTTCATTTGACATGTTTATTTATTGGTCCTCGCTTTGCAGGACAAAACGCTTGGCACTACACCTCAGAGCATATAAACAAGACATACATCAACAGTTCTCTCCCTTATCCAGCACTTTTAACATAGCTGATCACCAGTATACACTACTGTTCAAAAGTTTTAGGTTTCAGTAAGTTTCTGTAAGATTTTTTAAAAAGAAATTAATACATTAATTCAGCAAAGATGCATTCAATTGATCAAATGTGACAATAAAGACAATAAATGAATAAAATATTAAGCAGCACAACTGTTTAGCACATACAATAATAGAATAATAAATAATAGAAATGTAACTTGAGCACCAAATCAGCATATTAAAATGATTTCTGATAGATCATGTGATACTGAAGACTGGAGTATAATGGCTGCTGCCATTCATTTGTGAATCAGCTGTGCCATCACAGAAATAAATTATATTTTAAAATATATGTATTTCTAATTGTAATAATATTTCACATTATTACTGTTTTTATTGTATTTTTAATAAAATAAATACAGCCTTGGTGAGCATAAGGCCACATCCACACGAAGCCAGAGCTTTCCCTATCTGATCTTTTTTTTTTTCCCTCGTCTCAATAAATATCTGCGTACACATGAAACCACTGAAAAAGACTCAAAATGATGTAGTATACATGCCAGACCAGTATGTGGCGCTTTAATTCTGCCACAGCAACGGCCGGAAGTGAGGCAAAATCTCACGATAAAATAACAATAAATAAATTTGCTACTTACCAGATTGTGTTTTATTACCACCTACCCCAACCCTAAACCTACCCTTACAATAATGCAAATACAGTAATTTAATGATTTGTTACATTTATATAGCGCTTTTCTAGGCACTCAAAGCGCTTTACATATAGAAGGGGGGAATCTCCTCAACCACCACCAATGTGCAGCATCCACCTGGATGATGCAACGGCAGCCATATTGCGCCAGAACGCCCACCACACACCAGCTTATTGGTGGAGAGGGGACTGAGTGATAAAGCCAATCAGTATATGGGGATGATTAGGAGGCCATGATGGACAGGGGCCAATGGGCAAATTTGGCCAGGATGCTGGGGTTACACCCCTACTCTTTATCGAAGGACATCCTGGGATTTTTAATGACCACAGAGAGTCAAGACCTCGGTTTCACGTCTCATCGTCTCATCCGAAGGACGCTGCTTGTTACAGTATAGTGTCCCCATCACTGTACTGGGGTGTTAGGACCCACACAGACCACAGGGTGAGCACCCCCTGCTGGCCTCACTAACACCTCTACCAGCAGCTACCTAGTTTTTCCCAGTTGGTCTCCCATCCAGGTACTGACCAGGCTCAGCCCTGCTTAGCTTCAGTGGGAAACCAGTCTTGGGCTACAGGGTGATATGTAACCCTTATAGTCTTTACTGCACGAGACGTGGGGTGTTGACATCATCGTTTATACGGACTGGCTGTACACACAAGGGTGTCGTTTTCAGATTTATCCACTCTGGGACCCAGTTTCAAAAAATAGCGGTTTCAGGCTCCCAAAACGAAGAAACACCGATACGATACAAAAGTTTTACCTATACAGCTAAACGCGTCTCCGTGTGTACAAGTCTAAGAGTCTTGATGAAAAAAAAGGAAAATGAACAGACCCCAGACTTTTCAACGGTAGTGTATGTTGGGTTTTGGATGCTGGTGCATTGGTTTCTTGACTTTCTTATGAGGATAGTTCACTCAAAAATGATTTTTGCTGTCATTTACTCACCGTTATGTCTTTTCAAACCTGTATCAACTGTGTTAACGGTTTTTGTCCATAGAAGGAAAGACATTGGCGTCTCAAACAACATTGGAACCCACTGACAGCCCCACATACTGAGACACTTACGGTATATCTTCTTTTGTATTCCACAGAAGAAAGAAATGCATACATGAAGGTGAGTAAATGATGAAATTGTGAACTATCCTTCTAGCTTAACTAGCACTTTCTTGATTAATAAACATCACTAAAAAGGCCATGCTGTTCAACTGCTTCATCAGTTTTTTTCTGGTTAACAGCTTGACTGTGCTCATTAACTAGTGAGACCAAAGTGAAATACTGTATCAACAGTGCCGCTCTAGAAACTTTTGTGCATCTCAAGGCCAAATCAGCAGTATTCATCAGGGAGCTAATTATGAGATTGATCTTCATTATTAATATCTGTATCACCATAATTACTGTACCTTTGCACAATTTAATTATCCTTTTGTCTCTAAGGGTGAGTGAAATGTGATCTATAAACCCAGTATGATGGGGCGAGGTACTGCCTTTTTATTAGAAACTTTATTAGAAATTCAAACATGCATGCACATAAACATATGCATATCTGGTATCTAAGAACTCTAACAACACAGCCTTGATGTAAAGCAAATGTAAATTTTTTAAATTTAAATGGAGATTAAATCTGTATCACACGTCACAGGCACTGATGTCTAGCATCACGGCGCCAACACACAGACTATGACAGCTTAGCATGTGCTATATACTTCAGATATGATGTGTTCTGGACTGTGAACATACCACTGTAAGAAAAATATCCTTTTCAAGTGGTAGAATGACTTTGTTTATGAGTGAATCTGTACTTTTGAACAAGTCTTTTATCCATTTATGAATCCATGCACTGGCTCCTATTTTTAATTCAGTGATAAAATTGATGAAAAAAAAACTGGCTTTGTTGTCATTTGTTGAAAAAAATAGTGATACTTGAATATTAGAATTTAGAATTTCTAAGTAGAAAATAAAGAATTGTTTTAGTTGTGAAAATTTTTTGTGTTATTTAACAAATTGTTTGATTGATTCGGCTCAATGATTCAGTGATTCATTCATAACAACAAAAAAACATTGTCTGCGACTAATCTTAAAGGGTAACAGAATGAATCCGTGAACACATCTGAACAAATCTTTTTGCTGAACAGATTCAAAAGAGTCATAGAGACACAAAAATCACTGTTGAATCAAAATCCCAACCACTATTTTCAGTAAAATATTTGAACAGTTAAGTGTGTATTTTTTTCTGTTAAAATGCATAAAAATGTATTTCATGTGTTTACATGTCTTGCTAAATTATTCGTATTTTTAACCATATGCCAGGGGTGTAACGATTCACTCGTTGTCTTGATGCATTGTTTACATATGCATATGCATCGATATTGAAACATCATGGATTTTTGAATCATGAATTGTTTGTGTAGGTCAAGAGTCAATTTGCATTTTAAATGCATGAATTATTGGAAACATTTTGGTCCAGTTTCACAGACTGGGCTTGGATTAAGCCAGGATTAGGCCTTAGTTCGATTAGGACATTTAACCCTTAAATGCATGAATGTTTGCCAATCATTTTCTGGTCTTTAGCGACCCGGATCTAAATCTAACACAGATGGATCTCTACCTGTCGCGATAATATAAAACTCTCCTGATATTAGAATAACAATTACAAAAGAATAAAATAAAGCATATTTTGTTACCCTTTGGAGCTTGGAAGGGTTCAGTTTGAGCAGATGTTTTATACCATCATCACTGTCCTCATCAGAGCTCATTTCCCAGTACATTCAACATCTGGTTCATATTCGCAATATCAAACATATTCACAAAACTATCATTTTCATCATTTTCAAAATCAATATTTTGATCGCTGACAGCTCCTTCACCAGATCCACTATCAAGTGACAGTGACGCTAATATTTGATTGCGTTCAGCACTTGCTCTGCAGTAAATCGCTGAGCCGTTTCAAGTTTTGCTGATGATACTTCCTTTTCTTTTGTTTTCTGCCTGCGGTAACTATGATTGAAACGTCACTTCATCATTGTTTATCAGACACTGCCACCTCGTGGAATAAAGGTGAATTGCACTTATTCAGTCATCAAAGATTCAATTATTGTTGTGCAGAAAAAACTATGTACACTGTTACACACCTCGGTTCATTAGCGACCCTATACAATTTTTACAAAAATTAAATGAGAAAACAGTCATTCTTTAATAATTGTATTATTTTTTTTCTTGTTATATTGTTTATAATGAATTGATTGAGGAATACTAAGAAGGTTGATGTCTAACTTTAAAAAAATGAATGGGGAGGAGGGTAGTGACGTCTCGGGTCACTAAAGACCTGAGGTATACGTTTAAGGGTTAAGTATAGCTTTTATAAACGTGCCTTAGAAAAAATCATAACTGGTGTGCATCTTGAGACAAAACAGTGCCACTGACATATTTTAATGTGTCAGCGCAAGTTGCTTTTAGATAAGACAGCTCAAACATCCATTTTAATCGGAGACTAGGCTTAAGCCTTGTCTATGAAATCGGCATTTATCTTCAAGATAAATCATTTATCTTTGTTCAAAATCTGCAAAAATCGCATGTGAATCAAAACGAAAACCTATAATTTGTGAGTCAAATCAATTCTCTGTCTAACCAAAGATTCACACCCTTACCATAGGCAAAAAATTAATGCACACGGTCACAAGCACACAAACAAAGGGATAGAGAATGTGAGACAGTTGCTCAATATGGGGAGTGATTTTTGAAACAGTCACTGTGTTAGTGCCACTTAAACAGTTCCAAGAATCCCAAATCCACCATGAAGCCCAGATTCATACTTCAACTCCCTGATAAATCCCACGACTGACACAATCCAGCACATTCAGAGTGTCTGAGTGTGAGCAGCATTCATGCGTGAAAAGGGAAATACTTCATTGGTCTCATTATCTCTATAATCAACATTGCTGTGTTGTTGAGAGAATAACCAACTGAGCATCTATCTCTCCGTCTACGTTACTAATAAAATCCTTTGCTAATTGCATTGCTCATTCATAGAAAGTGATCGTTGGAATAAGCAGGATTCCTTCTGTACTCGTATGTCAAACAAAAACTCCCACACTCAAGACTCCCATTGCTCACTCTGTCCTTGAACTTATAATAGTTCATGTCTCCATTAGCAGTAGAAAAGAGTCGTTCAAGCCCTTAAATGGCTCGCATTCACTCCAGCGCTCTGTAACAAACACAAATCCCCACAAGAACTCCAGCCACCAGCAGTGGATTTCAACCTTACAAATAAATGACAATTACACAGCATGGCGTGTTTTGCTTGGGCTGGTTCCTGTCTAATGGATCCTGCTGTATAAATAATGACTATGTTTTGGCCGACGCCTCCAGGGTCTTGTGGAATAGGGCAAGGATGAATAAACACAGAAAGCTATGAGAGACTTTACCTAAGGGACCGAGGTTGGCAAGGCGGGCTGCTGTCAATCACCTACGCAAACACATAAAGGTAAAAATATATATGCATACAAGCACACCCACAACAGATTACACATACTACACCTATCACACATCAGCAGACACACAATGCCTACACATTCTCACACGTGCCATTTTAGGTCTCGTGTGACGCCAGTTTCTTGGACCGTGAAACATTCCACAGATGCCCATGGCCGAGGATGTAAGCTGGAGTGATGTCATTGCTTTCGAAAGGGTGTGGCAGTGAGCTGGCATAGTGATTTATGATGTGGTGTTTGAAAAGTATGGCGCTATATAAATGCTTTTAATCAGAACTGTGTATACAAGCAAGAACAAACATGGAGAAGGAAAAAAGCGTCTGTAGAAGAAACATGCTGGAACTGGTTTGTAAGCAGCTAAAAATAAAAGCCAGCATGCATACTGGCCACTCATAAAGAGATGCGCGCAAAAGCACTAAAAGATAATAATATAAAAAGTACACTACAGTTCAAAAGGTTTTTATTGAAAGAAATGAATACCTTTATTCAGCAAGGATGCATTAAATAAAAAGTATATTTCAAATAAATACTGTTCTTATGAACTTTCTATTCATGGTTGCACTTTATTTTACAGTACATTAAAACTTTTTTGAACGGTAGTGTAATTGAACATTTTCTGGAAAAAAAAAAACTCTGCATGTGCAAGCTTAGCTAACACTATGCTAATATGTTCTGAGTTGTTGCTATGTCATTGTTATGTGGTTAATAAGGTGTTCTGAGTGGTTGATGCATTGCTGGCTAGGTTGCTAGGCCATTCTGGATGGATACTAGGTGGTTGCTTACTGACTGAAGTCAAAAGTGCCCATTGCCATTTGTGTGAATATGACTTGAGTTTCTTCTTTTTCACTGTAAGTCTACACAATTTTTTTCACCGCTTTTATCATACGCCAGGTGATATTCAGGTAAAAACCGTAAGTTTAATAACTTAGAAAAGTAATGGCACACATTATGTTTGCACTAAAAAGTCGAATATAGTTTGGGGTTTTGAAAAAAAAAAAAACAGAACTACAGTACAGTATGATTTGCGGTGCTCACATGGAAGATGCAGGTTTGAAACAAGCCAGATCCGATTCCCACTGTCTTCTACCCCCATAACTTCCAGTCTGCTCTCTATGGTCTCTATAATGTGCTGCTAATAATAGACCTTATTCAGAGCAGCGCCATGACAGGTATGAAAGCGAGGCTGTGAGGGATAGACTTGCTGTGTTTTTAATGGCATCCGCTGTAAAAAGCTGTATAAAGCTCCTAGATCACTTATAATTTTCCACAGCTCATGTTGTCTGGAGTTTTTTGTCTAATGGAATTTCTTGGAAAGATAATTTTGCAGTGTTTCGTCAGCAGAACAATCCAAAAATACATAAAATAACAGCACAACCCACTGAAGAGCTGTATGTCTATCCCTCACATCCTCACTTTCATTCCCGTTAAAAATCAGAGATGGCGCTGCTGTGAATAAGGTCTATAAAAACTTGCAAAAATATCCAAAAATAAATAAGAAACACAGTCAGTGTTTAATACGCAGTGTTTAATACGAAACTAATTGAAATCTTGTGATGCATTAAATAGAACGACTTTTCCCGATTTCAATTTATTTGCATACTTAATTGCTTTGTTATAGACAATTTATGTGGAAATTCCACCAGAATTTCCCTTACTGACTGATGATGACCTTTATAAGCAAGACACATAATGAGAACAATCTCATGGGCAAAAAGCATTTTTCATCTCTGCTCTTCTTTTTATGTTCCTTGAGTAAAAATAAAACTGAATGGAAAAGTTATCGAACCCTGTGTCATAAACTTTACATAATTTAAAGATGTTGACTATTTCAGTCCAATCAAAATCATACCTGTACATTATTATTAACTCTCTCTCTCTCTCTCACACACACAGACACACACACACACACACACACACACACACACACACATCTTACCTTCCTTGTACGAAGCTTGACAAGGGAGCTTTCACCTTTTGGGACAATCTCAGGGTCTTTGGCTGTAATTGTATTTTGATTTGCCCGATGTTCCTTATAGAGTCCCTCAGGTTGAGGTTCTCCTTTAGTTGGTTCCTTTAGCCTTGAGTTTTGATCCTCTGAGTTTGTCACATTCTCACTGTTAATGGTGTTTAAGTCTGTACATGTTGAATGTTCTGGCATCTCTGCTGATATCTGAGCAGAAGCATCTCCAGATTCAGGAAAGGACCCCTCATGGATGGTCTGGAGTTTTGAGGAACAATCATGCCATGCTTCCATTGTGTCCATTTTTCCAAATGGTTCCAGTTGAGAAGTTTCACAAGCAGGTGTTTTAAAACTCCCAACTTTTAACATTACATGATCAGAATCATCAGAACATTTAAAAATGCCATCACCTTCCTGATTATCATTGTCTTGTAGATCTCGAGTCACTATGTGATGTTTGCACACCAGACTTGCTTTATTAGCATCTAAGCTAGCTTCTGGAATGTGATGAGTTTCTTGAGAAGTTGATGATGATAAAAAGTTTTGGATAGCAGTATCATCTGAGTACGAGCATTCAACTTTGCCAGATGTTAAAATAGTCTGTTCAGACATTTCACAACATTGTCCTTCCACAATAATGTGTGGATCAGCAGATATCTGTGGTGAGTCAGAGGTGGGAGGTATATTAGTTAGGTCTGTGATCCCACTTGTGACACTCATGTGTTCACGTAGCATCTGACACGTACTCACAGTGACCTTCACCAATGATTCTGTATTTTCTACAGAAGTTCCACTTTTGGGATAAGTCAGTTCAGAACAGTCAACTTTGACAGAGTTGTTTAAGGAGATACTGTCCTTCAACACATTTGATAAATCATTTATTTCCTCTATCTGAGCCAATACTGTGGTAGTAGGCACAGCATGTGTCAGGCTATGGGGAGCAGATACTTTATCCTTGTTTAGTTCCTTATTATCTGGATCTCCATTGTGAGCTTGCAAATTTCCCGAAGCAGAACACTGCAATTCATCTTGATCTGCCACGTTGTCTGAAGGTAGACTGTTATCTTGGTCACTCTTGTGCCGTGCTGTCTCATTGACAGTGTCTCCAGGCAGCAATGATCGGCTCTTTGGATCATCGCAGTTAGGTTGAGATCTACCCTGAAACTTCTGCACTACCTTCTCTATCCTTTTCATTCCATCTTCAATATCATTTTTAGGGCAGGATAAAGTCCAAGGCTGGTGATGACCACACTCAGGCATCGAGGCACACCTGCCACGCTGGTACCGCACATGGCAGCAGACCAAGTCTAGGTCATCATAGCTGTACTGTAATCCTGTGCGTGGGGTCACATGATCCTCCCAGCTTCTCTTACGAACGGCAACAGGCATGGCCAGATCCCTCTGCTAGCCCATGGAGCCTTATTATTGCGGCCCACGGAAAGCACAAAACCAGATAGAGGTCCTTCTGCAGATAGAGAGAATTTCTTACTTCATTGTCAAACACTTATAAGTAATGATGCAATCTTTATATGTGAGAGAAATGAAAATGCCACGTGTAATAAATGCTATTGACATTGAATCTCAAGTGTTCTTAAACTTGTTTAGTCTGAAGAGTCTGTTCTATGTTACACTGAAAAGCGCATTGACAACTTAATATGCCACAAACCTTGTGAACATTATAAATACTAGATTTATTTTTGAAGAACCAAGTGTACACTAACCAACATTGAAGTGTTCACAGCTTTTGACTTATTTTGGATACTTACAGAAATTATTATTGTTATAATATACTGTATATACTTATACTTTTTTTAACGTTAAATATATATTCAACACAGATTTCAAAAACAGCTGCATGACTGAATCGTGAAGAGAAAAAAAATAGACGAATCACATTTGCCCTTGCGCCAATCATTGAGTCAGCCAAGCATTTCACCAGACCCTCCACCCATTCAAAAGTACAGTAATACTTCTCTACATTTTGCACAAGTCATTCTTCAGTGATTAGCCACCAAGGACTGACTTCTTTTTAAAATTAGATTAGAAGGAAAATCTCAAGATGGAAAGAAATGCAGTAATAAAAGACCGTTGGGGGAAAACCACACAGCGTGGTGAAATGGCAGAAGCTCTTGTAGTCCCTTAGGTCTGATAGATCTTCATGACGTCTATGTGAAGTCAGCGGTTAGTGGCGAGCATTCAGAGAAGGTCCTAACCAGGACATTCCTCTCACATCTGGCCAGAAGTTACTCCCTCTGTGGAACATCTGGTCGTGAAGTCCAGCCTGACAGAGCTCGGTTCCCTCTGGCAAGCGCTTTTGTGGATTATTCGTTTTCGATAAAGACAGTTATCTTGTCGTAAATAAAAATAATCCTTAGTTGCTCACGTCACTGACATCCTGAACTTACTTTGTGCATGTTTGGCAATGTCTAAATCTCAGTATTAGTCTCTAGTGCCTGCTAGAATAACTAAATGTCTTAGTTTGTATATAAACAATGAAAACGTGATAGTAAGCCAGCGCAGTAGACATTTTAAAGAGATTGATAAGCAGATGGACAGTCTAAGCATTAGTACCTGGATGATTCTCCTCTTGTCCTCCTCTTCCTCTGGCCTTGTGAGCGTCACTCTGTGTTGGTACCGTTCGTCTTTGGCGATGGAGCGGCCAGTTACCCACTCTCCCCGGCGTGTGGTGAGCTCACCCTCTGACACAGCTAGCTCTGTTCTCAAGCCAGCCAGTACGTCAAGGTCATGTGTCTCCAGGGGTCAACAACTTCTCTATGGTCCCATGCAATGCAATCAAACACATTTCCTGCATTGAAGAGGTCTAAAGGGAAATACAGAAAAATACACTCTGTATTGAATAATTCTCCAAGGTGAGATATAAATGTATCCAAGTTTGAAGCCTCTAGACTAGTACTTCAGTTCTGTTGATATATCAAATGTTCAGCTGTCAGAACATCCCTAATTGGTTCTGCAACCAATTTGCGTTTTTCCGTCAATGAAGCGGTTGGAGAGATGATGCAAGAACTCCACAAGAGGGAGGAGGAAGCCATTCGCTTCTACCAATCTCTCACCAGACGTCTGGGGCGATCACTGATCTTGGTCAGTTCCTGTTGGAGCTTTTTCTCCCTGGAAGAAACAAGGAGGAGGAGAATAAAACAGAGACGCGTGGAGCTAGAAACGTGGAGACCGTGTTGTCATCTAGACGGTATTAGAAGTTTTTGCTTGAGATGACTGTTCTTTTTGTTTTTGACAGTCTTAAGTCACTGTTTCTCTTTCTCTCTCTCCTCCTCCATTTCTTGCTTTCTCAAATTCTCTTTTAAGAAACCAGGCTCTTCATATCCTTTATATTGTGCAGTTCATCTGGAAACTGACAGTTGTATACTTTTCTTACTTCTCTCCCTCTCCCTCTCTCTCTCTTCCCCCCTCTATTTTCGTGCTGTTCATGACATTTAATTCTTCCTATAAAATCGGCATGCCAAATTCCCTTTCCACTCACAGACGTTCACACACAGACACACACACATACACTCTTTCCACGCCTCCATGTGTGTGTATCAGTGTGTTAGTTGCATGGGAAAAGCACTCTCCGGTTTTGATTAGAAGCAGAGAGGGTTCTGTGTAAAAGTTTGAGTCAGAGGTTCAAGTCAGACTGCAGTAATGCTTTGGCACTCATTTCTGATAACTAACGCAACTTCATAATGCAACAGCTCAAGCATTCTTACCCAAACACTTAAAATAAATAAATAAAATAATAATAATAATAATAATAATAATTAGCTCAAACATCCTTACACAAATATTGATAAAATATTGAATAATAATAATAATAATAATAATAATAATAATAATAATAATAATTATTATTATTATTATTGTTATAGAATTTATTTTTCTTATTATATTTAGCAGAAACATCCTTTACACAAGTACTTTCTAATATTTAAAAAAATAACAACAACAATAATAATAATAATAACAACAATAATAATTCTTCTTCTTCTTCTTCTTCTTCTTCTTCTTCTTCTTCTTCTTCTTCTTCTTCTTCTTCTTCTTCTTCTTCTTCTTCTTCTTCTTCTTCTTCTTCTTCTTCTTCTTATTATTAGTGATTTTTTTAAGAGGTCTTCAAAGATCACTAGAACTGTTAGCCAGGATTGCTTGAGGCACATATTTTACATATCTTGGAAAAGGGCCATGTCAAAACTCTTTGACAGTGGCTTGCTTGTTCTTGGGCAGCTTCAAAGGAAAACAAGGTATAGTGCATTTCAGTGTGTGAGATGGCTATTCATTGCCTAATATAGACATGTTTCTTGATGGTCACCCTCTCTCTCTCACTCTCAATTTGTTGTTTAAAGGGAAAGGACCTAGAACCCATACAGAGTAAAGGGATGGTCACACTGACAGCCATTTACAGTGGCAAAGCGACCAGAAGTCATTTTCTTTCAATGAGGGTTGGCAATTTCCTGCAACAGTGATTGTTGGTGACATTATTTGTGTGTCCAGCAACACAACACAGTTGAGAAATGCATAAACTTATGCAAATTAGTCTAGGCAAGACAGAGGGGAAGCTAATGTTGATATTGTGATTTAATGTTAATGTTGTGATTTAAAGGAATAGTTCACCAAGAAAGAAAGAAAGAAAGAAAGAAAGAAAGAAAGAAAGAAAGAAAGACAATTCTGTCATAAACACTCTAATCATATAGTTCAAGGAAAAGTTTACCCAGAAATTAAAATTCTGTCATAATTTACTCACTTTCATGTGGTTTCAAACCTGTGAGACTTTCTTTCTTTCTTCTTTCTATTTTCGCTCTTTATGTTCCACACACAGGTTTGGAATGACATGAGGGTGAGTAAATGATGACAGAATTTTCATTTTTGGGTAAACTTTTCCTTGAACTATATGATTTGTTTTTACCCACATGCAACAATATGATAATTAAATATACTGTATGGAAAACCATGCCACAAATGGTTGGCATTCTGAGTGAGTGATTCATATATTGATACTCGTTCATCTTATTCATGATATGATGTATTACACACAGTAGAAGTTCATATCTAGACACTTTCCTCTGCATAATATTCTTATTTTGCAGCAAGAAAATGGATTCCTTGTCAAAATAAAATGACACTGTATTTTGAATAGAAATCCAATTTGTGATCATACATTCAAAAGCTATAGTCAGTAACTCAGCTCACCATAAACCATTTTTTCAGTGGCTTTCAAAAAATGAAAAAAATGTACTTTGGCAAAAAATGGTGGGGACATGTTGCATCTGTCCTAACTGCAAATTAAGCCTATGGAAATGGGAAAGCAACCGAGTACAAAAATCTTCTAAGCAGTCAAATAATATACATATTACAGTTACATATTAGTTACATATTAGTTACGTATTAATATATCAATAATGATATTAATAGTACTTTAGATGTAATGTCAAATGCTATTCTTTTGAAATTTCTACTCATCAAAGAACCCTTCAAACAGCAAATTAGAATTATTTCTAAAGGATCATGTGGCACTGAAGACTGGAGTAATTAAAGGCTGTTAAAAGTTCAGCTTTGCCATTACAGGAATGAATTACATTTTAAAATATATTAAAATAGAAAACTTTTAACTTGTAATAATATTTCATTTTATTACTGTTTCTGCTGTAAAATAAAATAGAATGAAAGAAATATCTTCCTCCTTTTGTATCTCTGTTTCTGTCACATTCTTTTTGTCCATCACATTTAAACCGACTTTCTGTGGACATAAGATATGCTCCGCATATGGAAGGATTGCATACTGCTGGAAACTGACAAAACGGACAAAACTGACAATAAAAACTGACAAACACCCACTCTGTCACATGGCCTTCTGTTTGTATAGCCAAAACCATCTTTTCACTCACTCCATGATAGTTAAGCAAATTGATTTTGAACACCCAGATAGAAGCCTTGTGTGTGGTGTGTAGGAGGTTGTTTGAAGGAGTTTTTTTCATGGGAAAACTGTACTGTCCTAATTCTAACTCTTAACCTCTGCTATTCCTGCTCCTCTGACCAGAGGCCAAACATCACATGAACTCATGACAAAGTAGGTCTACATCAGACTGTGACCATTTAAAAGGCTAGATATTGTGGGTTTTGTGTGTGTGTGTGTGTGTGTGTGGTTATGGGGACAAAATTTCCCCACAGAAATGGCAATATGCAAAAGTTGAGAGTTGAGTTGAGTTGAGTTGACATTTTTTGGTCCCCATGAGGAAAACAGCTTATAAATCATACTGTGATTTTAAAAAGTTATGTTTTTTGAAAATGTAAAAAAAGTTTTCTGTGATGGGAAGGTTTAGGGTTAGAGGAGAAAATATACAGTTTGTACAGTATAAAAATCATTATGTCTATGGAATGTTCCCAAAAAATATGAAAACCTAACATGTGTGTATGTGACTCAGATTATCCACTAATTACACTTAAAATATTCTGCTTCACTATGCAATTTTGTGTTCTGACCAAAATGAACTGTTATTTCCTAAAACTTTGAAAATCATAATACCTTGATATATAAACAGCTCATGCATACTATAAAACATTTCTGCTCTGAGCCGTATTCATCATTTGAGGTTAAGCTGTACTGTTATTTAACTATGAGTAATAGGAAAAAGGTGTATGTATATGCAGGTCATCTTTGCTACAAAATGCTGAAACACACCCACACTCGCTCCTCCAGAGCGGAAGCATGCCCATTTAGGACCATGAGAGTTCCGCTCTCACATAACAGCATCATTAGTCACATGACTCTGGATAAAGAATGAGCCATTCATGAAGTTCTCAGAAGTCCCATCTGGTCTGCCCTGTGCTCCATAAGCATTGCTCAGAGCGTCCAGAGGAAATGCTCCCACATTCCTGTGTCGTATAGTTTATTATTGGTGGATGGTCAGTTTAACTTGAGGTGGCCACGTGGGGCTGCTGGAAAGTTTTGCTCGGTGAAAAAGTTGTCAACTTCAAATCTGATGCAAATGTCAGACAACTGAGATAGAAGACAAACTGTTCCATAATTTGCATGGAAAGTGGGAAGAGGTAGATCAGGTACAACTGTGCATATCAATCAAAAGTATTTGCAAACTTCAGTTTTCTGATTACAAATCCAGACCAATAATGACAACAACAACAACAATAATAATAATAATAATAATAAGCAGCATCCAGATTTTGATTTTTTTTTTTTTTTGAAGCTATAAAACAGAAATTGACATTTTAATTTTAAAATAAAAATATTAGGGCAGCAAATGGCTTCAATTTCATTTTAAAAAATCAATACTTAATTATGACAAAATGGGATATGTAAAGACTCCATCCCATCCTATCAAACTAAATGTAGTTATAAATAACAGATTTTATTTTCTCAAATTTTAAACGTTTAGTTTACAAGGGAATTGGGTAACGCTTTAGATTACAGCCCGGAAAGTACTGCGTGAGTAAAGCGAATTTAACTTTCGTAACTTAGCGTAACTTTCTGTAAATATAGTGTAACTATAAAGTAAGTGCGTGTAGTTATAAGGGAATAATATGTAATATTTGGGGAATAAAGGGGTAACTATCAGGAAAATTAACAAATTATTTATACTGTAAGTATTTTTTATTTAAGGGGTAATTATCCATGTAGTTACAGGGTAAGTATGAATCTGCGAGCTGTAAATTAAAGTGGTGTTTGTTCCCCTCTTGTTTCATGTAGTTACAGGGTAAGTATGAATCTGCGGGCTGTAAATTAAAGTGGTGTTTGTTCCCCTCTTGTTTCATGTAGTTACAGGGTAAGTATGAATCTGCGGGCTGTAAATTAAAGTGGTGTTTGTTCCCCTCTTGTTTCATGTAGTTACAGGGTAAGTATGAATCTACGGGCTGTAAATTAAAGTGGTGCTTGTTCCCCTCTTGTTTCATGTAGTACAACAAAAACACGTACACAATCTGATATCACTCGGAAATCTTTATTTGAAAAACAACTTTTTTAAAACAGATTTACAACACTTATTCGTTTCTCTTGCTTGGCTTCTCCTCCTCTTGTTCCTCTTCTTATTCGTTCTTGCCACAGATGAATCTTAAGAAGGAATCCTATGTCTCTAGCTATTCTGTAGCTATATTATGTATTTAAAGAAAATACAGTGCACGCAGAAATGTCCTCACCGTTTACTCATCTTTTACCCTCATGCCATCCGAGATGTATACAACTTTCTTTCTTCAGATGAACAAAGAAAAATAAATAATCTCTGATAATGAAAACTCATTTGGGTTCCTAAAAGTTGAAGCATCAAACAGCACATACCAATATTTAAAAAAAAAATTAAACGGTAAACTATCGCTTCCGACCAGCAGTCATTTGCGTGAATGAGAGGGTTGAGTTCACGCTTGACGTAACTTGAAGCGTGACTGGTCACGCGGATGTCGGATGCCGTCTGTTTTTATTTTAATTTTTTTTAATTAATGCTCACAACAGTAAAAAAAAATAACATAATATATGATAATAGCAATGAGAAACAAACAAGACTAGAAGGCAGAGACGCCAGAGAGACAGAGTCGAGCTTGAAGCTTCTTTACTCACGCACGCGCTGGTAACAGTTGGTCAGATGTGAAAAGATTAGTAAATTATGAGATCATCTCTGGATGTACTTTTTCTTTTAATAAATAATAATACAGAATATCAAAAGACATGGGATTACTCTTAAAATCCATTAGTGGAAATAATGAAAAAGAAGAAGAGGAACAAGAGGAGGAGAAGCCAATCAAGAGAAACAAAAAAGGGACAAAACGTGCCACTTTCTGTCAGGACGTTATTATTTGAAATGAAAAGTTTATTTTAAAAAAATGAATAAGAAGTGTCATAAATCTGTTTTGAATTAAGTTGTTTTTCAAAAAATGTTTCTGAGTGATATCAGATTTTGTACGTGTTTTTTATTGTAGACATGAAACTATTAACAGCCCGCAGATTCATACTTACCCTGTAACTACATGAAATAAGACTTACCCTGTAACTACATGGATAATTACCCCTTAATTAAAAAATACTTTCACTAAATTATTTGTTCATTTTCCTGATAGTTACCCCTTTATTCCCCAAATATTACATATTGTTCCTTTATAATTACACGTACTTACTTTATAGTTACACTATAATTACTGAAAGTTACGCTGTAAATTTGCTTTACATGTTTCTGCCTTTTACATGTGGATTACCTTTGTTTGTTTGTTGTTTAATAAATCTTTTGTTATTTGAACCATTTTGGAACTCTTTTTCATCATCATCTGGACCAAGACGTGACAGAATAACCAATCATTAAGAAAGAAATTATATGAGATCGTCTCCATTAAAGGGTTAGTTCACCCAAAAATGAAAATTAGACCATGATTTACTCACCCTCAAGTCATCCTAGGTGTATATGACATTCTTCTTTCAGACGAATAAAATCGGAGTTATATTAAAAATGTCCTGGCTTGAAGTCCATAAAAGTGTATCTATCCATCATATAACTGCTCCACGCGGCTCCGGGGGGTTAATAAAGGCCTTCTGAAGTGAAGTGGTGCATTTGTGTAAGAAAAATATCTATATTTAAACCTTTATAGACTAAAATAACTAGCTTCCGGTGGTCAGCGGTACGCAAGTCGACAAGCCGCTGTTCTCTGTCTCTCCACCCCTACGGCTTCACCGGGCTCCGCATTTCCCCCGGCTCCACCTAGGTCCTCGGTCGCACCGTCTGTGCCTCAGTCCTAAGGCACTCTGGCTCTACCTCGGATGCTCGACGCTATGGCTCTGCCTAGGTCTCCAGTGTTCTCCCATCTGCTCTCGGTCTGCATCTGGGTCTCCACTACCGACGACTCCATCGCTGTTAGTTCCTACGTCTGCTCCACCCTGGTTCCTTCTGCCTGTGGGCCTGCCTGGTTCCTGCTCAGCGCCGACCCCTTGTCCACCTCCAAAGACCCCAGCCTCCCTCCCTCCCTCCCTAAATGGTATAAGTTTCATTAAAAAATAGTAATAAAAAAAGAATCAATACGTAATTACAAAATGGGATATGTAAAGACTCCATCCATTCATATCAAACTCAATGCAGTTATAAATAAAAGATTTTATATTTCAATTTTTTTTTTGCAATTAACAGCTTTGGCTGAAAAAAAAAAAAAAAAAACCCTGACAATTCTAAATAATTAAAAATAAGATAATAAAATAATTTTAGAATAAAATTAATGATAACATATAAGTCAAGTACAATATAAGCTATACAACAAATGTATGGTTTGGTTCTAAAGCTGCTTTATATGCATATTAATATGTAACTGTATGTTTTGGATGTTAAGCTTCCAAGATGGAAATCGTACTCGGTTACTTAACGTAACCTCGGTTCCCTGAGATAAGGGAACGAGTACTGTGTCGCTAGACGCTTGGGGGAAACTCCTTTTCCTCGAAATACTGAAGCCTTTCATAAAATCATGCAGTGCTACTGCACAGCCATAACAGTGTAGAGGACTCTCGCACGCTATTGGCTGGCCAGTGGGAACTGCATGAACCAATGGCAGAGCGGCGTAACTGCGCGAACCAATCGGTGCGAAGCCCGCGAAGCTAAGCGCAAAGCCTGCCAAGTGGGCGAGGCATCTGCCTATAAAAGACTCACGCTTGCCATATAATTCAGGTTATATCGACTGAAGCGACGATCGCCGTCTACGCAGTACTCATTCCCTTATCTCAGGAAACCGAGGTTATGTTAAGTAACCGAGTACGTCCCCTTTCGAACGGTCAGTCGTACTGCGTCGCTAGATGCTTGGGGAACCTATTCAATCCCACCGTGCTATGATAAGCGCAACGACATGTACCTCCTCAAGCTGGGTCGCTATTTTAAAGGGGCCCAAACTATGGTCATAGACATATCATAAAAATATCCCTATGCGAAAACTGGGCTCGTAGAGGCCAGCACAGTCACAATGAAGGGATCTGTGTTAAGCACTGGAGCATTGTAAAAAGGCCCCAAGTGCTAACTCATGAAGTGACGGGCTCACCGAGGCCACCTCAACTCTCATTATATACTGTAGCAAGGATCTGTGCCTGCAGCGCAGGGACCTCCAGGCTGTAGAATCTGGTGAATGTAGATGGTGAGGACCAGCCTGCCGCTCTACAGATATCACCAATGGATATTCCACTGGACCACGCCCAGGAAGAGGCCATGCCTCTGGTGGAGTGAGCCTTGACGCCTATGGGGCACTGGAGGCTCATGGAATTGTAGGCTAACGCGATAGCGTCCACCAGCCATCTGGATAGACTTTGCTTGGTGACCGGAAGTCCTTTAGTGCGAACACCAAAGCTTACAAAGAGCTGCTTCGACTGTCTAAAGTGAGAAGACTGCTCAACGTATGCTCTAAGTGCCCTGACTGGGCAGAGCAGATGTAACTGTCTCTCGTCCTCAGAGTGGGGGAGAGCAGAGAGGGTGACCACCTGTGCTTTGAAAGGTGTTGAAAGCACTTTGGGCACATAGCCATGTCTTGGTTTGAGGATGACCTTAGAGTCACCTGGTCCAAACTCCAGACAGGAAGCGCTTACGGAGAGCGCTTGTATATCGCCAACACGCTTAACTGATGCCAGTGCTAATAGCAGGGCAGTTTTTTGCGAAAGTGGCTTTAATTCGGCCATCTGCAACGGTTCGAATGGATGCTCTTTCAGTGCTCATAGGACCAGGGAAAGGTCCCAGGAAGGCACCGTAGGGGGCCGAGAGGGGTTAAGCCTTCTGGCCCCTTTTAGGAAATGGACAATCATGTCATTCCTGCCCACTGACTGTCGGCGCGTGGAGAGCGGCGATGGCTGCCACGTAGACTTTGAGTGTGGATGGAGTACGTCCTGCATCCAACATCTCTTGCAGAAAAATGAGTATCTGTGATACTTCGCATGATAAAGGGTTCTGGTTTCTGGCTGAACACCATTCAGAAAACATTGACCACTTGAGGGCATAGAGACGCCTAGTAGACAGAGCTCTAGCCTCACTGATAGTGCTCAGGATGCTTACTGGGAGATCCCTGAGCTCCCCTTGAGGGGCCACACATGTAGCGCCCATAGTTTGGGACGGGGGTGCCAGATTGTCCCGTTCGCCTGGGATAGGAGGTCTTTCCTCAGGGGAATTGGCCATGGGGCTGCTGATAGCAGCTGAATCAACTCGGGAAACCAATGATGGGTCCGCCAGAGTGGGGCCACTAGCAGGACTGTGTGCTCGCTCTCCCTGATTCTCATTAAGACTTGGGGTAGGAGCGGGACTGGAGGAAAAGCATAAAGCAGGCGGCTGGGCCATTCGTGGAAATATATTGGGCAATGACAGTTGTCTTCGGAGGCGAAGAGGTCGACCTCTGCCCTCCCGAAAACATTCCATATCATTTGAATTGTTTGGGGATGGAGAGTCCATTCCCCTGGGGACACCAGGCCCCTGGAGAGCATATCTGCTCCCTGGTTCAGCCTGCCCGGCACATGCACTGCTCTCAGCGTTTTGCCCATAGGAGGAGACGTCTGACCAACTGGTTGAGCTGTCTCGACCTGAGCCCGCCTTGGCGGTTTATGTAGGAAACCACTGTCGTGTTGTCCGTTCGGACTAGAACTTGGTGACCCGAAAGACGTGGTAGGAAGGTCTTGAGGGCTAACACGACTGCCAGCATTTCTAGGCAGTTGATGTGCGACTCCGTGCTCGTCCACGAGCCGAAGGCCAGATCGCCCTCGCACAGAGCGCCCCAACCCATGTTTTAGGCATCCGTGTTGACCACCATTCGTCTCGAAACTGTCCCCAAGGTCACCCCTGACTCGTAGAGGCAGGGTTTTGACCAAGGGGCCAGGGCTTTGATGCAACTGTGGCCTACATTGACCACAAGTTGGCCTGAATGCCAAGCTTGGGGAGGAACCCGTGGTTTCAGCCAATACTGCAGGGGACGCATGTGCAGCATGCCCAGTGGAAGTACTGGAGAAGCCGATGCCATGAGGCCTAGCATTCTCTGAAAGGTTCTCAGGGGTCTGTTGGTTCCTGTTTTGAACGAGCATGCGAGCTGCTGGAGCTGCGAGAGCTGCATCCATGCACTTTGTAAAAGTGCGGGGGGCCAGAGACAGACTGAATGGCAGGACTGTGTACTGGTAGACCTTCCCGTCGAACGCGAATCTCAAGAACGGTCTGTGACGGGGAATAACTTGGATATGAAAGTAAGCATCTTTCAGATCCACTGAGAAAAACCAGTCCATCGGGCGAACCTGCGCGATGATCTGTCTCAGCGTTAACATTCTGAAGGGCAGTTTGATAAGGACCCTGTTCAGATGTCTGAGGTCTAGTATGGGCCTGAGGCCGCAATCTTTTTTGGGAACGAGGAAGTAGCGGCTGTTCGGATGGGAAAGAGAACGGGAGAGCGCGAGGGGCGGGGTCGCGCTCTGAAAAGAGCGCTATCCGCGAGCGGAGAGAGAAAATGGGCATACTCTCGCAGTGAGAGCAGCCGGACCCGGTGAGAGCTGCATCCACGTGGGCCTTGCCCAGACAGATAACACACTCGCCGTGGCCGTCCTCCTTGTGCAGTTCGGAACTGCACCGATTGGTTCACGCAGTTACGCCGCTCTGCCATTGGTTCATGCAGTTCCAATAGCGAGCGAGAGTCCTCTACACTGTTATGGCTGTGCAGTAGCACTGCGTGATTTTATGAAAGGCTTCAGTATTTCGAGGAAAAGGAGTTTCCCCCAAGCGTTTAGCGACGCAGTACGACTGACCGTTCGAAAGGGAACTTCTAATAGATATACAACAGTGGGCAGACATGAAAGCAAAGTTTTAGGGAGACGAGTCGATCCCAGAGCTTACCAGTGTGTTATTTGGCTACATTGAGCTTTAGACTGATTGCTTGAGCCTGGAGATCAGGAACACAACTATAGGCAATAACCACCATATCCTGTTCCCACGATCTCTGGTCATGGCTGACCCCCAAACACACACACATGGGCCTTTGACAAAGCACTCGGTTAAGCACTGAGCTTTGCCCTGCCTTTAAAATTACAGTTCTGGATGAAGATCGATTTTCAAGGTCAATGGTGACTGTGCTTGACTTCTCGGATGCTTGGATTTATTCCAGAGTTGTATGCTCTCGTATTCTCTCGTATTCTCGATAGCCTGCACTGCCCCCCGCACTGATCTCTTTTTTTCTAAACCATTACCAACTTTGATTAAATCGCTCTGTCCTCTTTGGGTAATTATGTTTTTAATGGGAATTTAAATTGAGTTAAAATTGTTCATCTCCTTGAATGTTTCTCATTATTCAGCTTAAATTAATAATTTTTTTTCAATGTTTTCACTTTCATTTTTTTTAGACTCTACCAATTTATGTGATTATACTTGCATTTGCTTTCAAAACACAATGTAGCATTATGACTGCTTTTCCAAATACTACTATCTGTGTGCATATTGAATTGGATTTTTGGTTGATTTATTAATATGCATTGGTGCATTAGACTATTTGTTTCGACATACATATCGATTTAGTCATGTGACTAAAGCCTAAATATATAATAAAACTAAATGAAATTAATAATGAATGATTAAATATTTGTTTAGTTTCAGAATTTGGCAAAGTTATTGAGAAGATAACAGACTGAATATGCCCCATTAATCACTAGTCATTAACCATCAATCATGTTTCTGTTTCTCTATATTTTTCTGTAGGAAAACAGACTTATTTTGTTATTTTATATTTTGAGGAATTTTATAGTGGCTCTTTCTGTATAGTGAAAAAACCACAAACAACCATAAATGATCGAAATTACACGTTTCAACAATCGTCACGGTTGGAGGTGGGCTTTTTTGCCTTGGGCCTGTAAATAACCACTTAGCAACAACCTAACAACCGTTCAAAACACCCTAGCAACCACATACAATGCTCTAGCAACCAGCCACAACACCCAAGCATACCCAAGTGTCAAAATTCTATTTTGGTGAAACATTATTTTAATAAAGTATGTTTTATTGCAACCTGAGAGGGGTGTGTATGTGTGTGTGTGTGTGTGTGTGTGTGTGTGTGTGTGTGTGTGTTTAACACATATGATTTTGTGGTGAAGTAAATACTACAGAAAAAACAAATGTAATTTCCTCATGAAAAAGTTAGTTTCGGCAAGAATAAAAAAAACAAAGTAAATTCTATATTAGTACTCAATTCAAGCTTGTAGAAATTAAAGCATAAATATCAACGTTATAAAATTAAGTAAAACTACTCAACTTTTATGAAAAACACGTGTTTTTTTGTACACGTAAGCACCACTCAAATTTTTCTTCAGATAATGAAAAAACCTAGTCATCTCTCTAAACTTGCTGAGGTTTGGACCTTTAGATGGTGGATGTCAGGTAAATGTTCTCTACCATTTATCATCATTACCGTGAGAGTGTTTGCGAGAAAACGAGCGAGGCATTGTGTGTGAGTGACTGACTGATGTTCTAGTGAGTGATGAAGTGTGAGAAAGGAAGGCAAATGTCAGTGTTTTCCTGCGTTGTGTGGAAAGGGGCATCATTGGTCATTAGATGTGGGCAGCTCTCCTCCTGCTCATTAACCGCAATAACACCTCTCAAAGATTTGTTTTTTTAAACAAGTCTGTTTTAATTAGGACTGATCTCTCTCTCTCTCTTGCTCGATTTATTTCCGTCCCCACCACTCGCTCACCTATATTTTCCTGTGCGGTGGAGTATGGAGCATGGGCAGCCTATGTGGCTTGATGCACTGACCCAAAGCAGAAACAGTGTCATAGCGCTTTTGAAGAAATGTCTTTTAGTTGCCCAAAGACCACATAATCACACCTCATGGAACAAAACAGGAAGAAATGTGTGTCTCTGAGATACCTTGTCTGAACAATTGCGTGGCTACACTGTGAAAAAGGAAACAGAAAACAGTCACAACACATCAGTTGTATGTTAAAGAGTTCACCATTAAATTAAAGTTCTGTCATCATTTACTCACCGTCATGTTGTTCCAATAGTGCTGCTCTTTCCATTCAATAAATAGGGGCTGTCAAGCCCTAAAAATGACAAAGCACTGTTAAAGGACCATAAAAAGTGGCCCATATGATATTTGAAGTCTTCTAAAGTCACATGGAAGCTATGCATGAGGAACAGACTAAATTCTACACAATCAAATTTGAAACATCATAATTGGTTATTACAAATTCAAGAGCCAATCGCGTTTGGTATCATTGACCTAAATTTTTTATTCTGGTGAAACATTTTTTAATAAAGTATGTGTTTTATTGCAATCTGAGAGGGATGTGTGTATGTGTGTGTAACACTGATAAAAAAATATTTTGTGGTGAAGTAAATACTACAGAAAAAACAAATGCAATTTCTACATGAAAAAGTTAGTTCAGGCAAGAAAAAAAAAAGTAAATTCTATATTAGTACTCAATTCAAGCTTGTATAAGTTAAAGCATAAATATCAACATTATAAAATTAAGTAATACTAAACTTTTCTGATACTGGTGTTCGGTGTTCCCATCATGCACTGGGGCATGAATAATTAATAAGGTTGATTTTTTGCTGTTTTCCAGCTGTATTTACACTATATTTACACTGTTTGTTGTTAGGTTTAGTAACTTGCCATTTTGTGACATTTGGAGTTCATACTCAAAATGACACATTTATACTCAAAAACGATCCATCGAATGTTACCGTCATTGTGTATTGTGTACCAAGTACTTAGGTCTCTGTGTTCACATACCACATTACTTTTATTATATAGATATGGTATCTACACAATATCTACTGTATTATTTACTTAGATGTTCCTAAGCGTGGTTTAATTCAGTGTTATATTATTTGAGCAAAATGTATTGCAAAGGAAACTTCAACTAAGTAGAAATTACTTATTTTCTTTGTTAATTTTACTTAACGTAGTTAAGTAGTTTACTTAATTCTGTATGTGAAATTTACTTAAAAAAATGTGTGCAAAAACTTGCAAAAGAAAAATTAAATCCTTAAATTTTACTTGTTTTTTTTTTTTTTTCAATGAATTAATGACTATTTTTTACTCACAAATAGCAATTCTGGTAACACTTTACAACAAGGTTCCATTTGTTAACATTAGTTACAGTGGGGAGAACAAGTATTTGATACACTGCCGATTTTGCAGGTTTTCCTACTTACAAAGCATGTAGAGGTCTGTAATTTTTATCATAGTTACACTTCAACTGTGAGAGACGGAATCTAAAACAAAAATCCAGAAAATCACATTGTATGATTTGTAAATAATTAATTTGCATTTTATTGCATAACATAAGTATTTGATCACCTACCAACCAGTAAGAATTCCGGCTCTCACAGACCTGTTAGTTTTTCTTTAAGAAGCCCTCCTGTTCTCCACTCATTACCTGTATTAACTGCACCTGTTTGAACTCGTTACCTGTATAAAAGACACCTGTCCACACACTCAATCAAACAGACTCCAACCTCTCCACAATGGCCAAGACCAGAGAGCTGTGTAAGGACATCAGGGATAAAATTGTAGACCTGCACAAGGCTGGGATGGGCTACAGGTAAATAGGCAAGCAGCTTGGTGAGAAGGCAACAACTGTTGGCACAATTATTAGAAAATGGAAGAAGTTCAAGATGACGGTCAATCTCTCTTGGTCTGGGGCACCATGCAAGATCTCACCTCGTGGGGCATCAATGATCATGAGGAAGGTGAGGGATCAGCCCAGAACTACACGGCAGGACCTGGACCTAGATTCCGTCACTCACAGTTGAAGAGTACCTATGATAAAAATTACAGACTTCTACATGCTTTGTAAGTGGGCAAACCTGCAAAATCGGCAGTGTATCAAATACTTGTTCTCCTCACTGTACATTAGTTAACATGAATTAACAATAAAATTTTTTCTAAAAAAAGCATTTATTAATCTTACTATCATTTACAAATATTAAAATTAAACATTGTATCTGTTTTCTAGCATTATCTAACAATGATTAGTTGAATTTTTATGAATGATAACAAAGATTTATAAATACTGTAAAATGTTAACAAATTGAACCTTATTGTAAAGTTTTACTGAAAGTTCTACATTTTTTAGGATCTAGAAAGCCACACTTTTAAAATTAGGGTTTCTCATATCGTTCTGAAAGGGTAATGACAGTTGTTGGGCGGTGAATTAAAATAATAAATATGTTGATTTTTAGCTGTTTTAGCTTATTTTAATACTTGTTTTATCATTTTAAGTCATCTTGAGGCACCTGGACCTTGGACCTGGTTGAAGCCAGGACACCAGTGGTTTCAGCTTTAGTCTTTCTGATGGCCTGTATAATTCTGTGGTGTTTGTGTTCATCCTTCCCCAGAAACACCACACCTGTCTGTCCAAAGAGCTATTCATCTCTCTTTCTCACCCTCTATTCATTCATTCTGTGTTCATCTCATTCACTCTCTCCCATCCATCTCATTATAAGAAACACAATTACCAGACACTCAAGCCACCCAATGTTCTTCTAAAAAGAGCTAAGGCGATTTGGGCTGCTTATATTCCTCCCTTGATGAAGGCAGTAAGCTCCCATCTGCAACTGATGAGCACAATCAGCCAATCAGAACCATGCAAATCATGACTGGCAGGAGTGGGCGGGTATTGCTGGACTAAGGCCATATATCTGTAATGAGTCTTGCTTTCCAGCAATTCTCCCTAAAAAATAAAATTAGATTAAAAAAGAAAGGAATAATACAAAAGAAGCTGTAAATAAATAACACCACCAAAAAGTTGTTGATGGTTTTGTCCGCCTGGATACACAAAGTAGGTCAGTTGGAGGTGGGTTTGCCCACAGTGTACCTCATTAACATGCTGTGTGTTTGTCTTTTAGACTGGCTGAACTTTATACAATTAATAGTAACAGGGCCAAAAAAGGAGGGGGAAAAAATCTCAACAGATGGTTTGATCTATTTTGTGCTTGCTGGACTGGTGACGAACACTTGTTCTAAACACTCTTATATTAAATATAATGTCTTGAATGGCAAAATAATATAAGCACATATGGCATGTTGTTACCTCCAACATGTTATCTGGGATTTCCATCACATTTTGAAGTAAACAATAGCTAATGGCCATTTACAGTTTTTTACAATTCATATAGGACACATTTATCAATACTTAGGTCACTTTTTAAAAACTCTTCACACAGTGAGCACAACAGCAGTCTATATGGGCTACAATGTGGATCATTTATCATTGCTTTGGCACAAAATGCATTAAATTCTTGCAAATTGCATGAATTCTTTTCTCATTCAAACAATCAGTGCTAAAACTCCATGTGCCTACAGGCCAATTTGCATGTTTACATGCTTCTTTCAAAACAGTTACGCAAATATAAGTTCAAAACCTAACATAATACAAAACTGAATAAGACATCAACTTTCTACATTTCTACAGTAATATCATATTGAAATTAGTGCTGTCAAATCGATTAATCATGATTAATCGCATCCAAAATAGAAGTTTGTGTTTACATAATTTACATATGTGTGTGTACTGTGTATAATTATTATGTATATATAAATACACACACATGCGTATATATAGTTAAGAATTTTTTTTATATTTATATATAATATAAATTATATAAATATATATATACACAGTATATACATGCAACTATTTCATAAATATATACATGAATGAGTGTGCAAATTAACTGCTGTGCCAAGTTTAAAGTTAGTTAGGAGAACTGCATGAGGAGTTTTGAAAAAGTGACCTAAATATTGAGAAATGTGTTCTAGTGATTAAAAAAAAGAAAGAAAAAAAAAGTAAGGTGCCCAGCTGACAGTTCAATGGCTTCACTCGAGTCCTCCAGCAGGTGGCAGTGTGGTTTCTTGGGTTTCAGCTGAAGGTTAGCTCAGGACAGTATTGTTACAGTGCTGTTGCCTCACCGTGTGTGTGTGTTTTGTGTCTGGGTATATGAGTGTATGGATACAGAAATCGAAATATGACACAGGTAGGACCTTTCTAACAGCCTATGGCATTAACAAGCACAAATGGGCTACAAATTGTATAACAGACATTTAAAATAACCATGATATGCTGAAATGCTGTCACATGAACATTCATTTAATATAATCTGCATTCCTTTCCTTTTATTTTTCCAAAAATACCTTAACATTTTTATTCTGACTTGAATATACTAGAAATAGATATTAATCTTAATGATGATTTTTATGAACTGAAATGAATTTTGTGATTCAA
The DNA here is from genome assembly GCA_039654105.1 of Coreius guichenoti. Classification (NCBI taxonomy): domain Eukaryota; kingdom Metazoa; phylum Chordata; class Actinopteri; order Cypriniformes; family Gobionidae; genus Coreius; species Coreius guichenoti. Next base: position 14,037,470 of record CM077170.1, read on the forward strand.
ATGTTTTTTGTAATATAATTTTTTAACTGAATTATGTAACTGTCCAAAGGATTGTAATTGACAGACAGACAGATAGATAGATAGATAGACACTTTTTATGTTAAGTCAACTGATTGCTTTTTACAGTGAGATAGATGATTGATTGATAGATAGATAGATAGATAGATAGATAGATAGATTAACAACTAACTTACTAACTATTAATAAGAAGTAATTAGGTGTTCATTGAAGCAAAAGTCATAGTTAATACTTAAAAATAGCTCAACTAAAGTGTGACCAAATATTCTATATGCTACATATAATTCTAAATATAATACATTAAGGCAAAACTGTTTGTTAATTTAGGTAATAAAAGTTATCTTTTTACTGAGAAAGTTTAGAATTTTTATGGCTTAGCTAGTAGTCTAGATGGGGGAGCAGCAAGAATGGTCAAAGAACAAATCTATGGAGACGCACTGTGGATGCAAACCCACCAAACAAATCAACCCTAAAATAATGGGATGCCAAAACAGAGCCTGTCCAGCATAGCTCCCCACGGCATGCGCAGCTTTCTATTGTTGCCACATTATTGCATCAGTGTTTTGGCCAGCCAGGGTGCAGTCAGTGAAATTAAAGCCATCTGACCCACAGTGCAAATGAAATGAGATGAATATGGAAGCCTGATACCAGAGACAAGCCTCTGCTATACAATGAGAGAGAGAGGGAGACGGAACCGAATAAAAGCTTCGGCAGATTGTGGTCTTCCTGGCACTGACTAGCATTGAGGAATCTCTCAAGATCTTTGAATCAAGTTTATTTTTAAAAAGGTCATGCTCGTGTTTGACTATGAAGAAAGAGCTTTGCGTGCCTGTTAGGGAAAGGTTATGGCTTCTGAATGTTCCATCCTTTTCATTAAAACAAGAAAAGACTGCACGATTCTTCATCAAAATGGAGATTTCCAATGTCTGTTTCATGGTTGAAAATACTTGTATATTTTCCCAGACTAAGCGTGAGTCACACAGCGAGCTGTAGTCATCCTGGTGTATTGTCATACATCAGGCCAGATGGGCTTTTACATAGCCAGAGCATTTGTGTGTGTGTGTGTGTGTGTACATGTGTATGTGTGTGTGTACATGTGTATGTGTGTTCCTAAACACTGTCAGCTTTGGCATGACTAACTCAGAAGAAGTTCAGGCAACACTGCTATCCTGTCCCTAGATACGGTTGCCACAGCAGCATCAGAAGGAAGTGGCTCACAGAAAGACTCAGGGCTGTGCACGTGAGGAGTGTGCATGAGAATGGGGGGGAGGAGAGAGCAGTGTATGCAAGTTCATCAGCCTACACGCTCTCATTAACATCCACAACAAAGGAGATTAGCCACCATGGTGGCAGGTTTATGGGAATCTTGAAGAGATCTCGTCTCGCTGCTTTATACAGTATATCATGCAGAAATTCACACAAGTGGAGGAGAAAATAAGCTATTGCAAGATGATCATTTCAAATATAACTGTATAAAAGTGGATTTTATGACCTGGGTAAAGATCAATCTCATTTAGCGTTTTCCAACTCAAGCTCAATGTGTGTTTGGTAAAAAAAAGAAAGAAAATGTAGAAAAACAACTGCATTCTAACCCACACAAAAAGTGCAGGTCTGAGGGATAGAAACATAAAATCTGTTCCAAAATCTGGTGAGCTTCCCACCTAGACAACATTTTAAGGCACATAATCACATTCCTGATGTACTGTAAAGCTATCATTCGGGCACTAGAGCTCAACATCAGTAATACACATTTCTAACTAAGAACAAACCACTTTGTTCAAGAATTAAAATGGAGTAAAGAGAAATGGTCACTATCGTTCAATATATATATACACCGATCAGGCATAACATTATGACCTAATATTGTGTTGGTCCCCCTTTTGCTGCCAAAACAGCCCTGACCCGTCGAGGCATGTACTCCACTAGACCCCTGAAGGTGTGCTGTGGTATCTGCCACCAAGATGTTAGCAGCAGATCTTTTAAGTCCTGTAAGTTGTGAGGTGGGGCCTCCATGGATCAAACTTGTTTATTCAGCACATCCCACAGATGCTCGATTGGATTAAGATCTGGAGAATTGGGAAGCCAAGTCAACACCTCAAACTCATTGTTGTGCTCCTCAAACCATTCCTGAACCATTTTTGCTTTGTGGCAGAGCACATTATCCTGCTGAAAGAGGCCACAGCCACCAGGGAATACCATTTCCATGAAAGGATGTACATGGTCTGCAACAATGCTACGTGTCAAAGTAACATCCACATGGATGGCAGGACACAAGGTTTCCCAGCAGAACATTGCCCAAAGCATCACACTGCCTCCACCAGCTTGCCTTCTTCCCATAGTGCATCCTGGCGCCATGTGTTCCCCAAGCTATGCACACGCACCAGGCCATCCACGTGATGTAAAAGAAAACGTGATTCATCAGACCAGGCCACCTTCTTCCATTGCTCCGTGGTCCAGGTCTGATGCTCACGTGCCCACTGTTGGCGCTTTCGGCAGTGGACAGGGGTCAGCATGGGCACCCTGACTGGTCTGTGGCTATGCAGTCCCATTCTGACACCTTTCTATCAGAACCAGCATTAACTTCTTGAACAATTTGAGCTACAGTAGCTCGTCTGTTTGATTAGACCACACGGGCCAGCCTTCGCTCCCCACGTGCATTAATGAGCCTGGTCAATGACCTGAATAAAGCTGGGACCACAGTCTCAAAGAAAACCATTAGTAACACACTACGCCGTCATGGACTAAAATCCTGCAGCGCACGCAAGGTCCCCCTGCTCAAGCCAACGCATGTCCAGACCCGTCTGAAGTTTGCCAATGACCATCTGGATGATCCAGAGGAGGAATGGGAGAAGGTCATGTGGTCTGATGAGACAAAAATAGAGCTTTTTGGTCTAAACTCCACTCGCCGTGTTTGGAGGAAGAAGAAGGATGAATACAACCCCAAGAACACCATCCCAACCGTGAAGCATTGAGGAGGAAACATCATTCTTTGGGGATGCTTTTCTGCAAAGGGGACAGGATGACTGCACCGTATTGAGGGGAGGATGGATGGAGCCATGTATCGCGAGATCTTGGCCAACAACCTCCTTCCCTCAGTAAGAGCATTGAAGATGGGTCGTGGCTGGGTCTTCCAGCATGACAACGACCCGAAACACACAGCCAGGGCAACTAAGGAGTGGCTCCGTAAGAAGCATCTCAAGGTCCTGGTGTGGCCTAGCCAGTCTCCAGACCTGAACCCAATAGAAAATCTTTGGAGGGACCTGAAAGTCCGTATTGCCCAGCGACAGCCTGCAAAACCTGCAAAATTGGCAGTGTATCAAATACTTGTTCTCCCCACTGTATATACACTCACCTAAAAGATTATTAGGAACACCTGTTCAATTTCTCATTAATGCAATTATCTAATCAACCAATCACATGGCAGTTGCTTCAATGCATTTAGGGGTGTGGTCCTGGTCAAGACAATCTCCTGAACTCCAAACTGAATGTCAGAATGGGAAAGAAAGGTGATTTAAGCAATTTTGAGCGTGGCATGGTTGTTGGTGCCAGACGGGCCGGTCTGAGTATTTCCCAATCTGCTCAGTTACTGGGATTTTCACGCACAACCATTTCTAGAGTTTACAAAGAATGGTGTGAAAAGGGAAAAACATCCAGTATGCGGCAGTCCTGTGGGCGAAAATGCCTTGTTGATGCTAGAGGTCAGAGGAGAATGGGCCGACTGATTCAAGCTGATAGAAGAGCAACTTTGACTGAAATAACCACTCGTTACAACCGAGGTATGCAGCAAAGCATTTGTGAAGCCACAACACGCACAACCTTGAGGCGGATGGGCTACAACAGCAGAAGACCCCACCAGGTACCACTTATCTCCACTACAAATAGGAAAAAGAGGCTACAATTTGCACGAGCTCACCAAAATTGGACAGTTGAAGACTGGGAAAATGTTGCCTGGTCTGATGAGTCTCGATTTCTGTTGAGACATTCAGATGGTAGAGTCAGAATTTGGCGTAAACAGAATGAGAACATGGATCCATCATGCCTTGTTACCACTGTGCAGGCTGGTGGTGGTGGTGTAATGGTGTGGGGGATGTTTTCTTGGCACACTTTAGGCCCCTTAGTGCCAATTGGGCATCGTTTAAATGCCACGGCCTACCTGAGCATTGTTTCTGACCATGTCCATCCCTTTATGACCACCATGTACCCATCCTCTGATGGCTACTTCCAACAGGATAATGCACCATGTCACAAAGCTCGAATCATTTCAAATTGGTTTCTTGAACATGACAATGAGTTCACTGTACTAAAATGGCCCCCACAGTCACCAGATCTCAACCCAATAGAGCATCTTTGGGATGTGGTGGAACGGGAGCTTCGTGCCCTGGATGTGCATCCCACAAATCTCCATCAACTGCAAGATGCTATCCTATCAATATGGGCCAACATTTCTAAAGAATGCTTTCAGCACCTTGTTGAATCAATGCCACGTAGAATTAAGGCAGTTCTGAAGGAGAAAGGGGGTCAAACACAGTATTAGTATGGTGTTCCTAATAATCCTTTAGGTGAGTGTATATATATATATATATATATATATATTTAACAGAAATATTATGAAATAATAATGACATTTAGGGTGTGTTTGCACTTGGCAGGTTTGGTTCAATTAATGCCGGGTTCAGACTACATTACTACATTACTACTGTTATGATAGTCACTGTGTCAGATTATGCGATTTTGTGCCAGATTTACTAAAGAGGGCAAATTAGTGTGAGAGTGCAATCCTATAAAAGTGCCAACGGGAGTGGAAAGTTCTGCGCGTGATCTACTGACGATGTGCGAATTAAAGAACACAGACACAGACGGATAATTTACATAATGACCAAAGCAATCTACCAAGAGCAGCGCAAATTAGCGTTTGGTTTAAGATATGCTTTTTTGGCCGGTAAATAATGGCGCAAATACCAGTAAATTGACTAGAGCAAACCTTAGTAAATCACCTTGCATTGTTCATTTAAATACTCTCCTTCCATAAATTTTGTGTGGAGGGAAACTAATACAAATGCATATGCCTGTAAACAGCTCACTGGGGGTAAAAATAACCCTGTCCACGCCTTTTCAGCGTGAAATTTTCACTGCGTGTCTTTAGTAAATCCTGACAGTAGTTTATTTAACATCAAAAGAGGGTTTGCGCTGGCGCAAGCTGTTAGTAAATCTGGCCCTTTGACTCCGAAATTCTTGTTGTGTCATGGACAAGAAACATATCAGACTACACGTTGCTTCCCGACCAGTCATCGCTAGCCGTCATTAACAACGTGCGTGATGTCATCAAGAAGGCGAACCTAGCGACTGTCTTCACAAGAGCGTAAACAAACAATGGTTGTATTAGCCTAATGCTAATTCCAGTACTCACTGGGTTGCCGAAGTGCCTCCGCTATTGTTCGCCAGCATTTATCTTTTTTCACTCTGACGTGATAGTCCCTTGAGGAAACATCATAAAGGTAGGAGTATTGTTGCCATAGCTCCACAAACTTTTCCTCCATTGCATAATTCCACCTAGCAGCACCAATACAATCGTCTCTCTTTTGTTTCACCATGTTTGAAAGCTGTGTACGGAAGAGCTTCTGTGCTTCTATTGGTCAATGTCACTGATATGACGGAAGCCGTTGTGGAGAATTGAAAAATATTAAACCAGAAAGGTAAAAATTAAACCTTTCTGTTGTGATGTCATGAAGTAGACGCGGCACCGGTTGTCATCCATTACGACACACTATATGAGATAAAACGATTGATTATTGTGTCCTGATGCCCATTGTCGTTTATGAATCATCATTACACCCTACGTCAAACGAATCGTGCCAAAATCGGGCTGATATTGTGTCGTCTGAACCCGGTATAAAACAAACTCTGGTGTGATTACTCTGTTAGTATGGTTCATTTGAATAAGTGTGAACGCTGCCATCTGAACCCTGGTGTGCATCAAACAAGGGAACCAAGTTTTCAGGGGGTCTCGGTCCACTTCCAAACAAACTCTGGTGAAATATGAACACAATATGGACCAAATACATCTAAACAAACCAAAAGCAGGACATGATGTCACAGGTACTACACAACCCTAAAAAGGACAGAATGCTCAAGGATACCTGGTTCTTCTCATCATAGGAGTGATTTTGCCCATTACAGTTCGGTACAGGCATCAGAAATGCGTCTCTTTGCAGCAGATCTTCACTTGTGTGCGATGGAGGAATTCCTTGCACTGTTTTGACTCCTTTACACATTTTAGTAGCTCTTTGTGAGTTCACAGATAGTAAAAATACAATCATATGTATGCACATACAACAAGCTCATTTAGTCCGGCATTTAGCCCAGTGCTTGTTTGGATGTTTGGCAAGTTCACAAAACCAAACAGGACTAACTGTATCATTTTCTTTTTTGGTCCAGAACAAAAAGAACCAAGATAACTGAACTACAAGTGTGAACACACTCTTAATATGAAGTAGGATAAATAAAAGCATTAATTTAATTTAAAAAATCGGTTACACTTTATTTTAAGGTGACGTAGTTACATTGTACTTACTAAAATAAGTACCTAGTAATATTAATTAACTACATGTACTTACTATAGAGTTACGGTTAGGGTTATAGTTTGGTTTAGGGTTAGTTACTTGTAATTATGCGTAATTTACTGTTATTGCTATGTAGTAATGTGTAACTATGTCACCTTAAAATAAAATGTTACCAAAAAATCTCACTGACCCCAAACTTTTGAACAGTAGTGCATATATCTATTAAGTATTAAAAATTATTTGTTCCATTTCATTAAAAATACACCCACCATGATTTTTTAATAAATATTGAGCCTCAAATTCTGTTGAATCAAATGTGAGTGTTAGTTGAGTCTCTCATGCACTTCACATGGAGATTGCTATTTATGCGGTGTATGTGTGTGTGTGTGTGTGTGTGTGTGTGTGTGCAATTGACAAAGGGTATTTCATATCATTTACTTATGAGGCTCCATTTTGTGTATATTGCTGCCTTAAATAACAGTAAACAGCTCACTGGGGGTTGGAACAGGGTTAAAGGCATATTGAGAGGCTGTAATAACTTCTTAGTCTGATGCTTATTATAACTCTGATTACTTATTATAATTATGAGAAGACCTAGACAGAATATGTGCACTTTTCAGCATTTTCTGCACTGACTTTGACTGTAAAAGGTTTTAGAAATGTATTAAATTAAGCTATAAACACGCTTATTACAGAAATCATTAGTCAAGTATGTCCAAATATTTAATAAACAAACACATAATGGTTGGAGGAAGTGTAAAACTGTGAATATCAGGTGTTTAAATTCTACAATTCTTTCTGTGAAGTTCTGTGTGCAGATTCTATGTGGGCCTGGTTATAACACGAATAAACACTCAAACATTCACACATAATTATGGAGCTCAGGTTGGAATGCTAGCAGGCTAATGCCAACAGTAATGTGTGATGACTGTGTGGTTGAGTGGGCAAAGCAGAGCGGTTCACCACAACATTCATGAAACTAGAGCAACACAGGCCTGACAGAACACCTCGGCATCCCGAATACCATAACACAATTCTCAACAGTCCTGTTCTGCTATTCCACTCCAGGCTAACTCCAATTCAGAGAGTTACAGTTAAATTAACATTTCTCAACTAGTGGACTAAAACATGAAATTGTTATTTTAATACAGATGCTTTGGATTAAAGTGTCAGCTACTGTACATAGTCTCTTATGTTCACCAAGGCTGCATTTATTTTATTAAAAATATAGTAAAAACAGCAATATTGTGAAATATCATTACAATTTAAAACAGCTGTTTTCTTATTTAATCAATTTTAAAATGTAATGCATTCCTGTGATGGCAAAGCTGAATTTTCAGCATGGTCACATGATCCTTCAGAAATCATTCTAAAATGATATATTTGTAACAAGAAATTAAAAAGTAAATACAAAATAAAAAACAAAAAAACGTCTTAAATGCCACTTTTGAATAAAACTATTAATTTCTTAAAAAAAAAAAAAAATTACTGACCTCAAATTTTTTTACTTTATAATTTCTGTTAAAACTTCTTTTGGATTTACTGTATTAAGGACTATAACTGAATCATTTAACAATAATAATTAATCATTTTACTTTTTTATGATTTAAATGTGTTAATTAATTGTAATGTATATGATTCTCGCATTTTATATAAATTAATACATTACATGGTCATATAATAAACAGACATTTAAATTACTTAATTTTTTTTTAATTTTTTTTTTTATCAATAACATCATATTTGAAAAAGAAAAATCACTTTTTTTCCACTGAGATATAGTGTCCCTATACATAGGCATTTAATGGACAGGTCTTCAAAGTTCTACCCAGTAAGAAACAGAATGATCTTACCTTTGACGTATGACTGCACAGATTTGCAAAGTTTCCAGAAAACTTTATGTCTACCCAATACACAGTGACAATGTCTCTCCCAGGCAGTTTCCTGAGTCTTCCCCTGAGGTCTTGCAGGTTTCTCTGAATCCTTTAGTTTGTGAGAGGCTGATGAGAACAGGCTCCAGCACATGAGGACACCTGCTTGAGAGATGAAGCCCAGAGAGGCCAGCTGAGCCTGGGATCAGACTGAGCCCTGTCCCAGGAGAGACTACTGATTCACTCTGATGAGAATGGAAAGAGGATTTACACACACACACACACACTCATACACACGCACACGCACACACACACAAAAACACACGTTGTGTTTTCATGTTTTATGGGGACTTTCCATAGACATAATGTTTTATATACTATACAAACTGTATATCCTATCCCCTAACCCCAAACCTACCCATCACAGAAAACCTTGTGGGGACATTTTGTCCTCATAACATAGGGGACCTTTACATGGGCCACACACACATGTATTATACAGTGGTGGCCAAAATTATTAGAACACTTGGCATCTGGGAGTCGTCTTATTGGGCCTGGATTTATTTTCCAAGAGGACAATGACCGGAAACATTCTTCTAACTATTGCCGGAACTACCTGCGACAGAAGAAATCTGCTGGAACATTGAAAATGATGGACTGGCCCCCTCAAAGACTGGACCTCAACCCCATTGAGCACATTTGGGGTGAGTTGGAAAATAAACTGGACAGATCTATTGTAAATTCAAAGGAAAGCCTTTGGCTTCAGTTGCAGAAGGCATGGGATAACATTAGTGTTAAAGTTCTCAGAGGAAATATATTGACACTATGCCAGAGAGATGTGCTGCTGTAATTGCTGCAAAAGGTGGACATACCAAATGTTAAAGTTAAAAGTGGATAAAAACAGTACGACTCACTTCAACTGATATTTGATGGTCAGAGCAACCATCTGCATGCTTCATGAACATTATGAAATGAAATCATGTTTTGGGGGCAAAAAAAGTCAATATTTTCAGATATGTCAGGTGTTCTAATAATTTTGGCCTCCACTGTATATTAAAGAGACCCCAGGTAAATAGGGTAAAAAATAGATATCAACATACTTCCCACCTTTTTTTTAAATAATCAAACGATGCATACATTTACAGAACATAAATCTGAACATTGGATAAAGCCTGGTCCATAAATCTTGTTTAATCTTGTTAAAATATTAGAGTCGATGGTTTTTACAGAGGGGGTTGTTGGATATCTCTTTTTATTACTATCAGTCAACAGCCAGAAAATAAATAAATAAATAAAATAAAAATCACCATGTATTTAGAAGTGAAATGAATCAGGCAAATAATATGAACTAACCCCTCTGTAAAAACCTTAAGAATAGACAGGAATAAAACAAATATTTGGTGTATGTAAATGCTACCGAAGTGGATATTTCTGGCTTAGTGCATGAGAAAAATAAATATTTTGAGAAAACAACCTTTAAAACATGTATTAAAATGTACAGGTGTGAATTAAAATCTAGGTGTAAATATAGGATAAAGGAGGGTGGAAACCGGTTAATTGAGGCTCTTTAAGTGACATGATTTATCTTAATTTATCTGAATATTGATATAAATCAAAGTATGGTATTTTGGGCCAGATTTACTAACAGCTTGCGCCAGCGCAAACCCTCTTTTGGCGTTAAAAAAGCTACTGTAAGGATTTACTAACGACACGCAGTAGAAAAATTAGCGCTGAAAAGGTGTGGACAGAGTTATTTTTGTGGCTGACCTTATTGCATATGCATTTGTAGGAGTTTCCCTTTCAGACGCAACATTAATGGGAGGAGAGTATTTAAATGAATCATGCAAGGTGATTTACTAAGGTTTGCTCTAGTCAATGTACTGGTATTTGTGCCATTATTTACAGCGCAAAAAAAGCATGTCTTAAACCAGATGTTAATTTGCGCTGCTTTTGGTAGATTGCGTTGGTCATTATGGAAATGATATGGCTGCGTCTGTGTTCTTTCATTTGTGCATTGTCAGGAGATCACACACAGAACTGTCCACTACCATTGGCTCTTTTTTGGAATTGCGCTCTCACGCCAATTTGCCGTTTAGTAAATCTAATAGTGTGTATTTGTCACAGTCCTCATGCTTGAGGTCAAAGAGATCAATATTGAATTAAAAAAAAAACTGAAAAGTTTGAGAACCACTTGCACAGGGTTTAGGATATATCAATATATTTCAATACAGTAAACCATTATGTATATGAGAGGTCCTCACTAAGTTAATGGGTTGATGGATGAAAGCGATCTTAAGACTCTTCAATTTCAAAAGTCTAACATGAAGAAAAGTAATTGTGTGTGTGTGTGTCAGTCAGAGTCAGGCTGTTCTCTACTGGCCATGATCCAAGAGTGGTGGCCAAGAAGAAGTCCTCTCATCTGGGTAAGTGCTGCGGGCCAATAAGTGTGTGGATGCATCTTCAGAATTATCCAGACGGGACATGCAGGTGTGACAGCTCCAAACCTAGTGGTTTGGTTTGTGAGAAACAGCTCGATCCACACCTCTGTGTGATGATGTGAATTTGTCCTTTGCAATATTGAGGGTGTATCTAAGTGCCAACGTGTGTGTGTGTATATGTGTGTGTGTCTTTCTGTGTGATGTGATTTTTTTCATTTGTGTGTATATAATCAAAGTTTGTGTTGTGTGATCTCTGTTGTATGTTATCATGTCCTTGGATGTTTGACATAATTTCTGTGTAATTATGTAAATATGTTGTTCTGCATTTTGGAGTGGAATGATGAGATTCAGTGCCAATACTGAAAAAAAATGGCATAGAAGCAATTTTCACTCATAAATTGCTAGTACATTTCACAAACAGTTATCAACAGCAAGTAACAAATTGAATTAAAACATTAAATTTTGAATTAGAAAAACTGAAATGGTATTTTCTTGTAAAGAAATGTCCAAAAATCTTTACAGAAATTACAGTGTGAGTGTCATGGTTGCTGTGTAGTTTATTCTGAAGAACGAAGCGTAATGAACGATCAAAGGATACTTTGATGAACACAGAGAACGAGAAGCACTACACGTTTGCCATTAACGTTAACTACACTGAACAGAGAACAACGAGAACAAAGGATAAATACACACAAGGATAATCAATGGAACAAGAAACAGGTGTATAACTCAATTAGAAACTATGGCAACAAACGTCTCGGTTACGTATGTAACCCTCGTTCCCTGAAGGAAGGGAGCAGAGACGTTACTTCAGTTACTGACGAAATGGGGGTTTCACTTAGAAACCAATTGCCTTTGAGCTCTACAAAACGAGCCAATGGCATGAAGATGCCATGGGTCTGCGGAATTTGCATAACGCAACCCCGCCCCACCGCGTGGGTATAAAGGGCGTTGCGTGGCAATCTCGCATTATGTTACCTGCTGAAGAGCCGAGGCATGAGCGTCCGGCCGTTCCAGCGGTACAGCGGAAGTGGCATGGGGACGTAACATCTCCGTTCCCTTCCTTCAGGGAACGAGGGTTACATACGTAACCGAGACATTCCCTTTCAGTCAGTACACTACAAGTTACGTCAGTTACTGACGAAATGGGGGTCCCAATACAATCTCGCCACGACGGCTGTCTTCCAGCGTCCTGAGCTGACCAGAGCTCCCTGCCGTGAGTCTTAGCACGAACGAGGGGCTAGGCTCAATGCCGATACCAAGGTACACTGGGAAGCATATCCCACGTGGAGAAATGCAACACAATGCGTGCCCGAAGGGAGGACTTAAGAATACACATATAACCCCCGTAGGGACTGCATATGGAGCACTCTGGGGTATCCAGCCGCAGGTGGAAATTTTTCAACCCCAAGTGTGGCAAGGTGTCTTGCCAAGGGAAGACACGTGCTCAGAGAGACTTACCGTGGAAATACACATGTGGGGGTTGCCCAACGGGGGAACCATGCACACGGAGGCACCTAGCCGAACACGAGGGCTGACCAAGCGGGCATGCACTCTGGTGTCGACATCAACAGTGCTGGAGGAGCTCAGGGCTTACTGGGAAGCTCACCTGAGAGAAAATGCGCACGCATCCAGTCCGTGGAGTGGAATGGCATAGCAAGAGAAGACACCTGAGTCTGTCCAGTTACTGGCCACTTGGGGCGAGTACACGAGAGAACACAGGCTCCACTCTGAGATTATAAAATCTTGCGAATGTGTTGGGTGTCGCCCAGCCTGCAGCTCTACAAATGTCTGTCAGCGAGGCGCCATGCGCTAAAGCCCAAGAGGAAGCAACACTCCTAGTGGAGTGTGCTCTAACCCCAAGGGGGCATGGCATGCCCTGAACCTGATATGCCAGGACAATGGCGTCCACTATCCAGTGAGACAACCTCTGCTTGGAGAGAGCCTTCCCTTTCTGCTGCCCTCCGTAACAGACAAAGAGCTGGTCTGAGGTCCTGAAACACATAAGTGGTCTACATAAGTGCGAAGGGCGCGTACTGGACAGAGCAGTGCCAAGGCTGGGTCTGCCTCCTCCACAGGCAGCGCTTGCAGGTTCACCACCTGATCCCTGAAGGGAGTGGTGGGAACTTTGGGCACGTATCCAGGCCGGGGTCTCAGGATCACGTGAGAATTAGCCGGCCCGAATTCCAGGCATGCTTCGTCAACCGAAAATGCCTGCAGGTCCCCTACCCTCTTGATGGAAGCCAGAGCAATCAAGAGCGCCACTTTCATTGAAAGGAACTTCAGCTCCACAGACTGTAGAGGCTCAAATGGAGCTTTCTGCAGGGCAGATAGAACCACTGCAAGATCCCAAGAGAGTATTTGAGGAGGGTGAGGAGGATTTAATCTCCTCGCCCCTCTAAGGAACCTGCTGACCAGGTCGTGCTGTCCTACCGTTTTTGAGTCCACCAGGTCATGGTCGGTGGCCGCCCGCAGCTCCTGCATTAATGTGGGGTCAGCATTGCCCTCGTGCATGTCTCTGAGCACCTTGGCCTGGTAGACCTGAAGGGTGGCCATCGCATGCAGGGCGGACGCGGCCTGGCCCGCACCTCTGCAGGTCTTCGCCACCAAAGTAGACGTAAACCTACAGGCCTTGGACGGGTGCTTTGTGTCACCACGCCATGTCGCAGTGCTCTGCGGACACAGTTGCATCGCAACAGAGAGCTCAATGTGGAACCCCAGTGTACCCTTTCACCGCGCCGCCGTCGAGGGCAGTGAAGGCACAAGTGGCTGCCAAACGATCGCGAAAAGTCAAGGGAGACTTCCACGACTTCGACACCTCTTCATGCACTTCCGGGAAGAAGGGCACTGGGGCTGACGGGCGCCTTCGGCATGGGCCGCCCCCAGATACCAATCATCTAGCCGAGAGCGCTCGGGACATGGCGGAGGGTTCCACACAAGCCCAAGAGCCTCGGCCGCCCGGGAAAGCATGGCTGTGAGCTCCGGATCAGACTTGGGCAATGCTGGAACTCCCGAAGGAGGAAACACAGCCGAATCGTCATCTCCAGAGGAATCCAGCCCACCTCGTGATGCGGCGATCGACATAGTATCCTCCGCCGGTGCGCCAAATGAAACTCAGGGCCCAGGACGGGAAACACCTGCGCCCTCATCTGGCAACACCACGGGTTGCAGTGTGCTAGCAGGGGCTGTGGCCCGAGGAGGATTCGTCGGGTTGGCCCACACCGTCACTCTCAAGTCACCCTGACCACCAGCCAAAGTGTTCCCTCTCGTGGAGGGAATAGATTGGGGTGTGGTAGAGGGCACCCTCCCTCCAGTACGGAGATCATGGAGTCTTGACCGCAACACTGCGATGGCCATGTTCCCGCAGTGGGAACATGACTCATCCATGAACGCGTGCTCGGCGTGCACAAGGCCCAAGCACGCCAAACAGCGATCATGCCCGTCAAACGGAGGAACCAGCTGACCGCACCCAGAAACGGAGCACGGGCGAGATTTCTTGAAAAAGACGTGCCGCGTGCAGCTCTTTTAGAGAGGAGTTTTTGCTCTGCAGAAATGCTGAAGCGCCCAGGGAGAACACACACGCTGTGCTAGATCACTGCACAAATCAGACAGGAATGCGGAACTTGCTGGAACACGCCGTAACACCAACACTCTGGAGAGACACTCGTCTTGAAGAGAGAAAACGCTCAGGCAGTAACACTCGGCTCTGAAGCAGAAACATAATGCGAGATTGCCACGCAACGCTCTTTATACCCATGCAGTGGGGCGGGGTTGCGTTATGCAAATTCCGCAGACCCATGGCATCTTAATGCCATTGGCTCGTTTTGTAGAGCTCAAAGGCGATTGGCTTCTAAGCGAAACCCCCATTTCGTCAGTAACTGACGTAACTCGTAGTGTACTGACTGAAAGGGAACTAACAAGAACTCAGGTACACAGGAACAGGGAAAACCATAAAAACTAATCTAAACAGAAATGATCGTTACAGTAAGTATAATGAACGGAACAAGACACAGGTGCGTAACTCAATGAGAAACTATGGCAACAAACTAGAAACGAGAACAGGAACAAGGATAACCATAAAAACAAAAATAAACAGGACATGATCATTACACTGAGGTATTGATTTAATGATCCCATGAAATAGTTTGACAAAAAATGTCATCAATATTTTAGTCTATTCTTCGAGAAGGGAAAGACTACATTGTGAATGTTTTCCTGTAATTTCTTTTTTTAGAAGTAAACTAGCATATTGATGATCTATAATTTAATATTTGGACTAAATGTTTGTGTGTGTGTGTGTGTGTGTGTGTGTGTGTGTGTGTGATTGTTTATGTGATTTATGAGGACACAAATTTGTATAATGACATGGGTATTACACTGGTATTACAACGTAAATGTGGTTTATGAGGACATTTCCTGTGTCCTCGTAATAAAAATAGCTTAAAAAAACACTGAACTATTTTTTATTAAAAATGTAAAAATGCAGAATGTTTTCTGTGATGGGCAGGTTTAGGGGTAGGGGTAGTGTAGGGGGATAGAATGTACAGTTTGTACAGTATAAAAACCATTACGTCTATGGAATGTCCTCATAATGTAGTTGCACCAACATGTGTGTGTGTGTGTGTGTGTGTGTATATAAAAATGTCTGGTTTTCTTTACAATTTGGGGACGAAATTTACGAAATTGACCATCCTTTTTATAAATAATATTTTGAATGTTTAAAATTTGAAGTTAAGTATGAAAAGCTCATACTATAAACTGGCCAAATCACGTTTTGTCAAAAGGTTTGTTAGTTTAGTTTATTGGCTAGGCTGTAGTAGAACTGTGGTTTAAAAACTGATATGGCAAGAACCCTCAGGTGGTATGCAGCACGACCCAGCATTTTTGGGCTATTAAAAAAAAAATATATATATGATAAACACACACACACTGTAAAAAGTCATTCTGTGGGTTTGTAGATTTCATGAAATATGTAAACTTTATTTAACAAAATTAATTTCTTGGTTTTTTAACAGTTTTTTGCATTCAAATTATTTAAAAATGACTGGAATAAAATCTTCTAAATTTTGTTGTTAAGGATTTAGCTATTCTTTTTGAATAATTCCAAATAGAGAGAATATTGAATGAATCCAACTTAATGCAAATGAGCTGTTTTCAATTTACAAGCATTTCCTGTTAAAACACGCACTTTGATCACCTCGCCACCACGAGGCACGCATGCACTGGAGTTTCTGCAGACAAGTCATATCTAATTGTGCAATTGTTTCAATTTGTTTAGTACTATCTTAATAATATCAATAAAGGACATTAATTAATGTCAAAAGGGCAGCTGTAAAACTATTCTCCACGACTTGAGGCCTGTAACGTTAATGGAGTTTCCCGCTGACAACCTGGAGGCAAAACTGGTCGACGTTTTTTTTTTTCACTTAATTTCTGGTAAGGAAGATTATTTAATGTAAAGATTATTTAATGTTCAAGTTGTCTATTTGATGTAATATGAACGTCATTTGTTGAACAGTCAGTGTGGATGCTGTTTCCAGCACTCACATGCACTTCTCCATTTCAATCCCTTATGTTGACGTAATACGAATAATAATCCCTGACCAGAAATGCATTTTGTTGCACAGCCTATTTAAGTATGAACTTGTATTAATCATTAAATGATTCAATACTTTAAACTGGAAGTGAAAATAAGCATTGTATAAGGAAAATATACAGTATATATATATATATATATATATATATATATGAAATGTGTTAAAATGTGAAATGTACTCATGTCTTTTTTAATAGGTGCAATGAAATGGAGGGGTGACCTCTTACAACATTACAGATTGCAACAGTGGGCATCTGGAATCTCATTGGTGCATCATTTGGATCGTCCATGCTCATTTAAAACGTGGACTGCTCTTCGCACACATCTGTCAAGGTATTGCTATTTTACACCACTAAATTAAAGAAACCTCTACAAGGAGGAGATATCATTAAATCATTAGATATCTTTTTTTTTTTTTTTTTTAGGATGTATGGAAGCCCGTTTCCGCCACTAAATAAAAAATTCTGACTTTTTATCTCACAATTCTGACTTTTTTTCTCCTCACAATTGCGAGCTATAAAGTCCGAATTCTGAGATATAAACTCGCAATTGCGTGATATAAAGTACAGTACACACAGTACACACACACACACACACACACACACATGCTGTATACACTCACCTAAAGGATTATTAGGAACACCATACTAATACTGTGTTTGACCCCCTTTCGCCTTCAGAACTGCCTTAATTCTACGTGGCATTGATTCAACAAGGTGCTGAAAGCATTCTTTAGAAATGTTGGCCCATATTGATAGGATAGCATCTTGCAGTTGATGGAGATTTGTGGGATGCACATCCAGGGCATGAAGCTCCCGTTCCACCACATCCCAAAGATGCTCTATTGGGTTGAGATCTGGTGACTGTGGGGGCCATTTTAGTACAGTGAACTCATTGTCATGTTCAAGAAACCAATTTGAAATGATTCGAGCTTTGTGACATGGTGCATTATCCTGCTGGAAGTAGCCATCAGAGGATGGGTACATGGTGGTCATAAAGGGATGGACATGGTCAGAAACAATGCTCAGGTAGGCCGTGGCATTTAAACGATGCCCAATTGGCACTAAGGGGCCTAAAGTGTGCCAAGAAAACACCCCCCACACCATTACACCACCACCACCACCAGCCTGCACAGTGGTAACAAGGCATGATGGATCCATGTTCTCATTCTGTTTACGCCAAATTCTGACTCTACCATCTGAATGTCTCAACAGAAATCGAGACTCATCAGACCAGGCAACATTTTTCCAGTCTTCAACTGTCCAATTTTGGTGAGCTCGTGCAAATTGTAGCCTCTTTTTCCTATTTGTAGTGGAGATGAGTGGTACCCGGTGGGGTCTTCTGCTGTTGTAGCCCATCCGCCTCAAGGTTGTGCGTGTTGTGGCTTCACAAATGCTTTGCTGCATACCTCGGTTGTAACGAGTGGTTATTTCAGTCAAAGTTGCTCTTCTATCAGCTTGAATCAGTCGGCCCATTCTCCTCTGACCTCTAGCATCAACAAGGCATTTTCGCCCACAGGACTGCCGCATACTGGATGTGTTTCCCTTTTCACACCATTCTTTGTAAACTCTAGAAATGGTTGTGCGTGAAAATCCCAGTAACTGAGCAGATTGTGAAATACTCAGACCGGCCCGTCTGGCACCAACAACCATGCCACGCTCAAAATTGCTTAAATCACCTTTCTTTCCCATTCTGACATTCAGTTTGGAGTTCAGGAGATTGTCTTGACCAGGACCACACCCCTAAATGCATTGAAGCAACTGCCATGTGATTGGTTGATTAGATAATTGCATTAATGAGAAATTGAACAGGTGTTCCTAATAATCCTTTAGGTGAGTGTATATTGTGTTTGTGTTGCACGAGAAAGAATAAGAGAGGAAGGAAAGGTTTCTAAGCATCTGTTCCATTTGACTATAAGCTCAGCTAAACAGGCTTCATGTGTCGTCATATTCTCTTTCTCTACTCCCTTTTGATTTATGAGGCAAATTTAATTAGCAAAACATCTCTTTACTAATTGCATCAGTTATTCCTCTTACTGTGCCCTGTTGTGTTTGCTTATTTTCTTAAATGAAATATGTCATTGTGTTCTCTGTAGAATTAGATTAGTGGTAGATTAGAATTTTTTCCACTCTTCTTTATCCTCCCTTATCTTGTTCAGATAATATCTAAATGTATTCTTTGCAACATGTGGCGCATAAAGTCTTATTGGGCTCTTGATGATTTATGATGTCGGATTGAAAAGTCTGCATCCCGCGATCACCATATTAATCACAGAACTGTGTAGTTATTAAAATGGTTGCGCTGATTAAGAAGCTCACAAAGAAATATTTGTGCATATTTAGTGACCGTTAACGTCGTATTTGTGAGGTTTCAAGGTTTCAATTATAAATGCCCAATCAAGTGTGCTTGTGAGACGAAAACAAATGAACGGCATATTAAAGGTGATGCATGTAAAGTAATTCTTCTTTGCTTCATCAAATTGGAGAAAATTACCTAATCACTCTCAAAGTCAAACACACACGCACATATTAATGTATCTCAATGTGTAAATAGGCTGTGAGCATATAATATCCTCCTCGGGTCTTTACACTCACTTCCAGTTACAGTTAGAATCAATTTTAAAATAATATTACTACTTTTTCTATCACTCTGTAACCTTAGACCAATACATTGTGAATACATTGCAATCATTTTTATTCTTTTGATCCATTTTTAAATGAAACTTTAATTTCTTATTCATTCTTGTGTTTTTAAAGTTTTTAACATTGGCTTTTACATTTTTCTGTCTCTCTTTCTTATTAGTTCATTGTAAAACACTTTCCATTGTGTGTGAAATGTGTTATATAAATAATCTCACCTTACATTACCTTGACTACCTATTTCAACTAGATCTGACCCTTACAAATTAATTTCATTGATATAACTGACTGTACTTAGGCTGATTCACTTATATTATCATAAGAGTGAATAATGAGAATATAGTATAAGGAGAAATGTAACTCATATACCAACTGCTTCCTAAGAATTCTGATGCATCTGGCTGCTTTACATATTGGTGTGTGTCTGTAAGTGTTAGCATTGTACTGTCGGCATACATGTATATTTTGCATGAATAGATTTATTTGACCTTCAGATGTGTCTCTCTCCATCTCTCCCTCCCTCACTCTCTCATGTTTAATGATTTGGCCATGGTGATGGAGATTAGCCCAGAGGGAGCAAAAGTCATCTGTTTCCATCTGAGCATTTAATAAAAGGATTACCACTATTCTGTCTTCAGGCTGCCAAGCACACACATCAACCAAATGCTCTCACACACCCACACACACTCACACAGTTTACTATCACTTGAATCAAGAAAGGGAGGAGCTGACAGAAGAAAGAACCTCCAAATAATCAATCAATGTCATAGACATTGACCCTGGCCCTTAAACAAAACGAATCAACTGAGATACATACACAGCTGTGGTATAGATGGGTTAAAATTCTGGTCAACCAAACCAAATCCCCTCCCAAAATAGTAATTTCTCTACTTGCTCTAGATAAAAAGTGTTAGATAAGCAATAACTGACAGCAAACATTGATTACTGAAAATGTACTGTACCTTCGGTGGTAATGCAGGCACAACATCAAGCAGGTTACCTCATTTACTTGTGTTACTTGTGTCATCTTTCGAAACAATCCAGTCTGTTCTGTAACCATTTGGAAAGAATGTGGTGAATTGATTTGCAACTGTAATGTGGTCAACAAACCTGAAACTACTACTTTTCCGTGCAATTACAGAAAAAAAAAATCAACACCCTTGTAATGTGTCTGTGACACTTAATATTTACTTGAGAAACTAAAGGTAAAAAGCAGTAGACCAAATAAAAAAATTTGCAATTTGCCTATTTATCTATTTTTTATTAACTGAATTATATTTACAAATGTTCCAATTTGTTTATCCAGTTTGTTTTTATTTCTAAATCGATTTACTGTATAATTTATAACTGTACTCAATTATTATTGAATTACGTTTGGGTCTCTATAGCCAAGAAATCAGAAACAAGTATACAAAAATGCCATGGTATAATTATTTATAAATGAGAAGACTCAAACTTCATCAGTTGTACTCAGTCAATTGATCTAAATTGCTCCATTGATCAAATACATACATAGCAAAAGTTCAAAAAGATTGAAGAAGAGCCATTGTGAATGTCTCTTTCGGCCTATATACCTCTCAGTTAATCTAACATCTGTCGTCAGACCTCTTCTTTACTTCTTTATTTACTTCTTTACTTTTCTTTTCCTTTCAAATAAATTTGATTAAATCAAATCCAAAAACAAAAAATCAGTGTTGAGACCATATTTAGGGTGTGTTCACACTTGTAGTTCGGTTCGCTTGATTCGTTTGATCCAGACCAAAAAAAAACAAAAACATTTAGTCCTGGTCCGCTTAGTGTTTAGATTGCCATTTTTAACACTGAACCTAAAGATACCGAACTTAAAGGCATAGGGATACGTTCACAACCTGATTGGTCGGCTTTTATGACGGATTGCCTATTTTGAGATGGAAACAAAGATCTAAACATCCAAAACAAAGCTGTGTGCTGGAATAAATGCGCTTGTTGTTTGTGCATAGCCTGCATATGATGGTATTTTGACCAGCTGAGAACTTGTGAAGAGCTTATAAAATGTGTGGAGTCAACAGCGGCAGGAATCCCTCTGTCACACACACACAAATGAAGATCTGCTGCGAGGAGACACGGTTCTGATGCCTCAACCGATGACTATGACGAGAAAAAACAGGTATGCTTGAGCATTCTGTCCTTTTTAGGGTTACATGTCTTTGGTCCGTGTTGCGTTCATATTTCATTCAAACTGCACCAGATTTGCTTGGAAAAGGACAGAGACAGCTGAAAAAATGGGTCTCGGTCCGCTTCCAAACGAATCTGGTGTAGTTCAGGTTTGGTGCACACCACACTTATTCAAGTGAACCGCACTAACAGAGCAATCGCACCAGGGTTCGTTTTAATCGAACCAAACATGCAAAGTGTGAACACACCCTTAAAGCAACCATGCCATAATTCATCATCACATAATTTGAATTAACAGTCTCTGTTGAACCCTAGTTAAAGTGGACTAGATCCAGTCAATTTTACTCAAGATGTTTTGCTGTGAGGTGAAAGTTTCTCAAATCTGTCCTGCATGTCCCCAAAGTGTTGCTGCCCATGACCTCAATGCCATGCAGCAAACTGGGACCGCTAGATCAGCACCAACCCAGTACTGCTAATTGGACTGTTGTGGGTCGGACGGGCAGCTTCGGGATTGTTACAGGCTCTCCTGGGGAGAACAACAGCTCTGATTTATTTAGCTGTACCATGGAAATGGCGGAAAGCCTTATAATGGGGTGCACTGTATGTCATGAGGGCGGCTGAAGCAGAATTTTGGAACCAAAGAGTGTGAGAGATATTAAATCAACGAGTAGAAGGAAAAAAACTTTATAGGGTTATAGAAACTAAGTTCTCTGTGGAATATTAACCTATTAAAGATTAGCTCCTCATCGCTGAGCGGACAAAATAATCTCTGAGGGGACAAAATTGACATCACACAACTAACACATAAAACAATATTTCATTTTTCCAGAGGGTGTCCAGACAAACCAGGGTGAATAAGAGGGTGCCAATGGGTAGTCTGGGTATTACCGTAGGGGGCCAGGGGTAATTAAACAGAATGTGGCAGGAAGGTGGTCCACCCACCCAGGACGATCGGAGGACATGGAGGGAGGCAGGCGCAGCGCGCTCTCATTTCACCATGTGGTAAATGCGTGGTGTCTACAGGGCCAGCGGGAGAGAAGCCAGCAGGTTTTAAATCATCTCTTCCCATCCCTCCCCTGCCAGTTAATTGTGGAATGGGAGCTAATCTGTGGTTTGTGGAGGCTGGGGAGCTGTTAGGGAGGTCTGCAGGGGGGAAAGAGAGCCATCTGATCGGACTCACCAGCTGGACACTGCACACGTGCTGTACTTTCTTTTCCCTGATGACCAGAATAGACCAACATGAATTTCCATGCTTGTCAGGTTTAGGATTGCTAAAGCTGTGGGCCAGTTTCTGATGAGAACATGGTAGTTCAAAGGTTAATAAAAAAGGTCATCTTTAAAGTACTGTTGATCAGACTGCCAAGTTTACAAAAATACAAAGCATTAGGAATTATTTACGTCAGGTGTCTGTGATTTTACAGTGAATCCAACCTGTCTCCAAATGTTAATTTCTACACAGATTTGAGTTTAAAGGTCTGTTCACAACAAGGACAATAACTATAAAGATAACAATACATATATAGTTCTCAGTAAAGAACAGCATAGTTCACACCACAGCTATAACAATAACGGCACAGAGAAACAATATCATTGGAATCACTTTCAGAACGATTTTATCCAGCTGATGAACGATAAAAACACTGACAGCCAATCAGAATCCATCCTGCTGTAACGAGCTCGAGCATTTAAAGTGGCAGACAAGCATACGCTTAGAATAAACAGAACAATATCGTCCGCTGTTGTGGATGCTAATATATTTATCTTTATAGTTATCGTTCTTGGTGTGAACGGGCCTTAAGTCATAGTTTGTCTTTTGTTTTGTTTTTTTCATATTTAGTCAGTATTTCAACAGGTATTATTCATTTATTTTATTCATTTATTTTCTGACAAAAATGGCATTAAAATTACATTTTAGTTGATAAGAACAATCACATTTAACAAAAACATCAAAAAAAAAAAAAAAAAAAAAAACATATTGCAAAATAGTATGCTAGAATATTGTGAATTCCTTTTCCTTTAGAAATTCATTGTCTGTATTTTAGTGTGCGGTTACCAAAAAAGCATATTCACAACATGACTTAAACATTCTGACTAGCAAGAAACTTAGTTCAAGTTCACTTGTGCATTTATGTCAATTTGTATAGCTGCAAGTTATATGCATGTTACAAACTACATGTACATTTTCGTCAGTAAATTAGTTGACACTGAACCAAACACAGCACCAACATTCTTTTTTTTAGCATACAGAATTATGGTTTCATGCTCTCAGACAACAATTTTGTACACAAAACACATTATGGTTGACACAAACCATCCCTGCGTCCAATATGCGTACTTCCCTATACTTTATAATAGGCAAAAAACTGTATGTGAAATGTGTTATGGTGTGTGGGTGTATTTTGTTTTGTTTTTTTCTTGGTTGCCTTTGTACTGTCATCTTGTAGGTGGCAGAAGAGATGGGGAACACCTGTTTCAAATTAGGATGTGGAGATATAAGTGTTCCTTGTAGACGCTTACGGGAGGCGTGAGGGACACAAAATGAAGTGACATCATCTCTGGGTGGCCTAGTTGTTACCTCGCTGGAGTGGGATCTCTCGTCTGCCGTCCTATTGTTTACTTCTGCTGAGATTCTGAAGTGCGTGTCCAATGGACACTTTACTATCCCACGAGGCCATGAGAAGAGGAGTTGGGAATGGCAGTGAATGGCAAATGATGCTGAAGGTCATATGACAAAGCCAATGTACTGTACAATGTACTGGATAAGTATGCAAATAATGCAGATTTCATTCATACTACACACATTCAAGTTTGTTCCTCATCAAACATAGTACCCAGTACTACTGTATGTGATTTTGGACAAACCTCACATTTATCATCTCTGCAAGTGAACCTGTATTTAATGTAGTCTGTCCGCAACCCTTTCAGAAGCGACTTGCGACCCATTTTTGCGTGGTGACCCATCGCTAATTGACATAAATACTGCAAGTAAATGCGGGCATTCATAACAATATCTGAAGCATGAGAAAGGATGATTCAGTGAAGAACACCAGATGGCATTTTAATTGTTTTCCTCTGATCCCTACTACATTCAGTCATTCTTACATAACAAGAGATCAGGCAGCAAAAGGCAAACCTGAGTCATCAAATTGTTGAAGCTCTCTTTAAAGAGATAAATAGCCTCAACTAGCTACGAGGGACATGACTGCCCTGTAAATGTTGCTAGATAGAAAATTTGTTGCACAAAGATGTGCCTAAGAGACTTAACAGCCTAAATAAAGTGATCCTAATCTTAGCCAACATCGACTTAGGAGATTTGTCGGTGCTAGTAGTGCTACAAAAGGAACAAATGGACATTTTCCTGTTTCTGTGCTAATTTCCACTATGGCTGTTCTGCTCTGCATCATAAGCTCTAAATTGCCTCTTGCCCTTGATCTAAGACCAGCTTTCAGAATCTTGCCCATGTGCGAGAACCTGCAAATCTTGAAACCTATTCACACTGAGTTAGCACATGCATCTTGGTCTGATTGTTTAGCGATCAGATAAGGGTAACACCATGTATTGAAGCAATCCAGAATGCAATCCGATTGCTCAGACTGCATGAGGAGGTAGTTTGGGATGCATTAAAAGAGAGGCAAATGGTAAATGGACAAGTGTGAAGGTGAAAACAGGCATCGTGCACCTACTGTAGTGCTGGTCACAACCATAAGAGGGCAATGGAGATGCAGCACGGCTCTTTTAGGAGATCCAGTGAAGCCTCACCTTGTGGTGGAACTGTTGACACTGGCGGCGGAACTGATGGTGCTAAGAGGGAAAGCCTCGGTTAGCAGATAGTATTTTCTCCGGTGTTCTCCACACTCTGCAGACTCCTGTGTTAATCAGACATGTAAACAGATTCTTATTATCTCACCTCAGGGTCTCATCTCTTTCCTTCAGAGGTATTAGAAGAGAAAAAGAAATAAATACACCCACGCCTGCTTGAGTAAAGACAAGATGAGAGGTGACGAGGAGAGAAAAAAAGCAGCAGCAGCTTATGAATTCTTAAAATACTTAATTAAGTACTTGAGGCATATAGCAAACTCATGTTATTTAGCTTTGAATGTAATCTCTGCTTCTCTCTATATGCAATCCTCCTCCTTTATGTGTTCTGTGTGTGTGTGGGGGGGGGGGAGTTCGTTGTTCTAGGTGATTTAAAGAGATGAGACAGACACTCTCAGACTCTGTGGAGATTGAAGGTTGTGTGTGTTTGTGTGTAGTGTGTGTATGTGCCACACAATGGCCTCCAGAGGAACAGATCCAAAACACACTAAACTATAAAGATCCATAAATCAGAACAGGCTTCAGAAAAAAGCTGTCAGGGCTGGTACATAACAAAAATAGTTTCCTCCGTTAGTAGGGCAGCTGACAATGAATGAGGCATTCACTATGTGCTGGGAGTCTAGATAGACACTGGCCACATGCCTAAGCTGAGATGTCCGAGACATTTGGACATATAGTTGCGATTAATGTGTGCATGTAATGTGCATATATACATATATACTAATATATATATATATAGCTCTGGAAAAAATTAAGAGACCACTTAACATTGATTTCTCAATGTTAAGTGGTCTCTTAATTTTTCCCATAGCTGTATATATATATATTAGTGCTGGGGAAAAATTAATCGTGATTAATCACATCCAAAATAAAAGTTTGTGTTTGTGTTTACTGTGTATAATTATTATGTATATATAAATACACACACATGCATGTATATTTTAAGAAATTTAAGAAATATTTGCATGTATATACTGTATATATAATTTATCTTATATATAAATATAATATTTTATAAAAATATAACATTTTTCTTAAATATATACATGCATGTGTGTGTATTTATATATACATAATTATACACAAACTTTTATTTTGGATGTGATTAATCACAATTCATTTTTCCCCAGCACTAATATAATAGGCTAATTCACAACTGAATGTGATGAGATAAGAGTTTTCAACTTATTAAACACACGAATAAGAGTGAATGTGTGCATATTTTAAAATAAAAAATTTTATTTGCAAATATTGATGATTATTTAATCTAAAATTACAATATCATACTATTTCCTACCTACCTACCTTCCTTTCTTCTTTCACAAACGTCCACTGAAGGCAATTTTGATGAACCCAAATGCAGTTTTATTTACAAAACAATCCATGAAACCAACACAAAATGAATAAAAGACTTGGCAAAGCTAAACATGGCATGACTTGATTTGAAGCGTGAACTAAACTTGAACAAACATAAACTCAGGAACAATGGGTTGCCCGAATAAAGCAAGACAAAAGACAACGGTAACACAAGGACTATTTATACAAGAAGACTAATGACTAACAAGAAACACCTGTGAAACAATCAAGACGATCAACCAATCAGAACATGACACATAAAACAAGGGAATCACAAGACATGGGCTGCGTTCAGCCCTGACAAAACATTGCAAAACGTTTTTTTAAACGGAAACGGTGGGGCATTGTACACCCTGTTCTGATGACGCAAGAGTTGCAACTATGGCAGCTGAGAAGGCCATTCTTTGTGTTCTTTTTGAAGAATTTTCAGGCCTGATGAAATTGGTATAAATATGTGTTTAATACTGCAAAATACGCTCGATGTCACAATCATTGCCCTTGCCGTCCAGAATAAAAGAGAACATCCCAATTGAGTGAAGGGATTTGTGGAAACTGTGGTTCCTAATTATTGTGATCCAACATTTGCCTCGCATTTCAGTGTAGCGTCTGGAGTCTGTTTTGGATCAAGATGAGTCGGTTCTGCTCTAAGTGTCAGAAAGCTTTTAGCTTTAGACGTTTGCATATAAATTAAATGTCCTGGCACTGAGGAGTCTGAACTAAATTGCTCCGTTGTCACTTCTATGGCTTGGCCGAGACCAAGCAGACCACCCCTATAAGAGTTCAAAGGGGGACACAATATCTCCCCGTTATCAACACATGTCCCCCCCCCAACCCCCCCCAACCCCCCCCCCCCCCCCCCCCCCTTCCACTCAGACAGAGAGTGGCCTGGACCCACTGAGACTCAATCCAATACACAGCGCTAACATTCTCCTAATTTCCCTTATAATTAAACTATTTCAGAATGTATATGAAATATTCCTATGTGTATGCATGTTCCCTACGTTCTACCCTACAAAGTACGTGTGTATGTGATGTTAAAGTCATTTTAAATTCTTGTATTAATCTGTAAAGGATGTATTTCTGCTTCTATACCTGCAAATCAAAGCTTGATTGGTATCTGAATATTCACCGCTCTGTTTCCTAACCAACGATGCACAGTATGTGATTGTGAGATACATCATGAGTTGTTTAGCCCCTTTGGAGTAAAATTGTACTAATTCTGAAATCCTCATATAGACATACCATTGGGCCATAAAACTAAGACAAAGGGACCTTCTCCCACCTAAAGTCCACACCTATGATTGGCCATTACAGGAAAGATGGGCGTATGTTAATGAGCCTTAAAAGACAAAGGACAGGCCTCCTCGATCTCTCTCTTCCCCTTCTTCGCACCTTCCTCCCATCATCTCAACTCGGCTCGTCCCCTTGCCAGGCGGCTTCGGCCCTGGCTTGGTGGCTCAGTCACGTTGGTTGGTTCCTTTGAAGTCGTCACGCTCCGCGACTCAGTCCCTGGCCACAGGCGGCCAGGCGTACAGGCAACACGCGCCATCTCAGCGCTCAGTCATCTTCAAAACTCCGACAAGACGATCTTCTTTTCCTCCCTGTTTCGGCAACATTCGCTCTCAGGCTACCTTCAAACTTCCCGCGGATCGGAAACCCCGCGAAAGAGAGAGAAGCTCCCGCGCAAAGAACGCTTTGAGAAGCCTCGCACGCATCCTCTTATACTCAGCACAAAGAAATCCATGCAAGTATAAATTCTATCGAGCTTTAGAGGCGATTAAGATTGATGCCCCTGTTTAAGGTGATATTCCTTTGCTGACTCTCTCGGGTTACTTGCTTGTGAAATTGCCATCCTTGATCTTTCTTTTTTTCTTTCTTCCTTTCTTTCTTTCTCTCTTTTGTTACTTTTCGTTATTCTGTATATACATGTATTCTTTATTTAGCTAGTCGTATGTATTCTTAGTATCAATTATTAAAACCATTGTATCCACGTTTGGTTGTCATTGTTGCCGCTCACAGAACATAGTCACTTTAATGTTCAGATCTAGCTACGAGCTCTCATAAGTATCTTTGAATACTTTAATTAATATCCTAATAGTTCGGAAAGTTTTATTCTTTGTGGCCAGAAGGATAACCTTCCCGAAGATTTGATAAAGAATAAAATTTCATGAGAGTTGATAAAAGATTGTACTGTTCATTCGTTAAACGAACGGATGAATTTTGAATGAATTCTTTAAAGGTTATTCTGTAATGATTTAATATATATATTCGTAGTTAATTGCAATCCATTGTTGTTAACCATGTATATATTGCATAAATACCTAGGTTAGGTATTTCCCTTTTGGGTGATTTGGAGATTTATAATTTAATCATAACCCGTTACGATTTATTATAAATAATTAAATATTAATACCCATAATTCCCTATTGAGCTAATTTTAATTTAATAACATCTGTAGCCGAGTCGTTACATCAGGATGAAAAGACAAACATTTCAGGTGAAGGATAATCCACTTCTTACTGCCGAGACTGTGTTATGATCTATATGACCTTATTATTTTTATTGTGAGTATCAGGCTTATCATTATTGCTGATCACTGTTGTTGTGCCATGATATTGTAATATTTACCATTATATAATCAGAGGAATATAGAAAAGTTTATGAAAGTGTCACTCCACAATACAATAGCAAAATATATAAATATGTATAGTATTTTCATGTTACATTAATCAGTGTCTCTTTAATACCGCGTAGTTTATATACATGTTGCTGCTGATTGGGCTGACATTTTTGACACACCCACCAAACAAGAGAAAACGTGTTTCAAACCCCGTTGCACACCGTTTCCAGAAAACATGTGGTTCAACCCGGAAACCGTAGCAAAACGTTGCACACCGGTTTGAGCTGGAACATGCCCCAGATCACATGACGGAAAGGGAATCACCAGGAAACAAGACCATAACTAAACTTTAAAATAAAAGACCTGAAAACAAGAACATGAAATTAAACCAAAAACAGACATGACATCTTCCTTCCTTCATGTAACTCATTCATGTAATTTCATTTAACGATTCTATATATTAAACAATGAAGGGAATACACCCCATCCCCCACCCACACACATAAAGTACACAATAAGGGTGTGTTCGAAGCTGAATAGCACCTAACAAATAATCAATTGTAACAAATTAATATAATGCAATTAATATAATATAATCAGTGTTGGGGGTAACGTATTACAAGTAACTTGAGTTATGTAATCAGATTACTTTTTTCAAGTAACTAGTAAAGTAATGCATTACTTTTAAATTTACAACAAAATATCTGAGTTATTATTTCAAATAAGTAATGCAAGTTACATTGTTTTTTCATTTATTAACTGACACTTCTCCTGTCCAAATCAAGAGTAAGTGCAGAGGCTTTGTGTGCACTGTGAGAACATGATGGTTATTGTAGTTTTAGAATAAGTGTCAGCAGGCATTTTCTCATCTCACTTGCAAAAAAAAAAAACAAAAACAAAAAAAAAACAGATTCAGTATTACTTAAAATGAATAAAAACAGTGAAATGCAATCTCAGAATATCACGCAAACCTGCAGTAACTAAATTAAAATACACAAATATACTTTATGTACTTAATCTCACTTTATTAACCAATGTCATTGCTGCCGACCTTCTGTGATCCACTTCAACCATACTAATAAGCAAAAATGACTTTAACATCACATTTGTGAATCTTTTTTTTTTATTTTTTTTTATTTTTTTATAATTATTGCTGAAGTAAGCGTGTTGAACTTTCTTCTCCTGCATCCTATTCTTCTTCAATCCAGAATGGCTGATCAGCTCAAAAGTTTTTTCAATTGCACCCTCTGTACAAGTGTGAATTTGCATTTCTTTCATTTTATTCATTTCACTTTTGGTGTGAAAGAGCCTTTATATTTGCCAAAAATAGCATTTTTTTGTTGTTATTAAAAAAACAAACAAGCAAGCCCAGCCCAGGTGAGAAAAAGTAACGCAAAAGTAATGTAAAGCATTACTTTCCATAAAAAGTAACTAAGTAACGCAATTAGTTACTTTTTTAGGGAGTAACGTAATATTGTAATGCATTACTTTTAAAAGTATCCCCAACACTGAATATAATATAGTATAATATAATATAATATAATATAATATTTAACAATCACTCAAACAAAAAAATTAATACAAATGGTTTACTTAGTAGTCAGTAGTCTTCCCCAACACAATGTATTGCTAAGCATAAAATCGTTCGAAGTGGAGATGAGACCAAATGAAGTGGAGATGAGACCTCTGATACTAAGCACTTCCCTAGAAAAGAAAATGAAACCATGGAGGCAAAGCTCAACTTACAATTAGCAGCACTCATAGGTTTGACCTCTGTCTATTTACATTCGGCCCTGCAACTATAAGAAAATCCTTTACATTAAGGACACAGTAGGTAAGGAAAGGTGAAGGAGAAAAAGACAGACATGCACTCGTACACACACACTAAGTTATAATGCCAAGGAGGTCTCTAATATCTGGAGAAAGCCATCCGTTAGCATTCCCATTCATCACAATTGCAATTGCTTTGCTGGCAAATGGCCATATTTGAAAAATTTTACTCACACACAGACACACACTCCTACTGTACTATAATATAGTGTGAATGAATGAATGAATGAATGCAAATGTATTTTGCTTGCAAAAATATGGTCAGAAAGAATGCACAAATACTTTTAGATGTACAATTTGAAGAAAAAGATGAAACATGGCCTTGAATATACAATGATTTTTGCAGGCAGATGGTGTACTTATGGCACCTACCAGCAGGGAATAACTAGGCCATGCAAAACCAGCCAAACCTTGACCCCTTGGATAATACCCACACCTCCAGATAGAAAAAGAGAGACAGCAGTACGTAAGTGCACCATTATCACACCGTTTGTGGAAAAGAGCCAAGGCCTCATTCCCCATTGCTGGCTTACACTGAAATAAACTTGCTGATTTATGTGATTGCTTAAGGAAACCATAAATTAAAAACTACTTAGGATTAGAAAAGACATATTGCCCAAATGTGATTATGTACTGTTGTGCATACTAAGATATTGAGCCAGCAGAAGTGAAAACGTCAATTCAGTGCTTAATTGCTGTTTGTCCAGAGTTCCGGTCGCTAATAAATGCCCCTGCTTTAGAGGAGTGAGCAGCTCCACTTTCTGTAACAAGGCTACATTTTAAAAGCAAACATCTTGAAGTTTACATCTTCATGTTCACTAGAGTTACTCGACCACTAGCTAAGAGGGAGTGGATGAAAATGAATGAAGAGAGTGCATAAGAGTCCATAAGAGGGAGCATTTTTACTCAGACATACAGCAAAGCAGCAGGCTGAAGCATATGTACAAGTGCTAAGGAGAGATAACTGAAAGAATTTTAAATATCCTTCAATTTAGCATCCGTACTTTCGAATTTACAAGCACATTTATATTTCTGACAAGCGCCAAAGAAGCAGCCAAGATGCACAATTACCGTGAGTTTTTAACTGAATGGGTTCCAAGTAATTCTTCTGGCTGGAAGGATTGTGAACGGGAAATTTGTAGGAACTAATTTTTTACACGCCTTACTGTGGCTGTGTTTTAAGGGCTGTGGGGTGTGAATGCTCTCTGGCTCCATGGTGATACAAGGGAAGACTCCAACTGCGAGTTGATTAGTACTCGCATGTGAATGAAGTCTAATTAAACCCAAGAAACATCACGGACTGGCTCATTGAACCACAGACGCCCATATTAAAATGCAACCACTCTTTTTATTTGATGGATATGTTTATCAAATTTTCAGATAAATTGGCCACAATACATCTTGGCGCCGAAATAAAGAATGTTAATTAAAGACTATGTTGCAATTTCAATTATTCATCACAGTGCTGTGTTTGTTTTTAATCTTCTCTTGCTTGATCAGAACTTGTGTTGCTTGGCAATGTGAACCACTGCTAAATCAATTAATATGACAAAGAATGAGCTACATGGGGAAGGAACTTCAGGGAAGGAATATTTATCTCTGAGTGGGAAATAATTATAGAAAAGTCGCTTAGAAAAGCTTTTCATTTATTTTTTTTCCCATGAAGTTTTAGGTGTTTTATTTTTGATGTATCATTTTCAAAGGTCTGCACTGCTACATATGTGACATAATATGCTGATATATGATAAAAATTAATTAGATCCTGTAATCATCTTGACAAAATTGGTAACATCTGTATGCTCATTTGCATCTAGTATCTGGCCTAGGAATACATATACGGATAAAATGGTGTACATTTTGTATAGGCTACTTATGTAAATGCATTTTTAGTCACTTTGGATAAAAGCATCTACCAAATGCATAAATGTAATGCATATTTACATATGACATGTTTGAAGTAAGTAGCACAAAAAGTTACTTCTAAAAAGTGACCTGATTACATAATGCACATTGCTTGTGGCCAACCTGCTGATGACTACAATTTTTTGGGGTAGACATTCTAACTTATCCTCTTGAAAGTCCACACATGCTCACTGAATGCATTAAGAGCTAACCCATATCCACAGATATTGGTGATAGGTGGTGATACTCTTTTTCTGTGAGTGAGATTTTACTGAAGAGTAAACTACAAGATCATCATAAAGAATAAGCACTAATGATATGAGCATGCACTGTAAACCTGCCGTATATGTCTACCTTCTCCTAAATTACAATACATTACTAACAATGAGCAATTATTTTTTTTACAGTATTTATTAAACTTTGTGAATATTAGTTATAAAATACAACAAAATAAAATGATACACATAATACAGTACATAAAATACAATACAATTACAACTGTTCATTGTTAGCTGCCGTATACAACTTTTGGGTAACACTTTAGTTTAGGGTCCAATTCTCACTATTAACTAGTTGCTTATTAGCATGTATATTACTGGGATATTGGCTGTTTATTAGTATTTATAAAGCACATATTAATGCCTTATTCTGCATGACCTTATTCTACATCCCTTAATCCTACCCATTATCTAAACTTAACAACTTACTAACTATTAATAAGCAGAAATTAGGAGTTTATTGAGGCAAAAGTTGTAGTTAATAGTTAGTGGTCCCTAATTGGACCCTAAAATAAAGTGTGACTAACTTTTGTTTTAATTATGTATTAGTCAGTGTTGAAATGAACGCAAACTAAGATTAATAAGTGCTTTAGAATTATTTTTCATTGTTAGTGTATAGTGTATGTTAACTGATGTAGTTAAATAATGGTGTTTTGGAGAAAATAATTCATGTGATTTACCCCCCACTTTCAATTCTTTTACTTCAATGAAAGGTTCGATTTTTTTTTTTTTTTAATGAAAGATCAAAAGGATAAACAATGCAGATTTATTTTTACAGCCATCTTTGCTCATATTTACCAGGGGTGAAGTCTTGTATGTCCAAAACCGCTACTTTTCGGGAAAATGGAATAAACACTGTATTGAACAAATGCTAGACTAATACTGCCTTCACGTGCTATCAGAATTATCGTAAATACGAGTTTCCGAGGTAAAAATTGCACATGAATGCCCTCTGATGTCGTGTTTACCACTGGGAAATTCGGAAATTATTTTGATACCCAAATTCCCGAGATGGGCGTGACATAAACTTTAAACATGGTGGCGGGGTGAACTACTGCTGTGACAGGCATGATTTATTAGTTACGATTTCTGAAGTGGGAATTATGAAATTTCCGATAGCACGTGAAGGCAGCATAAGACACACTTTTCTGCTCCTCAAATACATAAACAATTAGCCTTTATATAGTCCTATAGTGTTTGTTGAGTAAAGAAAATGCTGTACTTATTCAGACAATCAGTTCTTTATTTACCTTTGCATTGCAAACAAGCAGAGACAGTCCAAAATGTGTGCGACACTTCATTCTACATTGAGGCAGATGGAGTTATGAGGCTTTACTGACAGTTTGAGGATCCAATGGAGTTACAGTGGGGAGAACAAGTATTTGATACACTGCTGATTTTGCAGGTTTGCCCACTTACAAAGCATGTAGAAGTCTGTAATTTTTATCATAGGTACACTTCAACTGTGAGAGACGGAATCTAAAACAAAAATCCAGAAAATCACATTGTATGATTTTTAAGTAATTAATTTGCATTTTATTGCATGACATAAGTATTTGATACATCAGAAAAGCAGAACTTAATATTTGGTACAGAAACCTTTGTTTGCAATTACAGAGATCATACGTTTCCTGTAGTTCTTGACCAGGTTTGCAAACACTGCAGCAGGGATTTTGGCCCACTCCTCCATACAGACCTTCTTCAGATCCTTCAGGTTTCAGGGCTGTCGCTGGGAAATATGGACTGTCAGCTCCCTCAAAAGATTTTCTATTGGGTTCAGGTCTGGAGACTGGCTAGGCCACTCCAGGACCTTGAGATGCTTCTTACGGAGCCACTCCTTAGTTGCCCTGGCTGTGTGTTTCGGGACGTTGCCATGCTGGAAGACCCAGCCACGACCCATCTTCAGTGCTCTTACTGAGGGAAGGAGGTTGTTGGCCAAGATTTCACGATACATGGCCCCATCCATCCTCCGCTCAATACGGTGCAGTCGTCCTGTCCCCTTTGCAGAAAAGCATCCCCAAAGAATGATGTTTCCAACTCCATGCTTCACGGTTGGGATGGTGTTCTTGGGGTTGTACTCATCCTTCTTCTTCCTCCAAACACGGCGAGTGGAGTTTAGACCAAAAAGCTCTATTTTTGTATACCTTCTCCCATTCCTCCTCTGGATCATCCAGATGGTCATTGGCAAACTTCAGACGGGCCTGGACATGCACTGGCTTGAGCAGGGGGACCTTGCGTGCACTGCAGGATTTTAATCCATGACGGCGTAGAGTGTTACTAATGGTTTTCTTTGAGACTGTGGTCCCAGCTCTCTTCAGGTCATTGACCAGGTCCTGCCGTGTAGTTCTGGGCTGATCCCTCACCTTCCTCATGATCATTGATGCCCCACGAGGTGAGATCTTGCATGGTGCCCCAGACCGAGGGAGATTGACCGTCATCTTGAACTTCTTCCATTTTCTAATAATTGCGCCAACAGTTGTTGCCTTCTCACCAAGCTGCTTGCCTATTGTCCTGTAGCCCATCCCAGCCTTGTGCAGATCTACAATTTTATCCCTGATGTCCTTACACAGCTCTCTGGTCTTGGCCATTGTGGAGAGGTTGGAGTCTGTTTGATTGAGTGTGTGGACAGGTGTCTTTTATACAGGTAACGAGTTCAAACAGGTGCAGTTAATACAGGTAATGAGTGGAGAACAGGAGGGCTTCTTAAAGAAAAACTAACAGGTCTGTGAGAGCCGGAATTCTTACTGGTTGGTAGGTGATCAAATACTTATGTCATGCAATAAAATGCAAATTTATTTTTTTTAAATCATACAATGTGATTTTCTGGATTTTTGTTTTAGATTCCGTCTCTCACAGTTGAAGTGTACCTATGATAAAAATTACAGACCTCTACATGCTTTGTAAGTAGGAAAACCTGCAAAATCAGCAGTGTATCAAATACTTGTTCTCCCCACTGTACGAGGTTTAGTCACAAGCTCTTTTAAATACTTTTCATTGGTTAAATATTTGCAAAAAACACAGACATACATAAAGGATGACCAATAGTAATGAATTAGGGGGAAAAAAGGTGATATATGGAAATGCAAGGTTTCTGCCCGTCCACAATGCTATAAATAACGATCCTACTGAAACCCTCACAAACAGTATAAAGTAAAATGCAACACCCAAGTTCTAGCACTTTAATGCACCATAACCATAACATGTCAGCAACATGAATGAAAAAAAGAAGATATATTTATGAAAATGCAACATACTTTTACCATAATGCATTTTACAGATGCTTTTATCTGCAATTTATGGTACACATTTTGTCAGTTTTGTGTATTCAAACTCATGACCTTGGTAGCATAATGCTTTCTAGATTATATGCTATAAAATGTTTGTTGGGTTCAAACCAGTGGAAAGTGCTTTACCACTTTGTTATGCTACTATTTTACTGAGAAAGTGCACAGATTACTCCCAGCTCTGTGTGTATAAGGGCTTTTTCCACGGTTTCTGACTGAACCGGTGTGAAGGTGAGAGCGATAAAAGATGGAAGGCTGCTGTTACCCAGACTCTATCTGTCAGCGCTGATAACAGACATAAGACTGCTGTGTCCATCTGAGCATGGAGACAGAGAAAAGAGAATGTTAGCACGCCAGAGAGAAACAGAGGAAGTAAAAGAGTGGAATATTCCAGAAAGACTTGCTGCTGTCTGCTAGGAATCTGTGTAGCAGCACAGGGGAAAGCAGTAGATACTGAGGCCGCTCTCTCACTCTCATGCATGACTTTGGTTACTAATAAACCCATTTAGTCAACCCTCCACAATCTATAGCAATTCCACACAGTCATATCTTTGTGTATAGATTAGAAATGGGTGGTAGAGTTAGAGACGGATGTGTGCATTTATGATGAATGATTAAGGTTTTGTTTATCTCTGTCTGTGTACATGGCAGAATACACAAAAATAATAGACATAGGTATCTATATGTCCAACTCTGGTATACAAATACTTCAAATTAAATAAATGAAATTTAAATATTTTTTAAACAAACAAACAAGCAAATTGATCGATTGACCAACCAACCAACCAACCAGTCAAACTCATGGAAATCTTTTCAAACTCTGCGAAGCAAAAATTGGGTACTTCCATGCCCAACCCTGGTATAAAAATGTTGCAAATGAAATAAATAAAATTTAAATAAATCCATTTTGTTGAACAAACAAACATATTATATGCATAGAAAGAAAGAAAGAAAGAAAGAAAGAAAGAAGGAAAGAAAGAGTCAGGCCATGAAAAACATCACTCTGCAAAGCAATCTTTCATTTCAAAAATTAATGTTCTACTGTATATACCCTGAAAAAGTTCACATCTGATTAAGTAGCAAACTTTACTAGTTTAGTAATGGTTAATGAAATTAATTAATGGTTAATAATTATATGATATGTTGATAATTGAATCCCATGTATTAATATTTGCTAAGAAAATAATAAAATCTATCAGAAGGAGACATAAAGGCTGTTTTTCCCAGGACACATTTGCATATTCCGTTTTTAGTATTTAATTGTCCTTCTAGGTACACATGCGTCAGATGGATGTGTTTAACCATTATGTCACATTGTGCTATTTTGTCAGCTCCTCGGACACAAATCGTATGCTCTAAATGATATCTATAATCAGCTCATTACCTCACGAGGAAACATTTCATGTGCATTTGGATGTTCATTTACCTCAGAGCCTTTGAATGGGTCGGTTGTTTCTGTTTTTGCTGAAAACAAACAGACGTTAATTATATTTCCACCTACTGAACTTCTCATCCAATGCCAGTTCATCAATCTCTGGTGCTAGATGCACATTTGTGTCTTCGTCTGTGTTTTTAAATGCCATCTTTCCAAAATGTGGACAACAGCCTGACGCAGGATGCATGGTAATGCAAGGTGCAGCTCCTCACCATAATCCATCTCATACTCTGTGAGATATCTGCACACACACAGAGGCATAGCGGAAGGGAACTAAAAAAAAATGCTTATTCTAAAAGACATTAATGAACAAACTATTGCTATGCTTGCAGAAAAGCCGACCCAAA
Organism: Coreius guichenoti; assembly: GCA_039654105.1. Lineage (NCBI taxonomy): Eukaryota > Metazoa > Chordata > Actinopteri > Cypriniformes > Gobionidae > Coreius > Coreius guichenoti. The sequence continues at coordinate 14,075,614 of CM077170.1, forward strand.
AATAATTCTTAGGCATTAGCGTAGCGTTGTAGTGGCTTATCCATACATCTTGTTCTCAAGAGGCACATTTGTGGAATCATAAATAGACAAATAAAATGACGATGCCCAGAATTTTTTTTCCTGAAGTTCTCCAAGGTGAGCTAGCAGATATAGTGCCATTAGCCAAAGCTAACACTAAGCAGGCCTCAGACTTGCCAACAGGCAAAAGCAACAGAAATCTGATTGGAGACAGCCAGCAGGATGAGCAACTCCCAGAAAGAGGATCTTTTCAAACAACGATTATTTCACACTTCTAGAAGAGCAACTATGAAGATAGGTGGTGGAAGATAAGTGGCCAATTGACCACAGTTTTAAACCATGAAGTGAACGTCCTGAGCATCATCACATTTCGATAAGCCGCAGGCCAATCCGCCTCTCCACTGCGCAAGAACCTCAAGGGAGACACTAGACTCCAAACGAATAGCCTGTCACTTATATAATAACCTGAAATAAGTAGCAGATTGGTTGAAACAGCATTAGCGCCTGAACACTTCAGATTAGATGCAATATTGCCTTTGTCCTCGCACCGTTTATGGTCATTTTAACTCATTTGTTAGTATAAATCAAACCAACGGTCCTCTGGGTGTAGAAGCTGTGGGCAGGGAATCCTAATTTTTACATCTTCATTTTTTCTTCTCATCTCATCAATTTATTTTTTCTCCTTTTATCCACTTTATCAATAAAACAGCAGAGGAGAGAAGTGATATGTAATGTTTATACACTTATTTTTTGTACGTTTAGATATATGATGTTTCTAAAATTATTAATGTAAAATTACATTTTATACTTAGTTATATTTGAGCCATATATAAATAATGTAACGAGGTATGTTGTTTAGGGAAGAAGGAGGCGTGAACTGGCGAACGTTTAAACACTTTAATATATCAAAATAAACTAACAACAAAAAGAAAGTTTTGGAAGACTGCTGCACACACATAAACAAAACATAATGTAAAATAGACCAGGCCTGGTCCTCTCTCGTCCTTTACTGTCGTCGCTCCTCCTTTTATGCTTCTGAAGGTCCTCCGTGAGAAACTCAAGACTGGTGCGGCACGCAGGTGGCGCTCATTATCAATCATGCCCTCAGCCTTGTCCTGCTTGCCACATATATATATATATAAGATTGGGTAAAGTGATGTAATCCTTCTTAATTGAATACAGCACCAGAAATCAAAGAGAACAGAAAGAAACCATTATAATGTCAAAGTAGGCAAATGCATTAAAGAAATGTGATGGCTGTTAACATATTTAGGTAATCTTATTGATTAAACACAATAGAGTCAACATATTAAATCCAGGAATATATTGTTATATGAACCTATAAAGGATTTGTAAACATCTGGACATCTCTAAAGTTGTTCATACATTTTGAATTTTAGATGCTGTAACTAAATATGTTAATAATTAACTATTCACACTTTATGTATGAATGCCTATGATTAACAATGAGATCACACTCATTCTGTTTTCCACAGAATAAAGAAAAGTCTTACAGGTTTGGAATGACATGAGGTTGAGTAAAAACACATCATGACGTGATACATCTTATAATTTAATGGCTGGAAAGTGGTCAAGTTTCAGACTGGACCTCTCCCAATTTACCATATCATGAGCCAACCCCAAATATGACCGACCCTTCCAACAGCGCGAGAATATTTTTACAAACGACCAGAGCCATTCGGTTATTAAATATGTATGCTTTAGAACATAGCTCCAAACTAGATTTGGACTCATTTGCAGAACTCATTTGCCTAGACTCAGTAGCTCAACCATTTGGAATTTCTTTCGCCCGTTTCACTCTAAAGAAAAGTTTGGAATGAGTAGATGTTGGGGGAATAAAAGCTTGAGAAACTATGGCTGAATTCAGCGGCAGCACCCCATGAGTCCACGTAATGAGTTGCAGTTTCCAGAGTACCATCGCAACAAGAGGTAAATAGCATAATTTGGATTGGAAGTATTACAAGTCTAAGGCCATTCTGAAGCAAATGGCCACACACAGTAAAAGTGACAGAGAGTGAAAAGAAAGGAGATTGGGAATGAAGGACAAGCGATGGCTCACACATGGATTTGACAAGAGAATGTACAGGAAAAAATACAAAGAAAAGACAAGCAGTATGTCTAAAGCTCAGCAGGAGATGGGCTGCAATTTCAGTCTTCTCTTTTTGCTTTAATAGACCTGTAATCAGTCTAAATCCAGCACTGTCGCTCTGCAGGCATCCCACGGACTGTGTTTATGCGCACTTGCGTCCGTTTGCCTTTGTGTTGTTTTGGACTATAGGATGCCATGGTTATGTTTGAGCACAACAGGATGTAACTGCATTCATTTTCAATCTGTCTTGTTCTTCAAAAAGTCCACAGTTTGGTACCTTACCTTGTATGTTTTGCTCGTTCCCCCCTTTCCCATTGTCTGTTCTCCTTCTCTTATCATTGGTGGATATATTTAGAATAATAAATAGGTACTGAAGGTCAACTCATCCACTGCTAAAGGCATCAACTCTCTCTTTCTCTGTAAATAATATTTATTACAGGAACTAAATTACTGTTTTTATACTTTTTTTAATATCAATCAAGCATTTATAATCAAGTTAGGCTAATTAAACTGTACTTGATATTTCACATTTTGGAATGATAACCAAAATACTGTATATTTATTTTGCTTCAAAAAATCTGATTTAAGATTAATAAGTGCTAATAACACAAGATGATTAAGTACAAAAATTATGCTGTGTGGAAAACCCATAAACACATGCACTTACACAAATTAATTTTGCATTCTTGGTCAATAAAAGTAATGTACACTACCATTCAAAAGTTTGGGGTCGGGAATGTGTGTGTATATATACACCAATCAGGCATAACATGATGACCAATGACAGGTGAAGTGAATAACACTGATTATCTCTTCATCACGGCACCTGTTAGTGGGTGGGATATATTAGGCAGCAAGTGAACATTTTGTCCTCAAAGTTGATGTGTTAGAAGCAGGAAAAATGGGCAAGCGTAAGGATTTGAGCGAGTTTGACAAAGGGCCAAATTGTGATGGCTAGAATGACTGGGTCAGAGCATCTCCAAAACTGCAGTGGGGTGTTCCCGGTCTGCAGTATCTGTCTGTCTGTCTGTCTGTCTGTCTATCTATCTATCTATCTATCTAATCAAAAGTGGTCCAAGGAAGGAACAGTGGTGAACTGGCGACAGGGCTCATTGATGCACGTGGGGAGCGAAGGCTGGCCCGTGTGGTCCGATCAAACAGACAAGCTACTGTAGCTTAAATTGCTCAAGATGCTGGTTCTGAAAGGTGTCATGAATACCCAGTGCATCACAGTTTGCTGCGCATGGGGCTGCATAGCCGCAGACCAGTCAGGGTGCCCATGCTGACCCCTGTCCACCGCCGAAAGCGCCAACAGTGGGCATGTGAGCATCAGAACTGGACCACAGAGCAATGGAAGAAGGTGGCCTGGTTTGATGAATCACATTTTCTTTTACATCAGGTGGATGGCCGGGTGCGTGTGCGTCGCTTACCTGGGGAACACATGGCACCAGGATGCACTATGGGAAGAAGGCAAGCCGGCGGAGGCAGTGTGATGCTTTGGGCAATGTTCTGCTGGGAAACCATGGGTCCTGCCATCCATGTGGATGTTACTTTGACACGTACCACCTACCTAAGCATTGTTGCAGACCATGTACACCCTTTCATGGAAACGGTATTCCCGGGTGGCTGTGGCCTCTTTCAGCAGGATAATGCGCCCTGCCACAAAGCAAAAATGATTCAGGAATGGTTTGGGGAGCACAACAATGAGTTTGAGGTGTTGACTTGGCCTCCAAATTCCCTAGATCTCAATCCAATCGAGCATCTGTGGGACATGCTGAACAAACAAGTCCGATCCATGGAGGCCACACCTCACAACTTAAAGGACTTAAAGATATATATATATATATATTTATTTATCAAAACTTTGACAATTTCCGTGACATTCCGCGTTATGCAGTAAATTCCGTTTTTATGACTGGATTCCGTCTGCGTTTGAATCGCGGAAATGAATCCTTATGAAAGTTATTTAGTCAAGAGTAGTGAGCGAATTTTTTTTTTTTTTTTTTTTTGGTCTTTTGTTGTTTGATTTACATTAAAACACAGACAGCAGCGCAGCAGGAATATTACATTATAATCTTGGATTATGCAACAGACATTATACAGCTCAGTGCCTTCACGGAGTTAATTAATAAACCATCAGTTTGTTATATCGGCCTTTTTCATGCTATAGCTGATATGCGATGGTTGTAAATTGATCAAAAATCGGCCGATAAATATCGGTGGCCGATACATCGGTGCATCTCTAATATTAATATATTAATAACTGTTTTTGAACATGGATAATAATAAGAAATGTTTCTTGAGCACCAATCAGCATATTAGAATGACTTCTGAAGGATCATGTGACACTGAAGACTGGAGTAATGGCTACTGTAAATTCAGCTTGTTTTAAATATATTAAGATAAATAGAAAGTGTAATATTTATTTTACAATATTACTTCTTTCAAAAAAATTTTTTACCCGTCCTAAACTTTATATATTTAGATATTTTACAAAATTGCCGTTTTACCATTTGAGGAGAATCAAATTTGTTCAATGACTGACCCAATATTAAATATAAATAGGTTTTAGCCAATTCAACTGAAATTCAAAACAATTATTATTTTAACTGCAAATGTCTTTGATAATTTTGATACTGATGACACAAATTTTGAGATGCATCATTACTTATTTAATTAGGGAAACAAGCAAATTCAATGTATTAGGCTTTACAGTGTATAGCACTCTGATTAATCAGCCTATATTATAATACAGTAAATGCACTCTGCTGTTGCCTTATTGTGCATTACGTGACCTTTTAAGAATAGAGTAATTTTACTCTCAAGGTCCTATATGGATGTGAATAATACCCATGCCAGGACATGCCAAGTCAAGTCACGTGGCCACAGTGATTAATTAGAGCTGTGACTGCTCTTATAAGCACTAGCATGTTTATGGCAGTGCAATGATAGAAGGTTCAAATAATAGCCTATGCACATCAGGGCTCACAACAGGCAGCAGTCAGCTGTGTATTTTCAGTCTCAGCTATAAAATAACTCTTCAGGTGGTCACATACTGTATTGCTTGAGGAAATTTGGCATATTTTTTTTTATTAAATTAAGGTATTATCGGTAATTCTCTCACCTTATTATGTGTATGACTATATTATTTAAAAATGACTGATATCAATTTCTTGGAAACAATAAAAAAAGGTACAATAATGTAATCGTCAAAAGTTATTCCCATAGCTGTGAGCTGCAAGCTAGTGGCACATAAATTACAAACCAGTTTTAAGTTGTTTATACTAATGCTACAGAAGAATATATCTATGTAGAAAAATTTTCATTCTCAGAAAATGCTGCCATTTAATCCAGATTTAAATTTTTTTGTTTTTCCTGTTTCCTTTGAAAAGGTTACTGCTTTCAAGAAATGTTCCCACCCCAGACCCCAGAGTTGTAATCACCACATGGGGGTGCATTGCCCCCAATAATTTCAGAATAATGGTCAACAAACATGGGTTATGGGTTCAATGACTAATTTTCAAATCCTAAACATGGCTATAGCTTTGCAAAGCACAAAAATGTATTTATTTATGGCTGTCAACACTAATGCTGAGCCTAAAGCATTAAAGGCTTGTGGTATTACTCTCTGGTTTGCTTCCTCCTCGTGCTTGACCCAAGACGCCTCGGCATTGTGCTTGACATTGTCCTCGAGGATGCCGTGCCAGAATGTCTCAACAGCTGGTTGCGAAGGCGGTTCAGATATGCTGTCCTGCTGTTTGTTCAGAAGCTGGTAGAACCATGGCTCTCGCCATCAGCTTCATCTTGATATCCTGGATGAACTCCTCGAATTTCGCACCATCCTAAGTGTGCGATTGATCTGCTTATGGACATGCCTGCTGGCTTGAGCTCGCTGAAGATGGAGAGGGTCTTGTGGTGTTGGTCGACCTTCTGCTGAAGCCTTCTCTTCCACAGCGGTTCTTTTCTTGCCTTCTTGGGGGTGTCCTTCATTTCGCCTGCAATGATTGTGGCTGCTGCATACTCAAGTGTGTTGAGCTCGGAGATGTTCAACGGATACTCCTTCGCAATGTTAGCCAGATCGATGTTCTGATCCAACTCCTTGCTTTGTCTCACACATGTAGGATTGAAAATAATCAAAGATATTTGATATTTGAAATTGAACAAAGACATTTGCTTCACTGTTTTCAACCCCCATCTTTCTTATCAGAAGGGCCATTTGGAATTCCTAAAGACAAAGAGATGCTGAAGGCCTGTAGGCCAAATGTGTGTCACACCTTTAGTACAGTGGGGGAAGTTTGGTCTGATTGGTCAGTTTGAATGTCTCACATTAGGGTTTCAGTCACATGGTCAAGAAAAGGATAAAAGAAGATTGTAACTGTTGCTCGCTCTCTTTTATTCTCTGTCTCTCTTGATTCTCTGGCTCTCTCTGCTTGGGGCCTTCTCTCTGGCTCTTTCTTTCGCTGGAGCTTCTTTGCTCTGGCTCTTTCCCTCTTCTCTTTTCTAAAGCCTCTCTCTCCCTCTCTCTCACTTTCTATCCCTCAGGTAACATTCATGCTGGGTACAATTAATGGTATATGTTTTTATCATTTCATACATCTATTTTGTAACTATTTTAAGTGTAACCATAACCAGATTTTGTCATTAAATCCTTTCTATTACAAATTATGTGCTAACTAGTTTTGATTTGGTATTGACTTTGAAGTGCTACCTATTGCAATACAATATAGTCACATTATAGCAACGCTCTCCCACATATTTTGCTATTGTAACTGCGCTTATTTCCGTCGTTGGTATAAGTTGCAGTGGGTGGTAAAGACGAGAAATGTACAGTTTTCTATCATCTTTCTGATAACGTTTCTTTAGTCATTCGGCAACTCTGCAGCCTGAACCACTGTAGGCGACCCACCCTTACACACACTTGAATCTCCTCCTGTCCTTGATGGTGAAACTCTCTAGCTCAAGCAGCTTCACTCAGATTCTAGTTTCCATCTCTTGGGCTCTCGAATCACCTGAGTTGGGATCAGCTCCTGAAGGGTCAGTTCCAGTCATCTCACCATCTTGGTGTTGGTTCTCAGGGATGCTCTTAGCAATCTTCTGCTGTTGCTATTCTCCTGCAAGTTGTTCCTCCAGAGAACTTCCGCTTTGTTCTTAATCCACAGTATTAGCATTCTCTGGCTGTTGCATTTGTGGTTGGATGTGCCTGATGAAATTGGCTTTGATCTCTGCTAGTTCGGTGTCCACTAGCCACTATGTTTCTTCTCTGTGTATTCACCTTGCTCGGATTCATATCTCGGTGTAAATCTGGATTCCATTGGCGCCAGATTGTGTAGGTCCCTCTTGGAAAAAAAAATTGGAAAAAATTTGTTCTTAATAAGAAGGCTAATAGCTGAACCAAAGAACCATTGATGAACCAATATTTTTACAACAGTGCAAAGTCTGCATAGATTCATTATAGATACTCACAGATGGCTCGTTAATATAATAGGAACCAAACTACATGAGAACAGAATGGCCCAGAGCATTACAGAGGAAAAGAGAGAGCAAATACATCCCACTTCCCCTCCTATTCTACACACATAGGATGTTTTATATATAGGATGTGCTTTTAAAGTGTTGAAGAGATCAGATTATCTGGACTCAGCATGTTTCACTGCCTCAGCTGATGTTGGATAGTGATATAGAGACTTGTATACACCTGTTAAACTGAAAGCCAGTCGATACACAAATAATGGGGATTTGCTTTGACAAAAGAACTAACCTTTTGGGGACACGAGATTCAACACAGAAGAGCAGCTCTCCACCGAAACAGATGTATGTGCTTCTATACATTATTCATTCCATTAAATGGCATCTTGTTTAAAAATTCAGGGTGACAAAATCTGAACATTGTACCTTATCCTTCTTATAACAGCATTGTGTAAGAATGACACTGCCTGGATGGCATCGACTGTGATTCTGAATGTTTATGAAGGATTATGGAGAATTGCGTGGAATACTCAGAACTGTGTGTGTATTAAAATGAGCAACAAAAACCTGATTAGGTTGATTTTAACAGCCTCTGCTTCCTAAAAAAAATTCAAAATAAATCAGTGCATTTAAAGCAGACACACATGCAGTCAACATCTTTTCTCATATTTGTTTTCAGACAAAATCCTCCTCAGATGGACTAATCCTATATGAGCTAAACCAAGACCTTCTCACAATCTCAACACTGGGCTCATGCAGACAAAATTAGCTGGGCATGAAAATGCAAGGTCCGGAGTGGACTATGTGGTGCATGGGGACAAACTTATAAACATGTGGGAATTATGGATAAAATCTATAGCTAAAACATCTTTTAGCTGGTCATTAGCTGGTGCAAGCTGTAGGTGGTTTACTATCTGGACTACTTGCAGTTGGGGCCAAGATCTTGATCTGCAGTGGTCAGTATCTATCAAAAGTGGTCCAAGGAAGGAACAGTGGTGAACCAGCAACAGGGTCATGGGCCGTGTGGTCCGATCAAACAGACGAGCTACTGTAGCTCAGATTGCTCAAGAAGCTAATGCTGGTTCTGATAGAAAGGTGTCAGAATACACAGTGCATCCCAGTTCCCTGCATAGCCGCAGACCAGTGAGTGTGCCCATGCTGACCCCTGTCCACCGCCGAAAGCGCCAACAGTGGGAACGTGAGCATCAGAACTGGACCACGGAACAATGGAAGAAGGTGGCCTGGTCTGATGAATCACATTTTATTTTACATCACGTGGATGGCCGGGTGTGTGTGCGTCGCTTACCTGGGGAACACATGGCACCAGGATGCACTATGGGAAGAAGGCAAGCCGGCAGAGGCAGTGTGATGCTTTGGGCAATGTTCTGCTGGGAAACCTTGAGTTCTGCCATCCATGTGGATGTTACTTTGAAACGTACCACCTACCTAAGCATTGTTGCAGACCATGTACACCCTTTCATGGAAACAGTATTCCCTGGTGGCTGTGGCCTCTTTCAGCAGGATAATGCGCTCTGCCACAAAGCAAAAATGGTTCAGAAATGGTTTGAGGAGCACAACAACGAGTTTGAGGTGTTGACGTGGCCTCCAAATTCCCCAGATCTCAATCCAATCGAGCATCTGTGGGATGTGCTGAACAAACAAGTCCGATCCATGGTGGTCCCACCTCGCAACTTACAGGACTTAAAGGATCTGCTGCTAACAGCACACCTTCAGGGGTCTAGTGGAGTCCATGCCTCGACGGGTCACGGCTGTTTTGGCTGCAAAAGTGGGACCAACACAATATTAGGAAGGTGGTCATAATGTTATGCCTGGTTGGTGTATACACTATCGTGCAAAAGTTTGGGGTCGGTAAGATTTTTTATGTTTTTAAAGAAAAGTCACTTGCTTCAAGACTGCATTTATTTGATTAAAAACACAGTAATAACAGTAATATTGTAAATTATTATAACAATAGCTGAATCTTCAGCAGCCGTTACTCCAGTTTTTGATGATGGATAGAAAGTTCAAAGGATCCTTTATTTGGAATATAAATCTTTCGTAACATTATAAATGTCTTTACCATCACCTTTGATTAATCTTTTAATGCATACTTGCTGAATAACAGTATTAATTTCTAATAAATAAATAAATAAATAAATAAATAAATAACAAATATTAAAAAGATAGTTCACCCAAAAAAAGAAAAGAAAAAGAAAACTCTGTCATTTCTGTCTTCATTCATTCACCATTGTGGTCCAAACCTGTATGACTTGCTTCTGTGGAACACAAAAGAAGATATGACAGAATTAATTAAAATTAATTGTTAAGTAAACTATCCCTTTAAGGATTAATAAAATGATTGCAGGTAGGAAAAAAGCAAAAACAGGATATTAAGAAATAGAGGAAATTCAGACAGAAATTTAGCCTATGCCAAATTCCTGTACTTTTATAATCTGTATTGAATTTGATAAAGAACTTACTTATCTGTTGATGAAGTTTGTTATGTATGCTGGTGTGTAGTACAAACAGTAAATACATATTCCTGACAGCATATTGCCACTGTCCTATGACCAGTGCTATTTGACCTATAAATGTACAAAACATCAACTTCAGTGTTGTTACAGAAGTATAAATTAACCATGAAGGATTATGTTTTGGTTTGTGATCAGGTTAATGGATGTTAAATGAAAGAACTGATAGCATCTGAATCAGCAGATTTCTGTAACTTTCACCTATAATATATGCAAAGACCAACTGCAGTATCAGTAAACATGAAGTACACTGAAAATGTCTGTTTTCACCCTTATTTAAATGTTCACAAACTTTTTTAAAAGTGTAACAAATTGCACAACACCATGAATTCTAGACTTTAGGTCTTCAGATTTAAGATATAACTGGGGCTTGAAAGTGCCACAGCTGAAAAAATTCTGTTGACATAAATTACATAATCACAAGAGAAATTCTGCAGCATCACTGCTGTTGACACCTGTTTGATCACAGGCCGTGGAAATACAGCATAATACCTCCTACTGACTAAGCTCAAGATCTCTTTCCCTCTCTCTTTTATCTAGGATGAGAGAAGCTCCGGATAGGATCACTGTTCCCGCTGCAAAAAAAAAGCTGATATCCATTTTCATTGGTGTATAAAAGCCCCTGAGAAATGCAGGCCTGTTCATGGTGGACTCACTTGAGTAGAAGGGTGAAAGCAAACCATCCTTTTTCTTCCCTTTTTTTCTAAGACGCTCACTCTATCTGTCAATCTCTCTGGCTCTGCATTTCACAAAACAGGACAGCGAGAAAAATGAAAGTTGTAAAGTCTGGGCCTGCATAATGGCTGTCAGAGCACACACACATATACACACATTAAAGCATTGATCAAAGGTGAAAAATCTTGACATGAAGCAGACTTTAATGTGCACTTGATCCCTGAAGCACATCTGTCCAAGAAAGATGGATTTCATAGGAGAAACCTTTTTTTCTCTCCCTCTTTTTTTCTTAACCCTCAAATATTGTCTGTGGGGTCCATTCGGACCCCATTTGATTTCGGACCCCAAACAACAAAAACAACAAAAATTCTAACCTTTCAACTGATTTTATGTATTTTATAATATGTAAATATATAAATATTCACAATATGCAGTTGTGATCGGAGCAGTTGGCCACATCCAGAAAAATGAATGGATCTCTATGGCCCTCTGCTGGATATAGTCAAAACACTTTATTTCTAAAACTTGTAATTCCTGCAGGTTTTCTTCTAACCAGCAGATGGCAGAATTCTGTCTCTAACACCTAGATCAATATCCAGAAACAACTCATGTTTAATTTAGATCATCAATAATTTAATTTTTTTCAGAAAAAAATAATATCTCATATGCAAGCTAATGGTGTAGTGGAGTAATTTTGTGGTAAAATAGGTTTAAAAAAAGTACCACATATTCCCCAAAACACAGCATAAATGTATAGTTGAGAAGTAAATTAAAAAAATATATATCATTTGTATTAAAAAAAAAAAAAAATATATATATATATATATATATATATACAATTGCTCTGTAAATGTTTGGGGTCTGAACACTATCAACGTATTAATAGCATCTAAAAAGCTGTTTAGAAACACATTAAATACATAAATGTGAAAAAGTTAAACACAATCGATCAAATTTGTTATAAATACAATAAAAAATAACCCATCAATATTTTATGAACCTTAAATGATTTGCAAAGGTTTCAGTGTCTATCCAAACTGAAAATGTTTATGAAAATGTGCATGTGCTATAGGACATAAATTCCTAGGAATACTAATGAGATCATGTTGGGTATTTCTCATATGTGGCATTGTTCCATCACTTTGTCCCCAGTGGCTGGAATACATAATGTGTTATATGTTTTTGCATGACAATATGGATCTTTTTCAGAAAATATAGAAAATATGAATTCATGCATCATTAGCCTAATCCTGAGAGCATTTTAAGCAGCATTACATTCAATGGCCACCGCTAAATCTTTAATAAAAGATCTGGAAGGTTACATAAAAACAGTAATGCATCTTTTTTTTTTTTCTCCAGAAAATTGTTCTTCTCCAGAAAATTGTTCTTCTCTGGCTTAGTAAACATTAATCATTAACCTCAACATATGGTTGACGTTGATCCAAACCACTGAATCAACTGGACAACCATTCTCTATACATGTATACACACACACACGCACACACACGCAGAATATAATCAGTAAAGCTAAACAATGGACATCACACAACATTAATGGAAGCACAAATCAGTATGCACACAGACAGTATGCACAAAGCAGAGCTTCACGGCAGAATATTTAAATAGTGAAATAGTAAATAGATTCCTTGTGCATGGCTGTAACCCTAATCCTAAACGGTAGAAACATCAAAGAGAAATTATAAACTAAGGCCTATTTACACAAAGAGTGAAAATTCACAGGGAACAAGATTTTAGAAGTCAACATGAAATCAAAATGGACCCTGTTTACTTCCATAATGGACGTTCATGGTCTTTAAAAATCATTTTAATGGGGACCTGTTTTTATGCTGTTTTTAAAGGTCTTGATTTTGTTCATGGGGACTACTAAAATAGGTTTTCATGCTTGATTTAAAAAAAAATATATATATATATATATATATATATTTTTTTTACACATTTTACATTATTGCAGAACCTCTCTTCCCAAGCTGTGTTCGAAATCGTACCCTATACCCTCATTCACTATTCCCTCCATTAGTCCACTAATATAGTTCACTTGAGGGAGTGAATGAAAACAAGTGAGCGAATTCGGACACTAAGTGCACAGGAAGGACTGCCGCTTTTGCATAGTTTGTGCTTGCTGTTTAAAAATCCTTTAACACATAGCAAACTGGCAACTCCAGTAATAATGAGAAGAATTATCTTGAAACCTGTCATGGAAACCATGTATAAACCTTAATTAAACAACTTAATTTATTACGCTGTACCCACATTGGACCAAAGGTTTGGAAAATTAATGGATATGATTCAGCTGCGGACGCCATCTTCTGGTGAGACGCAGGAATTCATTCAGCGCGACCCTCACAGTGCATTATGGGTATTCTCTAGCAGATGAGTGTACATTGGTTGTACACTCGCTATTGCGTGCATTGTGGGATTGAATGAGTGCACTCGATAACGTCCAATATGGTTTCGGACACCAATACAAATGGCTGTTCCCTCAAATAATGCCCTATTTGAGGGTATAGGGGTGATTTCGGATTCAGCCCCAGTCTGTCAGTAGACACAGGCTCCACTCGGAGATTATAAAATCTTGCGAATGTGTTGGGTGTCGCCCAGCCTGCAGCTCTACAAATGTCTGTCAGCGAGGCGCCATGCACTAAAGCCCAAGAGGAAGCAACACTCCTAGCTCTAACCCCAAGGGGGCATGGCATGCCCTGAACCTGATATGCCAGGACAATGGCATCCACTATCCAGTGAGACAACCTCTGCTTGGAGAGAGCCTTCCCTTTCTGCTGCCCTCCGTAACAGACAAAGAGCTGGTCTGAGGTCCTGAAACACTGCGTCCGGTCTACGTAAGCGCGAAGGGTGCGTACTGGACAGAGCAGTGCCAAGGCTGGGTCTGCCTCCTCCACAGGCAGCACTTGCAGGTTCACCACCTGATCCCTGAAGGGAGTGGTGGGAACCTTGGGCACGTATCCAGGCCGGGGTCTCAGGATCACGTGTGAATTAGCCAGCCCGAATTCCAGGCACGCTTCGTCAACCAAAAATGCCTGCAGGTCCCCTACCCTCTTGATGGAAGCCAGAGCAATCAAGAGCGCCACTTTCATTGAAAGGAACTTCAGCTCCACAGACTGTAGAGGCTCAAATGGAGCTTTCTGCAGGGCAGATAGAACCACTGCAAGATCCCAAGAGGGTATTTGAGGAGGATGAGGAGGATTTAATCTCCTCGCCCCTCTAAGGAACCTGCTGACCAGGTCGTGCTGTCCTACCGTTCTTGAGTCCACCAGGTCATGGTGAGCCCGAAATCGTGGCCACATAGACCTTCAGGGTAGAGGGAGACAGCCTTCGCTCCAGCCCTTCTTGGAGGAAGGAAAGCACGGACCCGATCAGGCATTTCATGGGGTCTTCTTGGCGAGAAGAGCACCAGGTGACGAAGAGGTTCCACTTCAATGCATAGGCCTGTCTCGTGGACAAGGCCCTAGCGGAAGTGATGGTAGCCGCCACCTGAGGTGGCAGGGTACTCAAACCTACCGCGTCCCGTCCAGGTCCCACACGTGTAGGTTCCAAAGGTCGGGACGTGGGTGTCATATGGTGCCCCGTCTCTGAGTAAGGAGGTCCTTCCTCAGAGGGATCGACCAGGGAGGGGCTGTCGCAAGGAGTACGAGTTCTGAGAACCAGGTCCGGCCGGGCCAATATGGGGCGACCAAAAGGACCTGCTCCCTGTCCTCTCTGATCTTGCACAGAACCACTGGGGGAAATGCATACTTGCGTGGGCCCCGTGGCCAGCTGTGCTCTAGTGCATCCGTGCCGAGGGTCCCCTCGGTCAGGGAGTAATACCAGCGGCAATGGGAAGAGTCGTGGGAGGCAAACAGATCTATCTGTGCGTCGCCGAACTGTTCCCAAATCAGCTGAACCGTCTGGGGATGGAGTCTCCATTCCCCCGGAAGCGGCTGAAAACGTGACAGCTCGTCGGCTGCGCGATTCAGTTCTCCCGGGATGTGAACGGCACAAAGCGACCTCAAATGCTTCTGACTCCATAGGAGGAGATGGCGGGCGAGTTGCGACATCCAGCAGGAGCGTAAACCACCTTGTCGGTTGATGTACGCTACTGTCGCCGTGCTGTCCTTGAGCAGGGTTCGGAAGCGGTGCAGGGCAAGACGTACGGCCAGCAAATCGAGGCAATTGACATGCCATAGGCGCTGGTGTCCTCTCCAGGAGCCCGCTGTAGCATGTCCATTGCACATGGCACCCCAGCCCGTGGCAGAGGCATCTGTTGATACAACAACATGCCTGGAAACTCGTTCTAGAGGAACACCTGCCCGTGAGGTTCGCCCACGGGGTGAAGGTCTGACGGCAGGCCCGAGTCACTGGGACCCGGAGCGTGCCGTGTTGCCATGCCAATCTCGGGACTCGATCGCGAAGCCAGAGCTGAAACGGTCTCATATGAAGCAAACCGAGCGGCGTTACCGCGGCTGCGGATGCCATATGCCCCAGGAGCCTCTGAAAATATTTCAGTGGAACCGCACTCTTGCCCTCGAACTGGCGAAGACAAGTCAGCAGTGACTTGCTCGCTCGTAAGCTGCGCGTACATGGCGACCGAGTCGATTTCCATACCGAGAAAAGAGATCCTCTGCACTGGGGAGAGTTTGCTCTTTTCCCAGTTGACCCGAAGGCCCAGACGGGCGAGGTGCTGAAGCACCAGGTCCCTGTGTTCGCAAACCTGGTCCCGAGAGTGGCCTAGAATCAGCCAGTCGTCGAGATAGTTCAGGATGCGAACCCCGTGTTGCCTGAGCGGCACAAGGGCTGCCTCGATGACCTTCGTAAAGACGCGAGGGGACAGGGCTAGCCCGAATGGGAGAACTGTGTACTGATATGCCTGCCCCTCGAAGGCAAACCGTAGAAACGGTCTGTGTCGAGGAAGAATGGAGACATGAAAGTACGTGTCCTTCAGGTCGATTGCTGCAAACCAATCCAAGGGACGAACGCATTCGAAAATGCGTTTGGCTGTCAACCTGTGAAGGGTTTGGTTCAAGATGCGCAGGTCCAGGATTGGCCGTAACCCACCGGTTTTCTTGGGTACAATGAAGTAAGGGCTGTAGAAGCCGGACTCTATCTCGGCTAGAGGGACGATCTCGACCGCACCCTTCGCCAGTAGGGTGGCGACCTCCGCACGCATGACAGGGGCATTGCCACCCACCATCGTATAGTGGACTCCCTTTCGGGGAGGAGACTGTGCGAACTGAATCGCATAGCCGAACCTGATGGTGCGAGCGAGCCAGCTGGACAGATTGGGAAGCGCTAGCCAGGCTCCCAGAAACTGTACCAACGGGGTAATGCGAACCACAGGCATACCCCCGATGGGGCAGTGAAGCGGAATGACTGGCCCAGACATGGGAGGCGTGGGTGGGGTCGAATTCCGTGCCCTGACAGAGGAGACCTGGGAAGGACCAGCGTTCCACGGGGGTCTCGTCTGCCAGGGGGAGAGTGGCGAGGCTGCTTGGCTTGGCCCTCTTGAGGCTCGGAGGTGAAAATGTCAGTTCTTTCTTTAACCATGAATAGGGTGCCGCCGGCCGTGAGGCCAGCGGCGGAAGGGGAAAACCAAGGATTCTCCCCCGGCCCTCCACCGGGGGAATGAGTGGCCTGCTACCATCTCCTGGGAAAGAACTGAGTTCACCTCCGAGTCTCAGGACTGCCGCTTAGACTGCCGTTTAGCAGGCTGGGGGGCTGGGACGGGCGGGGCTGCCTTCCTGCAGCGTCCTTTATGCTTCGGCTCGGGTGAAGGCTGCTGCTGGGGCTGAGCGGGAGGGGTGGGAGCCGCAGGAGGGTGGCCTCGGCGGGGAGCAGACTGAGGCTTCTGAGCCGGCGGCTGGGAGGTGGCCGCCTGCAGCTCCTGCATTAATGCGGGGTCAGCATTGCCCTCGTGCATTTCTCTGAGCACCTTGGCCTGGTAGACCTGAAGGGTGGCCATCGCATGCAGGGCGGACGTGGCCTGGCCCGCAGCTCTGCAGGTCTTCGCCACCAAAGTAGACGTAAACCTACAGGCCTTGGACGGGTGCTTTGGGTCACCACGCCATGTCGCAGCGCTCTGCGGACACAGTTGCATCACAACAGAGCGCTCAACAGGGGGAACCCCAGTGTACCCTTTCACCGCGCTGCCGTCGAGGGCAGTGAAGGCGGAAGTGGCTGCCGAATGATCGCGAAAAGTCAAGGGAGACTTCCACGACTTTGACACCTCTTCATGCACTTCCGGGAAGAAGGGCACTGGGGGCTTACGGCGCCTTCAGCACGGGCCGCCCCCAGATACCAATCATCTAGCCGAGAGTGCTCGGGACATGGCGGAGGGTTCCACACAAGCCCAAGAGCCTCGGCCGCCAGGGAAAGCATGGCTGTGAGCTCTGGATCAGACTCGGGCAATGCTGGAACTCCCGAAGGGGGCAACACAGCCGAATCGTCATCTCCGGAGAAATCCAGCTCACCTTGTGATGCGGCGATCGACATAGTATCCTCCGCCGGTGCGCCAAATGAAACGCAGGGCCCCGGACGGGAAACACCTGCGCCCTCATCTGGCAACACCACGGGTTGTAGTGTTCTAGAAGGGGGCGTGGCCCGAGGAGGATTCGTCAGGTTGGCCCACACCGTCACCCTCAAGTCACCCTGACCACCAGCCAAAGTATTCCTTCTCATGGAGGGAATAGATTGGGGTGTGGTAGAGGGGACCCTCCCTCCAGTACGGAGATCATGGAGTCTTGACCGCGCTGGAAATCGCTGGAACATGCCGTAACACCAATACTCTGGAGAGACACTCGTCTTGAAGAGAGAAAACGTTTAGGCAGTAACACTCGGCTCTGAAGCAGAAACAGAAACTGAAGCAGAAACATAATGCATAATGCGCCCTTTATACCCACGCGGTGGGGCGGGGTTGCGTTATGCAAATTCTGCAGACCCATGGCATCTTCATGCCATTGGCTCGTTTTGTAGAACTCAAAGGCGATTGGCTTCTAAGTGAAACCCCCGTTTCAGTAACTGACGTAACTCGTAGTGTACTGACTGAAAGGGAACAGTGCTTACTGATATAGTGAATAACTCCTTGGGAGTGGACTTTGTGCCTTGTAACTTTGCAGAACTTTTTCATGCTCAAACAGCAAGACTGCACACTAAAAAAATATTAAATAATATTTAATACTTAAGTTAACTGGAGTCCACTTCACAGATAAAAATAAAAAAAAATTCTTGTTTCACTCTGAACTGTGAGCAAAATAGGTTTTTATTTTTAACAAAGGCTGTTTTTTTATTTCTTCGTCTGGGGAAAAATAACTTAAAAAACCAATAAGGTTTTGGGTTATGTCCCTTGAACCATTTTATTACAAGCACACACCTCTATTTTTGTTATTATATCGTGAAATTAGGTTCTGGACCTTTTAAATGTGAGTCTTGGCAGGCCAAAACTTTAACCAATAAGTTACCATTCTTCTTTATGTAGGGTGAATTTAGAGAAAATGTAAACTTGTATCATTAACTATGTTTCCATACATTTTTATGCGCATTTTGGGATATCACATTAAAACAAAACGCCAAGATGCGCATAAAACGTGCATAAAATACCTATGCACACAATTGAGTCAGATACATTTTTTGGTTTCACTTTATTTTGATGGTCCCTTAAACACATTCTGTTGTTGCACCTACATGTCTACTAACTCTCATTAGAGTGTTATAGTAGAGTATTAGTAGACTGGTAGGGTTAAGGTTAGAATAAGTTGACGTACTTGCAAAGTTACTTATAATAGAATGTCTGTTGGGGAGCATCACAATAAAGAGTTAGCAGATATTAAGCAGACAGTCTACTAATACTCTAATGAGAGTTAGTTGACATGTAGTTGCAAGTTACTTATAGTCAACAGAATGTTCAAAAGGGACCATCAAAATAAAGTGTTACCAATTTTTTTATTCGCTAAGAAAATATGCACATGCATAAACTATGATGGAAACACATTTACCAGATAAATTATTCGATGCACATCAAAAAAGACACATAACCAGTGTACAGATCTTGTTGCCCAGCATCTGAAATGGTGTTTTGATAGTTCTAAAATGCCTGAGCCAAAGTCTGTCTTCAAAGTGGTTCGGTATAATTACCTCCCTCAACTGTCTTACACGACTGAAAACAGCCATCCGCCTCTGAAAGCAACATAACCGCGTGTATTGCGTTTCGTCTGGGCACTCTGAGGCACAAGTAATTTATTATATACAAAAAATATTATATACAATGGCTTCTCCAGCTGCAGAAACTTTCATTTTTCTTAGTGATATTTAGCGCCAGAATATCAGGAAGTGACGATTTTGTTCTTGCCGACTCATTGGATGGAAACGGTGCTTTATTTGCAAAAGATTTATGCGATATTTAAATTTTGCGCATAAGTTAAATTCGCAACGTTGGATGGAAACATAGCTATTGAGATTAATGGCAAAATGTTAACCATTTATTTGAATTTAACAATCCACTCTCCAATAGTAATGGCAAAAACCTTTCAAGCTTTTTTAAAGACATTGTCAAAGCATGGTATTGAAATTCAAGCATTAAGTTGATAATTGTGCTATTAAAATGAAATGAAGGGGTCAAAACAATTGGCATGAAGTGCCTGGTGATTAGGTGTTTAAATAATAATTAGTTTTCATTAACACCTGACTTCTTTTCATTTTTGAGCTGTGAATGAAAATGGTTATCTATGTAGTAAAGTTCATAAAGAGAGAAGTTTAAACTTGTGTGAACTTCTGAGAACAGGTTGGAGCAGCCCTATTTCATCGTTTGTTCTTTTGAGGAGAAACAAGTTGTTTCAAAGGGCTGTTCTCCAAGCTGAATGAACCAATCAGAAATTTGATTTGATATAGAATGTTGCACGGGGACTGATAGAAATGGCACAAAGGCGTGAATCAATACTGAAATAAACGGCGAGAGATTTATTCTGCTTTTATTACTCAGGCTTCTGAATCACACTTTGTTCCACTTATCTAAGTGTTCACATGTCTCTTTGATCTCTCTCTCTCTCTCTCTCTCTCTCTCTCTCTCTCTCTCTCTCTCTCTCTCTCTCCTCTCTCCCTCTCTCCCTCTCTCCCTCTCTCTCTCTCTCTCTCTCTCTCTTCTCTCTCTCTCTCTCTCTCTCTCTCTCCCTCTCCTTCTGCTTCTCTCTCGGAGTGGCAAGAGCTGTGAGTAAATTCAGACCGGGTATGCAGCATACCTGCTCTTCAGATTGATTTAAAACCATAAGGGCTCGTCAAGTATTGCAGCTTAATAATGCAGATAATTCAACAGGGACTGCAGGTCTAGAGACCGTTGCTTTTAAATGGGCTACTTAAAACAGCATTTTATAAATAATAAATCCTCCAAATAATAAGCCTCCATCCCCTGTTATTCCTTCTTTAAACCCCAAAGGTACATGTAAAATAACTGAGCTATTTTCTAGTCAAAGTGTTCTAGACATTGCATGCACTAACAACCACCCTTGTATAACCTCTAAGATCCCTTGCTTAATGAGAGAGAGAGAGAGAGAGAGGGAGAGGGAGGACGGACACACAATAGTAAAGTTGAAAGAGAGGGAAAGAAGAATGAAAGGAACAAAGGGTGCGGAGGTTTTGTCTTTAGTATTGGTAATTAGAAACAGGGGGTAATGAACTAGCATCACATCAGAACCACAGATTAACTCATTTACCGTCAGGTTATGAGGCCCCGGTGTTCAACAGCTATTTCCATGGAGTTTAGGTTGATAATAAACACATACGCACCATAATAGAGTTCATTTAGTCTCCCATAACTCAATCAAGGCAGTAATGCGAGACATGCAAACTCATTACAGTAGCCCTCTGTGTGATCCATTGGTGGAAGTGGGCTGAGATGGATGGCGAGGTTATCAGACCAGGAAAGGCAGGGTTAAACATCAGCATGAAAGGGAGAGTTCAGCCAAAAATGAAAAATCTCTCATCGTTTTTAAACCGTCATAAGGTTTCAAACCTGTATGTTGTGTACAGTAACACAAAAAGAGAAGTTTAGCAGAATGAGCTGCTCTTTTACATGCAATGAAAGTGGATTGGGACTGTTTTGTCTTTCTTTTTTTTTTAGATTGACAGCCCTGTCAAAACATACCATTAAAGTCAGCATTAAAAATGAAAATTCACTTATTTTCTAAATGCATCTAAAAGAAAGTATTGGGAACAATTCATCCATGCATACACTGTAAAATTGTGAACTCGCCGCTCCCCTTCAACAGCAGCAAAAACACTGGACGAAACTGCTAAAAGCTGTCTACACTGGATGACAAATGAAAATCCATTTCCTCTTGGTGTACGACATAAATAGAAAATGGCATCAGTTTACTATCAGGGATTTGTCATGTCGCATCGCAACACATCTAGTGTAGACAGAATCATTGATTATAATGGGTCTAATTGTCTTTAGTCGCATCACGTTGCACTGCTAGCATCTGGTGTAGATAGGGCGGCCCCCTAATTGTCGACTAAACGTTAGTCGATGAGAAGAGGCTTGATTGACTAAATTTTGATTAGTTGGGTAAAAAAAAAAACTCCACAGGAATTGGCGAAGTCACACAGTGACAGATTGTTAACATGGCTGGTCCATGCGGTAATATGTTCGGCAGAAAATCCAAAGTGTGGGAACATTTCGAGAGGGTGAAGAACGACCATAAAAAGGTGATGCGTGAAAGTCAAGTGTTTTTTTATTGAAGGTTTTTCAACGTAAAAACAAATCTTTACATTTTTATTGTTAGTGAAATTATTTGGTAGTCAGAGGTGAGGTTTAAAGGAGGGCATGACTAAAAAAGTTTGAGAAACCACTGGGTTAATGGCAAGTTCCCTTACTATATACAGTAAAAAAACTCTAACAGGCCATTTTATGTTACGATAAAATACTGTTAAATTTACAGTTTTTGGAAGTGAAAAAGAATGTGTTATCTTAAAATTTACAGTGAAAAAACATAAATTGACATTCCCAGAATTCCCTCTGTCACTTCACATTAAGGGCCCTATTATACACCTGGCGCAATGCGTGTTTTTTGCTAGTTTCAGCGACGCAGTTATCATTTTCACATCCAGCGCCCACGTTGTTTAAATAGCAAATGCACTTGCACCCATCTGTTCGCCCATGAGCATGCTGGTCTGAAAACGAGGTGTGTTCTGAAAACGTGGCGTTTTCAATTGCCTCAAAATAGCAATGCACCAACAATGCGCCAGAACACACCTCGTTTTCAGACCAGCACGCCCATGGGCGAACAGATACGAGTGCATTTGCTATTTAAACAACGTGGCACAGGACGTGAAAATGATACCTGCGCAGTATTTATTTGTTATTTAAAGGGTGCGTTAGTAATATGCGCCTATACGCAGGTACACTCTGCTTATTACACACACAGGGACGCGCAACAGCACACAAACATGCCAAATATTAAAAATAAAAGGATTACGTAAAATATTATTATTGTGTACATAAAGATAAAAATGCCTACATGTCGTAATGGATAGTCATTGCATGTATCAGAATTACCTATTTGCAGTAATGACGAATGAAATTGGCTAATTATTTGACCAATTGTGGAAATACACACATGTATTTAAACTGACTCGTCAGGTTGAGGGTGTCTATATTCCACCATGTAAATAGAGAATCCTCCATGGTGAAAGCACAACTGGCTTTTAAAGGGAATGGGAGATGAGGTTCTTCTGATTGGTTTATTGCACGTTACGCCCAAAACACACCCATGACTCATTAAGAGACTGGGTACAACCCTTTTAGACCATGCGCCTGGCTCGTCGCCAATTTTTTTTCCGTCGTTAAACTAGAAAAAGTGGATTCGAACACGCCATAAGTGCACCTGCGCCATGCGCGTCACAGCATGTGCTTAGAACGTTAAAATAGGGCCCTTTATGTTTTTCTTTTCATTGAAATAACAGTTTCTTCTTGTTCCTTGTTTTTTTTTTTTTCTTGTCAGATACGTACATTATGGTTTATGTTACATACCATTAATGTTTATTGTATTATTTTAGTGTTGAGTGTTACCATTATGGTGTTTTGTATTTGTGTGTATGACACTGTGCATCTTATATGTGTTATTATTTACCTTAGCTAGAAAAGCTACTTATGATGAGACTTGATTCTACATGTGCCTTTCTCTTTACCTCCTGTGTTTTTATGGTGGTTATTAGTCTATTATAAAAGTACAAAAACAGATTTTAGTACTTTGGTAGGTTGGTATATTAACATTATATCAGTTAATGAAATCTAAGGTTTTTTTTCCCACTTTAAACTTAAGTTAAAACCATATAAACCTAAAAGGTTGCTATCTTATTTTTTATGGTAAAGTTCTGGCAACCACTGCTTCTGTTTTTTACTGTAAATTTCACGTTTTTTTTTTTTTGTTTTTTTTTACTGTGTTGAATTCTTTTTTTTTTTTTATGTTTTGTCCTCATAATGTTTTAATTAAAACATAACTCAATCTTCCGGCGAAACGACGGACTTCTCCGTTCATTTTGCCTACATACACTCGACTGCAACCTCGTATTCAGATCTGCCTCCATCCAAACACAAATTGGTGGATTGAACCAAGCCCCTCCCCTATGTTTTTCTTTTTCGATTATCCATTTCACTTGGATGTACGTCACGATATGTAAGAAATAATCTGTCTGAAAAGCTTGCTTGAGCGCTATGATCACCATTTTCATTGTATGGAAATAGCAGCTTGGACATAATACTCTAAATTTCTCCTTTTGTATTCCACAGAAGAAAGAAAGTCAAACCGGTTTTAAAAGACATGAGGCTGAGTAAATGAAAACAGAATTTTCATTTTTGGCTGAACTATTCCTTCAGTAGATCCTTTCTCTGTTCATCAGAAAGAAATGTGTCCTGAGGGGCATCTTTTTTCCCCCTCATATGAGTGTCTCCATCAATGGTGCATGATGAAAGACAAATGAAGGTTTGATCATCATTATTCAAAATCTCCTTTCACTTCCTCACAGAAGCCCCCACC
The DNA here is from genome assembly GCA_039654105.1 of Coreius guichenoti. NCBI lineage: Eukaryota > Metazoa > Chordata > Actinopteri > Cypriniformes > Gobionidae > Coreius > Coreius guichenoti. Next base: position 14,099,448 of record CM077170.1, read on the forward strand.
CCCTTATCAACCCCCAGCGCAATAACCCTCCAGGAACCCTTGATCCCTACAACTAGAAATCATAAGGGCAATTTCAGGGACAGCAGATCATAATTCAATTCCCCCTCATCTCGCATGATGCAGAGGTCAGTGCATTCAATTAGGCAATGACAAAAATTGCAGTCACTCAGGAGGACAAGTCACATACCTTGGGAAATAAAAAAGCAACAACATCAACAGGTCAGTCGACCAAACTGGGGAATGGCTAAAGAAGAACTGCACCAGCTGGGATGAACGCATTGAGCAGCGCAGCACCGTGTTTACAGGACAACACTGGGTTCATTCAAATGTAATTGAAAAACATGTAAATGAGTTTGAGAAATAAATGCTGTTTGTAGGCGTAATGCGAACAAGGTCTTGTTTGGCTCATGCACAGCAGTTTGGCGTGTGTGGGAATTCTCTCACTTGAATGAACTGAATGCAGATGCTCTCAGTCAGAGAAGTGTGGATGGACACAAATTCTGGCATAGTACTGTAACCCTAAAGCACATGGGTATAAATTGCTATAGTCAAGGGTATGATGGTAGCAAGCTTGGCAGTAATTAACTTTAGATGGGCCACTGCTTTATACCAGTGATATCAAATCTAATACTAAATCAAATATTGTGCATGAGTGTAAGAATTTTGACAGTATAGGTTATTTGGCAGGCCAAATAACAGCAAAGACTTTATATAGGAAGACGGTGCACTCCGATTACTTATATGGGAGAAAGTGCAACACCCAATATGGCGAATAAGCCCCGCCTTCTAAATGAAAGAGCCAATCGTTGATTAGTAAAGTCATCGCGTCACTGCAGCTGCCATTAGAAGCTCGGGTTACTATAGAAACATGCAGTGTTCTGAGACGCGTGCTTAGGACTGCACATGCGCATGAGCTTTGTTCAGGCTGAAAAGTTTTTTGTCATGATTCGAGTGTTTAGAAACAAAATTTATGAGACAGTTGTCGTCAGATTTCATTGGTGATTTCAAATATGAAATTTAATCGTAAGCTTGGCAAACAGGTTTGGAGAATTTGTTTCCCCATTCAAAGAGATAGGAGCTGCACTTGCATGCCCGAGAGGTGTTTCAAAGATGGCCGCCAAGTGAAATGACTTGTCTTAAAGGGACTTTGATAACAGTCAAAGATACATCTGAATTACACTATATAATTCTATGACTTATGCGCAGGCCTATATTTTTAATTGAAGAGATGTCATAATAACAATTAAATTATGAATTCAGATTGAATGATTCCACTCAATGGACCTAGAAGTTATGACGAATAAAGAATAAAAATGCTTAAAATGTCTACTTCATAGAATTATTCAATAATACAAAATAAAGAAATATAGACAACATAGTTATAGTATGGGGAACACATATTCACTATTAACTATGACTTTTGCCTCAAACTCCTAATTTAGTGCTTATTAATAGTTAGTAAGGTAGTTTTTGTAGCTTTTAAGTTTAGGTATTGGGTAGGATTAAGGGATGTATATAGTCATGAATTAATATGTGCTTTATAAGTACTAATAAACAATAAATATCCTAGTAATATGCATGCTAATAAGCAACTAGTTAATAGCGAGAACTGAACCCTAAAATAAAGTGAAATTAAGTGCCGAAATATACATCGAAAAATAATTCACTAACAACAACATATCACAATTCTAAGGGAACATTATATATATATATATATATATATAGTGTTCGAAAGCTTAAGGGAAAATAAATTATATATATATATATATATATATATATATATTAATGAGATGATTGTTTTGGATGTATGGATGTTTGGTTTTTGGTATGACCAAAAGTACAGATACATCCTACTAAAGTAATTTATATCACACACACAATTATAGAAGAAGAAGACAAAGAAGAAGAAGACGATGACAACAACAGCTGCATCTGAAAGCTTAAAAATGCTGCCTTCAGAGGATGCATTCCAAGGTAGGAAAGCATCAAGGCCTGTCCGAATCCAATGTTAGCTTCAGTGTCTCCTGAGATACCTTCATCTGATAGATTTTTGAAGGCAGCAGATGTATCCTTCGCTGCCTTTGATATCCCACAATCCTGTGCTTTCCAATCTGTGACAGTTGAGCTAAAAAATAAAGATGGCATCTGAAAGTTGTAGCTGGTGGTCAGTTTGTGTGTAAATGCAAGTTTTTGACCAACTTATTCCACTTTTGATGCCATTTCTAGCAAGAAATTAGTATAGTAATTAAACATTCGCTTATCCATAAAGCTCTCTCTGTTTTGTTGTAGATCATTAAACCGTTATGCTGCCTCTGAAATCTGTCCGAAATCAGTTTCATGAGATACATTCGAGCACAAACGCCTGATATGGCAAACAAGGCAACAAGTCAGCTGCTTAATTTTTTGGACACCGCATGTTTGTCATCATTGCAGCTGCCATGATGATCACAAGATCACACAGGCCACAAAAATTGCTCGAGGGCCATTACTGTATTCTGTGTTCATTAAATATCAGCAGGTAGGAGTGATATTCAGTCTTGATTACACAAGTCATTAACATCACTTTCTTCTTTTGAGCTTCAATAATTAAGTAGCTTTGGTTACACAGGCAGATCAGGAGAAAAAGCAGTGCAAGCCAAAAAATGGCAAAGCAGTATCGTCTATTTATACAACCCTTATGTCAGGACGATGGTGAGGATAATCAAAGGCTATACATAACTTCCTTCTGGACGTGAGAATCCAACAGAGATTTGAAACTGCACCATTTCTAAAGACAGAGCAGTCATCAAGTTCGCTGAGCTCTAAAGTTTTAGCTTCTCACTTTTTATGTCAAGAACAAAAGCAAGAGAGAGCTGATTTAAATAAGGATATTAAACACACTGAAAGTGTCATTCTGTAGCATATGGCAGCGTCATGCTGGGCACATGAAACACTGTCTGGTGTTGAGCTTCTGATCTTTCAACCTGAGGCTAAGATCTTCTAATGGACCAAAAACTTCTGAGGATTTTACAATGTCATTAGATCCATTTCTTCTTCTGTGACAATTTAAAGCGATATTACTGGTTTTAGATCAAGTAATTATCTGCTAATCAAAAGTACAAAACATCACACACATCTAACACATCTCTAAAACACCTGCCAAGTCTTATAAAAGTATATAAAATATATAAAAATACATAATTAAATAAAAGGGAGCGTTTAAGAAATAATAAAGCAACACATGAGCCGTAATGTTTGTGCCGTTGGGTTGCATGGCATGATTTGATCATAGGCTTTTATACAACAGTTCAATAACAAATAATTAAATATTGAGTAACTTACATTCTAGACACAATATTATCAGTGACTTCGTGTGTTTTCGCTTGACCAACATAGTTATATATAGAAAATAGTTTCAAACACAATCAGAGTCACTGAGCAGCGGGATTTCGAATTGAATTGTTTGAATGAATGATTCATTGACTTTTGTTTATAAATGAATCAGTGTTTTTGAACAAATATGTTGAATGAATGACTCACTCATAAAGAATATCACTTGTCACCACTGGTGAAACAATGTAACGTGCAACACAGATAAGAGAAACGGTTACAAACAGTTAAAAGTCCCAGTGCTGTTGGACTGTATATCAGCTGTGTTTGGTATGTCAAATTGAAATACTTAATGTAACTATTATATAATTTGCATATGATAAACCGTATGTTCAAAATGATATACAAACCCGATTCCAAAAAAGTTGGGACACTGTACAAATTGTGAATAAAAAAGAAATGCAATAATTTACAAATCTCATAAACTTACATTTTATTCACAATAGAATATAGATAACATATCAAATGTTGAAAGTGAGACATTTTGAAATGTCATGCCAAATATTGGCTCATTTTGGATTTCATGAGAGCTACACATTCCAAAAAAGTTGGGACAGGTAGCAATAAGAGGCCGGAAAAGTTAAATGTACATATAAGGAACAGCTGGAGGACCAATTTGCAACTTATTAAGTCAACTGGCAACATGATTGGGTATAAAAAGAGCCTCTCAGAGTGGCAGTGTCTCTCAGAAGTCAAGATGGGCAGAGGATCACCAATTCCCCCAATGCTGTGGCGAAAAATAGTGGAGCAATATCAGAAAGGAGTTTCTCAGAGAAAAATTGCAAAGAGTTTGAAGTTATCATCATCTACAGTGCATAATATCATCCAAAGATTCAGAGAATCTGGAACAATCTCTGTGCGTAAGGGTCAAGGCTGGAAAACCATACTGGATGCCTGTGATCTTCGGCCCTTAGACGGCACTGCATCACATACAGGAATGCTACTGTAATGGAAATCACAACATGGGCTCAGGAATACTTCCAGAAAACATTGTCGGTGAACACAATCCACCGTGCCATTCGCTGTTGTCGGCTAAAACTCTATAGGTCAAAAAAGAAGCCATATCTAAACGTGATCCAGAAGCGCAGGCGTTTTCTCTGGGCCAAGGCTCATTTAAAATGAACTGTGGAAAAGTGGAAAACTGTTCTGTGGTCAGACGAATCAAAATTTGAAGTTCTTTTTGGAAAACTGGGACGCCATGTCATCCGGACTAAAGAGGACAAGGACAACCCAAGTTGTTATCAGCGCTCAGTTCAGAAGCCTGCATCTCTGATGGTATGGGGTTGCATGAGTGCGTGTGGCATGGGCAGCTTACACATCTGGAAAGGCACCATCAATGCTGAAAGGTATATGCAAGTTCTAGAACAACATATGCTCCCATCCAGACGTCGTCTCTTTCAGGGAAGACCTTGCATTTTCCAACATGACAATGCCAGACCACATACTGCATCAATTACAACATCATGGCTGCGTAGAAGAAGAATCCGGGTACTGAAATGGCCAGCCTGCAGTCCAGATCTTTCACCCATAGAAAACATTTGGCGCATCATAAAGCGGAAGATGCGACAAAGAAGACCTAAGACAGTTGAGCAACTAGAAGCCTGTATTAGACAAGAATGGGACAACATTCCTATTCCTAAACTTAAGCAACTTGTCTCCTCAGTCCCCAGATGTTTGCAGACTGTTATAAAAAGAAGAGGGGATGCCACACAGTGGTAAACATGGCCTTGTCCCAATTTTTTTGAGATGTGTTGATGCCATGAAATTTAAAATCAACTTATTTTTCCCTTAAAATGATACATTTTCTCAGTTTAAACATTTGATATGTCATCTATGTTGTATTCTGAATAAAATATTGAAATTTGAAACTTCCACATCATTGCATTCTGTTTTTATTCACAATTTGTACAGTGTCCCAACTGTTTTGGAATCGGGTTTGTACTATATGAGACACATCCAAAGCTAAATGAGCCGTGAGGTGTTTTTAAATTAGGAAACCCCTTAAATATAGACAAATGGAGATGATTTATGAGAATTTCTATGAAACATGGTAAAACGTGTGAAAGTACTAGCCTATACTCTGATTGGTAATGTCACGGTTCATGGATTCACTGACTCGCCCTCGTGTGTGTGTAGGGGGGGGGCGTGGTCTCGTTTAGCACTGATCATTATCAGTAGCAGCTGTTCCTTGTTTAGCGGTCTATTTAATGTGTGTGTTTGCGTGTCCTGTTTGTCAGTTCGTTGCAGACGCTATCAGGATCGGTCGCTCTTTTCTCTGCCGCCTTCTAGGACGTGTGTTCCCTGGAGCTCGTCTGGATCGGATCCTTTCATGTCTGTTCTTCGTCTGCCCATTGTAGTCCCTGCGTCACCGAGCACTTGCTGCAGTCACCCGTTCTCCGATGTTGTCATCGAACTGAGTCTCTGAGTCACCTGCAGACTTCTGTGTCTACGTCTTCATCGAACTGTTTCTCTGAGTTGTCAATAAACCTGTTCGTACTCGCTATTGGATCTTCTGTGATTCTTTTACAGTGTATCGTGACAGAACGAACTGACCAACATGGATCTAGCGAGAGGAGTACCTTGCTAGAAGTGCACAACGTATGGACCAGCAGGATGAACAAGTGCTTGCCACAGCTCGGGCTGTGCAGGCTCTGGTGGCGCAGGTGTCCGAGCTGACTACCCAGGTTCAACATCTGTCAACACCCACTGCGCCAGCCACACCGCCTGTCCCTCCACCCCTTCCTCCCGTGAGTCATCAGCACGAGCCTCGGATACCAACACCCGAAAGGTACACGGGTGAGCCTAATCTCTGTCAAGCCTTCTTAACGAAGTGTGCCATTTTCTTCTCTCTTCAAACTGTGACATTTGCTTCAGAGGAATCTAAGGTGGCTCTAGTGATGACGTTACTATCTGGGTGCGCGGCTCTGTGGGGGACAGCGGTGTGGGAGAACCATCATCCGTGCTGCTCCTCGTTCGCTACACTCTCTCGGGAGATGAAGCAGGTGTTCGACCGGGCAGTGGCGGGTCGTGAAGCGGCTCGCAGACTCGCCGATCTGCGCCAGGAAAGAAGATCTGTTTCGGATTATGCCATCGAATTCCGCACCCTGGCGGCTGAGTGTAGCTGGAACGAGGAGGCGCAGTGGGACATGTTCCTGCATGGGCTGGCTGACCGCATACAAAGGGAGGTCTACACCCTGGACTTACCCAAAAGTCTCGATGGTTTGATCGAGTTAGCATTACGTGTTGATGCCCGTATACAGCAACAGATGGAGTATACACATCCAGTCACGAGTTGCGAGGTCCGAGGATTTCCCAGCGGCAACGGTGGGGGTGCGGTCAGCCATCCAGTCGATCAGGAGCCCATGCAGGTGGGTAGGGCTCGGCTTTCCCGGGAGGAGAGACAACATCGGAGAGAGAGAGGACTTTGTCTATACTGTGGAGGAGCTGGACATTATCTTAGAAACTGCCCAGTAAAAGACCAAGCCCAACAGTAGTTAAGGGGTTACTGTCAGGTGGGATCTCTATGGACGAATCCTCATCAGCCACTCTTCTCCCGGTAAGACTACAATGGGCCACGGGATTCCACTGCTGTCAGGCGTTGGTGGACTCAGGAGCGGAGGGCAACCTACTGGACATTTCTCTGGCACGTCGTCTGGGTATTCCCATGGTTCCCCTTCAGCACACCATTTCCGTTCACGCACTTGGCGGGCAGAAGTTACCGGACATCACTCACTCCACGGGATCTATCACACTCATCATGTCCGGTAATCACACCGAACAGACATGTTTTTTTATTTCCAGGTCCCCCCTTGTGCCTATTGTTCTGGGTCACCCGTGGCTTGTCAAGCACAGACCCAGGATCGATTGGGGACAGAGCTCCGTTTCGGAGTGGAGCCGTGAGTGTCACGCTCACTGTTTAGTGTCTGCATGTCCGTCTATCTCTTGTTCTGTGTTACAGGAGGAGTCGGTGAATCTATCTAACGTGCCGGAGGACTACCTTGACCTGAAGAGAGTGTTCAGTAAGTCCCGGGCTGCTTCTCTACCTCCGCATCGTCCCTATGACTGTGCTATAGAGTTAATGCCAACTTTACCTCTCCGCCGAAAGGCAAGTTATACTCACTTTCCAATCCTGAGAGGGAGGTCATAGAGAAATATATTTCTGATTCTCTGGTAACTGGGCTCATTCGTCTGTCCTCATCTCCAGCTGGCGCGGGGGTTTTTTTCGTGAGTAAGAAGGATGGCTCTCTGCGACCGTGCATTGACTACTGAGGGCTGAACAACATCACGGTAAAGAATACTTATCCTTTGCCGTTGATGGATTCAGCCTTTGAACGGTTGCAGGGAGCGTCTCATTTCACAAAATTAGATCTGCGCAACGCTTATCATTTGGTCCGCATAAGGGAGGGGGATAAGTGGAAAACGGCGTTTAATACCCCCAGGGGGCACTTTGAATACTTGGTCATGCCTTTCGGCCTGTCCAACTCCCCTGCCGTTTTCCAAGCACTTGTCAATGACGTGTTGAGAGATATGGTCGATCAGTTCATATATGTCTACCTGGACGACATTTTGATATTTTCTTCTTCTCTCCAGGAACATGTTCGACACGTCAGACAAGTGCTCCACAGGTTACTCGAGAATGGGCTTTTTGTCAAGGCGGAGAAATGCGTGTTTCATGCACAGTCAGTCCCGTTCTTAGGGTATATCGTCTCGTCTGAGGGGGTGCGCATGGATCCTGACAAGGTTAAGGCTGTGGTAGATTGGCCAATCCCAGACTCCCGTAAGGCCCTACAGAGGTTTCTGGGATTCGCAAATTTTTATCGGCGTTTTATTCGCAACTTCAGCCAACTAGCCGCTCCTCTGACCGCCTTGACCTCCACCAGACTGACGTTCAGGTGGTCTAATGCAGCTGAGGCTGCATTTTCCAACCTAAAGAGCCGCTTCGTTTCAGCTCCCATCCTTGTAGCCCCTGATCCGTCACGTCAGTTCGTGGTGGAGGTTGATGCGTCGGAGGTGGGGGTAGGTGCAGTTCTTTCCCAGCGCACCGCCACGGACGACAAGATGCACCCATGCACGTTTTTTTCTCATCGCTTATCGACAGCCGAACGCAATTATGATATTGGTAACAGAGAGTTGTTGGCAGTCAAATTAGCATTGGAAGAATGGCGTCATTGGTTAGAAGGTTCAGGGGTACCTTTCATTGTTTGGACCGATCACAAGAATCTAGAACACATCAGGTCCGCCAAACAACTTAACTCCAGGCAGGCTCGGTGGGCTCTATTTTTCGGTCGTTTCGATTTTTCGCTTTCGTATCGTCCTGGGTCTAAGAACATCAAACCGGACGCTTTATCTCGTATTTTTGATTGCTCCGAACGCCCGTCTACTCCCGAGTGTATTTTACCTAAGAGACTTTTTGTCTCTGCACTCACATGGGAGGTCGAATCGAAGGTCCGTACGGCCTTAGTAGGGGTAACGCCTCCACCCGGGGGTTCACCGAGTCGGTTATTTGTGCCGGAGGGATTATGGTCAGATGTTATCCGCTGGGGACATGTTTCCAATGTGGCTTGTCATCCAGGAGTTTCTCGGACCAGGTTTATGGTTAAGCAACGATTCTGGTGGCCCAAGATGGCTCATGACATCCGAGATTTTGTTTTGGCTTGCTCGGTTTGTGCTCGCGGTAAGACTTCCAATCGTTCCCCTTTTGGGCTTCTCCAACCGTTGCCTGTCCCTTCGAGACCCTGGTCCCACATAGCGCTAGATTTTGTGACAGGTCTCCCTACTTCACAGGGAAATACGGTAATTTTAACCGTAGTGGACCGGTTCTCGAAGGCAGCACATTTTATTCCCTTGCCCAAATTACCTTCAGCCAAGGAGACAGCGGTTACGGTCGTTGATCACGTCTTTCGTATTCATGGCCTCCCGATAGATGTGGTTTCCGACAGGGGATCTCAGTTTACTTCCAAATTTTGGAAAGAGTTTTGTAGATTACTGGGAGCGACTGTCAGCCTGTCATCTGGGTTTCATCCCCAGAGTAACGATCAAACAGAGAGAGCCAACCAAGATCTGGAGAGAATGTTACGATGTAGGGTGGCTCAGAATCCTTCCTCCTGGAGCCATCAACTCTCATGGATAGGGTACGCTCACAACTCGTTACCAGTATCATCCACGGGCCTTTCGCCTTTTGAGTGTAGTATAGGTTACCAGCCACCAGTTTTTCCCAGTCTGGAATCTGAAGTTGCGGTTCCCTCCGCTCACGACTTCGTCCAAAGGTGTCATCGCACATGGAGAAGAGCCCAGGAGACTCTTCTTCAGGTGGGAGCGCGCACCAAGGCTCAGGCCGATCGCCACCGGCTGAAACCTCCCGTATACGTCGTTGTTCAAAAAGTGTGGCTTTCTTCTAAGAACTTTCCGATCCGTTTGTAATAAGCTTGCACCCAAATTCATTGGCCCGTTTCTTGTCACTAAGATCCTTAGTCCAGTGACAGTTCGCCTCAAATTTCCTCCTGCGTACAGGAGAGTTCATCCCGTCTTCCATGTGTCCAAGATTAAACCCGTTTTTCATTCTCACATTAATCCGCCCGCCCCCGGTTCCCCCCCCGCCGCGTCTCATAGATGGGGAACCAGCTTATTCGGTTCGTCGTATTCTGGACACTAGACGGAGGGGACGTGGATTCCAGTACTTGGTGGACTGGGAGGGTTACGGTCCGGAGGAGAGAAGTTGGGTTCCTGCTAGGGACATCCTGGACCACTCCCTGATAAATGATTACAATCTACAGGTAGGTTCTCCTGGGAACGCCAGGAGGCGTTCTTAGGGGAGAGGGTACTGTCACGGTTCATGGATTCACTGACTTGGCCTCGTGTGTGTGTAGGGGGGGGGCGTGGTCTCGTTTAGCACTGATCATTATCAGCAGCAGCTGTTCCTTGTTTAGCGGTCTATTTAATGTGTGTGTTTGCGTGTCCTGTTTGTCAGTTCGTTGCAGACGCTATCAGGATCGGTCGCTCTTTTCTCTGCCGTCTTCTAGGACGTGTGTTCCCTGGAGCTCGTCTGGATCGGATCCTTTCATGTCTGTTCTTCATCTGCCCATTGTAGTCCCTGCGTCACCAAGCACTTGCTGCAGTCACCCGTTCTCCGATGCCGTCATCGAACTGAGTCTCTGAGTCACCTGCAGACTTCTGTGTCTACGTCTTCATCGAACTGTTTCTCTGAGTTGTCAATAAACCTGTTCGTACTTGCTATTGGATCTTCTGTGATTCTTTTACAGTGTATCGTGACAGGTAAATTATGTTGGTATGCAATATTATGAATATTGTTGGCTCTTTGACGAATTGCTTTTGTAAGTCACTTTGGTTAAAGGTGTCTGCTAAATGAATAAATGCAAATGTAGAATTATCAAATTACCCAAAATATTTCATAATCAATCATCGAAGAAGTAGAGGATGAAGTAGAACTTTGTGAATGACAGTTCCACTAAACAGAATTCTGTGGAAAATCTGCTGAGCTTTCTCTGGGCACAGATTCTGTGTGGGCCTGAGCATAAATTACAGTTTTGTATGGGAGTGACAATATTAAACTATCCAGAAAATGGAAGTCTGGAAAATGGAGCCTAAATAAAAGCTTCCCACCCCTGTTAAAAAGAGAAATTTTAAAAAGCTACATTAGAGAATGAAATCTGAAAGAATGGTGCATGATAAAGTCATTTGTATTAAATGACAATGTCATGATGAAGATGGAATGTCAGAGACGAAGTAAAAGCACCTTTCAATCTCAAAGCACTCAGCAGAATGATACTTCTAAAAATCTTCTGCCCTTGAGCTAGTGTGCTGCTTTCTGATCTGATTTTTAAGTACCTTTGTTGCTATAAATGTAGCAAGTAAACAGAGCAAACATAAAGAAAATGACTTCAACCTAATGACCGGAAACTATGGCTGTGTAGCTACACGCTGCAGTTAAATGCGGTTGTCAGTTCACCTTTTTGTGCTTAATCTTGTTCTGTATACACACAGTTCAGTCATTTACGGGAGTGACAACCGCATTCAACAACGGAATTAACCCCTGAAAAATGCATCAGAGATGCGTCTCTCTTCTGTGTGTGTGCGGTGCTGGAAAATCACAGGGGAAGAAGTAGGCCTACGAGCCTTGACTCCTAAAACAGCAAACAAGAACAATCCCATAATAAAACGAGATAAATCCAAATGCTTAATATTGAAAACAAGACCAAAATATCGCGATCCACATCTGCCAATCATGATGAAATTATATATGGGGTTATGATTTTGCCATTATGACATGTTGGAGTGGGATTCTCAATTTAATCAGCCAGCATAATTTTATTTACATTTATTTTATTTTTTATTTACGCTATTTAGACACGTTTGAACACATAACCCAACCCTATCTCTAAACCTTCCCATTTGTGTATTATATGATATAAAATACAGGATATAACAGGCAGATACGACTGCAGGCACAATTTATTCAAAAAGTAGAAATATTCCAAGTGTTCCGAGGCCAAACGATTGATTTGTGTGAAGAAAATCCCCAAAAGCGATCAGCGTTTCCATCCGCCGAAGATCATGCAATGATGCACACATTCAAAAATTGCCGCAGAAGAAACGTTACATCAGCTATGATAGTGAAATTGCATTGGCTCTTGTCTGTCTCGTGACCAATTGCGTCATTACGTCAGCTTTGATTGTAAAATGTCATTGGCTCTCGTGTGTCTCATGACCGATTGCGTCATGCTATAGAGTCGGTGTATCTTTTGAATGAGATATGACTGAGTGCGTGCGTGCGTTCACGGAGCGCTGGGATCATCAACTCTGTTCTACATGAAGACTTGGAATGCAACATGAGTTAATACTTTTATACTGTTTTTGGTCAATAAATACCTGTGACTGTACTTTTATTTGCCTGTTATCGTTATGTGTGTGATATTGTTGGGAAGTGGGTAGGTTTAGGGTAGGAGTGGGGTTAGTTGCTCCAAAGTATAAAAGTAGCCTATAAATATTCATAAAATCATGTCTACTTTTACAAATGCAAATAATTAAATTGGGCAAACAACTGAAATCAATGGAGCAACCTGCGCGTCGGAAAATGATGCTAAAGGGGTACCCTGTGCGTTAAAAAGTGACGCCGAGGGGTCCTGACCAAGCGTCAATATGTGACGAGTTGGGTGTGAGAACGTGTTGCATCTGCCTACTTTATTAACTCCATAAAGTCGATCGCTTTATGAGTCAAGCACAAACACGCCAAAAAACATACAAACAAACAAACAAAAAAACGCTTCTAATAAGTAGACATGGCAACACCTCAAGTGCACCTTCCAAACATAAACAAAACACAATGCATCTATAGATGGTGGTTAATTTAAAATGGCAGAACATAATGAGTTTTTGGTCACTGTAATTGTCACAAATTCTCTATGTCTGGGTCCATAGACTTTTATTTTGATATTCTTTTGTCTTACTTTGCCTGTGTTCAGTTCCAGTGTGTTTAGTTCCTGTTTCCTTGGTTGCCATAGTCATTCATTAGCTGCGTCTCAATTCAGAGGCTACATTCTTCGAAAGGGCCGCATTCGTAGGCTGCTTGTGTCACCGTGGCGTGACGAAGGCTGTCCCAACTCGAAAGCTCCTTCAAATGCGGCCTCCAAATACAACCTCCAAATACGGCCTTCGTTTCCCGTGAAATGAAGAATACAACAGATGGATCTTTCGCGGCCTTGCTTACCCCAGAATTCATTGTGCGCCAGTGACGACAGGATTATTTGAGAGGAATTGCCAAATTACACTTTTAATTGTAAGTATTGGGTTTCAGCTTACTCAAATATCTAATGACACAAATGTAAAATTAAGAAAAAACTTTAAAGCAGTTCAAATGTTGACTTACATCTTACTAAGATGTGATTATATATAGTTTATACTCTTTATTATGTACAGATATGGACCATGGTGAACATATTTAGACAGTTTGTGAACTCTGTTTTGGATAGGTTACTAGTGTACTAGTGTAACGCAGCGCTCTTTTATCATATTAGACGCATTTGAGTGTGTTGAAAGTTATGTTATAATGCTACTCTATGCATTCGTTCAGTGGCTACTATGAGACACTTGTTGCACACTGCAGTAAGCTAGATCGATATTAGGCATGGTAAAACATGGTACTCATGGTAAATCAAGAAAACGAGATTTAAACAATAAGACTAACTGTGTTGAGCTATATAACAATGATTAGTTTTCTGTCGATGAATGTATCCAAACAGTTGCTCACCTGTATAATAAAACACATAATATATTAAAGTCTTTGGTGTTTCCATGGTTTCTACAAAATAAAACCGGAAATCGAGGGTAACGCGGGTATGATGTCATTGATAGGCGACGCACGGACAATTGCTTATTTCTATGGATTTAAGCATTCTTGGAAATATTTGGGATAATGTAAATGGGATAAAAGTCAACAAACATTGTTCTAGTGGTTTTTGGATATTTTAATCCAAAAATCTTACATATTGTGCCTTTAACATATCGGGATCTGACATACCATTCAAAAGTTTTGAGTCAGTAAGATTTACTTTTTTAAAGAAATTAATAATTTTATTAAGCAAGGGTGCATTAAAACTGATAAAAAAGTGACAGTAAAGACTTTTACATAGTTACAAAAAAGATACATTTCACATAAATGCTGTTCTTTTAAATGTTTTATTCATCAGAGAACCCTATAAAAAATGTATTACCGTTTCCATAAAAAAAATAAGCATCACAACTGTTTTCAACATTGATAATAATAAGAAATTTTATTAGAATGATTTCTGAAGGATCATGTGACACTGAAGACTAGAATAATGGCTGCTGAAAATTCAGTTTTCCATCACATGAATAAATTACATTTTAAAATATATTAAAACCTGTCTTTGTTTACATTAGTTTAAAATTACTGTTAGGCCCTGTTTACACCTGGGGGGTATTCCAGAAAGCAAGGTTAACTTACTGTCACATATACCTTGAACTCTCGATTGATTAACCCAAACCTTGCTTACTCGAGCTAGTATGCTGGTTCCAAAAACTCGTCCGTGAGTAAGTTCAGACAATGGTTAACACACAAGACATTCTCAACAGAGCAACTAATCGATGATTCACCATGGAAACAGACGCTAAGAAAAAGCACGCCATTCTACTTCCTTCTTTTGTTTAAAGGAAATTTACATAACCTACTTAGTGCACATCACCACCTATTTGGTGGTTGTGCAATCGTTTTTTCAGTCTTTTCGTTTAATAAGTAATCTTTATTCACTGAGAATAAGGATTATATTGTTTGTTTGATGCTAAGTAATTGAATGCAGATCCATGTGTGAGATGACAATAAAATAAATAATACATATATTTGAATTTAATTAATGTTTAAACATTACCTTGTTATAATAGTGCTTTAGAATTAATATATAATATTGTATATTATATAACTGTAACTATATAACACATTTAGTTATATTAATATAACTATATTAATTATATAACACACACCTGAATTCCTCTTAAGCAAACTAACCCTGGAAGAGTAATACTCAGAGAGTAATTTGCTATGGCTACTTACATACCCTAAAATTTACCTCCGTTTTTGGAACCGAAAGTTGAGGTTAACCGCTTACATGCTCTTACATACCCAGGTATGTCACATAACCTGCTTTCTGGAATACCACCCTGGTATTAAGATGCGTTTTGGTTGATCGATCACAAGTAAACGTGTGAGACACATTCCCGTTTACACCAAGTGTTTTAATCCGTCTCTTTTGTCCACTTTCAACCACCTCTGTCCTGATTTCTTCGAGGGTAGGGTCTATGGGCCGATAAATGTATGGTTTTTTTCAGATCTTTCGTTGTAATGGACAAAATAAGCTCGCGCAATTTACATATGAACGCGTCCGGAGATGATGGGAAAGCAGCTTTCGTTCCTGCTCTGACAACCGCGAGACCAAGCTGAATGCTGTGAGTGTGTGTTAGAAATCAGGAACGGTGAGAGAACATCGTGCTTGGTATGTTTTTCGTTTTCAAACCAAACTTGGGTCTCCAGCCGTCAAAGTTTAAATCCCGTCTGGCTAGTGCGCTTCCTATAATGTTTACGCATTACGTCAGTAGGTGGAGAATAGGTGGTCTTTCGTGGCTGTTTGAACACATTTGACAACATGAGCATTTACACTTCAAAAGCAATCCGGTCGAATGCATGGACAAACTTAAAACATTTTAGACCCTGTTTACACCTGTATTTAGCGTCGTCCACTTGTGAGCCAATCGACCAAAACGCATTTCAATACCAGGTGTAAACAGGACCTTAGTTTTAATGCACAAGAATGTAATTAGCTTGACAAATTATCATTAAAAAAGGTCTATGATTCAAGCTTCAATTTCTGACCTCTGCTTTACTCCACAAATCATATACTGACAGCAATTAATTTGTGTCAGAAGTTATGAAAATAAAAAAAAAATGGGCGGAGGGTGGGCTGGGTGCAGGTTCAACTGTAATAATATTTCACAATATTACTGTTTTTACTGTTTTTGATCAAATAAATGCAGCCTTGGTGAGCATAAGAGACTTAAAAAAAAAATCTTACCGACCCCAAAATATTTGAAAGGTAGTACTTTTACTGGGAGTGTATAGCATCGCTCCATCACAGCATCTAAACATTTGAATCACAGAAAGCACACTTATCTACCCTCCATATCTGGATATATGCCCGGTTATAATGCTCTTGTACATCATTTGATGAATTACTGCTGCCATGATCAACAGAAAATCAAAACAAACATCTTTAAAATTAAATTCCGTGGGCAGTAATAGTGCAACATGAATTGCACCAGGTAAATAGTTTTGTGAAAAAGACACAATTTATAATAAACCTAATTTACATAGAAAGGAGGCGAGTTTGCACTGAAAACAATAACAATGATTTAACTTTACAGGCTAAACCGACTCGCGGGTGATTAGCAAATAAGTCCCAGATTTTCCGCTGAAAAACCACATACAAAAGTCACTGAACTGTAAATGCCCCTTTGAATGTTTGTTTTTCATGACCACATACTGTTGAGTCTCATTTAAATTCACTAAAAAAAGCAGGAGACAAAGCAGGAGGTGAGAATAATATTGAAAATATAATCAACAACTATAATAGTAAAACGGTGAAAACTGTAAAGCGCTTGTGTGTGTGTACATGTGATTTCAGTAATTTGCCTCCTGGGGGTTGTGAGCTGTCCGTCTACCTCTCGCCTCTTTATATAACACGTTTATCCCTTATGAATGCCAATGAGGCATCTCATAAACATTCATTATTTAGAGCAGAATACAACTAAAATTAAATTTCGGCAATCTTCTTAGACGCTATTCAATCCAAGTGAACTCAATCAACAGCTGTTTTGTCCTAGACAAGTTATTAAGAACTTACAGACAATAAGAAAGAAATTCACACTTAATTTGTGATGAAATTTGTGAATCTGCATCTCAAGACTCAACAAAGTTTTTTCAAAGCCCTTGGAAACAGATTTAATCATATTTTACCTTCAAATCTCATTTAAAACACATAAAAGAGTAAATAAAGTGCAATAACCGAAAATGAGTACATTGTTTAAAAAGAAAGAAACAAACAAAAAACCCTAAAGGGTGTTTTACACTCAAAACACGTTTCTTAATAGTGGGCCAAAATTTATGAGCACAAAATGCAATGAAGAATGAATATGCTTTTTATGGCCCTCAATCTCCTCTGATGTTTAGCTTCTCTCCCAGAGTTCGTAAGCTTTATAAGACCTCTCTGCTTTTCCAAATGAGAGTGGAGGTGCCAGAAGAGTGAGTCCTAACCAAAGCACTGACCTCATCCTTTTATGAAGATGTTCTATTTCATGGTAAATTTGATCCCAAAGCCTCAAAGACTGCCTCTGCCTGCCTCTACCCATTCTAGTCAAAAATTGATAGAAAATGGACGGAAAATAAAGAAATAGAAAGACAGAGACTGGGAGATGTAGTGACATATGTCCATACTTTTCTTCACATAAAATAAATCAACTCCCCTGGACTAAAATAGCTGAGAAATAACATGAAAAGTGAACGGAGGGAAAGACAGTGATTGAGTTTCATCTCCCAAATAAAGATATTTAATTTCCCAAATAAACATATTTGCATGTGTTCATCATTTCAGGTTTATTTTTTAATTATTTTCAAACTCATTTCATGAGCCAGTTTAATTTGAATGGTATAATACCGGAGTTATGATGAAAATAAAATCTAGGACATTAACATGACCTCTTATATAACTGAATAATATTCCAACCTCACAGCAATCTTACAAACACATTGCATAGAATTTGTAAGAAAATATATCTTTGTTTTAGTTTAAGAAATCTTCTCTCCTTCAGAACGCAAAAAAAAAAAAAAAAAAAAGTTATTTTGATGCTAAGCACCTCATAGCGTTTGCTATCTAGAATCCAGTCAGGTTCTTCCATATTTTAGACATTTATGAGGGCATTTGTGGCTTGGATATCTTTTGCCAGACCTTGGTCATCCAAAAAATAAAGTTGAGCTTTTAAACTTAGAGTTATGCTTCAGTTATTACAGGCTTGATCACTTTATTTTTCATAGTTTATCTCCTATTGCCAAACATACTTTTTATATCTCTCACAACTGAAGAAACCTGCTGTCAAAATTCTGAAACGGCAATGTTTCATGTGTCATAATGAGATTGATGACAGCCATAAACACAAGTGTTATTGTATTACTGCTATACAATAAGTTTGTTAACCTCTTTGGAATTAGATTTTTACATGAATGGCTTCTAAATTTGTGAATGCTGCTTATGAAATAGAACTGTCTTTGATTATCATTTAATTTATTACTATGAAATTATATTTTAGGAGCTATTCTTGTATAAATGCATATAATTCCAAATGGGTTTTCTCATAACTGTATACACTTTTCCCTACAGAACACTATGACTGGTTATTCCACATTGGCAGTTTACTTTCACTGTGAGATCTTTTTGCAGAAATGAGCCTCTAAATCATATTTTAATTTACTCAAGTGCAGTGGTCCATGCTCTGAATAACTGAAACAGTAAATAATGTAACAATGATGATTAATAATAAAGTTGCAATATTGATTTTTTGCACTACATCATGTGGAGGGAATAACCAAGAAAGTTGCAATATTGATTTTTTGCACTACATCATGTGAAGGGAATAACCAAAAAAAAAAAAAAAAAAATTACGGCACCTCTATTTGACTGGCAGGGTCAATTTTAGTTAGGACCTAAACACAATCCAAAAGTTTAATTTGGTTCATAACAGAAAAGAGTTTTTAAAAATAAAACAAACAAATAAACAATTTTTTTTAACATTTGACTCACCATAGTACATGTAAACATGTCCATGAGACCAAAACAATAAAAAAGAAACATTATCAAGCATTCTTGAATACAAAATTCTTAAAATAAACTTTCTCTTTTTATTATTATTTATTAATGTTGTTATATACATGGCATAATCTTGTGCTTTTTTCCAAAAAAGAAACATCCAAGAGAAAAAAAAAGTTTTTTGTTTTCTTTCAGTTTATCGTATTATCTTTTTGACCAATGAACTAAAAGAAAGGAGAGGGTTCGTTTTCCTAGTGGAGGTTAGTCTTACTGCACGTGGAGGGACAGTAGCAGGTGATGTGCTTTACTAACAGTAGCAAAGGCACCTTAGTATCTTCTTTAGAAAAACACGCGCTCGTTTGCGGGTCGCCGTGTGTGTGCTCATTCATGAGTGCAGTCCAGCGTCCCGGCACACATTCACAATCCTCCACTGAGTCAGACGCTCATACAAAAATAAGAGGAATAAAACACACACACAAAAAAACTCCAAAAAACAAGAGAGTTTCTGCTCCATTTACAGATTGGGAAGATGTGGCTTCAACCGAGCCAAGATACATCAAATGATTCCTGAATTCTGCTTGAGAGGACAAAGAGGAAGATGGGAAAGAGGAAGAGAATAGACAAGAGGAAAACAAAGGGGAAAAAGGTCAAAATAAAGTGAAAGAGTGATATACAGTCAGTGTGAGAAAGATACTTTGATGACAGACAGACAGACAGACAGACAGACAGATAGACAGACAGACAGACAGACAGACAGACAGACAGACAGACAGATAGATAGATAGATAGATAGATAGATAGATAGATAGATAGATAGATAGATAGATAGATAGATAGATAGATAGATAGATAGATAGATAGACAGACAGACAGACAGACAAATGTAAGGGCAGATGGACAGATGGAAGTGTGGATAAAAGAAAGGCATTAAAGAAAATTCTTAAGAAAGAGAAGAGTACAGAGGAGGAAGGAAAGGAGCAAGAAAGGGAAGGTGAAGGAAGGCCTTTCTGGTGCTGGGTGGTCCATGGCCCACCCACCTTTCTCAGCTCCAGAGACACACACTATTGGTGGTTTGGCAGGTGGAGGAGCTCTCTGCAGGAGACAGATAGAGCTTGCCGCTGGGACATACACACACCTCGTACACAGTCTGTTTGGGGTATGTGGTCCCTGGACCAAGCAATGGGTCCACGCTCCCGTGTGGAAGATTTCCAAGACGGATTGAGTTTGCGTTTAGAAAGATCTGAGTTGAAGAGAGAAGAGAAGAGAAGAGAAGAGGAGAAGAGCAGAAAATACAAGAATACAGACATTATAATCAAAGACTTCAGATAAATCAACATAACAACAGTCATTTAAAGACCCCCTGTGGTAAAAATCAAGTTTTTAATGTTGTTTATATGTCTATGTGGTGTTTTTAATATGCTTCCAGACAAACCATGTGCAAATTCAGAAGTCAACACCATTGCTGAGTATTTTCTCCAGTGAACCAAAGAGAGTATCAAAAACGTCTTGGTTACGTATGTAACCCTCGTTCCCTGAAGGAGGGAACGGAGACGTACGTCGGACGTCACCGACGAATTGGGATCACTTCTGGGAGCCCCTATCAGCTTCGAGTGTATAGAGAACGGGCCAATGGCCATTGGCGTGCGAGATTTGCATCTCGCGCTCCGCCCCGCACTGCGGGTATAAACAGGAAGCGGATGCAGCGCACATTTGTTTTTCACTGAGGAGCCGAACTAGTGACTCGGTCATGCAGTGATGGTACAGCAACTGTGGTGACGGGACGTACGTCTCCGTTCCCTCCTTCAGGGAACAAGGGTTACATTCCACTCCACTCTCCCGGGAGCACTTGCTGTAGTGAGAGCTCGTCGGCTGCACGATTGAGCAGGCCCGGAATGTGAGTGGCACAAAGCGACCTCAGATGCTTCTGACTCCAGAGGAGGAGATGGCGGGCGAGTTGTGACATGCGAAGGGCGAGTTGTGACATGCGGCGGGAGCGTAGACCACCCTGTTTGTTGATGTACGCAACGGCCGCAGTGTTGTCCGTACGGATCAGAACGTGCTTGCCTCGTAGCGGCCCTTTGAGGCGGCCCAGCGCAAGACGAACTGCTAAAAACTCGAGGCAATTGATATGCCATTGCAGTTGAGGCCCCGTCCACAGACCCGAAACTGCAAGCCCGTTGTACGTGGCCCCCAGCCGGTGGATGAGGCATCCGTGGAGACAACAGCATGCCTGGACACTTGTTCTAGGGGAACTCCTGCCCATAGAAACGAAGGGTCCGACCACGGACTGAAGGTTTGGCGGCACTTCGGTGTTACTGAGACACGGAACGAGCCGCTCTGCCACGCCCATCTCGGGACTCGGTCGTGTAGCCAGTGTTGAAGCGGCCTCATATGAAACAATCCGAGCGGCGTTACTGCGGCTGCGGATGGCATATGCCCCAGGAGCCTCTGAAAATGTTTCAGTGGTACCGCTGTCCTGCATTTAAACAAATTCAAGCAGTTCAACACCGACTGGACGCGCTCCTCTGTGAGTTGCGCTGTCAGATTGACCGAGTCCAGCTCCATACTGAGAAAAGAGATCCTCTGCACGGGGCAGAGTTTGCTCTTTTCCCAGTTGACCCGAAGTCCCAACTGGCTGAGGTGACTGAGCACCATGTCCCTGTGTTCGCACAACTGCGCTCGCGACTGAGCTAGGATCAGCCAGTCGTCGAGGTAGTTGAGGATGCGAACCCCACGCTCTCTCATGGGAGAGACTTTCGTGAAGACACGGGGCGACAGGGACAGCCCGAAGGGTAGGACTCTGTACTGATATGCCCGTCCCTCGAGCGCAAAGCGTAGGAACGGTCTGTGTCGAGGGAGAATCGAGACATGAAAGTACGCGACCCTTCAGGTCGATCGCTGCAAACCAATCCTGGGGACGGATGCACCTGAAGATGCGTTTTTGTGTTAGCATTCTGAACGGCAGCCTGTGAAGGGACCGATTCAAGAACCGCAGATCCAAGATTGGCCGTAACCCGCCGCCTTTCTTGGGTACAATGAAGTACGGGCTGTAGAAGCCTGTCTTCATATCGGCTGGAGGGACCGGCTCTATCGCGTCCTTCGCCAGTAGGACTGCGATCTCCGCCCGTAGCACAGGGGCGTCCTCCTTCGACACGGAGGTGAAGTGAACGCCCCTGAACTTGGGGGGCCGCTGGGCGTACTGAATCGCATAGCCGAGTCTGATAGTACGGATGAGCCAGCGGGACAGGCTGGGAAGCGCTAGCCAGGCTCCCAGCGACCGAACCAGCAGGACCAACGGCACCACAGACGTACCCGCAGCGGGGCAGCGCAGCGGAGTGCAGAGACCCGACTCGGACGGCATAGCGGCCCGGAGTGGGGTCTGAGTGTGCAATGCAACACTTACCTGCTTTCGCTGAGGGGGCGCACGGGTGTGAGGAGGCCTCTTGTGTGTGTCCTGGACACAGCCAGCACCCCCTGCTGGCGATAAGAGAGGCACCGGAGGGTGACAAGGCATGGGAGCGTCGTACACCGCCAAGCGCGCTCTCTTGGCACTCAGAGATTTCGGAAACGAAAGTGGTTCTGTGCCAGTGGTTCCGCCATTGGCACGAATGCCAGTGGCGGAACACAAATCAAATTTGAACAAAAGATTCTCTCCCGGCCCTCCTCCGGGAGAGGGAGCGGTGCTGTCGCCACCTCCTGAAGAGCTGTCCCCTCCATCTCTGGGTGGCCCGTCTCAGGGTCTCTTATGACGGCACTTGCCACCTGGCTTGGCAGCGGCCTGAGTGGGCTGGACGGCCTTCCCGCGGCCGGTTCCACGCCGTTGCCCTGGTGGAGGCTGCTGCTGGGCTTGGGCGGGAGTGGGGGCGGCCGCCCTCGGCGACAAGCTGGCGGACGAGCTGCAGCCGGCGGCTGGGTGGCAGCAGCTGACCGCCGGGGCAGGATGTGTCTGGTGGCCTCCGTCTGCTTCTGGGCGGCTGAGAACTGTTGGGCAAAGCTCTTGACCGTGTCGCCGAATAACCCAACCTGGGAAATGGGGGAATCCAGGAACCGATACTTATCGGTCTCCCTCATATCGGCCAGGTTAAGCCAGAGAAGTCGCTCCTTGGACTTTCGTCGCCCGGAGGGCAAGGTCCGTCGCCGTCCGGAGCTCCCGGAGGAGCTCTGGGTCAGGCCTACCCTCATGCATGTCCATGAGTGCCTGGGCCTGGTGCACCTGGAGCAATGCCATGGCATGCAAGGCGGATGCAGCCTGTCCACAAGCTTTGTAAGCCTTCCCAGTCAGACTGGAGGAGAACTTACAGGCTTTGGATGGGTGGCATGGGTCTTCGTGCCAGGTGGAAGCGGACGCTGGACACAGTTGCATCACAACAGCCCGTTCCACCAGCGGGATCCCCAAGTACCCTTTGGCTGGCCCGCCGTCGAGGGTAGTGAGGAGGGAGGAGCCACTCGGCTGGTTTCTGGCAGAAAAAGGTGCCGTCCACGACCTTGTGAGCTCCTCATGCACCTCCGGGAAGAAAGGCACCGGGGCGGGACGCTGAGAACCAGTGCGAGCTGCCCCGAGAAACCAATCGATACTGTGGAGGGTTCCACACGAGCCCGACTTTTTCGGCGGCCCAGGAAAGCATAGCCGTCAGCTCGGGGTCCGTCTTGGGCAACGCCACTCTCCCAGAGGGAGGCAACGCAGCCGAGTCTTCATCCCCGAGGACTGAAACTCCCCCTCCGATGCAGCGATCGACATCCTATCGTCTGCTGGAGCTCCAAAGGTCACCGCCAGACCCCCCTGGGAGGAGCCAGTGAATTCCTCCGGAAGCTCAACCGGCTGCGGTGCTTCAGAGGGATTAGGGGCCCGCGGAGGCTGGCTCGGCGGGTGTGCCCTAAACGTGATCCTCAGGTCACCCTGGCTATTCGCCGAAGTAGGTCTATTCTGCTGGGCAGGAATAGCACTAGATCGGGGCATAGGTAAGGGGACTCCACCTTCCCGAAGGTAGGCGAGTCTCGACCTAAGCGCAGAGATAGTCATGTTCCCGCAGTGGGAACATGAACTATCCACAAACGCTGCCTCAGCGTGCTGAATGCCCAGACACATAAGACAACGATTGTGACAGTCAGCTGGTCAACGTCAGCTGGTCAACGACCGCATCCAGAAACGCACGGGTGGAATGACATCTTGAAAAAGACGCAGTGTCACACCCGTGTTGCTCTTTTAGAGGAAACGCTCTTTTAGTGCTGAAGTACTCAGGGACAACCGCGGCAGGCACAGGAATGTAGTGCAGCCTGTGTCTGCTCTCACTGTGGATCGCCCTCACCGAACCAACAATAGTGCTGTGAAAACAGCAGTTTGCTCTTTCAGAGAGAGTGAGCACGCGGTCGCGCTGAACGTGCCTTCTCTCCCAGCACAAGTGTTTCTCTCTCTCAATCTCTTTCTCTCTCTCTGCTTGATAGGTGCAGGAACAGTGCTTCATCAACGCCTTTTGGCTCCGAAGTGAATGACAAATGTGCGCTGCATCCGCTTCCTGTTTATACCCGCAGTGAGGGGCGGAGCGCGAGATGCAAATCTCGCACGCCAATGGCCGTTGGCCCATTCTCTATACACTCGAAGCTGATAGGGGCTCCCAGAAGTGATCCCAATTTGTCGGTGACGTCCGACGTACGTCGAACGTGACTGACTGAAAGGGAACACTGGTGTTTCTGACGTCACAAACTACCTTGTAACGAATCACGTCAGCGTGTGATCGTCAACGAGTAAATCTCTGAACTGGTCTGAGTGAGTGGAGGCGGGGCTAATTTGCATATTCGTAGAACTGCATATAGAGGGTGTGCATTGACGTCACTTTCCTGCTGGAACACGCACACCCTCAGCCGGACTGAGTGGCAAAAGAGCCTGCTGCATGACTGGAGTTAATAGGGGAACCTGCGAAAACGCAAGTAAAACAAACGATTTTTCGTTTAAACTAAAGGTTGGACTCCATATAGTGTTCCTTACAACTTACCAAAGATCCAGTGATCCATGGATATTGACATGCAGCCAGGATTGTGTTTCCTGACATTTATATGAGCATGATTTCGATGCTGGGGAAATACATAAAGCAAATTTGCCTGTGAACGCTTTATATAAATTCGATATAGGTAGGTCTAAATCCGGGTGATCACTTATATTAATGTTATATATATTGTCATTCCGTCCAGCCCTAAAACTTTTTTTGTCAGTGTTGTTTATTTAAAAACATCAAATTAGACAGAATATACGATGGCAAATATTTAATTGATGAGTTGTCAATACAATATATAAGAATACAATTTATAGGGTATTTTTTTACCCCAAAATTCAAAATATTAAGGACAAAACATTTTGCTGCCCGGAGTCCAGCTGTTTCTGTGAATTGCAGCGATCCATTTGCTTCTCTTTTCGGTAGCTTTTGGACGTCTGTAAAAAATATACCTCATATTTCGTCAAATCTGTTTGTACAGTCGATCTCAAAGCTCTTTCCCATTTTAGATGTGTTTTTTGTGTTTTTCATGCTGAAAACCAATGCTGCCACTCTGTCTTTTAGCCACTCAGTGGGCGTAACCGCAGTGACTCCGCCCGATGGTGATGTCACGCGCATACCCTCTATACTAAATGAGGCAAGGGTGTAGAGTTACATTCAAGCTATTTTAAGGCATGAAGAACTTTTTTTTCGAGGAAAAAACATTTAAATATGTAATTTTGGTGATCAAAGATGGGTTTTAAGGGACAAAATCATTGACTACAGGGAGACTTTAAGATTAAGCTGCATTTACTCATATAAAATCACCACAATGATGAAAGACTGTATCATTATATGAGACATACATAGTTGAACAGTGTTGTCCTCAGTGGTTAAAACACATCATTCTGACCAGTCCAGTCTAGTCTGTGTGTGGGTGCATGTTGCTTAATATCTCCTTAAAGGGATAGTTCACCCAAAAATGAAAATTCTGTCATCATTTACTCACCCTCATGTTGTTCCAAACCCTTAGTACTTTCGTTCATCTTCAGAACACAAATAAAGATATTTTTAATAAAATCTGAGCAATTTCTGTCCTTCCATTGACAGTTACAAAACTACCACTTTGACGCGTTTCAAAAAGTCCATAAAGAGATCATAAAACAAATCCACATGAATTGATCGGTTTAGTCCACATTTTCTGAAGTGGCTTTTATTCACATATAAACATTGATCAGTGGACATAAACAGAAGCTCAACCGAACCTGCGTGACATGCGAGAATGAATCTCATTGGTTCTCGCATGTCAAGCAAGCATGCTTAAGCTTCTGTTTACCATAACTGATGTGTGAGTTGATTAATGTTTATATGCGAATAAAAGGCTAAATTCAATCTGTTTAGCGTATTTTTCTCTTCAGAAATTTGGACTAAACTGCTTAATTCATATGGATTAGTTTTACGATCTCTTTATGGACTTCTTGAAGTGTCAAATAGATGGCCAGAAATTGCTCAGATTTTATTAAAAATCTCTTAATTTTTCCAAAGATGAACGAAAGTCTTACGGGTTTGGAACGACATGAGGGTGGATAAATGATGCCATTTTTGGGTAAACTATCCCTTTAAGACCATTTCCCAGTTTCAGACCCCTACAGTCCGTTTATTGACTATCTAGGGGTTATTGCTGACAAAAATGGCAAGTACTTTCCCATTTTGGCATAATAAAAAAATACAATTCAATGATATTGTCACACATTTGCATTTTTCTTTTTTTACAGCTTAATTAGAAATAACACAAAGTAACAATATTATGCTCAATAATTATTTACCTTGATTTTCCTTTGTTTTATTCACATATCACAACCCCCATGTCTATCTCAGGCTCTTTGGTAACCAAGGACTCTAATTTTATGGCAAGTAAACAAACAAACAAGGATCTTTATATAGCAGACAATGTGTTACTTTTAATAAAAAGCAAACCCTGGGACATAAAAGTGCCCAAACTTGAAGAAACACCTAAGGTGCAAGATTATATTAAAAACTCTGGCTATGACCATGATACAATCCTGGATCATTAATTCCTCCTAAAGGACATACATTTAATTTGCAGATATGGACTAGGAGCAAGAACATCACCAGGGACATGAACTACATTTCATTAAAAGTCTGTTTGCCCTTTGATTTATAAATATGTTGATTCCTGTATTTATCAGTTCTAAAAAGTCTGTTGGCTCTGACAGCTAGGAAAGGCCAAATAATCTTTACCATAACTCAAACGCTGTGGGTGGGTGACAAAAACAAAGGAGGGAGAGAGAGAGAGAGAGAGAGAGAGAGAGAGAGAGAGAGAGAGAGAGAGAGAGAGAGAGAGAGAGAGAGAGAGAGAGAGAGAGAGAGAGAGAGAGAGAGAGAAGACACCAACAAGGAAGAACTAATTACTGTAAGTAATGGTATCTGAGGTGTTGACAGGGCATATCTCTATAAACATTTGCACAAACAAGCCCCCATGATGCTTTGCTGTCAGCAGGACAGCGCACAGCCACTTTCCCTATCTGTCTCTTACTTTGTCTCTCATTGTTTGTCTCTCTTGCCTTTTGCTGCGTCAGTTTTTCATTTTGCTCTCTCCAAGCGCCCTACAAACTTCAATATACAGTTGCAAGAAAAAGTATGTGAACCGCTTGCAGTATCTGTGAAAATGTGAATTATTTTAACAAAATTAAAGAGATCATACAAAATGCATTATTTTTTATTTAGTGCTGTCCTGAATAAGATATTTTACATAAAAAATGTTTTACATATAGTCCACAAGACAAAAAAAATTGCTGAATTTATTAAAATGACCCGTTCAAAAGTTTATGAACCATTGATTCTCAATACTGTGTGTCGTTCCCTGGATGATCCACGGCTGTTTTTTTGTTTTCTAATGGTTGTTCATGAGTCCCTTGTTTGTCCTGAGCAGTTAAACTGCCCAACGTTCTTCAGAAAAATCCTCCAGGTCCTGCAAATTCTTCAGTTTTCCAGCATCTTTCGCATATTTGAACCCTTTCCAGCAGTGACTGTATGATTTTGAGATCCATCTTTTTACACTGAGGACAATTGAGGGACTCAAGCACAACTATTAAAAAAGTATCAATTTTATTCATTTAGTACTGCGCTTCAGAAGCAACAGAATATACTTACATGTTTCCCGGAAGACAAATTAAGTACAATTTACCTTCAAATTAGATTTTAATGCATTATGTTTCCTTCTGGAGCATCAGTGAATGTTTGAACCTTCTTTAATAGTTGTGTTTGAGTCCCTCGTTTGTCTTCAGTGTGAAAAGATGGATCTCAAAATCATACAGTCACTGCTGGAGAGGGTTCAAATATGCAAAAGATGCTGGAAAACTGAAGAATGTACAGGACCTGGAGGATTTTTCTGAAGAACGTTGGGCAGTTTAACTGCTCAGGACAAACAAGGGACTCATGAACAACCATGAGAAAACAAGAAAACAGCCGTGGATCATCCAGTTAACGACACACAGTATTAAGAATCAATGGTTCATAAACTTTTGAACGGGGTCATTTGAATAAATTCAGCTATTTTTTTTGTCTTGTGGACTATATGTAAACATTTTTTATGTAAAATATCTTATTCAGGACAGTACTAAATAAAAAATAACATGCTTTTTTGTATGATCTCTCTTATTTAGTTAAAATTATTCACATTTCACAGATTCTGAAAGCGGTTCACATACTTTTTCTTGCAACTGTAACACTTATCAAATATGAATCTGATTTTTTATACAATCAACGTTTTTATACACACACAGCCCTCAGAGTGAATTGTACATGTCCCTACGTGAACTGCCATACTTGACACATCTCTTGAATGCAAGTTAAATGCTGTAATGTACAATGTTTACTTTCCTACAACCAGGATTAAATATACCCAAGGGGATTTCAAGAACCTCTGTATGTTTGTTCCTTTATAAGTGCAGTAGGTTCAAGGCAATTTGTATGAAGATGTGCATGTCAATATAGGAGCATTGTAAAGGAAAAAGCCTTGGTCCATGAATAAATAAAAATAAATAAATAAATAATAATAAAAAAAACATATGTGGGCAAAAGAGGTAATGGGACTTTTTAAAAAACACATGCGAGGCACATATGTAAAAAGACAATAAACTTTAACTGAAATTTAAGGCCAAGGTCTACATACAATCCAATCATACTTCCCGAGAATGTAAGAATACTTCAAATATATGTTCGCAGTCTATAGAGTAAGAGTGTATAGAGTGTTTAGTTAAACCCCACTTGAGTAATGCAGAACATTGCACTTTCACATCTCCAATTACCCTCAAGCTGTTGACAAGCATCTACAGTGACTCTCTGTTCCATAGAGTATTGCACATTTCTAGAATGATATGAGATATGTCTTCTCCTTATGAGTCTTGCCTTTATTTGTATTCACTATTAATTCATATTGGAACTTTGTTCCCCATTATTTTTTCCCAGTGAAGGGCAGCAAACATGGAAGCTTGTTTCTGCAACAAAATAAAAAATACAATTTTTTTTTGTTTTCCTTTTTCCTCACAACTGCAAGTTTAAATCTCGCAATTCTGAGAGAAAAAGTCAAAATCGTGAGTTATAAACACAATTGCGAGAAATAAAGTCAGAATATGTGAGAATTTGCTACTTCTTGGAAATGGCTAGGCATTCTTTGGATCAGGGACATGTGATGGAAGCAGTGTTCATTGACCTAAAAAAGGCATTTGATACAGTTAACCACACAATTCTTTTATCTAAATTATGTGCATTTAATTTTAGTAAACATTCAGTAGAGTGGTTTACCTCTTATTTAAATCTAAGAGAGCAGTGCGTAAAAATTGGATACAAAATCATTGTTTATGAGAAACAAAATGGGCTTACCTCAAGGCTCAATCTTAGGCCCGTTGCTTTTTAGTTTGTTTATAAATTATAAGACATGTTGTTGTCCAGATGTTGAATGGCAGCTTTATGATGATGATACAGTATTTTATACATCTACTAAGTCATCTGCGATTTTAAATTAACAAACGGAAAGGATATCTATGTGGCTCTAGGAAAATCATCTTACTTTAAACGTTAAGAAAACAGTTTTTATGTGCTTTTCTAATAGAAAGCAAAAATAAAAAATAAAAAATAGGGTTCATAATGAAGAAATAGAGGAAGTAGATGAGTTTAATTTTTTAGGTGTTGTTTTATATTCACAACTTACATATTATAAACATAAAAAAGCTTTCAAAAATGGTAAGGATTGTTTTAAACTTATTAGACAATATATCACAATTGAGGCAGCTCATCTTTTTATGCATGCAATGATCTTGTCCCGCATTTCGTACTATATTACAGTTTGGATTCAAACAAGTGATTGCATAACAAAAAAATACTTGAGATGTTGTATAATCGGGCTCTAAAAATAATGGATAAAAAGCCAAACCGATGGCATCATTTGTCATATATAAAATTGATTTTTAAATGTTTGCACAATAAGGCACCATCTGTTCTATGTAAATTGATCAAGAGACAGGATAATAAAGGTAGAACCACTAGGAGTACAGCGGGTGGAAATTGTAGGATTGATTTTCGTAGAACTACACAAGGGCAAAGAGCCTTTTCTGTAAAGGGCTCCCAACTCTGGAACATGTTGCCAAATGAGTTTAAAGCAATACATGACATAAAGTTTTTTACATTGATGGTAAAGCGCTGGTTTAAAACAAACCAGAGCTGTGCGCATATTTAAATGTAATAAATGTTTGAACTAGTTATTCATGTTGCCAGGGTTGGAAACATCCTTAAAATAGGTACAGGTCATTTAGGTATGCATTTGTATATGCTATATTAGCTGAAAGTTTTATGATAAGCAGCTTTTTTCCTTTTTTATTTATTTAATTTTTTTAGAAAAGCCTTTCTAGGGACCCGAGATGCAAATTAGCTAATGCTACAGTATACTCTCTATGTGCAATACATATTTTCCAGTTTTTGATTGGAATCATGTTTTTTGTACTGTCCTTATTCAAATAAACTTATAAAATAAATAAATAAATAAATAAATAAGGAAGTAAACTCATGTATTGCTTAAAATAAAGACAAAAAAGTCTTGGACACTTTCTGGTTGCCAAACTTTGTGGAACAAGTATATTGTTAATATAATGGGTAACAATTTACTTAAACCCTTATGTATAATGCATTATAAAAGTTTTTTTAATGCAGTAATTATGCCTTGTAATGCACCTTATAATGCATTGTATGGTCTCATGAATAATTGTAACCACAGTTATAATACTTTATTACTTATTTTTTCATTGAACACGCCTTTAGAAAGTATATGCATTAAAACACATGACAAACAACCAATTTCAGAATCTGCAAATATTATAACACATTTTAACTTTGGTCACAATTATTTATGAAAAGATATAATGTATTATAATGTACATTATAAATACCTTTGGTTGATCTACTTGGACACCTTGTGGACTTACATCATACTAGTGATGCACCGAAATCATTATTATTATTATTTTTTTTTTATTTTTTTATCACCAAAACCAAAATTTAAGTTAAACAGATGCCAATGCAGTCAAAAGTGCTAATTAAACATCACTTTTTCTGTCAATGATTTTGCTGCTTCAAAACTATTTCGGCCAAAACCAAAAATTTGTTTTTGCAGGTGCCACTTGTTATTTATCTAATGCAATGAAAAAAAAGACATTTTAAGTGTGTCCAAAAGTGCTCAAATACTTTTTTCAGCCCACTGTACATCTGCGATTGATTACAATGCTACTACCCACAAAAATAAAACATAAATAAAAAATAAACAACATAAATGCAAATGTAACTTAAATGAAATGCCATCATCGATACTTAATGATTAGTTATATCAATCAATCTTGATTATTTATTTAATTAGATATGCCACCTAAGCTTAGTACCCTGCTCTACATGTCCTTCGGTCTCTGTTCTCTTTAAGGAATTTGCATTTGTCCTCTAAATGCTTTTATCACTTCATCCCCTTCATTGCCAAATTACTAAAATTCTATTTTGGCATTCGGTTAGCCGACATATCCTCATGCATTGTGTCACCTAATAGCAGTGAGTGCCGCCTTGGCCCAAAACAGACCCTCAAATCCAATTCCATTTTAAACACCCTCCCGTTTTCTGCCAAGAGACGGAATTCCGGAATTTTCTGAGATGTGGCATGGCTAATGATACCGCCCGTTGACAGCTATCATGACCCCTACTGAGAGACACGATGAGAAAGAGGGACGGGAGGCCAAGCAGGGGGAACAAAAGGGAGAAAGAGACAAGGGAAAGAAGTCTAAACGGAAGTCATTTAGGTCATCTTATGAAGGGATTAAAGATGGCACCCTCCCCAAATGAAAGTGTCTGTATGAATTACTGTCAGTCAACCATGGGATAAAAACAGTTGGTGCGTTGTTTACAAACCTCTTCCCGTTCTGGAAACACTATCGGGGAATGTGTGTGTGTGCACACTTGCATGTTTATATGTGTAGAGAAGGCCAATTATAGTCGGTCCAAACATTTTTTCATGCTTGATTTCTCCCATGTCACAGCTGGATGAGGGAAAGCAGCAAATGAAAATGAACAGGTGGAGAATAGAGCTAAAGGTGGGGAGGATGGGAAGGTTTTGGGAAATGCAGCTTATGTGAAGAGGTAAATGAAGGGCGGGGGATAGAAACACATACAGGTGACCCATCGGACTTCACAAGGTCATTCGTGTGTATCGTATACTCCATTACCCTCTGGAGATGAGTAGAGTCGCATGCTATAAAACACAGACAGATTGCTGAGATCTCCAATCTCATTCTCTTTTGTTCTTTTCTCTACGACCGTGACAAACAAACAATTCTAGCATGCAGTTGCTGCACGTTTCATTTACTTCTGGACTTATTAATACAAATTGAGGGTTTGAGCAACCAAAGATAAAAAGTTTATGGACCTGGGGCTGCATACTTGTCTTTCCCATTATTCTACAAGGGTCAAGTATCACGCAAATGCCAATACAGCTGTTAGTATTCTCAATTTTTTTTTTTTTAATTTATTTTTTTTTTTAACATTAATATTTAGTTTCTTGGCTTGTGTGTGTAAATTGTGTAAAGGGATAACTAACCAAAATGAAAATTCTGTCAAAATTTACTATGCCCCACGTTGTTCCAAACCTGTATGATGATCTGTGGGAGCACAGAAGATCATTTTAAAAAATGTCTGTTCTTTGTCCACAAAATGAAAGTCAATGGGGTCTAAAGTTGTTCTAAATATTATGGACAAAAAGTTTAAACACTCTTAAAAATTATTTTGTGTTGTGGTGGAAACAAATCTCAATACTCCGGTGGGTGATATAGAGTAACCTGGAAATATGTGTTCCATTAAACCAGATTTTTCAGGTATCTAACGATGCACTTTTCAAAAGCATCCTCAAAAATAGTAAAACATTGCTAGTCAGAAAACTGACTAGAAGAAGACAGTTTAAAGCGGACCTATTATAACCCTTTTTACAAGATAAAAGGTAAAGGTAAAATAAGTCTCTGATGTCCATAGAGTGTGTATGTGAAGTTTTAGCTCAAAATACTCCACAGATCATTTTTTAAAGCATGTTAAAATTGCCACTTTTGGGGGGTGAGCAGACACACCGTTTTTGTGTGGGCCCTTTTAAATGGAAACGAGCTGGTGCTCCCTGCCCACTTTCAAGAAGAGGGCGGAGCTTCAAGAGCTCATGCTGACATACTCTGGCATACCGGCAAAACAGGACAATCTCACACACTAAAAAAGTCAGAATTCAGTCATCTGTCTGTACTGTGCATAATAAATGCGCGTTTAGGAATTATACAGACGGTGAGCATGGCGGGATAAAAATAATGACATAGCTCTGGTCTCCTGGTGCCTTCATTTGCAATCAGAAATTTCATAATTCCCACTTCTGAAGATGTGATTACGAGCTCGTCACATTGAAATGTGTGACTTCAAAGGGAGTTCATGTACAATATTTAATCTAGGAAACTCGTATTTACGATAATTCTGATAGCATATGAGGGCAGCATCAGTGAAAGCAGGCAGAGACAATGGTAGCTTTATAAACATTAGCCGTACAGAGTACCAACAAGCTCTTTCAGAAAGGCAATTTGAAAGGACTCACAACATGTGACGTGTGATACTTTGTCTGGATCTGAAGTTTGCGCACGAATCATTGGTATTGACCAAATCAACCTTTTTGAAAATCTAGCATTGAAAAGACCCTTGTTTGTGAAGCAGTCCGGCACAAAATGATTGGCGCAAACGTATTAAACGCTAACGATTTTCTTTGGGACATTTCCTTCGAAAATGTAATTTAACCATGCTGTCTTAAGCCACTCAGATGGCGGGAGTCTATAGAGACTTTTATGTGCATTGGTACATCCTAAAACACAACACTTGTAATGAATTTTTGGCGCAAACATTGTACAACTTCAGCTGCTACAGCAGGATACAGAAATGGCGGGGCTTCTCCCTATGATGACGTCATTGTAGGGGGAATTTGAATCAGCATGTTTGAAGAGACTGTTTTTGATTTATGGGAATTATAAAAAAAAAAATGAGTGAGTGGATTTTTACCATTTTAGGCTGGTTGTTCGGACACACATCGGTGTTCAAACACGTTATAAAAGTGAATTTTGCATAACAGGTCCCCTTTAATGTCTAATGTCTGCTATAGCGCCCCTTGTGGCAACACTGAGTATGCAATGTGAACTTATGTTGCATTATGAATTGCATTCTAACACATTTCAAAAAATGGTGTTTGTTTGCATTTGCATACAGTACTTGTGTGGTATATGGTTTGGGTCTTAAAAAAAAAAAGGTTCCAGTACCAAAACAGGAGGGTTTAAAGTCTGATGCCACAGAAGAAACTTTAAGTTTTACACAGAATTGCTTTATTCTCTAATACTTTAGAAAACCACATACTTCAGAGAACCCACAACGGCCTCGCTTATATCATGATACCTACAGCCAATGTGCTAATTAGAAGAATGGCATAATTTTTTTTATTATTATTTACAAACAACCATATGGCTAACACAAGAATCCTATACAATTGACAAAAGACTTGAGATAAGAGCAACGACAGACGGATAAGCCCGAATGGAGTTGGCACAAATAAAAACACTCCAAAAACGAAATTTTCCCCCTGACTTTTAGAGCCACACTTTAAAAAAAAGTGCCGCTAAGCATGGTAGAGAGAAGTGCCATGGGACTCCATACTCCAGAATAATAGAAAATAAAACCTCACCGCCATCACGCAGAAACAACCCAGGGGCAAAACAAACCGCTGGCAGTAATCTGGCTGTTGGATTATTAACCTCATAGGATCTACCCCCTCTCTCCTGCACTACAGGGCTTCTGATAGATTTGTCTGCTGATAGATGGGTCTGCTTCGGTGGCAGGGCTAGTTTAGGAGCGTTTCTCTCGTTACTTTGTCCCTATCACACACCCTAGTGGCTTTATTAAGATCCATGGGTTTAAGGGCTGGTCTCAAATGGACACCATATTGGAGCTTTGCACAAACAAATGAAACATTAGCGTACATATGCCTGCTTCAGCTCCCCTGTCTCCTCGGCTTGCTGACACCATATGTATCTATATCCACCGCCTCATTGGCTGGCTGAAGTGAGAGGGAGTGTTTAGGTGGAGAGAATGGGGGATTTAATAGGCTCCACAGCTGTCATATAACACAAGCACGACAACAAAATAGGTACTTAATTTCATGCATGATGGTGATGGTGTATAATGAAAACTGATCTAGTTGAGGGCTGTGCTGGGATCATCATGAGGACCTTGACATAGCACTGTTTTTATCTACACTTATATCTGGACATCCAGTAGTTGATTTAACAGTGTGTTTAACATTTTCATCTAATATTATTACATTTCATGCAATATAATTTCATCTATTTACACAGTACGTTTCATCTATTTACACAGTAAGTTGAGGTCTTTAAGATTTTTATAAGAAATTGTTACAGCAAGGATAAATTCAAATGATCAAAAGTGACAGTAAATATTTTTACATTGTTAGAAAAAAAGCTATTTCAAATGCACTGATCAGGCATAACATTATGACTACCTTCCTAATATTGTGTTGGTCCCCCTTTTGCTGCCAAAACAGCCCTGACCTGTCGAGGCATGGACATGGACGTAACAAACTGCGATGCACTGTGTATTCTGACACCTTTCTATTAGAACCAGCATTAACTTTTTGAGCAATTTGAGCTACAGTAGAGCTCAATGAGCCTTGGCCGCCCATGACCCTGTTGCCGGTTCACCACTGTTCCTTCCTTGGACCACTTTTGATAGATACTGAGCACTGCAGACTGGGAACACACCACAAGAGCTGCAGTTTTGGAGATGCTCTGACCCAGTTGTCCAGACATCACAATTTGGCCCTTGTCAAACTCCTTGTAAATCCTGATACTTGCCCATTTTTCCTGCTTCTAACACATCAACTTTGAGGACAAAATGTTCACTTGCTGCCTAATATATCCCACCCACTAACAGGTGCCGTGATGAGATAATTAGTGTTATTCACGTCACCTGTTAGTGGTCATAATGTTATGCCTGATCTATGTAAATGCTGTTCTTTTGAACTTTTTACTCATCAAAAATCCGAAAATAATAAGAAATGTTTCTTGGGAACCAAATGATAATCTTAGAGTGATTACTGAAGGATAATATCCTTCCCGGATTTTCTATGCTAAAAGCCTGTAGACTGATTTTTATGTAAAGGACTTGTGACGTTTTTGACGGGAAAATCAAAAGGATGTAATGGTTACGTGTGTTCTCGAGAGCATTTCCTATGTTCTATGACACATAAAAAGAATGCTTATACAATGTTCAGGATAATGCCAAAAGAGCCATTCTGTACTGGAATGTCAATGCAAGCTATGATCAGATGCTTTCTTAACTGCTGCTTTCTCACCTCTGTCATTTTTGTTGTGTGTTTATTTTGTTATTGAGAGGAAAGCGTGCAGCACATATTCATTTAAATGCCGCTCCCAGCAGCGTGGATGGTGTCAGGATGTTCCTTAACAGTATGTCGCTGCAAAGGTTTTTCCAAGTTTTTTTTACTTCTAAGAGAAGAACGGAAAAGAACTTCACCATAAGAATATCGGTGCCTTATATCATGTTCAGACTCTTGTACGTTACCCTTTCTATCTAAAAAGGCTGAAAAGTCCAAAAAATAAAATAATAATAATATAAAAAAACAACAACAACAACATTGAGGACATTATACAACATAAGCACAGCACTCCATGTCCTCACTGTAGGGAAGTAACTTCATTCAGTTAGTAATTATAGTTGCTGCGCAGTCATGAATAGCTGAAATAAAAATACATTATTTGCCCAATCTCTTATTTCATTTTATACATTATATGACCCATTCACACTCTATGACATTTGTACAAAGTAATTGTACCAGAAACTTGTCTGCTGAAAAAAGTCTATGTGGGTGTAAAGTGGAAATGAAGCAGTCAAGTTTACATTCTTTAGTAAAGTGATTTCCACTTTAATAAAAAATTATATAAACACAATTAATGTCACCATCTTAAAGAAAAAAGGATGTTTTGTTATAGCTTTTGGAGCAATCTTGCAATCACGCTGCGCCTCGCATTATGAAAACAATGTTTCATTTGTTTCCAAATTATAACAGGATGAAACGCTCCAGTGTTTCCGCTCGGACATCTTTAAGAGAAAGCACTGCCTCCTCTAACACGTCCACCTCACGGTATAGTATGCTAAATGTACGCACCATGGTGAAGAGACCGCGCAATACACAGGACAGATCAGCCTCCTGACAGCAGATGGACTCTGACACGGTGGGCATCGGCGTACACCATCCACACTTACACTAGGTAGTGTTTTCGACCCTCTGTTCACCCCAAACCAGTGGGTTCACAACTTCTTCCACCCGTAATGGTAGTACTGCTCGGTCCCCTCGCCGTATCGGCTCAAATGCATAAGCAATTTGACTTATTATGGGCTCAACAGTCCTTTCAAGTTTGTCTTCCTCCATTTCAAAACAAGCGTGTGTTAAAAAAGTAAAGAAATACTTATATTACTTCATTGGCCAACGGAGCAAACCCCCTCTGTGATGTCACACGCTGTGGTATTGCAAGATGGCGGCGCCCTTGCTCCAAAAGGCATAATAAAACATCCTTTTTTCTTTAAAATGGTTACATTAATCGTGTTTGTTATATATTTTTTTATTAAAGTGGAAATAACTTTACTAAATAATATAAACTTGACTGAATGCTTAATTTCCACTTTAAGATAGATTAGCTGGTCTCCAAGCCGCAAAGCGGATGTTCAGCTGGTCTCCCATGCAGTCTTATCAGGTGAAAAAGTGCCAAAGAAGCCTCCAAAACCAGTTAAATAGATTAGCCTGACCAGGGGTGCATTTCCTGTACAGCGAGGTAACTCACTGCTTAACTACCATAGTACAATATATCTTGAAGAAATCAAGCTAGTCACGACTGTTTCCCGAAACCATAGTGTCGCAAATTTGTTGTTCAACCACGTTGGTTAATGATGTCACACAGGTAAATTAATTACTTTGAGATCAAATTAATGCCAGATATTTTTGCTATAAATTACAGACATGGCATCTGAGGACTAATTCTCATTTTTCTCAGTTATTTTCCTTTATTTCCAGATTCAATCATAGTCTCTTTCTTGAGCACGTACTCTTCAAAAACAGTGCTTTAAAGCTCTTGACAAACTAAAAAACGTTAATGACAATGTATATATTCAAAATAAAAGATCTAGATTGTACTGAATGTCAACTTGCTTATTTTGTTCAAGATAAGTATTTATTAAGCCCACATGTCATGCAAACAAGAAACTATGCTTCTAACCACAGGTTAGCTCACACAACTTTGCGATGCTCTTTGCGAATGTTCGTTTGAACTATGGTTTCGGGAAACACCAACTTGTTGAACTATGTTGATAACGACAGAACTTGCGACCATAGTTGTCTAACGATGCTTTTGGGAAACGCAAACCAGTTTATGCTGTTTTAAGCAGTTCTATTTTTTTTTTTTTTCAAAAACACTTCAGATGTATTAATTGGTTAAAATAACTGCACCTTTAATTGTGCCATACAAATCTGTAATGACTTCAACTAAAGAAATAGCATTCAGGGTCACTTCTCCCTCTATCTCACGAGAGCTATCAGAGCAAATACAGCAGTCACTTCTCATTTCCCTT
The DNA here is from genome assembly GCA_039654105.1 of Coreius guichenoti. NCBI lineage: Eukaryota > Metazoa > Chordata > Actinopteri > Cypriniformes > Gobionidae > Coreius > Coreius guichenoti. The sequence goes on from CM077170.1 coordinate 14,138,440, forward strand.
GATCTTAATGGGCAGCAGGAAGAGAAAAGGCAATAGGACATGTACCCAGTCAGCCATTCTCCTTTAATTCTCTCACCCTAAACCTTTTAACATTGCCCTCTTAAGAGTCGGCTGCTGACAACATTGATTTGATTTCTCATCTCAGCTGTCTAATGCACTTGATTCTCTTCTCCAAATTGACAGAGGCATCTATTTTCAGCGTCTCTCCCCCCTGGAGAATTACAGGGAGAGATGGGGGCAAACAGGATGGGATTGTGCTGATATGAGCATTTGTTCTAAATTACTTAGCTTGTACATAAATACGGGCAGAGAGAGAGAGAGAGAGAGAGAGAGAGAGAGAGAGAGAGAGAGAGAGAGAGAGAGAGAGAGAGAGAGAGAGAGTGAGAGAGAGCAAAAGAGAGAGAGAGAGATAGAGAGAGAGAGAGACAGAGAGAGAGAGAGAGAGAGAGAGAGAGAGAGAGAGAGAGAGAGAGAGAGAGAGAGAAGATAAAGGTCAAATGATGAGAGGCAAAAAAACATTTAAAAGATTAGTTCACCCAAAAATGAAAATTAGTCATTTTACTAACTCTCATGTCATGTCATTCAAAATCCTAAAGACTTTCTAACTTCAGTGGAACTAAAAATAAGAAAATTGAATACAATTTGGAAAAGGATGTTAAAGCACAATAAAAGTAGTCATTTCAACTACAGTGTGCTATACTACAAGTATAATAGCTTTGTGTGATGAACAAACCAACAATTTAAGTCTTTATTTATTGAAAGTCTCAACATCCACTTGTATACTTACAATACTTACACTATTTTCAAAGTGAAAGTAAATACAAACATAGAAACAGATTTCAAATATTAATACATTTAAATAAATGCTGTTTTTTTAACTTTCTATCAAAGATTCCTTAAAAAACACTGTTTCTACAAATATATTAATCTTACAGACCTAAACTTTTGAACGGTATCGTACAGTAAGCTTGCAATGTGAATGATTCATTCCCGAATCTAACACCATGTGTATACAGTTGTCGCATCGTGTTGCACCGCAACAGCTTGAGGCTGTCCAAACTGGACGCGACAAAGCGACCGGTGCAAATCCATTTGTTCTTCATCGCAGAAGTAGAGCGAGCACATGAATTACATCAGATATAGAACGGGGCATCAGTTGGGAATCTGTCATGTTGCGTCGCGCCCAAGTGTGCCACACGAGTCCTGAAAACTGAAGCCGACGCGTCTCGATCGCCCCTAGGTGACTGGATGCAGTATAGCTCATAAAGCCTGCCCTCTCCATGAAATGTATTGGGACATAGACAAACTAAACAATCAAATTACTCTTCAAGTACATTCTTTCCAAAGATGGTTTCTGTCATTTTAGGCTGTTTTTATCACACTGATGTTAGTTCAAGTGTTTGTTCTTTAAATAAGTTTCGTTTCAGTTTTAAACGGGGGTGTGACGTTATGATTGACAGCCGAGATTGACAGCTTCTCTGAGCGAAGTAGTCACTGAGGCACTAACGGACATTTTTCGGGAACTTCGGGGGGAGATTGGAGCTTTAACTTTAATCTCTACATTTCCATAACTGTTTATTTCACAAAAAGTTGTTGATTAGGCGGGAGTGTGGGCGGGACCTTGATATCGTGGCTCAACTTTTCACTCACTACTGTGCAGACTCGAGACCCAAGATGTCAGCACCATATTTGAACACTGGCAGCTTCAGTTACGTCAACGGAAGAGAGTGAAAGCGCGTTGTCCATCTTTTTTTACAGTCTATGGTCGCGCTGCATTTAGTGTAGACAGCATCACTGATTATAATGGGTTCTATCTGGTTTTGTCGTGACACGACGCTCGAGTCTGGTGTCTAGACCTTGTCTAACTGACCCTTTTCTCACAGATGCCAATGTATTGGAAGAATATAAGTGAATAACAGTTGTTCATCACACAAAGCTATCGTATGGCTCCAAAAGACTTGGAATACAGTGCACAAGTAATCACTCAAGTAATACTTTTATGGCTCCAGTCCCCATTCACTGTAGTTCATTGAACAGAGTGACTAGGATATTCCCTGAAATTTCTCCTTTTGTTTCCCACTAAAAAAAGACAGTTGAGTGAGTAAATAACTACTTATTTTTGTGTGAACTATTATTTTAAGAAAATTAAGTTTTACAAGTGCCCTTACTCTGCATCAATGACTTTTTCTTAAATATCTCCTCACTGCACCATCCTGCTATCTCAGGCACGGAAGAAGAAAAATAAGAAAAAAAAAAATTTCCCAAAGAGGTGACAGAACAGCATGATATATGACTTGGACTCATGGAAGTTAATTAAATAGCCTGGGCAGTTACTAAAGTGAGATAGGAGAAGGAGAGAGAGACAAAGGAAGAGAGAGGGGAAGAAAGAGAGCTAGGCAGCTCAACATGACGGCCCTAATTTGAACGAAAGGGGGGTGGGGGGTGTCGGTGAGCATGGATAATCTAAACATGTTCAAGGTGCTCTTAGAATTACACTAACACTGTAATTACCGAACAGTGAATTTGGCTTAGACAGAGAAAGACAAAAGAACAGAAAAAATCAAGAGCATGAAGAAGGAAAAGGAGAAAGATCTGACGTATTTAGGAAGTGTTTGGTTGAGGCAATTACTGAGGACATGAGCCACTCACATCTGACCGGATAGGACTGTGTGAAGTCACATCTACCACGTTAACAAAAGGTCTAATGTAATACATATGAGATGTGAACATTAGATAACTCAGAGCTATTTACGCAGGTACATGCTCTACCAAAAAAAATAAAATAAATAAAAATCTGTGTGTGAAGAAAACATATGTGAACCCTTTGCATTTACTGGGATTTCAGCACAAATTGCTTAAAATTTGACTTGATCTTCAACTAAAACCAATAATACCAGACTGAAACATGTTTCTGTTAGTTCATTAGACTATGGGCCAGATTTACTAAACAGGGCAAATTAGCATGAGAGCGCAATTCCATAAAAGCGCAGATGGGAGTGGACAGTTCTGCGCGTGATCTACTGACGATGCACAAATTAAAGCACACAGATGCAGCCGGATCATTTCCATAATCACCACCGCAATCTACCAGTTAGCGTCTGGTTTAAAACATGCTTTTTTTGGGATGTAAATAATAGCGCGAAAAAAACAGTAAATTCATTTAAATACTCTCCTCCCATAAATTTTGCGCCTGAAAGGGAAACTCCTTTTCAGAGCTAATTTATCACTGTGCGTCTTTAGTAAATCCTGACAGTAGTTTTTTAATGCCAAAAGAGGGTTTGTGCTGGCGCAAGCTGTTATTAAATCTGGCCCTAAAACTGCTAATTCTGCCATCAGTTACTCACGTTCCAAACCCATTCAACTTTTGTTCATCTTTGGAATAAATTAAAATATTTTTTTAATGAAATATGAGAGATTTATGTCCCTTCATTGAAAGTCAGACAAAACGTAAACAAGTTCATATAAACATCTTTAAAGTAATCCATATGAATTCAGCAGTTTAATCCACAGCTTTTGAAGAGACACAATCGCTTCATATGACGAACAGATCTAATAACACACTGATCAACACACATATATTGAGTATATTGAATACAGTCAATGAAAGGTCGATGCTCGTAAACAAAAATCATTGGTTCTTGTGGAAGAGCAGGATCGACCAGTGTGCATTGATCAGTGTTTATGTGAATAAAAACATAAATTAAATCGGTTCATCATATAAAGTGGACTAAACTGATTGATTCATTTACAAACTTTTTGAGGCATCAACATTTTGGGTGAATGGAATTTCAATGGAGGTTTCATTAAGTTTCATTAAAAAATATTTTCATTTGTGTTTTGAAGACAAACTGAAGTTTTATGGGTTTGGAATGACATGAGTAAATGATGACAGAATTTTCATTTTTGGTAAAACTTATCCCTGTAAGTCTACAACTAGCCTGTGACAGGAAGTAGTCAGGTGTGTGCACAATCAAGAGAGTGTCAAAGAACTGTGAGAGAATGAAAAAGCGCAAGAGGTGAAACAAACTGTGCAAAAACTACCACACGTCATTCTTTTTCAAGTAATTTGTTGACATGTTGTCAAGAATCAGCTCGTGCGTTAGTAAGTGCACTTTGTGTGGCGAATGATCTTGTAATTGACAACAAGTTTTCTAGTGCTCACCAACATGACAGAAAACAAAAAACTTATTAACTATAAGTTTTAAATGCTCATTGAGATGAGTTACAGTGGTGTGCGCTTGACATGTATTTTCATGTCTTTACTGAGCATACCAGTTATTGCTGTGAAAGGAAGGTCAACCAGTTATTACACTACTGTTCTAATGTTTGGGGTTGGTACGTTTTTTTGTTTTGTTTTTAAAGAAGATTTTATGCTTACCAAGGCTGTATATCTATTCAAAATACAGTAAAACTGTAATATTGTGAAAGATTATAACAATTTGAAAGAAGTTTTCTATTTAAATTTTCATCAGCCATTACTCCAGCCTTCTTCGTCACATAATTCACATTCTAATATGCTGATTTGGTGCCCAAGTAAAAAAAAATATATATATATATATATATATATTTTCAATGTTAAAAACAGTTGTAGAAACCGTGATACATATAATATTTAAAAAAGCATTTATTTGAAATATATATTTTTTGTAACATTATTTTGTATTTTCTGTCTCTTTTGATCATTATTAAATGCATCCTTTGCTGAATGAAATTTTCATTTTCTAAAAAAAAAAAACAAAAAAAAACATTGTGTAAATCCAAGGGTTCACATAATTGTTTAATCCTCTATTGTGAATGTTTACAAAATGTATTTAGTAAAGACACACCATAATTTCACGTATAATGGTTTGTGTGTTATTTGTTTATGCATACTGGAAGTTTCTTGCTCAACCTGTAACCTTTTTTTTTCATCCATAATGACCCAACCCAAAACCCAACCCAACCCAAAATAAAGGTTCCAACAGGGGATTTTTTGCAGTAATGCCACAGAAGAACCATTTTTGGAAGATAGAAGAACATTTTTCCCACTATAAAGAAACTTTTGTGGAATGGAAAGGTTCCATGGATGTTAAAAGTTATTCATGAAAATATAGATGCCAAAAAAGAACCTTTATTTTGAACCTTTTTGACATCTGCATGGTTTCCCCTATACAATTTCACATACTCACCTCTCCTTCTGAAGACTCTAAAGTGAGATCTTTCCTACAAGAAGTTTTGAATTCCCCTACTCCCGCGTTCACTTCAACACCTTTGGGAGCCTCCAGTGTCAGTGTCCTTGTCGGAGACTCTAGCCTGTTAGAGGAAGACAAACTTTAATGAAGTAATGACCACAAATCACTGTTTTTAATGCACACAGCTTTCATCTGGGCAAATAATAATCAAAACCTTCCTAAACTGTCTTCTCTCTCATGAAAAAAAGTCTGATTCATTCTAGTGAGTCACATTGTTCAGATAACTCACATCAAAGAACAATTAAATGATTTGAGGCATTTTGAGGCATCATATTCAAGCTCTATTTAGTGCTATATGAGACATGTAAGAGACAAATAATGTGCAAATTGTAAAGAGCGAGAGCATGGTAGAAAATAATCAATATGAGATCTGTCAGGGAATGAGATAACTTAATAAACTGTCCACTCCTGAATAATAACCACCTTAAAACACTGAAAAAGAAACAATATCGATCAGGAAAGAGAGAAAGAAAAGGATAAAAAATTTTTTTGCAAGTCTGTCAACATGAACTGCATTTTACTTCTGTACCGTGGAGTTCGTCAAAGCAAAACAAGACACTAAATGAGACAAAAGGGACAAAAGAGAGAACAGGACTTGATTTTATCGATCTGGAACGAACTTGATAGTAAAAAAGTGAGTATTACTTAGCAGAATGGAGCTAGAAAAAAATAAATAATTGCTAACTATTTGGCTATTGGTTGACATTATTCATAGCCTGCATGGTCTATGTGACATCAGCAAAAGAGGAAAGTTGTTATCGAATTAGTTAATACACTTCACAATATGTGCAGCAAAAGTAAAAATGATGACGATTTTTCATTTAATTTGACTCGAACAGAGGAGTTCACTCAGAATATGAAATTAGTTATAAAACAAAGTAATAATGGAAATTAAATGTTTGGGTGAACGATGCTACTGTTGAAAAGTTGGGGTTGGTAATATATTAAAATTAATTACACTAATTAATCGTACATCAAATTCGGCTAAGAAATTACCCCCAAAAGATAATTTAAAGTCATTATTGTGTTAAATGAGAAAAGCATCAAATAGACATTACAAAAAGTAGCTTTAGAAAGAAATATTCTATAAATATGAAATTATTATTTTTGAATGAAATAATACTCTAAATAAGAAAATAAAACTGCCAGTAGGTGGCGGTAAATGTCTAAATGAGTAAGTCATGAAGTAAATGGCTCTCTTTATGAATGGGCCATTGAACCATTGGTTCACCCATTCAGAAACACAGCTGTGTTGCTCTGAGAAGCACAATCATTCTGACAAAAACAGACAATATTGTGTCTAAAATACAACACAATATTAACTTATTTATTGTATAACTGTTGTATAAAATTAGTATCACATTTGCACTCCTGCTATTCGGAACAAAAACAGCACTCGTGTGATATTGCACTCGTTAATCGTGTGATGTTGTACTATATCATATGATAACAAAAACTCATACAGGGGCATTTTTGCCTCCAATATCTTGATTTTCAGGGGCATATAACTGCATAGACTCCATCATGCAGTGAGCTGTTGCCCTGCATCATGTTCGTCACCATCAACTGTATGAAATGCCTACGTAGTTCTGGGGCGGGCAGGTGTGTTAAAAATGTGTTACATTTTTTTCATTTTTTTTTTTTTTAGGATCCTTTGATTAATAGAAAGAAAAAATAATGTATTTTAATGCATCCTTGCTGGATAAAAAAAAAAAAAAAAAAAAAAAAAAATCTTTAAAGGCACAATATGTAAGATTTTTGGATTAAAATATCCAAAAACTACTAGAACAGTGTTATACACTCACCTAAAGGATTATTAGGAACACCTGTTCAATTTCTCATTAATGCAATTATCTAATCAACCAATCACATGGCAGTTGCTTCAATGCATTTAGGGGTGTGGTCCTGGTCAAGACAATCTCCTGAACTCCAAACTGAATGTCAGAATGGGAAAGAAAGGTGATTTAAGCAATTTTGAGCGTGGCATGGTTGTTGGTGCCAGACAGGCCGGTCTGAGTATTTCACAATCTGCTCAGTTACTGGGATTTTCACGCACAACCATTTCTAGAGTTTACAAAGAATGGTGTGAAAAGGGAAAAACATCCAGTATGCGGCAGTCCTGTGGGCGAAAATGCCTTGTTGATGCTAGAGGTCAGAGGAGAATGGGCCAACTGATTCAAGCTGATAGAAGAGCAACTTTGACTGAAATAACCACTCGTTACAACCGAGGTATGCAGCAAAGCATTTGTGAAGCCACAACACGCACAACCTTGAGGCGGATGGGCTACAACAGCAGAAGACCCCACCGGGTACCACTCATCTCCACTACAAATAGGAAAAAGAGGCTACAATTTGCACGAGCTCACCAAAATTGGACAGTTGAAGACTGGAAAAATGTTGCCTGGTCTGATGAGTCTCGATTTCTGTTGAGACATTCAGATGGTAGAGTCAGAATTTGGCGTAAACAGAATGAGAACATGGATCCATCATGCCTTGTTACCACTGTGCAGGCTGGTGGTGGTGGTGTAATGGTGTGGGGGATGTTTTCTTGGCACACTTTAGGCCCCTTAGTGCCAATTGGGCATCGTTTAAATGCCACGGCCTACCTGAGCATTGTTTCTGACCATGTCCATCCCTTTATGACCACCATGTACCCATCCTCTGATGGCTACTTCCAGCAGGATAATGCACCATGTCACAAAGCTCGAATCATTTCAAATTGGTTTCTTGAACATGACAATGAGTTCACTGTACTAAAATGGCCCCCACAGTCACCAGATCTCAACCCAATAGAGCATCTTTGGGATGTGGTGGAACGGGAGCTTCGTGCCCTGGATGTGCATCCCAAAATATCTCCATCAACTGCAAGATGCTATCCTATCAATATGGGCCAACATTTCTAAAGAATGCTTTCAGCACCTTGTTGAATCAATGCCACGTAGAATTAAGGCAGTTCTGAAGGCGAAAGGGGGTCAAACACAGTATTAGTATAGTGTTCCTAATAATCCTTTAGGTGAGTGTATATGTTGATGACCTGTGTACTTACATTATCCCAAATGTTTCTAAGAATGTTTAAATCCAGAGAAATAAGCCTTTTTTACCAGGACACGGACCATGTCCGTGCGTCGCCTATCAATGGCATCATACGTGCGTTACCCTCGATTTCCGGTTTTATTTTGTAGAAACCATGAAAACACCAAATACGCTTTAATATATTATATGTTTTATTAGGCAAGGGAACAACTGTTTGGATACATTTATAGACAGAAAACTAATCATTGTTATATAGCTCAACACATTTAGTCTTATTGTTTGAATCTCATTTTTTTGGTTTACCGCGAGTACCATGGTTTTACCATGCGTAATACCGATCTAGCTTGTTGCAGTGTGCAACAAGTGTTTCATAGTAGTCACCGAGCGAACGCACAGAGTAACGTTAATACATAATTTTATATCAATCAAATGTATCTAATATGATCAACAGCACGGAAGCTGCTGTCGAGCCGTGTGCTGTGCTCGTCTCTCATTAGCAATCGCTCCAGCAGCCACGTTGCGCTCCCACAACACTCGGCCCTGCTCTGCTTCATACTACACTAGCATTAATAATCTCATCCATGAACATGATTTCTGCCCAAGTCCCATCCCGATTCTTTTCCACCGGCTGTGAGGTGAAGATGACATCTCCCATGAATCCGCACTCAATCTCGGCGTCATCAAGCTACACCTTTGTTTTGAATAGGCGAATGCTAGCAGCGAAAATCTACATATTATGACTTTAAACGCATGCACACAGATGATGAAAAAAAGAAAAAAAAACTAAAACACACTATTGCATTTGTAGCATCAAAACACAATACAGGCATCAGTGCTGTGGTGTATAATGACAAGACAGAAATTAACATATTGACTTTTTTAAAAAAAACTATTTTCTGTCCTCCCTTGCTCTGTCTGTAAGATCTGCTGTCTTCTGAAAAGAAAAACGCAATTAAAAAAGTCTTCAATTCAGCAGCAAAACAAAATATCTTAAGTGAGCAGAGAGTGGACTTGATTTTATATGGAAGATAAGAAAGGCCTGCTTTACTCTCTTATCTGCCTGATTCATTATTCTGCCAGCAAATTCACGCATTCAAACATACAGCTTGACCTTTTCTGCCACTCTGACAAATTTATGTGTCACGATATTTGTTACAGTCATAAAAAGTAATAAATAAATATGACTCTTTAGAATTTTACACTTACATCACATTTATACTCCTTTTGCTTCCTATTGAAAATCTTTGGTCTTTGTTCAAAATACATTTATGTGGTGGTGTTCTGACTGGCAGCTTTCAGGTTTACTGAGCTATAAGGCCAAGAGAGTTCTAGAAAAAGAATTCAACAGTGAATGTTACAGTGATAAATATGTAATATATCTGCTAGATTCACACTGTGAAGTTGTAGCTCAAGGACACCAGTCCAAAACTGAAATGTGGCGACTGTATGCCATATGAATACATATGTAGAGTTCTGAAGCATGAGGTTGAAATCAGATTACAATCTTACTATTTAAAAATCTTATGCTAATCCAAAGTTGCCTTTTATAGTTTGACTTTGGCTCCCACAACATGTCAGGCAATTTCTATGATGCGCTTTTGATGCGATTAAGATAGTACTGTACATGTTAGGTGTCTTTGCAGTTTATCATATTAAAGTCTAGAATTTGTGACATAAAATGTTAAGTAAACCATCATTTCTGTAAAAGAAGCTGTGCATTGCCAAAGTTTTAGTAGCATTTTACACACATATACACTGAATTCTACACTGAAAAAAAAAAAGAATCAAATATTTTTAAAAGTACAAAAAAAAAAAAAAGAAGATTTTTCAAAACTTTAGATGAACCTCTCACTCTCAAAAAAAAAATAAAAAAAATTGGTTCTTTTTTTAATACATTGTTTCTTATTTTTGCAAACCTTTCTACAATAAGCCACCAAATGAGATGTTCTCCTCTCATGAGTTTTGTGTGCTTCGACGTATCATTTATCACTATGTCTCCAACATGCTCATGGTCACAGAAGCTGGGTACTGACTTTTGACTTTTGAGAATAAGACCAATGATGACATTAAGCAGCTCAATACCAACAGCTAACCTTTGACTTCATGTTCCTCTCCGAGTATTTACTTTTGGTTGCAGCCTTTCAGATTGATGAATGACACTGTACTATGGGTAAATGAACATCAGCCAAAGCCAAAGATGAGAAAAGTGTTGCATTTGACATTTTCAAGCTTCCCTGAGTTTTAAAGCTCCTCTCTGTGTGATTCTCACTTACTGGGCTCCATGATGTTATAGGACAAAACCAAGAGGACTCTTAGAAACTCATTTAGAAAGTTGCAAAAGTTTTGGCGGTGAAAAAAGAGAAACATTGAGACATCGCTGCTTTTCTTAACTTGATTATCATCACAATAGTTTCATCACAGAAACGTTAAGTGCTAAAATCTGAATCACAACCTTGCTGATAATGGCGCCAAAAATAGAGCTTTCAAGAAAGTTCACTGGAGCTCTTGACCCTCTGAGTGGGTTTCCTCTATAGCTCGCTGAGCTTGTGGCCCAATGGCCCATTTCTTGTCTTCAACATTCCCTGACAAATCCACGAATCGGTCAAAAATGACTTTTCGCAGCACACCCGTCTGCTGTGTGAAATGTAGCTGGGGAAATTGTGGCTGGCAGCAAGACCCTGTGAGAAAACGTAAAGCAATTTCATGCCCGTGCGCATCCATTGCTGATAATTTAATTGTTAGTGATAGAACTGGGGGATCGCCATGGTCAGAAAGGGAAGCAGGAATAAGGTAGGCCCATTGGGTCTCTAAAGCACTGCTACGGCGAGGAAGGAGGTTACAGGAATGATATTGTATCTTATTTCACTCCTGTCGAAGAATATCATTCACTCGAGTGAGACCATGTGTCTTGGGAAGGAACCACTTCAGGTCTACTTCAAACCAAGATGAAAAGAGACAAAAAAAAAAAGAGCGAAAAAGATAGAGAGAGAGTTAGAGAGCAATTTAGAATGTTGTTCACCAAAAAAAAAAGGACAGTGACAATATGCAATCACAATATGGCATCATTCATTCAGTTTAGACTACATGGCCAAATGCAACTTTTATTTAAAAATAAATAAACGAGGTACTTGTATGTATACTTTTGGTCATATACACTATCGTTCAAAAGTCTAGGTTTGGTAAGATTGTTCATGTTTTAGAAAGGAGAAATCTATGTTTACTATGGCTGTATTTATTTAATTAATAATGCAGAACAAAAAAAAATGTTTCCTGTGATGGCAAAAATGAATTTTCAGCAGCCAGTCTTCAGTCTCACATGATCCTTGAAAAATCATTCTAAGGGTGCTTTCACACCTGAAATTTGTAGTTTTAAAAATAATTCAGTTGTTGAATCGCACTAGAGTTCGTTGTCCCCCTTGGTGCAGTTCGTTTGGGCAGGTGTGAATGCAGCAATCACACTTTGGTGCACACCAAAAGAGGACCAAACAAACGTACGCTTTCAAACGAACACTGGATCGGTTTATGGTGAGAACATGATCCGACCTCGAACAGACCCAACTGCCTAAAGAACTGCACATTTTTTGACTAAACCAGCTGCCGCAGTCAGTTGCGCTGCGCCTTCGCCGTTTGCAATGCATTAAAACATTATTTTCCAGCCGCATCCGCGATTCATTCTTGAAATGTATAGTTTGCCTAAAGTGGTATATGATGACCAGGGATACAATCAGCCCGCGCAGTCGTCTTTCCAATAGTATGACTTACAAAAGCGCCTTGTTATCTGCTGGCTTTTCCTCCTCTCTTTGTTTACTTCCGGGAGTTCCGTTGGAATTTTCCCGCACGTTAATTCTGACCAATCGAAGAGCAGTTTAGGAAATACGTTCAAAGACACGGGCCAATGAGTGATGTGGATGTTGTCACGTGACTGCATTTTGGTTTGTTTCACCAACTCATCAACTGATTCGGACCAGAGCAACCAGTGTGGTGTGAAAAGGAACCAAAACAACTGAAAAATGCTACAATGTATGTAATTTTTTGCCCTTGGTCCGGACAAAATGAATCAAACTACAGATGTGAAAGCACCCTAAAAGCTGTGTTCACACTAGGGGTTGCCCAGACTAGTCGACTTTAATGCTCTGCCATGATGCTTCAAGCCTGAAGTCAACTAGTCGCTGATCAATGTCTATAGAGGGCACAACAGGATAAGAAATCTTTGAAGTTCACTTACGCTCTGTTAAAATGACAAACAAATGCGAGAGCACTACACAAGATATGTTTGATTATACCATCTGGATGCTTAAATTGATTAGGAGAATACACATTTTAAACAGCTTATTGTACACAAGTTAATCGCCATTCTAAACTAATGCGCTGCTGCAATGTAACACACGCATACAGACAGTAGCTCGCGCATCACGTGTAGATCGCACGCACAGTAACATTCAGTATAGCGTAGAAAAGTATTGTCAACACTGTTCTGTTATTTATCAATAAAATTGTTTAGAAACTGAAAGGTTCTAGCATATATTTCTTAGTAAATAAATCCCACAGCTTCACTATTAGTAGAGAGACGCTGCCAGGTAGTATTAATTCACACGCAATTGCTCTCTCACTAATGCATTCATATAAATGTAATCTTTACTGTGCTACTTTATCTGAATCTGATTTAGAATGAGCAGAAATCTGTGCGAAATATAATGACCCAAAGACAAAAGAACTGATAAAAATAAGCTGTTTTTTGAGCAATAGCCTTGTGGCCAGCGCTGTGTTGAATGCCATAGCGGTCCACAAGGCAACCCACGTTCAAGTCAGGCTTATTTGGTCATTAATGACGTCATCAGCGACTAGTCGATGTCGACTTTAATCACATACAGTAATCACAGTAAATGTCGAAAATCTGAAGTCGTTCAACCCCTAGTTCACACTGCCAGTGACTTTGTCGCTGGTTAATGCTTAACATTAAAGATGAACGAGAAACAGTGCGTACTCTTTGCCATCGTGGCTATTTATCTGTGGTGAAAGCGCAAACACCAGTTTATCTGTGTTCACAAAACCATTCAGGCTCAGAGTCAGCACGGCGAGTACAACCGTATGTACACAGAGACATACACTATATTGCCAAAAGTATTGGGACACCCCTCCAAATCATTGAATTCAGGTGTTCCAATCACTTCCATGGCCAAAGGTGTATAAAATCAAGCACCTAGGCATGCAGACTGCTTCTACAAACATTTGTGAAAGAATGGGTCGCTCTCAGGAGCTCAGTGAATTCAAGCATGGTACCGTGATAGGTTGCCACCTGTGCAATAAGTCCATTTGTGAAATTTTGTAAATATTCTACGGTCAACTGTTTCAACTGGTTTTATAACAAAGTGGAAGCAATTGACCTATCGGTAAGCCCCTCCGCTCAAACGCAGATGAGCCAATGGCAGTTGAGTATCAGTTGCGCTGGGACTGGAACTCGGACATCTTTAGGTTTCAGCGCCACGGAGAAACATTGGAAAATCCGAAGCTCTCATCGGTTTGATGGTGTTTATGCTACAAAAATGGTAAAACGATGTGCCTGGGGTACTGTAACGCTGATTCCAGGTATCCTGAGAGGATTTTCTGGGTGTCATACTTACGATTAAAGTTACGATTAAAGTCCCTGCTAACGTACAAACCGAAATAACTAACTGTTCTCACGTCATGTAACAGCGTAGGTCAAAAACACATAAACGAAGGTCTACATTTCAGTGCCTCTTCATATTAAACTGGTTAAATGTAAATTAATTTAATCTTACCCTGTGGTACATGAACAGATCCTGGATGTTGTCATCTGCGACCATCGTGACGACCATAACATGAGGCTTCTCCCGCTTGCATTGTGATCTGTAAACCCTAGCTTCCAAATTAATCTTCCACCATATTTATTTTAAAATCTTTTATATATTTAAGTCCCACTTGAATGCTCCTCGATGAGAGGTGGTCCTTCTGTGTCACAGACTTTGTGATTTATCGTCTAATTTGTTTTTGTATACATTTTTTTAGATATGTTTAAGGGCTACATTATCTGTCTTACTAAGGAGGACTCCTATTTTGATGGGTAGTATAGTCTACAGGTAATGAAAGGGAGAGCTCACCGTTTTATCGGAGTAGTTTTGCAGATACAAAGTTTACAGTTTATTAGCACCCCCGGAAAGGCATAAGGTCTGAATATGTTTGTTTATTGTTAGTTGTATGAGTGTTTTTGTATAATTTGCTGTGTATGTTAATGATAATGCAACAGAGAGAGCAACGGAGAGAGAGAGAGAGTTTGTGAATGAGACGTAATGCGCACTTCTTATGCTTTGTTTGTTCAGCTCTTACGGTGAAGAGTGAAAAACGATGTAATAAACTTCATAAACCATCAGTAAAGTTCGGCCATCATTCGGACGGGGTACGCTACATTCTGTGTCCAAAAACATTTTGGGATAAGGTTTTCACACTGACAGCTGTCATTGTAAGACATAGCAACTCCGTTTGTTTGTCCGAGTTAGCAACAGTAACTAAGGGGGGGCGGGGCTTACCGATAGGTCAGTTGGGAACAACAGCAACTCAGCCATGAAGTGGTAGGCTACGTAAAATCACAGAGCGGGGTCAGCACATGCTGAGGCACACAGTGCACAGAAGTCGCCAACTTTCTGCAGAGTCAATAGCTACAGACTTCCAAACTTCGTGCTCAAGAACAGTGCGTAAAGAGCTTCATGGAATGGGTTTCCATGGCCGAGCAGCTGCATCCAAGCATTACATCACCAAGTGCAATGTAAAGCGTTGGATGCAGTGGTGTAAAGCACGCCGCCACTGGACTCTAGAGCAGTGGATACGTGTTCTCTGGAGTGATGAATCACGCTTCTCTGTCTGGCAATCCGATGGACGAGTCTGGGTTTGGCGGTTGTCAGGAGAACGGTACTTGCCTGACTGCATTGTACCAAGTGTAAAGTTTGGTGGAGGGGGGATTATGGTGTGGGGTTGTTTTTCAGGGGCTGGGCTTGGCCCCTTAGTTCCAGTGAAAGGAACTCTTAATGCTTCAGCATACCAAGACATTTTGGACAATTTCATGCTCCCAACTTTGTGGGAACAGTTTGGGGATGGCCCCTTCCTGTTCCAACATGACTGCACACCAGTGCACAAAGCAAGGTCTATAAAGACATGGATGAGTGAGTTTGATGTGGAGGAACTTGACTGGCCTGTACAGAGTCCTGACCTCAATCCGATAGAAAACCTTTGTCATGAATTAGAGTGAGACTGCGAGCTAGGCCTTCTAGTCTAACATCAGTGCCACAAATGCACTTCTAGAAGAATGGTCAGAAATTCCCATAAACACACTCTTAAACCTTGTGGAAAGCCTTCCCAGAAGAGTTGAAGCTGTTATAGCTGCAAAGGGTGGGCCAACTCCATATTAAAGCCTATACGGATTAAGAATGGGATGTGATTAAAGTTCATGTGCATGTAAAGGCAGGCGTCCCAAAACTTTTGGAAATATAGAGTATCTTATTAATCTTAATTTTACATATCTTAATTTTAAGAATGTTGCTGACTGCTAAAATTAACTTCTCCTCCATCTTACCTCGACACTCTCAACAGCATTTATTTGAAATACAATTCTTTTGTAACATTATAAATGTCATAACTGTCACGTTTGATTAATTTAATCTCTGAAAAAAAAATCTTAAAAAATAAATAAAAAATATTTTAAAAAAAATGTATTTACTTAAATGATAATAATAATAATAATAATAATAATAATTTTTGAAAAGTCTTCAGAATTCTTTCAATGATATGATGTATATACCTGAGTGACACTCATTCTGTGGAAAAGACAGATGACAACAAGGGCAATTTACTAAATGTCTCAATAAATGTAAAGGTCACCACCACAGATCGATATGACGCCGAAACCACATACAAAAATCATCTAAAAATTAAGTTTAATCTCTTATGGAAAGAAAAAAAAACTACTTCACTCATCCATACTGACAGTATTAGGAATGGGCCGAGAGGTAAGGCACTGTAGATGCCAGAGTAATCCCTGTGTGATAAGGTAATCAATGGATATGAAGGTCAAGTCTGAAGGGTGGATGTCCTCGATGTCCGTATGAGTGGAAAGTAATTTAATGTGGATTTGAGAGGGCCAAGTTTCCAGGGTCACATCTACAAAGAATCTCAAGTATTGCATATAATCATATGCAATCATTACCTATGCAACTGAGACTCATATACAGCTACACTACAATTGAAGCACCCGAGTAGTATCTCTACATGCCTCCCAAACACTCAAGTAAATCAAATGTAATTTCCAGCCACGATCGTGCCCAATCAGTCACTCATGGGCTCAGGGCCGCAGATGCACTTTTGTCATGATTTAGAACCATCTTGCTCTACCCAAACTTTAACCACAACCATTATAAGAGAAGCCAAAAAAAAAAAAAGTCATCTCATAAATGAGAACTCGAGAGCTGGATAAGCCAGGTATGAGATGAATCTTGTCAGATGCTTGAAAGATGAGTCTAAGAGTGGCCTTTAGCTGAAAAGATGGAGAGAGAAAAGAATTCATGGTTAATGTCCCTGACTGGGATCCGCGGACTGAGATACAATCTTCACAATGATATATATATATATATATATATATATATATATACAGTGGGGAGAACAAGTATTTGATACACTGCCGATTTTGCAGGTTTTCCTACTAACAAAGCATGTAGAGGTCTGTAATTTTTATCATAGGTACACCTCAACTGTGAGAGACGGAATTTAAAACAAAAATCCAATACCTCGTGGGGCATCAATGATCATGAGGAAGGTGAGGGATCAGCCCAGAACTACACGGCAGGACCTGGTCAATGACCTGAAGAGAGCTGGGACCACAGTCTCAAAGAAAACCATTAGTAACACACTACGCCGTCATGGATTAAAATCCTGCAGCGCACGCAAGGTCCCCCTGCTCAAGCCAGCGCATGTCCAGGCCCGTCTGAAGTTTGCCAATGACCATCTGGATGATCCAGAGGAGGAATGGGAGAAGGTCATGTGGTCTGATGAGACAAAAATAGAGCTTTTTGGTCTAAACTCCACTCGCCGTGTTTGGAGGAAGGATGAGTACAACCCCAAGAACACCATCCCAAAAGTGAGGCATGGAGGTGGAAACATCATTCTTTGGGGATGCTTTTCTGCAAAGGGGACAGGACGACTGCACCGTATTGAGGGGAGGATGGATGGGGCCATGTATCGTGAGATCTTGGCCAACAACCTCCTTCCCTCAGTAAGAGCATTGAAGATGGGTCGTGGCTGGGTCTTCCAGCATGACAACGACCCGAAACACACAGCCAGGGCAACTAAGAAGTGGCTCCGTAAGAAGCATCTCAAGGTCCTGGAGTGGCCTAGCCAGTCTCCAGACCTGAACCCAATAGAAAATCTTTGGAGGAAGCTGAAAGTCCGTATTGCCCAGCGACAGCCCCGAAACCTGAAGGATCTGGAGAAGGTCTGTATGGAGGAGTGGGCCAAAATCCCTGCTGCAGTGTGTGCAAACCTGGTCAAGAACTACAGGAAACGTATGATCTTTGTAATTGCAAACAAAGGTTTCTGTACCAAATATTAAGTTCTGCTTTTCTGATGTATCAAATACTTATGTCATGCAATAAAATGCAAATTAATTACTTAAAAATCATACAATGTGATTTTCTGGACTTTTGTTTTAGATTCCGTCTCTCACAGTTGAAGAGTACCTATGATAAAAATTACAGACCTCTACATGCTTTGTAAGTGGGCAAACCTGCAAAATCGGCAGTGTATCAAATACTTGTTCTCCCCACTGTAGTTGTATGGCATTAGAAAAAAAAGAAAAAAAAAAGTTTATTTGAATCGTTTGATCTTTGGTTCGAGACTCTTAGAATTGTCTTATTTGATTGGTTTACAACAATAGAGTCATTAAACATTAAAAGAGGGGTGAAAAATCTCTTGACAGGCAGATATAACGATAGATCAAACAATCAATAGATAGATAGATGAAATTTGACATAGCAATTGGACATCAACTGATGATGAAAAAGATCTGTGATGTAAGAAAAATTATAGCTAATATCAGTCTATGATTGTTCTTTCACCATTATCACAATGCATTTCCATGGGAACAAATGTTCACTTTGTGCCATTAAGACAACGTAAGACAATGAAGACTCACTGGATGAATGATAGCCATTGTGTAATTACTTTATAAGGAGAAAAGTGGCGCAGAGGACATACACACAGCCACAGAAGTAATTTGCCAAAGTATGCCAAAATGGTCGAAGGACTGAGTCTATATTTCGACTGGCTGTGGAGATTCAGGTGTGCAATAAATCTACCAAAACCCCTTCAAATCCCCCCTCAACAATCTCCCTCGTTCTTTCACTCTCTCTCCATCCATCCATAATTATGTTCTAGAGAGGAAAAGTGCTGGCTGTCTCATCTGGATTAAGCCTCACAAATTCAGTCACACAGTTTGCAAGACAACATCCTTTTTTTTTTAGTCCTTCAGTTTGGTTCAGTTTTCACTAGAGCTGGTGGACAGATCATTGAGACCCAAACATTGATATCGATATTGTATTTATTTATTTATTTTTTCAACTTTAAAGGGGACATATTATGCCCCTTTTTACAAGATGTAAAATAAGTCTCTGATGTCCCCAGAGTGTGTATGTGAAGTTTTGGCTCAAAATACCCCACAGATAATTTTTTATAGCCTGATAAAATTGCCACTTTTTTTGGGGTGAGCAAAAACACACAGTTTTTGTGTATGTCCTTTTAAATGCAAATGAGCTGGTGCTACCTGCCTGTTCTTTCAAGAAGAGGGCGGAGCTTCAATAGCTTGTGCAACAACAACAACAGAACATGTCAGAAACTAACGGTTTTCAGTTCGAACCGGACTCGGACAATAATGCCTACAGAGCCAGAGAATATATGCTGCATGGAGATAGAACAGGTATAGTTTAGTTTAATTCCGGTTGTAACTTATGTTGCCATCTTGCTTTTATCCACTATTAGCACAAGCATGTTGTAGCGGACCCTGTCCGAATGATGGCCAAAACTTTACTGATGAGTTTTATGAAGTTTATTGTTCATCACACAAAAGATGAAGCGTCTGTTTTCACTCTAGAAAATCACTATAAGAGCTGAATAAATCACAGTACAAGAAGTGTGCATTAAAGTCTTATCCATAAACACTATCTCTCTCCCTTGCATTATCATCAACATACACAGCGAATTACACAAAAACACTCCTTACAACTAACAGTAAACAAATATATACAGACCTTATGCCTTTTCAGGGGGTGCTTAATAAACTGGTAAACTTTATATCCGTAAAACTCAGATAAAGCATTATAAAGTGCGCACTCTCCCTTTCATTACTGCCGTGACCAGGATCACTCCGGAAACTATAAGCTGGGTCACGAATAGTTGGTACTGATCCATCCTTAAGCTTTAACTTTTTAGCAAAACCTGCCTTGAATTGTCCCTCGTTCAGGCAATGCACCTGCATTGCTTACAAGACATTATTGTCGCTACAGCTGCTCGAGCACGGAGAAAATGGCGGACAGTGTACAACTGGCTGAAGGCGGAAGCTATGTTAATACAGAACAGTCTGTCAGCGCCATGGATGTAAATGTGCAGATTAAGGGGCAGTAATATTATAATAAATCCCCTTCCTACGTCAGAAGGGGAGTGAAATCAGAGCTACTCATTTTTTCACATGCTTGCAGAAAAAGGCTTACCAAATCAAAGTTATTGGGTTGTCCTTTTTCACATTTTCTGGGTTGGTAGATGCACCGGGGAGCTGGTTATAGCACTTAAACACAGAAAAAGTCAGATTTTCATGATATGTCCCCTTTAAAGATGTCTTTAGGAAGCCATTAGTTATATATACTGTACACTCACCTAAAGGATTATTAGGAACACCATACTAATACTGTGTTTGACCCCCTTTCGCCTTCAGAACTGCCTTAATTCTACGTGGCATTGATTCAACAAGGTGCTGAAAGCATTCTTTAGAAATGTTGGCCCATATTGATAGGATAGCATCTTGCAGTTGATGGAGATTTGTGGGATGCACATCCAGGGCACGAAGCTCCCGTTCCACCACATCCCAAAGATGCTCTATTGGGTTGAGATCTGGTGACTGTGGGGGCCATTTTAGTACAGTGAACTCATTGTCATGTTCAAGAAACCAATTTGAAATGATTCGAGCTTTGTGACATGGTGCATTATCCTGCTGGAAGTAGCCATCAGAGGATGGGTACATGGTGGTCATAAAGGGATGGACATGGTCAGAAACAATGCTCAGGTAGGCCGTGGCATTTAAACGATGCCCAATTGGCACTAAGGGGCCTAAAGTGTGCCAAGAAAACATCCCCCACACCATTACACCACCACCACCAGCCTGCACAGTGGTAACAAGGCATGATGGATCCATGTTCTCATTCTGTTTACGCCAAATTCTGACTCTACCATCTGAATGTCTCAACAGAAATCGAGACTCATCAGACCAGGCAACATTTTTCCAGTCTTCAACTGTCCAATTTTGGTGAGCTCGTGCAAATTGTAGCCTCTTTTTCCTATTTGTAGTGGAGATGAGTGGTACCCGGTGGGGTCTTCTGCTGTTGTAGCCCATCCGCCTCAAGGTTGTGCGTGTTGTGGCTTCACAAATGCTTTGCTGCATACCTCGGTTGTAACGAGTGGTTATTTCAGTCAAAGTTGCTCTTCTATCAGCTTGAATCAGTCGGCCCATTCTCCTCTGACCTCTAGCATCAACAAGGCATTTTCGTCCACAGGACTGCCACATACTGGATGTTTTTCCCTTTTCACACCATTCTTTGTAAACTCTAGAAATGGTTGTGCGTGAAAATCCCAGTAACTGAGCAGATTGTGAAATACTCAGACCGGCCCGTCTGGCACCAACAACCATGCCACGCTCAAAATTGCTTAAATCACCTTTCTTTCCCATTCTGACATTCAGTTTGGAGTTCAGGAGATTGTCTTGACCAGGACCACACCCCTAAATGCATTGAAGCAACTGCCATGTGATTGGTTGATTAGATAATTGCATTAATGAGAAATTGAACAGGTGTTCCTAATAATCCTTTAGGTGAGTGTATATACTGTATTAGGGTTGAATGACTTTTTTTAAAGTCGTCATTTATGTGATTACAGTCGAGTCAACGTCAACTAATCACTGATGACGTCATTAATGAACAAATAAGCCTGAACCATGAGCTGAAACTTGAACGCATGTTGCCTTGTGGACTACTATGGCATATGACACAGCGCTGCCCACAAGGCTACTGCTCCTACATGACAGCATTTTTTTTTTTTTTCAGTTCTTTTGTCTTTGGGTCATTATATTTCTCACAGATTTCTGCTCGTTCTAAATCAGATACAGATAAAGTATCATAGTAAATATTACATTTACTGTATGTGAATGCATTAGTGAGAGCAATTGCGTGTGAATTAATTCTACCTGGCAGCATCTCTCTAGTGAAGCTGTGGGTTTTAGTTACTAAGAAATATATACTAGAACTTTTCAGTTTCTAAGCTATTTTATTGATAAATCAAAGAACAGTGTTGACAATACATTTCTGCGCCACTGAATGTGTCTGTGTGCGTGCGATCTGCGATGCGCGAGCTACTGTCTGTATGTGACTAGTCGACGTCAAGCTTAAAGCATCATGGCAGAGCATTATAGTCTGTGCAACCCCTAATCGTTATTTTTGTTTCTGTTATTTTGATCAGTTGTCATTTTCTGCAAATAAATGCTCTAAATGTGACCCGTGCTGGCAAAATGAGTCGCAATGAGCTGTTTTTCAAAAATTTGTTATTGTTATCACATTTTCTATTAAAAAAACCTTCAAAATGATGTATGATTTGTTTGAAATGACTGAGCTAAACCTGTTTGAAGTCGATAGAGTCAACATAGTCAGTTAAAGAGTTAAAGTTTTCTGAAGGTTCCAAAACAAAATCACCTAGCAACCATACCTTAAAATCCCTGGTAATAACACCAAATTTGACACACACCAAGTCAACACCAAATATCTATAGGAAAAATATATGCTGTACTGCACGGATCTAAAATAATGTAACACATCAGATGTTTTTCCCAAACGTTCACATAAGACATAACAGATAATGTTTGTGTGAATACTCGCCAAGACAGATATTTTGAAATACTATAATTCTGTGTATATGTGTATATCTGGATCGTGCGCTGTCTGTGGCATCTTTGTGCACACACTTCGGATCGTTTTCATGGACAAAGGAAAGGTACTCCTCCCACGAAAACGTACAAATAAAGATACTTTTAGATGTTTAATTGCTATTTGGAGCATTGGGATTGCTAGACAAGGGCTTAATGAACTGATTTTTGTGAAAACCTCAAAATCGACCAAAATCAACATTTTTCACTTGTTTTGCCTGTAGCTCGAAATTATTCTGTGCGCATTCCGACTCCTTTTGCCAGCACAGGTCACATATTTTTATTTGAAATTGAGAAGAAATGTTGTCAGTAGTTTGTAGAATAAATCAAAAATGTTCATTTTACTCAAAAAGATACATGTAAATACAAACCCGATTCCAAAAAAGTTGGGACACTGTACAAATTGTGAATAAAAAAGGAATGCAATAATTTACAAATCTCATAAACTTATATTTTATTCACAATAGAATATAGATAACATATCAAATGTTGAAAGTGAGACATTTTGAAATGTCATGCCAAATATTGGCTCATTTTGGATTTCATGAGAGCTACACATTCCAAAAAAGTTGGGACAGGTAGCAATAAGAGACCGGAAAAGTTAAATGTACATATAAGGAACAGTTGGAGGAACAATTTGCAACTTATTAGGTCAATTGGCAACATGATTGGGTATAAAAACAGCCTCTCAGAGTGGCAGTGTCTCTCAGAAGTCAAGATGGGCAGAGGATCACCAATTCCCCCAATGCTGCGGCGAATAATAGTGCCAAATTCCCCCAAATAGTGGAGCAATATCAGAAAGGAGTTTCTCAGAGAAAAATTGCAAAGAGTTTGAAGTTATCATCATCTACAGTGCATAATATCATCCAAAGATTCAGAGAATCTGGAACAATCTCTGTGCGTAAGGGTCAAGGCCGGAAAACCATACTGGATCCCCGTGATCTTCGGGCCCTTAGACGGCACTGCATCACATACAGGAATGCTACTGTAATGGAAATCACAACATGGGCTCAGGAATACTTCCAGAAAACATTGTCGGTGAACACAATCCACCGTGCCATTCGCAGTTGCCGGCTAAAACTCTATAGGTCAAAAAAGAAGCCATATCTAAACATGATCCAGAAGCGCAGGCGTTTTCTCTGGGCCAAGGCTCATTTAAAATGGTTTGTGGCAAAGTGGAAAACTGTTCTGTGGTCAGACGAATCAAAATTTGAAGTTCTTTTTGGAAAACTGGGACGCCATGTCATCTGGACTAAAGAGGCCAAGGACAACACAAGTTGTTATAAGCGCTCAGTTCAGAAGCCTGCATCTCTGACGGTATGGGGTTGCATGAGTGCGTGTGGCATGGGCAGCTTACACATCTGGAAAGGCACCATCAATGCTGAAAGGTATATCCAAGTTCTAGAACAACATATGCTCCCATCCAGACGTCGTCTCTTTCAGGGAAGACCTTGCATTTTCCAACATGACAATGCCAGACCACATACTGCATCAATTACAACATCATGGCTGCGTAGAAGAAGGATCCGGGTACTGAAATGGCCAGCCTGCAGTCCAGATCTTTCACCCATAGAAAACATTTGGCGCATCATAAAGAGGAAGATGTGACAAAGAAGACCTAAGACAGTTGAACAACTAGAAGCCTGTATTAGACAAGAATGGGACAACATTCCTATTCCTAAACTTGAGCAACTTGTCTCCTCAGTCCCCAGACGTTTGCAGACTGTTATAAAAAGAAGAGGGGATGCCACACAGTGGTAAACATGGCCTTGTCCCAACTTTTTTGAGATGTGTTGATGCCATGAAATTTAAAATCAACTTATTTTTCCCTTAAAATGATACATTTTCTCAGTTTAAACATTTGATATGTCATCTATGTTGTGTTCTGAATAAAATATTGAAATTTGAAACTTCCACATCATTGCATTCTGTTTTTATTCACAATTTGTACAGTGTCCCAACTTTTTTGGAATCGGGTTTGTAATAAATCCAGAGAAACTGCTAATTTTGCAGTGTTCTCGTAATTTTATATATATATATATATATATTTATATATAATTACTATATTTTTGATGCAGTAAATGAAAGTTTTGAATTCACAACATAATTCAGCACACAAGTATGTAGCACCATATTTAGTGAAAATTAGTAATGATTTAATTGCTTCATACAAACATCACAATTCTAATACCCTGGTCTCTGAGGTTAAGAGGCATACTAGTTAGTAGACAGATGTTAATGAAGCCATTTTACTAATTTTCCTAGCACACTAATCAAAATTATAAACATAATTTGTCTATATAGACTCCAACGAAGACACTTGTCTTCCTAGGTAACATTTTAAGCATCATTGGTGCCCTCCTGATGTAACGGCTGTTCCAAACAGTAGGCAGCAAATGCATCGTAGCATGTATTTGTTGCTGATAAGGCAATCCCAGAATGCACTGCTGTAAGCTCAGACAAAAAAAAAGTCATCCATGAAAACATCAGTTTTAAATGAAACTATATTTTATTCAGTACTGAAAAATACTGATTAAAAATCATCATCTAATTAAAACAATTTTATTTCACCCTATATGTGTGTGTTATGCATTTATTTGTATCAAGTTGTTAGCTCAGCAACATTACTTGGAATTGATTGTGTTTGAATTTCTGTAAGTATCATGTGTTTTATAGGAAGTTTTACTTGTGTGAATTACTGCCCATGGGAAGCATTTCAAATCCATCTCTTTGAGGGTTTCTTTTCGTTCGATGCTGCCTTTGAAAGTAGTTGCCTATGTGCACAGTAGAGACTGAGATACCACGTTGGAACTGAGTTTATGTCTTTGAAAACAAGTGCTTGGTGGACGGCATCTCAACATTTACAAGTGTTAGTCAGCAGATGTTAACCACAGCAAGTGGTGGCTTTATTGGAATGGGATTCAGCTCTGCCAAATCCTCCTGTTACATGCCACATCCTCATTGACTCTAACTCAGTGTCTACACCGGACATGACAGTTATCTACACAGCAACAACTTGAGACTGTTTACACCAAGGGCCCTATTTTAGTGCATTAGTTTGAGCACATGGTCTGAAGCACATGGCGCAGGTGCACTTAGGGTGTGTCCGAATCCACTTTTGATAGTTTAACGACGGGAAAATGGTCGGCGCACCAGGCACATGGTCCAAAAGGGTTGTACCCAGTCTCTTAATGAGTCATGGATATGTTTTGGGTGTAACGTGCAATAAACCATCAGAGTGTCATCTCCCATTCCCTTTAAATGCCATTTGCGCTTACACCATGGCGGATTCTATTTACATGTCGGAATTTGTGAGCGGAAAGACTGAACACTTCTCCAGAAAGGAATCCTTTTATTTTTAATATTTAAAAATGTTTGTGTGCTGCTGTGCGTCCCTGTGTGTGTAATAAACAGAGTGTACGCGCGTTGTGCACCCACCTATATGCGCATATTACTAATGCGCCCTTTGAATAACACAAAACATACTGCACTATTGACTTTAAACCAGGTTGTTGTTGGTCAATGGCGCAGTTGTTTTCAGTTGCCTCAAAATAGCAACACGCCAACAATGCGCCTGAACACACCTCGTTTTTAGACCAGCACGCCCATGGGCGAACAGATGGGCGAGAGTGTATTTGCTATTTAAACAACGTGGCGCTGGATGTGAAAATGATAACTACGTTGGGTTGAAACTAGCAAAAAACACTTGCGTCGCGCCTGGCGTCGTATTGTGCCGGGTGTATGATAGGGCCCCATGTCTGCCACACAACACCTGAAAAATGAAGCCAAAACATTTTGATTGCCCCCTAGTGGCTGGCTGCAGTATAGGTCTTAAACCCCACCCACTCCATGTAATCGAATGGGACACAAAATTAAGCCAAATTTTAAAAAAAAATCCAATTACACTTAATAATTTTACAATATTTTATTTCTTCCAAAGACTGTTTCTGTCATTTTAGTTCTCATTATGCAGATGTATGTTCAAGTGTTTGTTTTCCCAATAAGTTTGGTTTCAGTTAGTTATTTGATTCTATAATAAAACGGGGTGTAACGTCGTGATTGACAGCTGTGCTTGCGATTGAGTCTACACTGGATCTGGCAAAGCAGCTGTTGCAAATATGTTTGTTTTTCATGTCAGAAGTAGCGCAAGCGCTTGTAGTACATCAGAAATAGAATGGGACATCAGTTTATTTATCAGTTTATCGGAAATTGTTGTGTCCCACCGCACCATGCCAGATCCAGTGTAGACAACATCACTGATTATAATGGGTTATATTTGCTTTTGTCACATCCCGTCACACCACTTGCGTCTAGTGTAGACATGGTGTAAGCCGAAAGAAACCTCAGTAGGGACATACTACATAACATGGTACATAAACAGAGTAATAAAATAATCAAATAAAAATATAAATATATATATATATCGATAATTGCAGTTCAGTCTTTGCCCCCTTTTCCCCTGATTACTAATGTTCTGTGACAAATGTGCCTATACAAATGAATCAAAAACTGAATATTAGTAAATATTCCAGCTGCAGTATGTCAGCACACAATCAAATAAAGATGGAATCTTTAGTCTATGGATGGAATAATTAACTGCAAAGCACAAGGGCTGGAAAAGTTTAATGCACTTTCTTCAAGATGTGACTCTTAGCTGCAGCCCACCAGTATTGATTCGAACACATATGACACTGAGGTTCTGTTCTTTCAAACAAAGATGCTGTGTGTTTGCTTGTTAAAAACCTTCAGACAGAAGCTTCAATCTCAGAATAAAATGCTGAAAAAAAGACACTTCCTGTATTATTTATGCTGAACTAACACACCCTTTTAGGAGGGACTGGATAAAAATTGATTTGAAGGCTAGTTATTTTCTCAAATCTCTCTTTTTATTGAATATAATTTTCTTGAAATATAATTTGTCTGAAGAATTCAGCATTATATAGACCAAAGAAAAAAAAAAAAAACCAACCCCCACATCAATTCAAAAAGTGAACGCTGCAGCTTGTGGCGGTACAAACAGTGTTTTCTGTGACAAAAAAAGATATTAGTGAAATCGAGGGGGGGGCTGGCAGAGTTAACTGATCACTAATGGCATGACTCTGTTGCACTCTCACCCTAGGCACCCTTCGCTAGGCTATTAGCAGCACGACCAAACCCTGTTGGGTAGGGGAGGTGGAAAACAACAGCAAAGCTATTACAGTCTACTTAAACTTGGTCCATGGCCTTCAACAACACCAACTGAGCTGACAGTGACTACATAAAGGTCTGGAAAGAGACAATTGTAGAGAGTAAAATGAGAGGTGGTGCTTAGAAAATGGAGGCCATCCAAGTCGTCTCAAATGGTGGTAATGTTTCTTTGTCTGAGATTTGCAGTTTAATTAATGAGAGCCCGAGGCAAGTTCAAACCTCAGCACTGAGAGAGGAGCATCGAACTAAACAAATGAAGGCAAATGACCAGAATTGTGCCAAGAAGAATAAAAGATGGAAAGTCAGTAGCTGCTGATTGAAATAGCGTTCAAGCAATAGAGGCATTTTTTTAATAAAGCAATCAGAACTTTTGTTTTATCACTGTTACACTGTTTTCAATGATTTAGATGCTACTCCATGATGTATAAAATATACAAAAATATGTATCAATAACAAAATAAGCCACACTAATTATAATTTGTCTAAATTAGTGATTACTGTAAATATATAAAAAATATATATTAGATCATGTTTTTCAAACAGCAGCACAAAATAGCAGCCCAAGCAATTAATTAAAATTGAAAATTCTGTCAGTTACTTTCTTCCACGAGTCATTCCATGAGAAATATTCCTTTATATAATTAATAACTATCGGAATGATCTTAAAAGTAAAATAAAAAAGGGGGAAAAAATACACAGATATGGTGCATATGGTTTCATTAATTCAGTTCAATTCAAATCTCATTTGTCAGAGCTCCAGACTAGCATCTTAGTATCACAAAGAAAATAAAACAGTGTGCAAAATGATATAAGATCTGTGGCACATCAATGCTACGCGTCTTTTTTAACGCTTTCAAATAACATGAGACTGTGAAATTTTAATGAAATACTACAGAAAGAAAAGATGGCTATGTTATGAATAGTTGAGCAAGTATTAGTCATGCTGGGTTTCACAGCAAACAGATTTGCTGTAGCAAAGTCAGTGCTAAGTGTGAACAGTTCTGTCAATGGCGATCCCACATTTAAGTTAACATTTTAAGCGAATTCTTTACAGAAAGTAATGACAGAACACTTGATAAATTATCATTACCAAAAATGCATTAAGCTCTAGAAACGCATAAATAGTTTATCCTCAAAATAATGTGACAAATGTGTTATCAAAAGTGTGAGCTCTCATTCATCAAAGCCTTGTTACACACACACATGCATAAAACCGATAGCTTATAAAAACGTTACCACGTATAAAGTGTTACTTTAAAGGTTGGTCTGACCAACTCTCACTGGGGAACTTGTGAGAAAGTATATCAACAGGATGCAATTGAACTCTGTCGGTGTTATGATCCTCGGTATCTGTTTTGTGTGGGTTGTTTTTTCTTTGTATATGTGTGCAGGGATTGGCTGTCGTTGACGTATTTAACTACTTTTTCCACCTTAATAAATTATACTTTTTGTGGAATTTAAAATTGTGTCTTTGGTGATCTGTCGGCTGGGGCTGGTTTCCTTTTTACCAACTAGAAAAGTTCACGTCAACCCCGTCTTTACAGAACGGGTCGTAACAGTCGGTGAGACCATATCATAAGACATTAGCCTTTAATAGACTCTATTAAGTCATTACATATTCCATTTACTTTAACTGCACAGTTCTGAACTCTAAGAGGGACAAAAACACTGAGACAGAAAAGAGGAAGATTTAGAGATGAAAGAGTAAAAAACTGGACAAACATTCATCTACAAAAGTTTCATACGCCAAGGACAACATAAAGCTGGCTCATAACTCATTATGTAGGCTCATTTCAATTGACTGTTAAGCTCGGTGATAATGAGCACACTTCGATAAAACAATAATTAGAAGAAAGTGAACTTGATTTTTTGTTTCCTGCTTCCGATTTGCAAATTAATGAGGGCGAGAGTGAAGTGAAACATGTAAAGCGTGTAATAAGGTATTAATCCCTACAAAATGGTGGAAAAATGTTAATTCTGTAACGAATTCCACTGATGGCAAGGTAGAAGGTGAACCCAAGTGCAGTTTATTCCAAAACAAAACATGAACAGATGCAAAACAAAAAAAGACTTGACTTGACTTGACTTGACTTGACTTGACTTAAACAAAGAACTCACCAACAGCAGTTTACAGGGAACACACATGCAAGAACAACGACCGACAACCAACAACTGAAGCACTGGGGAATAAATACACAAAGGGAAACAATGTTAACTAGGGGGCAACACCTGGGGAAAACTGATCATCCATAAAGACTACAAATAACTACAAAACATGACAAGACAGGAAATAACAAAAGTCCTCACAAGACAAGGAAACATAGGCTGGGATCATGACAAATTCACACAGGTCAGTGAAGGATGCCGGATTCTGTCTGAGAAGAACAACCAGAAATTCATGGTGAGGGAGGAGAGAGATGAGAGATAGAGAAGGAGCCATGATGAGTGTTCTGATTATCTGCAGATTTTCACTGTGGCATTATTTCACAATCAAAGTGTCTACTCTCTACTGTGAAACAGACTGCAGACTGGGCTGAAATGACAGCAATGCTCTTTATCTGTCTGATTTTTTTTATTTATTTTTTTTACAACAGAACTGAGAGAGCAAAATTTTTGATTTATTAGTATTATGAAACATTATTTATTTATTACTGAGAACATTCAATCTATGAGAGGTCAAAGACCCCTTGGTGGACAGGGAGACAAATCACCGTACCTAACATAGTACGACGCAAGTTTTGCATCACAAAAACATTTATTTTAAGACAAACACCATGTCCTAACCACATGTAATGTGTTAAGTTTTCAGCGACAAGCAATTTGTCCACAACAGATACGACAATATCAATAACAAACCGTGTGGGCGGAGTCTCTCTGCAAGCTCACTGCACTCGCAACGAAATGGATAAGTACTAGAGCTGTGAATCTTTGGGTAGACAGTGAATCAATACAATTCATAGGTTTTCGATTCAATTCAAGAACGATTTTTGCAAATTCAGAACGATTCGATTCAAGATGATTCACATTAAAATTCGATGCGATTAGTATTTTCTCTTGTATAAAACAACTTTGACGCTTCCATGCAATTACAGCGTTTTATTTCACAGTAGTTTATTTAACAGTAGTGACCATGCAGTGACTTGGTGACTTGGAGCTTTATCAATGGCTTGATGGGTTTGACTCAGGATTATTGCTGTATTGATAGAGAGCTGTCATCTGCTCATATGATATCAGTGACCGTCCTGAGGAGAGCTCAAACGTGGGCTGCTCCTACGGACAGAGTGCGAGCGCAATCCAATGAAAGGCAGTAAAGAGTGCAGCACGCATCTATGAAGGAGAGCTCTAAGGGCACGAATGATGGCGCACAATGTCTCCATTAATTCACACATGTAGTAATTTAATGTTAATATATTTTAAAGCACTGAATCGCTATCAAAACGCGATTAATTCGATTCTTAGCATTTTAAATCGATTATTGACCAAAATCAATGATTCACGATTCAAAAATACATGTTTCAAGATCGATGCATATGCATTGTGAGGATTTGTAATCGATGCATCTAGAGTGAATCGTTACACCCCTAATAAGTACATAATCAAATTCATAAATATTACACCATTTGGTAACACTTTAGTTTAGGGTCAAATTCTCCCTATTTACTATTTGCTTAGTAGCATGCCTATTACTAGGTTATTGGCTGTTTATTAGTACTTATAAAGCACATATTAATGCCTTATTCTGCATGACCGTATTCTACATCCTTAATCCTACCCATTACCTAAACTTAACAGCTACCTAACTAACTATTAATAAGCAGTAATTAGGAGTTTAAATAGGCAAAAGTCTTAGTTAATAGTTAGTTAATAGTGAGAATTGGACCCTAATCTAAAGAGTGACCCATAACATGAGTAAAAATACATACAGGTGACTGAAACAATCTTTGTCATAGGCAAGGCAAGTTTATTTACATAGCAAATTTCATACACAATGGTAATTGAAAGTGCTTTACATAAAAAGGATTAATAAAGAATCATAAAATAATCACAACATAGGAAGAAACTGATTTAAACTGATTTAAAATTAGAAGAATTAAAAGAATAAAAAGAGGACAAAGATAAAATAAAATGGAATCAGTCAAAGTACAGTAGCACAGTGCTCATTCAGTAAATGCACAGCTAAACAGATGTGTTTTGAGTCTGGATTTGAATGTTCCTACTGTTGGAGCACATCTGATCTCCTCTGGAAGCTGGTTCCAGCTATGGGTGGCATAATAGCTAAAAGCTGACTCGGATTGCTTTGAGTGAACCCTTGCTATTTCTAACTGACTTGATCCTAATGATTTGAGTGATCTGTTGGGTTTATGTCCAATGAACATATCTGCAATGTATTGAGGTCCTGGGTCATTGAGTGATTTATAAACAAGTAATATTCAATTCTAAATGTAACTGGAAGCCAGTGTAAAGACCTGAGGACTGGTGTGATATGTTCAGATTGTCTGCTTCTGCTCAGAATCCTGGCAGCAGTGTTCTATATGAGCTGCAGCTATGTAATGGTCTTTTTGGGAAGGCCAGTGAGGAGTCCATTAAAATATTCCACTCTGCTGGTGATAAAAGCATGAACAAGTTTCTCCAAGTCGTGACTGGAAACAAAAAGTCTGAGGGAGGGAACAGAGACATTACGTCGGAACGTCGAACGTGACCGACTGAAAGGGAACGTCTCAGTTACGTATGTAACCCTCATTCCCTGAAGGAGGGAATGGAGACGTTATGTCAAACATGACCGACTGAAAGGGAACATCTACATTTTTGAGATGATAGTATGCTAATTTAGTTATAGTTTTGACTTGAGTAGATCTGGGTGTCATCTTCATAGCTGTGGTAAATAATTTGGTTCTTTCACATCATTTGGGTCAGTGGGACCATATACAAGTTTAACAGGAGTAGTGCAAGAATTGAGCCTCCACATGTCATGGATGTCCACTTATGTTCCTATGTTCACATAGTAATCCCTCCCTTCTAAGTATGACCTGAACCATTTGAGGACCATCCCTGAAAGCCCTACCAAGTTTTCCAGCCTGTCAAGAAGTACGCTGTGATCAATAGTGTCAAATGCAGCACTGAGATCAAGTAGTACCAGCGCTGATAATTTGCCTGTATCTGTATTTAGGCGAATATCATTTATTTTCTTTGAGCGCTGTCTTTGTACTATGATGTGGTCGGAAACCAGACTGAAATTTGTCCAAGTATCCATTTGAGCGTAAGAATTTGTTCAGTTGATTAAAACAACTCTTTTTTTATAATCTTTCCAATGAAAGGCAGATTTGGTCTATAGTTGCTCATGGTGTTATCCTGATTGCTCTTTTTCAGGAGAGGCTTAACAACTGCGTTTTTTAGGGACTTTGGAAAAGTCCCAGAAAGAAGTGAGGCATTTACCACTTCTAGGAGATCTGCTTCTAAACAGTTAAACACAATTTTAAAAGGGGAAAAAAAGTTTCCCTAAAGTAGCAAAAAGAGTGTGGGTGTTGTTTATTTGCTGTTTATAATGTTTGAAAAGAAGGCCTGTCTAGTCTGCAGATATGCTTGGTGTCAAATATATAGCCATCATAAATAGCACACTAGTGTTCTCATTTATGCATCTCTTTTTGACAGAACCAGATCTAGCATCAATGGCAGGAGAGATCAATATATCAAAGTTTGTTTGGGTGGAGGCCATCTGATTTAAACAGTTGTCTTTGACTCCAGAAAAGATTGAAGTTGTCAATAAAGTTAGTCCTCTCATGTTGCATGTTTTTTTTGCAGCCATGTATTTAGACAGAGCAACCTTGAAAACATATTAGTTCCTCTTGTTGGGAGTGGTCCACTGATGAACAATTGAATTTTCAGTCTTCCAAGGGTTTCAAATTGTCACAATCACCAGCTGGAGTGACCTGGTTGACCTCTAGAGGACACTCCACCTCAGACTATTGTCATTCCCTCATAGACTACATCTCCCATAACTCACTGCCCAGACTCATCATTCCTTATTACATCCACCTGTGTCTCATTAACCTTGTTTAGCTCACCCTATAAAATCCTGGTTAATTCTGTCACTCATTGCTAAGTCTTGTACTTGTCTTCAGTGCATTTCTGAGCACTTCATTGTTTATCTGTTCCCTGGTTTGACCCTGTTACCCGTTTCCTGGATTCACCCTGTCTGCCTGTGTTCCTTCCCTGGTATATGTTTGGATTGTTAACATATGTTTGGATTGTTAACGTGTTTTGACCTCTGTCTGTTTTTGGATTTTGATTGTGGATTACCCCAATAAATACTCCGTTTGGATCCTCAACCTTTGTGTCTCGGAGCAGTATATGACGCAAATAGTTCATTGAAATCCTTCTTAAGGAGTTCTGACTTTTGAAAATTATTCTTCCCCTCATGATTAATTATCCGCATAGAATACACTTGTTTGTTCACACACAGTTCACAGTTTGAATGTTCTTGTTTCCTTCAATTTATTTTCAAGATCTGTGGAGAATTATCTATTGTCACTTTCAGTAAGGATATAAAGGCCATGCAAAATATTCAAACTCATTGTCATATTTTGCATGTTGTTGTTCTAACTGTGATGTTGTAGAAATAGAAACTGTTTCTAAAACAGAATCCCCTGTTGTTCGTCACGTATCGCTGTCGTGGCTGGTTAGGACAAAACCTCTGATTAACATGGAAAAGTGTAAGACTTAGCTTTTGCTTTAGTTGCAGTAGGGAATGTCAATGTTAGATTTCCAAACATTCCTTTTGCAAATACTGCAATAATCCAGTGAGATTTTTGTATGTACAAGGAGTCCGATGAAAGGGGGTATGGCCCACATGAAAATCTGATCTCACTTAATCATTGATTAGGTCTGGGATTACATGAAGAAACAGAAGCAGTTGAGACTAAAACCTAAATCCTGAAGAACTGTGACAACTTCTAGATGCTATATATATATATATATATATATATATAAAAGAATATATTTCAGCTTCTTAACTCTAGCTTTAGACAATGTCTAAAAAACAATGTCTGCTCAAACATTTACTGTAGTACTGCTGAAGACCACCTATAGAAGACAGTTTAGGCCATTGGTTTATAATAACAGTGGAAAGTTTATACATGGTTATGGCTATAAATAGAGAAATATGCCAAAGATTTTACACACAAAGTGGTGTAGTTACAGCATGGACCAGCAGGGGCTAATGGGACCATGCTAACTAGCCAAAACTTGACCCCTTAATGGGTCAAATCCTGATAATGTTTTCCATTAAAATAAGAAATGGAACTAAAAAGGGTCAACACTCCCATTGAAAGCTAAAAGTCTAGTATAAGATGTCACCAATCCTCCATTAACCCAATCATTTCCCCAATTTTTCTAACGATGAAAGTAGATTTGATCCTGGTGCATTTGCATTAAGCGAGTTCATAAGTGATTGGAAAGCACCCAGCAGTGCTCCATCAAACCAAACTGGGTGGTAAAAGCTCTCAGTTCCCCTCAGTAACCTGCCTACTTGCACTTAAAGTGACTCCATCCATCATGGCACTACATCATTTCCTGTAGTGATAATGTCGGAGTTTGCGGGATCGAGAAGCTTCGGGATGTGTTAGTGACCTATTAGACATCCAATCAGATATCGACTAATGCAGACGGAAGAGATTAGATCAATCAGATTGGCTGATCCACCGGTGATGGATTGGGCATGTCAGACAGGTCGTGTCCTCTTTCTCATAACAGAGTGTGAATGGGACATTTTGTCACTGAATATTGAGAATATAAAGCTTCTATGGACAATTAGGAAGTGGACATTCATTAAGTTCATGTTTTATAACTTTCCTCTATCCTTCTGTGTCTTATCCCTTTCTTTTTCTCATTCTCTAACTCTCCCCGCCCCTCTGTGGTTCTCGGTGTGAAACGCACAATGAATGATAATGTGATACATTAAGAAAGAATGCCTTACTTCAGATCTTGGAAAGGTTCAGCTCGAACGTGTGGCGTTTCCACTGAATGACTAAACACAACTCCCTCGTTGCCTAGAGAGATAACGAGTAAAACAGAGAGAATGACAAGTCATATGGTTGAATTAGAACCATGTTGACAATAAAAAAACACAACACATTCAACTTTGTGAATAACTGAATATTTATAATCATTGTGAACAACTAGTCAGTTCCTACACAGACTTAACTTTTAAAATGAACAAAGAACTTCTATAATACCATTCTTTACCCTGTCAGTAATATTAGGTTTTTAATAAATTAATACTTATATACAGCAAGGATGCATTAAATTGATCAAAAGTGTCATTTGTATCATTTATATAGTTATATTCATATTTATATTTCAAATATATATTCACACACACACACACACGGTCCATGGTGGAATTAAACTGGCTTATCAAATCTCTTTATCTCCTACCTAATGCTCTGTTATACCTTCTAAACTACTCGGGCTGTGTACCTCATACTCAGAGGTATTAAACATCAAGTGATAAATTACAAGTGCCATGGAGTGGTAGACTTGAGTGCTTTTTCCCAGATCTGTACTTCTGGAACATTTGAAATCTCCCCCATTTCAGAGTGCATTTATTTTTTTTTTTTGAAAATGTGCTTGTTAAGTGA
Organism: Coreius guichenoti; assembly: GCA_039654105.1. Classification (NCBI taxonomy): domain Eukaryota; kingdom Metazoa; phylum Chordata; class Actinopteri; order Cypriniformes; family Gobionidae; genus Coreius; species Coreius guichenoti. Next base: position 14,174,766 of record CM077170.1, read on the forward strand.
GTTCTCATAAGTATAAAAGTAAGCTGTTCTTCCTTGCTTGCATTTTTGTTTGTTTCGGTCTGTCCTAGTTTATTTTATTCCTCTTCGTTTTCCCCACAATCATGTTCAGAACAGTTTAAAGGCACAGTTCCCAAAAAAATGAAACTTCTGTTATTACTTTACCCATTTTAAACACATTATTTTCTTTCTTACGTGAAACACAAAAAAAGGAGTTTTGAAGAACAATAAAGTCATAAGGATTTTGAATAACATGATGAGTAAATGATGACAGAAATAAAATTTTTGAATAAAATATTCCTTTAACACTTTACTCTCTCACTTCCTCTCCCCAGGGCAATTCTTCTTTCTGACACATTTTAGCCTTTCAGTCACTTTACTGTATTCCATTTATGCATGCTATATCCATCTCTCTCTCTCTACCACTATTCATCTCCCTTGATCCCTCTCTCTACCCATGTCTTTTTGTGAAAAAGAGGTAATGGACAGATCTGCCCAATTACTGAGCATGTGCCCTCTTTGTCCCTGACCTCTAGCTATTCCACTTGACCTCCCAGCATGCACTTTCAGACAGAGATAGAAGAAGAAAAAAAAAAAGAAAAAAGAGTAAGAGAAAGAGGGGCCTGCATGAGTGAAATCTATTTGAAACAATATTTGCATGGCAATGTAAGGACAGGTTACTAGTACATATAGTGCACATATTTAAATCTTGAAAAAGCTGGCTCAAAAAAATGGATGGTGTATAAAAAGCTGTATTAAATTAAAAAACTTTTAAATGTTTTGTGTTATATTTTCTAATAACTAAAAAGAGGATCTCACTTAATTTTGATGGAAACACATTCTGTTGACTATAAGTAACGTTGCAGCAACAATTCTACTAACTCTCATTAGAGTGTTAGTCGAATATTAGTAGACTGGTAGGTTGACGTAGTTGCAAAATTACTTATAGTCAGTAGAATGTCTGTTGGGGGACCATCACAATAAAGTGTTAGCAGATATTAAGCAGACAGTCTACTAATACTCTAATGAGAGTTAGTTGACACATAGGTGCAATGTTACTTATAGTCAACAGAATGTTCAAAAGGGACCATCAAAACAAAGTGTTACCAAAAAAAAAAAAAAATTACAACAGCTGCAGGCTATTTCATTACGCAAGTGAGTCACTGCTTTTCACACTGTGCTTAACCCCGGATTATCATTGTTCTGAAACCTGCTTTTATCCCTGGGTAAAGGACTGTTTCGCACTGCTTTTTACCCGGGGTTATGAAACTCTTCTCAAGTTGGTACCGCTGTTGCGATGTTAAACTTGCACTGCAGTGCCAAACGTGTGCAGTGTGAAATGATGCAGTGTTAGAATGTTACGTCAAGATGCTTAGCAACTGACAGCCAATCGTGTGCCTTATATTCACATGCTTTGGACAGTCACTGAAGAACTGCATGTTGTACTGTATATAAACAGTCGTTTCAGCGTTTGATAGGAAAAATATTGACCGAAAATATGTCAAATGGAGCAAAAAAGAGAATGTTTTATTCTAACCTTTATAGTCCGAAAAGCCATTTCAGAAAACAATTTGATAGTACATTCAGCAATATAGCCTTTATGTAAACAAGTTGCGTGCTGCATTCGTAAATTTCAGTTTTCAGGATTCAGTTTACCCATGTAATTTTAAATCTTAAAATTTTAAATCTTAATCTTTAAATCGTAATCTTAATATCATTTTACAGTAAAATACTGTTAAATGTACAGTTTTTAGAATTAAAACATTCCGTTCTGACATTACCAGAATTCCCTGTGTGACACTTCACATGTATTTTGTTCAAATAATTTCTTCAGACATATATAATCAGTTATGCACATTTGGATTTTATGTTACATCTTTGTTGTTTAATGAATGTTTATTGCATTATTTAAGTGTCATGTGTTACCATGGTGGTGTTTTGTGTTTGCGTGAATGACTCTGTGCACTTTCTGTATAGTAGTAAAATTCAGCTTGAGGAAAAGCTACTAGTGATGAACTTCTTCATGACTTTTAATGTGGCTTCCTCTTTTACCACCTGCGTTATTATGGTGGTTGTCAGTATATGTTAAAGGTACAAATTGAGCAGCAGTGTGTAGCATTTAGTAGCACATTTTCTTGTTTGTAAATTACAGTTTTATACTGTAATATTTACAGGTTGTTCTGTAAATGTTTACATTTTTACTGTATTTTTTTAAAATAATTATTTTTTTGTAAAAACAATAGGATTTTTTTTTTTTTTTACAGTGATAGCAATCAGTTCATACAAAGATTTTTTTTTTTCTTTCTGAAAATTGTTTTATTGTTGACAGACAGGTAAAATAACGAAGCTGGGCTAGCTGCAACATATCAAAAAAAGAAATGGGTGACTATCAACATTGCCATAATCCTGCAGACAGCTGCATTGGTTATAATGGGACTGAGCTTGTTTTATATTTCAGGCATCTGGTGTAGATACGCGTAACCAAACTTTTCTGACAGATACAAGAATGCAGGTTTTGTTATCTTCTACAGATGTGCAATTACATTTGTCTTTTAGGTCTTTAATAAACCATGTTGGAAAAAATATGTATCTTAGGAAAAAATATATCCTTAAGAGAACTATATTAACAGTACAGGCAAATGCAAAAATGGAAAATTGATTGATGGGCCACATTTAAGGATAAAATATAACACAGGTAGATTTAGACACTAGTCTATATGTTCTTGTACATGGATCATGGGTGAATGTTGGATTAAAATGTGAGTGTGTTTGTGTACCTGTGACCCTCAGTTTATCTGTGCCAATACTGATCTCCTCTTCATCAGCAGAGAAGAGAACTCTCTCGCCATCACTACTTCTCACCTCAAACCGCTGACACTGGGCTTCTACCATCTCTGAGCCTGCAGAAAAAGAAAAAGAAAGAATAAGGCCTTGGGAAATAAGAAGACATTTCAACCTTTGCGGCCCACATTAAGATCATACAATCAGGAAAGGTCTTCTTGTAGGCATGGAGTATTAAAAAATAATCCAAGATGGTGGATAATAATAATAATATATATATATACACTTACCTAAAGGATTATTAGGAACACCATACTAATACTGTGTTTGACCCCCTTTCGCCTTCAGAACTGCCTTAATTCTACGTGGCATTGATTCAACAAGGTGCTGAAAGCATTCTTTAGAAATGTTGGCCCATATTGATAGGATAGCATCTTGCAGTTGATGGAGATTTGTGGGATGCACATCCAGGGCACGAAGCTCCCGTTCCACCACATCCCAAAGATGCTCTATTGGGTTGAGATCTGGTGACTGTGGGGGCCATTTTAGTACAGTGAACTCATTGTCATGTTCAAGAAACCAATTTGAAATGATTCGAGCTTTGTGACATGGTGCATTATCCTGCTGGAAGTAGCCATCAGAGGATGGGTACATGGTGGTCATAAAGGGATGGACATGGTCAGAAACAATGCTCAGGTAGGCCGTGGCATTTAAACGATGCCCAATTGGCACTAAGGGGCCTAAAGTGTGCCAAGAAAACATCCCCCACACCATTACACCACCACCACCACCAGCCTGCACAGTGGTAACAAGGCATGATGGATCCATGTTCTCATTCTGTTTACGCCAAATTCTGACTCTACCATCTGAATGTCTCAACAGAAATCGAGACTCATCAGACCAGGCAACATTTTTCCAGTCTTCAACTGTCCAATTTTGGTGAGCTCGTGCAAATTGTAGCCTCTTTTTCCTATTTGTAGTGGAGATGAGTGGTACCCGGTGGGGTCTTCTGCTGTTGTAGCCCATCCGCCTCAAGGTTGTGCGTGTTGTGGCTTCACAAATGCTTTGCTGCATACCTCGGTTGTAACGAGTGGTTATTTCAGTCAAAGTTGCTCTTCTATCAGCTTGAATCAGTCGGCCCATTCTCCTCTGACCTCTAGCATCAACAAGGCATTTTCGCCCACAGGACTGCCGCATACTGGATGTTTTTCCCTTTTCACACCATTCTTTGTAAACTCTAGAAATGGTTGTGCGTGAAAATCCCAGTAACTGAGCAGATTGTGAAATACTCAGACCGGCCCGTCTGGCACCAACAACCATGCCACGCTCAAAATTGCTTAAATCACCTTTCTTTCCCATTCTGACATTCAGTTTGGAGTTCAGGAGATTGTCTTGACCAGGACCACACCCCTAAATGCATTGAAGCAACTGCCATGTGATTGGTTGATTAGATAATTGCATTAATGAGAAATTGAACAGGTGTTCCTAATAATCCTTTAGGTGAGTGTATATATATTTTAAATTTTGTTTTGTGCTATATACATAAATAAATACAAGCTTAATTTAAATTAAATTTCAATTCCAGTTATGATGCAGCCTTAGAAAACAGCTGCCAATGTTGACAATGACAAAAAAGCAGTACACTAGGTTTCTGAACAGAGTTAATATTAGAGCAGCTGCTCATTGTTTCCAGGGTGTTCAAAGACCTACTATAGTGTCAAATTATATACGTATTTGTACAATACACTAGTAATTAATAAAAGTCTCTTGAGTAAAAATTTGTACCAAATAGAAATACTAATCTTTCTTTTAGTCCATTTGCCTGATGAAGTCCTTTACCAAACCCCCCCACCCCCCCCCCCCCCCCCCCCCCTCAAATCTGTCATGAAACACATTATATTTTGCACATAAAATGTCTTAAAGGAACCTTTTCACATGTTCTCACTCTCATCATTTGTTGTGAAACAGACAAAAAAAAAAAAAAAAAAAATACAATTAACAGCACATGGAAAGGGAATCAAACATGTTACATGTTAAAAACAAACATATTACATGTTAATAACTGGGTAACACTTTATTTTGATGGTCCCTTTTGAGCATTCTGTTGACTATAAGTAACTTTGCAACTACATGTCAACTAACTCTCATTAGAGTATTAGTAGACTGTCTGCTTAATATCTGCTAACTCTTTATTGTGATGCTCCTCCAACAGACATTCTACTGACTATAAGTAACTTTGCAACTACATGTCAACTTATTCTAACCTTAACCCTACCAGTCTACTAATACTCTACTAACACTCTAATGAGAGTTAGTAGACATGTAGGTGCAATGTTACTTATAATCAACAGAATGTGTTAAAGGGACCACCAAAATAAAGTGAAAACAATAATGGTAAGTTATTAACTAAACCAAACCCTAATCCTAACACTAACCCTATAGTAGGCACATGTAGTTAATTAATATTACTACTTAAATGCATAATTACACTGTAAAAAGGATACCTTGAAATACAGTGTAACCAGAAAGCCTTTCTTATTTAAACCCTGATGCATGATTATGAATTAGAGAAAGAGCTGAATTTGTATTTGTCTCATGCAGGGGGCTGACGTGAAAAATGCGAATGAAACTGAACTTGACTTTATTTACCAAGACTGACTTGGCCCAAAAAATACACTGTCACTGAAATCTCGGCAGCTTTTAATGCACTGCCCCAAAACACAGTGCAATGGCTTCACTGACTATATTATTCATCACAGCTATCATATCTTCCATGACCTAGGTGACTTTGGAGAGCAAGCTTGACTTTGTTTGCTTGCCCGCATTGTGCGTGTGTGACAGAAAGTAAACTTCTCTTTTTTTCCTTAAGCCCACTCTCTCCTTTCTCTGCCACCCTCTATTGTCTTCTTTAGCCCTCTTCATGTATTTATTGCCTGTCCTCTCATTTTTTCAGTGTTTGTATTATAAAGACACCCTGACCTTTCTCCAAGCGCCCAATGGCAAAGATAGCAGTCCATTAAAGCCTATAACAATGCAATTTGGGAATTTTATTTAGCCAACTTTTCCACCATGCCTTCCTTTAATTTACCAGTTTACACCTTATTGGATGTTACACGAGAGAGATACAGTGTTTAACATAGAATTTATGAGAGTCTCATAAATTCAACCAGCCAACAGTTCTACTTGATCTATACAATCAAAATTGATTTTCTCACTTTGTTTTCAAGAATATGATCTGTCCTCAGACTAAACCTCAGTACTTCACATTCACATTAAATTAATCAATAACTTTGAAATTAACAAAAAATAAATATGCTTCTCTTTTAAATAAACATTTCTACTACTTTATATGAGAAGTATATACCGATCAGGCATAACATTATGACCAGGTGAAGTGAATCACTGATTATCTCTTCATCACGGCACATGTTAGTGGGTGGGATATATTAGGCAGCAAATTAACATTTTGTCCTCAAAGTTGATGTGTTAGAAGCAGGAAAAATTGGCAAGCGTAAGGATTTGAGCGAGTTTGACAAGGGCCAAATTGTGATGGCTAGACGACTGGGTCAGAGCATCTCCAAAACTGCAGCTCTTGTGGGGTGTTCCCGGTCTGCAGTGGCCAGTATCTATCAAAAGTGGTCCAAGGAAGGAACAGTGGTGAACCGACAACAGGGTCATGGGCGGCCAAGGCTCATTGAGCTCTACTGTAGCTCAAATTGCTCAAGAAGTTAATGCTGGTTCTGATAGAAAGGTGTCAGAATACACAGTGCATCGCAGTTTGTTGCATATGGGGCTGCATAGCTGCAGACCAGTCAGGGTGCCCATGCTGACCCCTGTCCACCGCCGAAAGTGCCAACAGTGGTCATGTGAGCATCAGAACTGGACCACGGAGCAATGGAAGAAGGTGGCCTGGTCTGATGAATCACGTTTTCTTTTAAATCACGTGGATGGCCGGGTGCGTGTGTGTCGCTTACCTGGGGAACACATGGCACCAGGATGTACTATTGGAAGAAGGCAAGCCGACGGAGGCAGTGTGATGCTTTTGGCAATGTTCTACTGGGAAACCTTGGGTGCTGCCATCCATGTGGATGTTACTTTGACACATACCACCTATCTAAGCATTGCTGCAGACCATGTACACCCTTTCATGGAAACGGTATTCCCTGGTGGCTGTGGCCTCTTTCAGCAGGATAGTGCGCCCTGCCACAAAGCAAAAATGGTTCAGGAATGGTTTGAGGAGCACAACAACAAGTTTGAGGTGTTGACTTGGCCTCCAAATTCCCCAGATCTCAATCTAATCGAGCATCTATGGGATGTGCTGAACAAACAAGTCCGACCCATGGAGGCCCCGCCTCTCAACTTACAGGACTTAAAGGATCTGCTGCTAACATCTTGGTGCCAGATACCACAGCACACCTTCAGGGGTCTAGTGGAGTCCATGCCTCGACGGGTCAGGGCTGTTTTGGCAGCAAAAGGGGGACCAACCCAATATTAGGAAGGTGGTCATAATGTTATGTCTGATAGGTGTATATATATATATATATATATGCGCACACACACACACACACACACACACACACTGAAATAAATACTTTTATTCATCAAGGATGCATCATATTGATCAAAAGTGACAGTAAAGGCATTTACAATGACACAAAACATTTCTATTTCAAACAAATGCTGTTCTTTTAAATTTTCTATTTATCAAAGAATACCAAATGTTTTTTGGGTTTTTTTTTTTGTTTTTTTTTTGGACAAATTTAGCATTCAGCTTTGATTAAGTAACTGAACACTCCTGAACATGTTTAACAGATTAACCCAATTTAATTTCTCTACAAAACTGTAATATTTTTGTCCCATGTCTCAAAAAGCAGTTTACATACTTTTGTTTTTTAGGTTCTAAAGGAGCCCCAGATCGACATGGTGTCTTTTACACAGCAGGAAGTTGCTGTTCCTGCTGTGCTTAAAAATCTTTTCAGAGACTTGAAGAAACAAATGTAGAGCTCATCTTCAGATCTCGAAGTTACTTTTTTTTTGCAAACAAAGAGATTCAGTGTAGAATTATGTTAAATATAAAAAGAAACATGCTGTTCATTAATTAATTGCTTATCATTCTTTTATTTTATAATTAGCAAGATATGTTGCATATCAGTTAAAGTTTCAAATCTGTTATCTTTTGAGGAAAAGAAAGAAATTAAAAAAAAAAAGTTGAATCTACATTAATTATGTTGGATAGTGATTAAAGACGTGCTTGAGGATAAGGCAAGGCTACTTTTGATTATGCTGATGAAACCAAGAGGAGAGAATGCTAATAAAGTGTTAATTTATACTCATATTTGATTAATCCTCTCTTGACAATATCACTGCACAGCAGTGGCCAGAGATGTGCTCATAGATCCACTACAGAGCATGATCATCTTCAGAGAGGATTTGACACAAACACACCACAGGATTATGAAGGGACAGATTTTTCTTTCTTTCTTCACTTCCTTCCTTCAGTCGAAAGAGCTCTGCTAATTAAAGTTTTGATTGTCAGTTTGTGGAGCATCAGAAAGGCCAAGCTGTCACTGTATCCACCAGAAAAAAAAAAAAAAAAAAATGAAATATTATTTAAAAACAAATACTGATTGAACATGGCCAAACTGAATGACAAAAAAATTTTGTCAATTGGATAGTTGCACATGATTGCAGATAGAAAATAATAATACAACTTCTTAAAATTTGCACAAATTTTCATTTATTCTTATTTCTGCTAAATATCTCTAATGGACCAAACATTAAAATCGTACAATTACATAAAATGCATTTACCCTTATTAAGATTGGTTGTATCACAGCTGCCAGCATGATTTTACGCAACTGGAAAATGCCTCAAAACCCCAGACCTGAAAGATTGGATTGATGGGATGATTGAAATTGCTTCATATGAGAGCATGTTGGGGAGACTGCATAGTGAGGGAGAAAAAAAAAAACCCTATGTGGTCATTTTTGGCAGCATGAAGAGTAAATGAACTGCTTGACAACTTTTCAATTTCCATGTGCTTTTGCCCATGTTCAAAAGGGCACAACAGGTGGTTACCTCAGATTTGTTTGCATGATTCAAGAGCTCAAGGTTCCAGTGCCTGATTACTTTAGTGATTCTCAGTGAATGTACTTGTAAGGGGTAAACACTCATTATTTAAACAAGGACATCCTCACTTTCATAAAGCCATCCAGACTGCACCATCTCACGGATCCTTCCACACATTCAGGTGATTTAAATGAGAAATGATATGCAACGGATATTAATGACCTGCTCTTGAATATTAATTGATATTGATTTACCCCTCATTTGAGGTTGGAGGAAATGGAAGCTTTCCCAAGGAGTGAAATGGCAAGAACAAATGACCTTGCTGTGGAAAATCAGATGGTGTTAAAATGAAAAGATGCTTGTTGCATTTAAAAAAAAAAACTGACATTTGTTAAATGTGTCATTTAAAACCTTGAGAAAAGCCTCGAAAGGCCTTTCATGGCATAGAATGGAAAGGTTTACAGAAAAATAATATAAAAAATAAATACAAAATAATTTAAAAATTACTTTTAAAGTATAATATAATATAATATAATTAATATAATATAATATAATCAAAGAATATGGAGAATTGTATTATTGTTTATTATTACAGAAATGTTACCACCATATAAATTAGGTGTTTCTGCATGGAAATAAATAGTTACTTTTTATATTTTAGGGGGGTCCCTTCATAAAGTTAATCATTATATTTGGGGGTCCATGGCATAAAATAAGTTTTACGATATCCTGTATAGCCAAATAACAAAGGGCTGTAAATCATGGGCTGCTTCATTATCATTCCAGCTATAGCAATTAGCTGCAGCTGGACTTGGATGAGGGTGAACATCTGTCCAAAATGCTGTTGATATAAACATGGAGGCTGTAATCTTAATTACTTTGACCATAAACAATCTCAGCTGATGCAAGCCAAAGAAATGTCCACATCCATTTTATTTTCCAGGGGGGATAAAACATAGTATTAGTAAATAACATTAGTAAATAAATACTAATAAAAAAAATCCTTTAATCCTTCGAAGGTACCTGTGTCGAGAGAAGTAGCTTGCAGAGAATAATAGCACAAAATAATAGCACAACAGCGAAGAAGAAAAAAAAAGTTGGAAAGATAAATTATTTATCTGAACCGGATAACCCTCATCAATAAAACAGAGAAATAGGTGAATTTTGATCACCTGCATTAATCAGTGGGTGTGTGTACATGTGTCTGGGTGTGGTTTGCGGACAGTGTAAAGAGACAAATAATTAGAGCTGTTGTCGTAATCAGCCAACACAGCACTGAAGACTGATGTGTGTATTTGTACGCATTAATCTCCATATGTCCTTTAGGTACACTCTCTCTCTCTCTCTCTCTCTCTCTCTCTCTCTCTCTCTCTCTCTCTCTCTCTCTCTCTCTCTCACTCACTCTCTCTTTTGGAGGGTTTAAGCTCACTACCTCTAAGCGGCAATGTGGCATTGCAAATGATGATATTCATTTAAAGCTAGCAATTTATTCTGGCTAAATTACACAACATAAAACAGCACATTAAATTTCTAAACGTTCCTCTACATGCATGCGCACTTTGCCAATGCATTCTTACATCATGATTAATTACTTGGAACTAATCACTCAAATCACTGGAGTTTTGATGCAGCAAAACTTATAACTGGTGATTCAAGCACTTTGAGGCGGCTGTTTTGAAACTTCCAGGTAGATCTCCATTTAAATTGGTTCTTTTGTGCCCTGCAGTGGATGCAATGGAATAAAAACTTTTGAAATAATATTATGTTGAGCTCTCCTTGACTGACTGAAATTCAAATACATATATGCATAACTTATTCTAATGAAACTTGATCTAGAATTTACTCTATTTTGTCCTTGAACAGCCGAAATGCACCAAGCAAATCATTGTTAGTTTATATGCAATTTATAAGCAGTTTATCATGTTTGGCTGGTTAGCGTGATCTTGTTAGCTCTTGATGGTAAAAGCTGCTGTCATGAACAATTTAGTCAGTCTGTTGAATTCAGTAAGCATAGAACACCAATGGGGTAGCCATTTGTAATGCCTATTCAAACAAATAAAAGTTATAAAAATGTATAATTGAGCATTTTAATGCATTCATAACAATACCTATTTGAACATGAACTGGCTCGAGTTGTGCTAAGCTGCCTGGTTAAAAACCCCACAAAAACGCCTTAGAATGTTGGTTGCATACACTGCAAAAAATGTTTGTCAATTTTACAGAAATGTGACAGACCTGTTAACTGGTTAACTTTAAGTTAACTTACAGTATATGGTGATTTTATGTTGTTTAGTTAATGTTTAATTCATTATTTTTATGTTTTATGTACAGGCCACTTCCGATGAACTATGATTAACCATGTGGGTTTCCATTTTACAAACTGGATTATTATCAGTACACCTTAAGTAAAAAAGCAGGTTTTGATAGTTTAATTAAGCTTAGTATATTAACATCATATCGAACTACATGGTTATAAGTATAAAATATGCAAGCACCAATATGCCATCCCATTTCAACACGTTCTCATACCCAACTTGTCACATACTGACGCTTGGTCAGGACCCCTCTGCGTCACTTTTTAACTCACAGGGTACCCCTTTAACGTCATTTTTCAACGCGCAGGGTACTCCATTGATTTCAGTTGTTTGCCCAGTGCGTCAGATCAAGGCACATTTAAATCTTTGCATTTGTAAAAGTAGACATGATTTTATAAATATTTATAGGCTATTTATATTTTAGAGCAACTACCCCTCGCCTACCCTAAACCTACCCACTTCTCAACAATATAAGACACGTAACAGGCAATAAAAGTACAGTCACAGGTATTTATTGCAAAAACCGACCACTCATGTTGCATTCCAAGTCTTCTGAAGTTATACAATATCTTAATGTAAAGAACAGAGTTGATATTAATGTTTCGCTGAAATGATGATCCCGCCGCTCCGTGAACTCAGTCATATCTAATTCAAAAGATACACCGACTCTTTAGCATGACGCAATCGGTCATGAGACACACGAGAGCCAATGATATTTTACAATCAAAGCTGACGTAATGACGCAATTGGTCACGAGACATACAAGAACCAATGCAGTTTCACTATCAAAGCTGACGTAATGTTTCTTCGGCTGCAATTTTTGAATGTGTGCATCATTGCATGATCTTTGGCGGATGGAGACGCTGATCGCTTTTGGGGATTTTCTTCATACAAATCAAGCGTTTGGCCTCGGAACACTTGGAATATTTCTACTTTTTGAATAAATTGTGCCTGTAGTCGTATCTGCCTTTTATATCCTGTGTTTTATATCATATCATACACAAATGGGAAGGTTTAGAGATAGGGTTGGGTTATGTGTTCAAATGTGTCTAAACAGCGTAAATACAAAAGTAAAATAAATGTAAATAAAATTATGCTGGCTGATTAAATTGAGAATCACACTCCAACATGTCATAATGTCAAAATCATAACTCAATATATAATTTCATCATGACGATAACCTTCCCATGCCCAACGAGTCTGTGTATGACGCCAAAGGTTTCTCACTGGAGTCAATGGAGTACCCTGCACGTCGAAAAATGATGCTAAAGGGGTACCCTGTGCGTTAAAAAATGACACCGAGGGGTCCTGACCAAGCGTCAATATGTGACGAGTTGGGTGTGAGAACGTGTTGCCCATTTTTAGTTGCTTACTGTAAATTTAACAGAATGTCAGTATGGGTTTCTGATGCAACTGGCATGCTAAGCTAACTATAGTTTAATTTCACAATCTATAACTTTTGTTGTATACTATTATATAAAGCATAATTGACAAAACACAAATGGTCATAATAACAGTTCAGATGATATACATAATGTCATCAAGTGATGTTTTATACACTCAATAGAGTACTCATTATTTCAGCCAATGGAAAATCAATTTAATAGGTGGGCCGAATTTTTAAAGACAGCGAATTGCCTTTAAAATGAATGGAAATGCTAACTGACAACGTTTTGGAAAAGAAGGGGTGTCAGAAGATACTGGCAATGTCCCTGTGCCACACCTGAGTCCCCACCGCCACACGTGTCTTCCTGTTGTCCTTGTCCGCGCCCCAGAGCATCTCTCGCTCATGTCCTCTCTGTCACCCAGTGCTAATGAAATCATCTCCCACTCTCTCAAAGCGGAGAACCCATTCATTATGCAGTCTACACTTCTAAAGAGGAAAAGTCAATAAGACAAAAAGCAGATGCTGTGTTCCCTCAATGTCCTCTCAGTTGTTTGGCCTCTGGAAGAGGTGTTCAGAGGAGATACGAGCTCACAGCTGGAGTTGAGCGTGAGAACAGCCCATGCACGGATTATTTTCCTGTCCCCCAATTTCAATCATCTGTGCAGGGACCTCGTGGCAAACAGCAGGATGCCTCAGGTTAGCACAGAAGGATGGAGGTATGGAGAGAGAGAATGAAAACAAGATCTGACAGCACAAGCTTGATGCTGCATTTCATCACCAGCTCACTTCCAGAACACACCCCATCAACACCTGCAACTAAATCCTGCCGCACAATAATTTAGCAAGGCAGTATGTTGCTGCAAAAAGGTCGTGAGGAGCATTATTTCAGACTACCACTTTCCAGAAACACAATTGAGGGTCACAAGGTGGGGATATCCTTAAAGGTTAGCCTAAAGTACCAGATCATTTTGTTTTGTAACACAAAAGCTTTTTTGGGGGGTTCCAAAATTCTCCAGACACAATTCACTCTCAGAAAAAAAAGGTACAACAGCTGACACTGGGGCGGTATTCTTTCAAAGGGTACATTTGGTTCATTCACACTGCCAGTGATTTTCCAGAATCTGTGCGTGCGTTCACACACATCCCATAAAGACACGTGAAATTGATGTGATGTGTAATGTCTCTGTAGCGTCTTAAGTTTGCTTATGATCTGCGATTTCTCTCTCAAGAAACCACGCTTGTGCATTTTTTTTTTCTGATTCGATCATAAACTAGCGCATCGCGTACCGTTCCACTAAGCTGGCGAACGATCTTAGCTTTAGTGTCATCACTACGACACAGCCCTTTACGGCATTGATCCAGCCTTTTGTTCACACAGGGCGTGTTCCGGGACTGATCCTGGGAATGTTACTAGGTTCCCATTCCGGAATCAATCCCGGGACGTGTTTGCGTTCACACAGAATTTTATGGCAATTTTCCGGGATCAACAGTTATGGACACTTTTGGCCCTGTGGCTAATAAATAAATAATTTTCCGCTAAAAACGTCCGACAGTGTATATATTGTGATTTACTGCGTGATTTTTAACAATTGCTAGATGGAATAAAATGGCTGATTCCTTCTTCTTTTAAGGCTAATTTCATAGGTAGTGTTACTTAAATACACTCAATAGATCGATATAGATATTTAAAATCTACAAACCCGATTCCAAAAAAGTTGGGACACTGTACAAATTGTGAATAAAAAAGGAACGCAATAATTTACAAATCTCATAAACTTATATTTTATTCACAATAGAATATAGATAACATATCGAATGTTGAAAGTGAGACATTTTGAAATGTCATGCCAAATATTGGCTCATTTTGGATTTCATGAGAGCTACACATTCCAAAAAAGTTGGGACAGGTAGCAAAAAGAGGCCGGAAAAGTTAAATGTACATATAAGGAACAGCTGGAGGACCAATTTGCAACTTATTAGGTCAATTGGCAACATGATTGGGTATAAAAAGAGCCTCTCAGAGTGGCAGTGTCTCTCAGAAGTCAAGATGGGCAGAGGATCACCAATTCCCCCAATGCTGCGGCGAAAAATAGTGGAGCAATATCAGAAAGGAGTTTCTCAGAGAAAAATTGCAAAGAGTTTGAAGTTATCATCATCTACAGTGCATAATATCATCCAAAGATTCAGAGAATCTGGAACAATCTCTGTGCGTAAGGGTCAAGGCCGGAAAACCTTACTGGATGCCCGTGATCTTCGGGCCCTTAGACAGCACTGCATCACATACAGGAATGCTACTGTAATGGAGATCACAACATGGGCTCAGGAATACTTCCAGAAAACATTGTCGGTGAACACAATCCACCGTGCCATTCGCCGTTGCCGGCTAAAACTCTATAGGTCAAAAAAGAAGCCATATCTAAACATGATCCAGAAGCGCAGGCGTTTTCTCTGGGCCAAGGCTCATTTCAAATGGACTGTGGCAAAGTGGAAAACTGTTCTGTGGTCAGACGAATCAAAATTTGAAGTTCTTTTTGGAAAACTGGGACGCCATGTCATCCAGACTAAAGAGGACAAGGACAACCCAAGTTGTTATCAGCGCTCAGTTCAGAAGCCTGCATCTCTGATGGTATGGGGTTGCATGAGTGCGTGTGGCATGGGCAGCTTACACATCTGGAAAGGCACCATCAATGCTGAAAGGTATATCCAAGTTCTAGAACAACATATGCTCCAATCCAGACGTCGTCTCTTTCAGGGAAGACCTTGCATTTTCCAACATGACAATGTCAGACCACATACTGCATCAATTACAACATCATGGCTGCATAGAAGAAGGATCCGGGTACTGAAATGGCCAGCCTGCAGTCCAGATCTTTCACCCATAGAAAACATTTGGCGCATCATAAAGAGGAAGATGTGACAAAGAAGACCTAAGACAGTTGAGCAACTAGAAGCCTGTATTAGACAAGAATGGGACAACATTCCTATTCCTAAACTTGATCAACTTGTCTCCTCAGTCCCCAGACGTTTGCAGACTGTTATAAAAAGAAGAGGGGATGCCACACAGTGGTAAACATGGCCTTGTCCCAACTTTTTTGAGATGTGTTGATGCCATGAAATTTAAAATCAACTTATTTTTCCCTTAAAATGATACATTTTCTCAGTTTAAACATTTGATATGTAATCTATGTTGTATTCTGAATAAAATATTGAAATTTGAAACTTCCACATCATTGCATTCTGTTTTTATTCACAATTTGTATAGTGTCCCAACTTTTTTGGAATCGGGTTTGTGTGTATATATATATATTATATGGGGGGTTATAAGGTAATTTTAATAAAAAATAAGTCCTTGGATATAAGTTGAAGATACACTCAAGTATATATTTCCTGAATAAGATACAGTTCAAATGTCCTGTGACCCCCTCTGCAATTCCAACCACCCCATGTTGGGTTGCAGTCTTAGCCTCAGACATCACGCCCAAGGACCGTTGGCTGAACGTCTGATGCATAAGGCACACAAAATGGGAAACACTTCAGGAGTTTTGAAGTCGTCATCTGATTGGTTGAATTCTCCAGGATTTCCGGGAGATGTGTGTCGCGTTCTTTAATGGTCGGCTTGGAAACAAAACCGTCATGACGCCAAACCCCCTTATGGAAGAATAAAGCCGACGTGTTTACAACTGTGACAATGAGCGGTTATCAGAATTAACTAAGCGTTGGATTTTCAGGTATGTAAAGTTCACAGCAGCATTGTTGTGTCATTGTTGCAGTAAACTTGCACAACATTTTTGAATGAATTGCACGCTGGTCTGTTATTGTGGGGACATTGACTTTACATTTTCACACTCCTTAACATGACGCTGAACAAAACAAATTGTGATTAGTTGCCTTACATGTTGGTAAGACGCAAGGTTATAATCGTTAACGAAAACGAACAAAAAAACGAAAACTAGGTGGGAAAAAACATTGTCGTTAACTGAAATAAAAATAAAAACGAGGCATTACAAAAAAACGATAACTAACCAAAACTGTAATGTGTGTTTGGCAAAACTAACTAAAATAAAATAAAATTATAGATTAAATGTCCTTAGTTTTCATCTTTGTCAATGTCTTTCATAGAGCAAATAATGTTCAGCTGCATTTCCTTTCCCTGCCTCTCTCACTCACACGTCTCTCACATACACACGCACGCACGCACGCACGCACGCACGCACACACACACACACACACACACACACACACACACACACACACACAGCCCCTCCCCTCCGTGCACACCGCGTCTCCATGAGAATGAGTGTTCGACGTTGAAAGCAAGTTCGCGAAAGGTTGGTATCTCGTGAACACCTTTACACAATCACACATTAAAAAGTGGTATAAAAATATTTTTAATTCTGAATATAATTTTGTCAGTGTGTTAATGTCGACCCGAGAAGCGATTGCTACTTTAGAAAGTTAACTAGTCGCAAGTTTGAAGTAAAATGCACTTGGGTTATATAAGCTGTGATTCAAGTATTAAATAATGTTATGTCATTTGTTTACTCTTACACTGAATGTTTGCTGCTTCAATCCAGATGAGTAGGCTATTGGGTAAATTTAGTATAGGGTGTGAAAATTGTACAGCTGTGGTATTTGTATAGGGTGTGAATTCTGTATAGAAGATGTGTAGATTTTTGGTACGGCGTGTGGATTTTGTAAGAGGTAAAGGAATTTCAATGGGGTGTGAATTTTGTATAGGGTGTTAAATGTGTATATTTTGTGAAGGTGTGAATCATATTTAATATAATAAAGTTCTGTGTAACGAATTATTAACGAAGGAATTATTTTGATCGCCCCCTCTCCCCCCCAAACAGAAATGTCTTGTTGTGGCTCAAAAATTGGTTGAATACATGCGGTTCATGTATGTCTTCTTTAGTCTGCTGGCTCTTTAGGTTTTTTACTGGCACACGTCACTTACACATTTTGCACTTACTGCGGAGTGTTGAGACTGTTTACATACAGTGGGGAGAACAAGTATTTGATACACTGCCGATTTTGCAGGTTTGCCCACTTACAAAGCATGTAGAAGTCTGTAATTTTTATCATAGGTACTCTTCAACTGTGAGAGACGGAATCTAAAACAAAAATCCAGAAAACCACATTGTATGATTTTTAAGTAATTAATTTGCATTTTATTGCATGACATAAGTATTTGATACATCAGAAAAGCAGAACTTAATATTTGGTACAGAAACCTTTGTTTGCAATTACAGAGATCATACGTTTCCTGTAGTTTTTGACCAGGTTTGCACACACTGCAGCAGGGATTTTGGCCCACTCCTCCATACAGACCTTCTCCAGATCCTTCAGGTTTCGGGGCTGTCGCTGGGCAGTACGGACTTTCAGCTCCCTCCAAAGATTTTCTATTGGCTTCAGGTCTGGAGACTGGCTAGGCCACTCCAGGACCTTGAGATGCTTCTTACGGAGCCACTCCTTAGTTGCCCTGGCTGTGTGTTTCCTGTCGTTGTCATGCTGGAAGACCCAGCCACGACCCATCTTCAATGCTCTTACTGAGGGAAGGAGGTTGTTGGCCAAGATCTCACGATACATGGCCCCATCCATCCTCCCCTCAATACGGTGCAGTCGTCCTGTCCCCTTTGCAGAAAAGCATCCTTAAAGAATGATGTTTCCACCTCCATGCTTCACGGTTGGGATGGTGTTCTTCGGGTTGTACTCATCCTTCTTCTTCCTCCAAACACGGCAAGTGGAGTTTAGACCAAAAAGCTCTATTTTTGTCTCATCAGACCACATGACCTTCTCCCATTCCTCCTCTGGATCATCCAGATGGTCATTGGCAAACTTCAGACGTGCCTGGACATGCGCTGGCTTGAGCAGGGGGACCTTGCATGCGCTGCAGGATTTTAATCCATGACGATGTAGTGTGTTACTAATGGTTTTCTTTGAGACTGTGGTCCCAGCTTTCTTCAGGTCATTGACCAGGTCCTGCCGTGTAGTTCTGGGCTGATCCCTCACCTTCCTCATGATCATTGATGCCCCACGAGGTGAGATCTTGCATGGTGCCCCAGACCGAGGGAGACTGACCGTCATCTTGAACTTCTTCCATTTTCTAATAATTGCGCCAACAGTTGTTGCCTTCTCACCAAGCTGCTTGCCTATTGTCCTGTAGCCCATCCCAGCCTTGTGCAGGTCTACAATTTTATCCCTGATGTCCTTACACAGCTCTCTGGTCTTGGCCACTGTGGAGAGGTTGGAGTCTGTTTGATTGAGTGTGTGGACAGGTGTCTTTTATACAGGTAACGAGTTCAAACAGGTGCAGTTAATACAGGTAATGAGTGGAGAACAGGAGGGCTTCTTAAAGAAAAACTAACAGGTCTGTGAGAGCCGGAATTCTTACTGGTTGGTAGGTGATCAAATACTTATGTCATGCAATAAAATAAAAATTCATTATTTAAAAATCATACAATGTGATTTTCTGGATTTTTGTTTTAGATTCCGTCTCTCACAGTTGAAGAGTACCTATGATAAAAATTACAGACTTCTACATGCTTTGTAAGTGGGCAAACCTGCAAAATCGGCAGTGTATCAAATACTTGTTCTCCCCACTGTATTTGTGCCCATATGTACATTTTATGTACTGGTTTTATTTTTAAATGAATATTTTCTAAAATTGTATGATGTTTTTGTTGAGTTATTATTACACAATACTTTTTCTGACCTTTTTGAATCTTGCCCCTGACAAATAACCCAAATTACAAAAAAAGACTAAAACTAACACTAAAACTAATAAAAACTAAACTAAAATTAAGCATTTTCAAAAAATAAAAACTAATGAAAAATGCAAAACTATAATAACCTTGGTTAGACGTCATCTTGGGCGGTTCTTGGCCAATTAAAGCTGCTATGGATTCCAGATCTTCTGCCATCAGTCTGAAGGTCTGGCTATACGAGACTAGTTGGGTTGCGACCTCAAGGTTGCGAACCATGGGCCTAAATCCACAAAGACCATGACAGACTACAGCTCTCAGATATTTAAGCGACTCCCTCATGAACACAGGATGAAGTCATGATCACAGTGCTCCTGCTTCATGCTCACCACAACGCAACTGTACATCAATCACCTGAACTTATGGGCCATATTATAAAAACAGAGACCTCTGGAGTCCTGGGCCAAGCTATCAGAGGACAGCCCAGCTCTCTGGCTCTCAGCACCTCTATACAATTTCTGTTTGAAGATTAATGTACTTGCAGCGAGCAGGATCAGGGAGGAGAGAGCAAGGAGAGAAGGGAAACAAACAGGAGTGCGGGAGCAAGAGGTGATACAGTATAACTTTGCTGCCTGTTTTGGAGCTAATCCCTGCAATGAAATTCCCTAAATGTTCAGACAATGTCGAGAGAGCCTAAAGGCAACAGTTCTGCAGAGTTGGTAATGTCAAAGAGAGGACATAGAGGGCACGTTGGCGAGAGCGCTATATGACTCCAAATTGGTATAAACCCACTTTTCTTTTCTTTTTTTTCAATTAAAACTGACCCGAATGTTATTCAGATGATTATTTAAAAAGCATAAAAAGGCTCAGTTTGCTTTTCATAGTGAAAATTATGACATTATTTAAAGAAAAATTAAGTAGTGGAGAATACATTAAAGTCCCCATGATATCAAAATTTAAGTTTTTTTACTTTTAGTATGATTATGTTAGCCTTAAGGTTATCTATAAGCTAGTGTGCTCCAAAACAATGACACAATTTGCATTCAGAAGATATAAGCGTTCAGAACTTTCAGTCTCTCACTTCCGCCAATATAGATCAATGATTTTGATGACATCACTCTGCACTTCAGCTTCTCATCAGATTTCCTGCCCAATCAAATGCTCTCTAGAATCTGAAGCGTCCCGCCCCCCTACACTAATAGATGCCGCCCTGTCTTTCTGTCCTGTTTATTTGGTTTACTTTTTTTATTATTATTTTAGATGTATCGGTAGGTTTATGTAAGAGTAGGGTTTTTTTTAAACCTTTTTTTTTTTTTACCTTCAATTCTTGGCATCATTTTATGTCAAATTATTATGCCAAAAAAAGTCTCTGTTTGGATTTAAATTGGCAAATGCTTAAGAGTCAATTATTGGATCATTATTGCAGTGATTTTTATGTTTCTAGCATGTTATTTTCATTTCTTAAACAACCATGTAGGAAGACACATTATGGCCATATTCCAGGATGACAATGTCAGGATTCATCAGGCTCAAACTGTGAAAGAATGGTTGGGAGGGAGCATGAAGAATCATTTTCACACATGAAGTGGCACCTCTGAGTCCAGACCTTAAATTCAGAGACTTGACAGTGCTTGACTCTTGCATTGTAAATACAAGATCTGGACCAAATGCACCTCTTGATGGAAATATAAATCACAATTTATTTTCATCAAGAGGTGCATTAATTTTTTTTTTTTCAAGATCATGTATTGACAATGCAAGAGTCTAGCACTCTGTAAAGTCACCTCCAGCACACCCCAAACACTTTCAATGAATTTAAGGTCTGGACTCAATTCATGTGTGAAAATGATTCTTCATGCTCCCTCACAACCATTCTTTCACAGTTTGAACCTGATGAATCTTGACATTGTCATCCTGGAATATGGCCATAATGTGTCTTCCTGTATGGTTGTTTAAGAAATGAAAAGCTACACACTCCATCAATTAGGGTTGGAGGAACTGTTGCCAGGCAAATAACATGCTAGAAACATCATCTGCAATAATGATCCAATCATTGACTCTTAAGCATTTGCCAATTTAAATCCAAACAGGGACTTTTTTTTTTGGCCAGTCAGTGTATATACACACACACACACACACACACACACACACACACACACTGTGTGTGCTTAGGGGTGTGTGTGTGTGTGTGCGTGTGTGTATATGCTGTCTGCAGAGGCACTAAGTCAATACTAAACAAATAAAGAGACTAAATAGAACAGAGAAAATTACTATGAGGGTGACTTTTGCTCCCAAACATTACATATATGGGTAATTTTTTATCACGTTTTAATTTTAATTTGGGTCCTACTGTGTACTTAATAAAGCTCCATGGAACACAAATAGCCTGAGATTTAATGTAAAATCTTTGCATTTATCATAAAACAGGCCATAAGAGCCAGATAATGCTTGCTGTGTTTTTGCTAGGAAAGCAAATCTATATACTATTTAGAATCAGATTTTTTTTAATTTCTAAAGGCATATCTGGACATTAATATATAACGTTTCAGCTGAAAAGACCAGTATATATGGAGTTAAGTGTTTACAGAACACAGACGATTAATAATTAAATAAATACATTTAATTAAGCTAAATCAGTTAATCAAATTAAATTAGAAAAAGTAAATGTTATCAACCAAGGTGGAAAAACAACAAATTTGTTTTCAACTTCCATGCATGGCCAATTTAATTCAAATTCCAACTCATGGACTAAGCAGGAGTAAATTATTAATTTAGGAATTTTGCCCAACCTTGCCAAAGCAGCATTAAAGCCATGGTCACACTAGACTTTGAGCATGCAGAATTTCTACTCCACTTGATGCTGCAATCCTGCATATCTAAAGATCATGTTCTTTTATTTCAGCTAAAAGGTCATGCTGTGGCATATCAATCTTCTATTGGTCACACGTCTTAATGTGATACGAATACTCGCAGGTCAGACTTCACCATAGTTGAACTTTGGAACACAGCGAAATGCATACTTCTTAGCTTGAACTTGCGTTTTCGTTTTCTAGCATTCATACGCATATGAATGGAAGTCAATGGAATGAAAAGTGTAGTGTGACCACTCCTTTACCCACATCAAACAGCCACAACCAGTGGACATTCTGAGAAAATCCACCAAAGTTTCAGTATGTCTTTGTTGCCTGTTTCTAATACAAGGAAAATATGTGTGTTTGTTGTTTTCTCTGTTTTCCTTTGCACAGCAAAGCTGTGATGTGCTGTAGTCCATGAGCAGTAAATGAGGGAGAGCATCTAGACTTCTGCTGGCTTTAGGGGTGGTTGCTTCTGCTCTGATCTTACAGCTAGTTTGAGTCAGGTAGCTCTTTTTATACACACACAAACATAAACACTCTGCCTTGCATACCCAGGAGTGGGAAAAAAAATCCCTAAGCTAAGAGGATTCACTGGAAAACACCAGAAAACACAGGGACTCTAGAAACCCCTGTGGCTGCATTGAGATAGAGCAGTAATTGATGGAGGTCCTGAGCCCGGCAGGAATGCAGCCTGATGTCTTCTGAAACGTGATAGTGAAACTGAGCTCCTGGTGAAATTGAGCTCCTACTGAAAACAAAAACACAGGTCTGCAGGATTGGTGCAATGGGGTTTTTCTGTGTAAATGTGAATGATTTTCTCTGATGTACCTTGCATATATAAAAAAAAAATCAGAGGTTAAACTGGACCAGAACAATCTGAAATTGTTTGCCAATCTAATCCATTTATGTACACTACCATTCAAAAGTTTGGGATCTGTTTATTTATGTTTTATGATATTTATGATTTATGTTTTTGAAGTCTCTTATGCTCAACAAGACTGCATTTATTTGATCAAAAATACAGTACAAACAGTAGGCTAACGTTGTTAAATATTATTTACAATTAAACTGTTTTCTATTTTAATGTATTTATTTGATAGCAAAGCTGAATTTTTAGCAGCTATTACTCCAGTCGTCAGTGTCGCAAAAAACTTCAGAAATCATTCTAATATGCAGATTTGGTGCTCAAGTTACCTTTTTAATATTTTAATTTCTTGTTCAAGAATAAAAAACAGGTTTGTTTTTACTCTTGATGTATATATGATATTTAGTGAAATGTTTATGAGATAATGTATATCAAAAAACATCCTGAGAAATGAATGCAGCCCTTTGGAAGATTCAGCTTGAAGGCCGGTTAGCGCCCTCTGGAGGAAGACACCATATCGCATCTTTGCAGGTAATGGGGACAGATAGGCTTCTGTGCATTTGTGAATCAAGGCCACGGAACAACAGTCTCAAAAGATTCCACAAATACAAAACGCGTACTCATGGACATCAATGAACACCAATGCAAAAGACTCATGATTTGTTGTGCATGAAATTACAGGTACAGATAAAGCAGTGCCGTGTGTGTGGATCGATCCGGGTTACTTGACTGTAACCCTGTTCCCTGAAAAAGCGGAATGAGATGCTGCGCTGCTTAGCGCATTGGGAACGTCTTTATCGTGACCAGCTGTGAATAGTGTGTAAACACGTCAATGGAATTGACCTAGAGCTTTTATAGCCTCTGTTAGTGACATCATCAGAATGCGCCAGCATCAGAGGCTATAAATAGATGAGCCACAGGTGCATCGTCAGGATATTTTATCTGAAAAGCAGTCCTGGGACATCCTCAGCACGGCAATGCAGCGCAATTGGGAACGAGAATACCCACGCCGCCGCGCTTGAAGGTGTCTGGACCCCTTACGGTTTCGTAGGTGTGCTCACAAGAACGCAAGAAGGCCCTAGACATTAGCTTGTGATGTCGACTCAAGGACGTGAGAGCCCGGAGTGGCATGAACATCCAAACTATAAAATTTTATGAATGTGTGCGGAGAGGACCAGCCTGCCGCATCACAAACAAGTTGCAAGGGGGCACCCCTTGCCAAAGCAGTAGAGGAGGTGACCCCCCTGGTAGAGTGAGCCCTTAGACCCGTCGACGAAGCTTGACCGCGCGCCTCATAAGCAAGAGCAATAGCATCCCTGACCCAATGTGACATGGTCTGTTTGGTGGCGGCCATACCTCTGTTTGTTACGGCCCCCATAACAAACAAACAGCTGCTCTGACTTACGCCACTGGCTAGTGCGGTGGACGTAGGCCTGAAGAGCACGAACTGGACGCAGTCTATGAAGTTTCTCCTGATCCGGCGTTGAGAACGGCGGAGGGCAGAAGGTCCCAAGAGTGACAGGATGTACAGTCGAAAAAGGAACCGTAGGCAGGTAGTCAGGATGAGGATGCAAAATCACTTTCACCATTCCTGGGGCAAAGTCTAAGCAGGATGGTGATATCGACAGAGCCTGCATGTCCCTGATTCTCTTTAAGGAAGTTACAGCCGTAAGGAAAACTACCTTTAGGGTCAGAAGTTTGTCAGACGCTGACTCTAGAGGTTCAAATGGAATCTCAACCAGACCCTCAAGGACCATAGCTAAGTCCCATGAAGGGATCTTGGTTTTTACGGGAGGCCTCAATCGCATGAATGAAACGAGCGAGCAGAGGATGTCTCCCGAGTGGCACACCATCAACCAAGGCGTGGCAAGCCGAAAGCACGGCCACATAAACCCTGAGAGTGGCGGGGCATGTGCTTGTTGACAACTTTTCCTGCAGGAATGACTGGATCTGCATTATGTGTCGTACACCATCTTTCAAAGACACCCCATTTATTGGCATAACTTTTTCTAGTGGAGGAAGCCCAAGCACTTAGAATGGTCTCAATAACGTCAGGCGAAAGCCCAGTGTCCCTCAGTTGGTACCCATCAGGTCGGGCCTGGGATGGAATATCGTGCCCCCCGCCTGAGACAGAAGGTCCCTCCTCTCCGGAATCGCTCATGACAAGCCGTTGAGAAGAGATATTATCTCCGAGAAATAACATACTCTGTTCAGCCAACGCGGCGCTATCAGTAAGATGCAAGACACTTGCTGGCGAACTCTGGCTAGAACTCCCTGGAGCAGAGAGACTGGAGGAAGGCATACAGGCACATTTTGGGCTATGTGTGTGCCATCACATCCAGACCCAGGGGGGCTGGGTGACTCAGAAAGTAGAGGGGACATTGCGCTGTCTGATAAGAGGCGAAGAGGTCCATTTCTGCTTCGTAAAATCTGGTCCAGATCTGATTCATTACTTCTGGGTGGAGTTTCCATTCCCCCATCTGTAATTTCTGTCTGGACAGTAAATCCGCTCCCACATTCAATTGCCCCGGAATGTACACTGCCCTGAGTGGCAGGAACTTGTCCTGGGCCCAGGGAAAATCCGCCTCGCTATTCTGTTCAGATTGCGTGAGCGCAGACCTCCCTGGTGATTTATGTAAGAGACTGTTGCTGTGTTGTCCACCCGCACTAGGACATGACAGCCCCTCAACTGGGGGAGAAAGTATTTCAGGGTCAGAAATACAGCCATCAACTCGAGGCAGTTGATGTGCCCATCGAGCTGATGACCCTCCCATTCCCCTTGGGCTGGACAACCACTTAAGACCGCACCCCAGCCCGTCAGGGAGGCGTCTGTCATTAACAATCTGCGACGACAAGGCGCCTCTAGAGTGGGACCCAAAGCAAGAAACTGCGGTCTGAACCACATAGTTAGTGTACGAAGCCACGCGGCGCACCACTTTTATTTGCCTTTGAGGATTGGCCCTAAAATCCTCTGGCTTTGAGCCACAACTGAAACGGTCTCATGTGCAACAACCCCAAAGGGATCACCGTGGATGCTGATGCCATGAGACCTAACACTCTTTGGTACTGACAAACAGTGAGATCTTGGCCTAGCCTGACTTTGCTCACGGTATGCTGAATGGTCTCGGTTCGAGCGGGAAACAGTTGTGCCCGCATCGTGACTGAATCCCAAACAATCCCTAGATAAGACATTCTCTGGGCAGGAGAAAGACCACTTTTCCCTGGTGTTGAGTCTCAACCCTAGAGAAACTAGATGAGCTAACATGATGTCTCTGTGTTGAAGCGCCATCTCTCGCAATTGTGCTAGTATTAACCAATCGTCTATGTAATTCAAAACGCGAATGCCCCGGAATCGTAATGGAGCCTGTGCTGCATCCATGCATTTTGTATACATGCGGGGTGACAAGGCTAGGCCGAATGGAAGAACCCAAAATTGGTAAGCTTCGCCCCAGAAAGCGAACCTCAGGAACTTCCTGTGTTGTGGCAATATTTATATGTGAAAACATGCGTCCTTCAGATCAATCGTGACGAACCAATCGTGATGTTGAATTTGTGACACGACCGTCTTTACGGTTAACATCTTGAACTTGAGCGCTTTAACTGTACGGTTTAAGCCTCGAAGATTTAAGATTGGACGCAACCCCCCACCCTTCTTGGGAACAAGGAAGTATCTGCTGTAATAGCCCAACTCGCGCTCCATAAGAGGAACATGTTCTATGGCCTCTTTGTTGAGTAGAGTTTGTAGCTCTTGTGACAGTATGTGCGCCAGCTCCGGCTTCACGGAAGTGAAGACCACGCCGTTGAAATGCGGAGGACAACGAATAAATTAGATTCTGTATCCTAATTTTACTGTGCTTAACACCCATGCAGAAACGTCTGGCAGAAGTTTCCACGCTGCCAGACTCTCTGAGAGTGGTAACAATTTTGACACTTCCTGGTAAAGGGATGTTAGATGTTCTATGTTCTGGATGGTAGCAGGATTTAGACACAGAACGTCTAACATTTCGCTGGAAACCGCTGCCCCCCGAGTCACCAGAGGCGGCGGGGATGGAGTGGTTTTGTGAGGGTAGCAGGAAGGGGCGAGCAAATGTTTGACGAGCCCTGTCCCGCGGGGGGGCTACCCCCACCAGACTGGGTGCAAGACCATAAGGACTTCTTTTTATTAATAATAGTCCTGAGGTCCACCCTGGGAGTTTGTTGAGTGTGACGAGCCAGCCCCCCAGTCTTTTTGAGGGGGAGCGCAACTCGCCACACTCTGCTTTTTAACCTCCCTTTCTCTTGAAGGACCAGGGAGAGGTTGGGTGGCCGATGGCCCCTCCCCTCTCGGCGAGGAAGGAACTGTACAAAAACTTCCTCATGCTTTTTAGCTTCTCTGAACCTGGAGACTACTGTGTTTACCGAGTCGCCAAACAGGCCAGAGGGAGAAACCGGGGAATCAATAAAAAAATGCGGTCTTTATCTTTTATCCCCATCAATCGTAATGTCCTTCAAGAGGTCAGCCTGGTACGCCTGTAACACTGTCATAGTGTGCAACGCAGCACCAGCCTGACCTGCAGCTTGATAAGCTTTTCCCACGATAGTCGAAGTTGTTCTACACGGCTTCGTGGGGAGGGTAGGCCTTTTAAGTGAAGATGCAGACTCAGGCGAGAGATAGCTCACGAGCGTCTCTTCAACCTGAGGCATCTCCGCATACCCCCGCGACTTCGCACCCACGATAGTCGAAAAAGTCGACGTCGAAGGCACAAAGACACGGAATATATATGGTTTTCTCCATGACTTTGATAGAAACCTATCCTCTAGCTTACTACTGGGGGTCTCTTGTTCGCGAGGCCAGTCAAGCTGTAATCTGGCCACCGTGCGAGTAACCACCTCGATTAATTCCTCGACGGAT
Organism: Coreius guichenoti; assembly: GCA_039654105.1. NCBI lineage: Eukaryota > Metazoa > Chordata > Actinopteri > Cypriniformes > Gobionidae > Coreius > Coreius guichenoti. Next base: position 14,202,630 of record CM077170.1, read on the forward strand.
TTATTGTCATGCAAGGAACGCTCAGGGGTTGGCTGCTCGAAGTCCGCAGACCCAAGAAATGCATTATCATCCCCTGCATGACTCGAAGAAGCATGTGTGGATTGCCATATGTGTGTGTGGCAGGCCCGGGTCTAGGATTACGCGACTGGGGGGCATTTAGAAAAATTGGTGGGGCAGCATTTTTTTTTTTTTTTTTGCAAGTTCAGAATGATTCACTTTGATTTCTAATGGAATTGTATTACATACTAAATAAAACGCATTTATTTTTTTAAAATACATTTTCTTGCAAGAAAAATAAACTACTTGATTGCTTATAGCACCCAAACTAATTTAAGAGGAACTTTAAATACAGTTCAAGTCACATGATGTTTGTTAACATATAGACCACAAGACATGATAATAACTGAATTGAAATGTGAAAATGTGCTGAAGATTTTTCTGAAAAACTGTGGGCAGAACAGGACTGATCAGGACAAATGGGACTTATCATAAAAACAAATCATAAAATCAGTCGTGGATCATCCAGGTAATGACACTGTTCTGAGAATCAATTAAGTGTAGCCTATGTAAACTTTTGAACTGCTTCATTTGTGTAAATGCAGATATTATTATATATTGTGAACTATATGTACACATCTGTTTCATTTTCGTTGCAGTGCTAAATAAAAATAGTAATTTATTATCTCTCTTATTTATTTATTTATTTTTCGTTATGGATATTTTGCAGATTCTGCAAGGTGTATGTAACTTATGACTTCAACTAATAGCATTAAGAACCCGCACGTCTCAATTCGCGTTTCTAACTAATTTAGTGTTGATATATGTTGTGTGCTATCACCATGGGTGTGTGGATCTCTCGCGTGCATTTACAGATCTGTTGCGTGCATGTGTGGATTGCCATGTGTGTGTGTGGATTGCCATGTGTTTGTGGATCTCTCGCGTGCATTTGCGGATCTGTTGCATGCATGTGTGGATTGCCATGTGTTTGTGGATCTCTCGCGTGCATTTGCGGATCTGTTGCATGCATGTGTGGATTGCCATGTGTGTGGATCTCTGGCATGCATTTGTGGATCTCTCGTGTGCATTTGTGGATTTGTGCGTGCGCATGTGGATCTCGTGCATGCATTTGTGGATTGGTGCGCATGCGTGTGGATCTTGTGCGTGCATTTGTGGGAGGTTTTGATACTGTTTTCACTCCATAAAGAACAGCATTTATTTGAAATATAAATATTTAACTTATTTATATGTAAATGTCTTTACTGTCACTTTTGATCAATTTGATCAATGTGTCCTTACGGAATAAAAGTATTCAATAAAAAAAAAGAAAATCTGAAACCAAACTGATACACCGCCACTGTTCTGTACACTGCCGTTCAAAAGTTTTTTATCGGTAAGATTTTTAATGTTTTCAGAAGAAGTCTCTTATGCTCACCACGGCTGCATTTATTTTATTAAAAATACAAAAAACAGTAATATTATGAAATATTATTCACATGTAAAATAACTGTTTTCTATTTGAATATATTTGTAATTGTAATTTGTAATTTGAATATATAAAATGTAATTTATTTCTGTGATGCAATGCTGAATTTCCAGCATCATTACTCCAGTCTTCAATGTCACATGTTCCTTCAGAAATCATTCTAATATGATGATTTGCTGCTCAAGAAACATTTATGATTATTATCAATGTTGAAAACAGTTGTGTAAAACATTTTTTTAGTTTTTTTTTTGATGAATAGGAAGTTCAAAAGAACAGTATTTATCTGAAATAGAAAGCTTTTGCAACATTGTGCTACTGTTTAAAAGTTTTGGGTCAGTAAGAATTTTTTATTTATTTTTTTGGGGAAAGAACTTAAATAAATGAATACATTTATTCAGCAAGGATGCATTAAATTGATCAAAAGTGACAGTACAGACATTTATAATGTTACAAAGATTCTATTTAAAATAAATGCTGTTCTTTTGAACTTTCTATTATTCAAAGAATCCTGAAAAAATGTTTTACACAACTGTTTTAGACATTGATAATAATCATAAATTCATCATATTAGAATGATTTCTAAAGGAACATGTGACACTAAAGGCTGGAGTAGAAATGCTGAAAATTCAGCTTTGCATCACAGAAATAAATTACATTTTAAAATATATTCAAATATAAAACAGTTATTTTACATTTTAATAATATTTCACAATATCACTGTTTTTTGTTTGTTTGTTTGTTTTTTATATATATAAAATAAATGCAGCCTTGGTGAGCATAAGAGACTTTTTCTAAAAACATTCAAAATCTTACCGATCAAAAGCTTTTGAACGGCAGAGTACCTCACCATCATTATCTCTCAGAAGCAAGCTTGACCTCGGTTGCTGGCCCACTAACTAGACTAGTACCAAACTAGCACTAACCAGCCAGGGCCAATGTGGAAAATTATGTATATAGTACAATCACAATAGGCTTAGAGAGGTGGGTGTAACACTTTGGGTCTTGTAGAGTCTAAAATGGGGTCTAATGGGATCTAAGTACTGGTTTATTTTTTAAAAACAAAGGCAAGATACAAGAGTTGATAGCTTGAAACCCCCTAAAATCCCAGAAAACACAAAACACTATCAATTAAAAATACACACCATTGAACAAGGACCAACAAAGACACGAATGAAATAAGGCAGCTTAAACATATAAAGGAACTAATTAACTGTAAGAAAATGCCAGGAAACAATCAGGAAAGCCAGACAAAAGGCAAGAAACCTGACACAAAACAAAATATCTTCAGTTGCAATGGACAGGAATTACCACTAGATTTTAGAGTTCTTCCAATTAAATCTCTGAATATAATGCAATCCAAGAAACAAAATCCCAAAAGCCCTTTGGAGTGCCATCAAATGCCAAAATGCCATCAAGGTAATTAAGTAAAAGCAACTATAATGTATTTTATGTTTGCTGGCAACTTACTAACAATGATGAATCCTTGAAAAAGTCTTATTCAAATTCGCTCTTTCATGTAAATGAGCATATGCCAAATTGCCTTTTAAGGTTTGTAGGGCAAAGCTCTAGGAGTTCCAAACATGGAAAAATTGTGGTATAGATCAAACAATAAAGAGAGAATATGAAAAGCACATGAGCTATTAATGAAACGGGCCACTGTGAAATGAGAATATGTGAACTCAGGTAACGTCCATGAAAATATAGTTTAAAAATGCCACTCACCCACAGTGAGTTGTCCTGTCAGCTGGCCAAGGTTATTTCGTGCATTCACCGTCACATTGCGGTCTGACTGTAAGACCAGAGGACTGTCCTGAAACACAGTAAAGAAAGAAACTGATTGTATGATCCGGCATAATTAAAGAAGTTGAACAAGATAAAGCAATAAAATAGTAACAAGAACAAGGAAAAGGAAACAGAGTAAACTGAAACTGATCTTACAACACTGCATTTTGGTTGCATAGTGATGTTCTACAGCATTTCAAGAACATTCTAGAACATTGACACCTAAAATAATAAAAATAATAAAAATAATTGTGAAAATAAGTAGTCTTTAAAGGTGCAGTGTGTAATATTTATGAGGATCTATTGACAGAAATGCAATATAATATACATAACTATGTTTTCAGTGGTGTATAAAGACCTTAATGAACATAGCTACTCTCTGCTCTCTCCGACGATGACATCTTTGTGCTGTGTCGGCTACCGTAGCTTCTCTATGTGCTTTGAAAGGGAGGGGTGAGATGCCGCTAAAATTTACAGTGCACCTTTAATGTATTCTCCACTACTTTTTTTTTTAAAACTGAGCCTGTTTATGGTTTTAAAATAATCATCTGAATAAGATTCGGGTTTGTTTTGACCCGTAAGTGGTATATAACATTTTCTAAAACACACATAGTTTTTAGTATGAAAAAACAAAAAAAACTAAAATAAACACCTTTTTTTTCAGATTTTTAAAAATAATTTTATTTAATTTTATTTAAAGTGATATAACCATTCTCAATTGTTTTTAATTAATAAAAAAGGAGGAAAGTGTAGTAATAACATGGTAAAACAGTAACATTCCAAACTTTGATATATGCATATTCACTTATTAATGAGTGACTGATCAGATGGTTTTAGTTAAAAAAATATTAAGTTATGGCTGTTTTATAAGCTCACGTCCCGTCCCACTGGGTAAAAACTGACCTGGGAATACGAAAGGTGTGTGTATACAATTTTGTAGTACAGTAGGAGGGTTAAGTGTAGGTTGCTTATAAGTAAAGAAGCACTGAAATACATAAATAAATTAAATTAAATTAAATATATAGACAGCTGCTAATGTCTGTTTTCATTAATCATACTTGCAACTCTGGAGTCTCATATTTGATCTATAAATCTCTCGTTTCTCTCACTATTGTCACTTCTCTCACTACTGCTTTATGTTATTGGTAAACACTTTCCTTTTAAAGATGGCAAAATCATTTTGATGGCATATGTTGTACCAGGGGACCTGCTAACATCATTACAACAACGTTTCTGCAATGTTGTGAAAATGTTTATGAGGATAAAAATTCACATCGGTCATCTTAAGGGCACAGGATAAAAATATTAACATTACTAGATGTTGATGATGAGTTGAGGTATGAGATGATTGACATTTACATCTGTATTTAGTACTGGTACTTGTGATCGGACCACGATAAAGAATGATAGACAGGATGTTAATGTGTCCAGTGTGATGCTGTATGTGATATCTGAACTGTCAGAGACTCAGTATGTATGTGTGTGTGTGTGTGTGTGTGTGTGTGTGTATACATGCATGAATGCACTCTGGCTGGCAGGGGTGTGTGTCTGAGTGTTCATGCATGCAGGGATGCATGCTGTGGATCACTGAATTCAGTGTCTTTTTGTTGTCTGCAACTTTGATCCTACTGACCAACACATCCTCTTCAATAACAGTGCCTCCGCTGTGCCGTAAATCAAACACAAGCGCTGAACACATGCCGTAATGCCCCGCATGTACGATGCATCTTAACCCCCGGTCAGAATCATGAGGGCATGCAATTCTGAAATCACCCCAGCATATATAAAGTCTTTATATTATTTAGAGTGTTTTTGTGTGTCACCTTTATAAGCTGATCTGAGGCTCAATCTCTTTTAATGCTTAAGAATCTGGGCATGAGAATTCAGCCCTTAGATTAGCTTCAAAGCACAGCGCTCCCTTTTGACATTGATCGACCTGCCAGGCCACCAGATCAATATATCGTCAAGTACAGTGAAGGTCCACAAGAGCAAGTTCCAAATCTCTTTGCTTTCTCTGATTTTTTTTTCTTCTTTTCCCCCCCTTATGTGTGTATGTTTAGTGTGTGGCCATATGTCTTCACTTGTGGACAAAAACATAGCCCACAGTTCACATAAATGATAAACATGTAGCAACAGAATGGGTTTGATATTATAGAAACATGTACGTAATGGCTTAATCCTGACTATTTTTATTGTCAGAGCAAAAAATAAATAATTTCATTTGCACATTTAACTTCTTGTTTATCAAACTGCTGTATACAATTAATATCAAAATCAGAAAATATATAAGTAAATTATTAAATGATACATCAAGACATAGTATGTAGGTTTCAAATATTTTTCAATGAAGAAAACACTGCACTTTTGAGAAAACTCCCTTTATAATCAAAGAAGCTAAACTGCGAGAATAATTTCTTATTTACATTGTGTCTACACCTACTTTACATATAAGAGGATTTAAAGGATGTCAAAAATGCACAGAAAGAAATAAACCAAGTAATTTATCCATGCACAGTACTTTTAGTCACATGTCAGTGACAGAAGCCAACTGTTGTATTATAATGAACAATAGAAGCAGTTTGGAACTGCAGTATCTGCACTGGCTGTCTCAGACTGTATAATTAGATCCAGATGATGTCAATCTAATGGAGTAAAACACTATCTTCTCTAATTACCCCGGAAACACCCACCTACCCAACACTATGCATGTTGCCACCAGCTGTGGCATGCATCTTCAAAAGCTGAGATGGACAGTTTTATTGTTTTTTGATCATGGGTAAATAAGCAGTGCAGGTTTCTAAAACGGCACATTCAAATCAAAAGTGAACAATAAAAGGGCAGTGAAGTTTTAAGCACACAATAAAGCCATAAAAGCAAGTTACATTTTAATTTTAATTGCTCAACCTTGACAAAGACCTCCAAACACTCACCATTCAACAGTAAATACTCCTTTTATCTAAACCCAACATGACCGGCTTGTGAAATCAGTCACCTGGCGGCTCAGAGCTGACACATGCAAATAACCTTATGGCCATTTACATGAAAAGAAGCCACTTGTCTTGAGTGTTATCCTTTAATCTGATATTTATTTCCATTCCAATCAAACAGATATGAAATCTGTGTCCACACCTCACCGCCTCATTCTTCTCCTTCTGTCTTTACACAATGCTAAGCAGGGTGCACAAAGAGCAAGATACAGAATGAAGAGAGAGAATTTGTGTGGATATCATTCAGGCATGATAATTCCGTTCTTCCCAGATGTCCACCTGTTCTTCATTATCTCTCTTTCATTGTTTCCCTCTCGTTTAATGACACACCTGCTGAGATCCTAAATTTAGACACCTTTTTTTCTTCTGCTGTGGCGACCCCTGTTTCTCCTATTGAATGGATTCTGTTTGATATAGTTAATCACAAAATTATCGGTAGGATTAAATCCAAATGTAGATGCTGTTTCTCAAAAGTACTCAAACAGGGGTGTCAATTAGGTATGGCAGGTTATGGCACCTGGTCAGGCCAATGCAAAGTAATATTTTTATTGCAGGAGTTATATTACTACGGGTAACATATTATTTGCAATTGTTTAATAAAAGAGAAAAGCAAATAAATTAAAGTGACCTGGTTGTTATGATGTATCTATTTACAACATGATTTTGCAGTGTTGAGTATTGTAGCCAATCATAGGAATTTCTGTTGAAAATAATGACCAATCAGAGGTGTTTAAGTTACGGAGCGGAGAATCCACTATATGAGTTTATGTTTAGCGTCAGTTTACTAAGTTTTACACATGCACAAATTCTGTCATTACAACAAACAAAGCAGATACACAATGTAAATAAAAGATTAATTTTGAAGTTTAGTCAGATTCATTGATTAAAATGGGAGTTTTCACACTCAATGAGTTTGCACTGAACTGACTGACAGCTTCAGTGATTATAAAGGATGAGCTCTTTATTCGCTGTCTGTGTAATTTCATTCAAAATTTGAAGAAAAGTTTTTGTTTTTCATGAGACTTTGTGACCTTTCCTACAAATATATACTTTACACTTCAGTACAAAAAGTGAAAAAATAGATTTTTTTTAATCTCTAACAAAAATTCAAAAGCAAAACGTGTGAAAAACGTCTCGGTTAGGTATGTAACCTTAGTTCCCTGAAGGGAACGAGACGCTGAGTCACCGCTTTGGGAACGCCTCTGCGTGATTGCGTTGTGAAGCACGTGTGTAATCAGTCCAATGGAGAGACGGAATGTCATAGGCGGGGGACGTCATAGACCCGGAAGGTATAAAGCATACCGGCAAACAAATGCCGCTAGCTTGTGTAAAAGGCTGAAGCAAGACGCTTGCGGGCATGCGGGGAGTATGGCAGGGTGACGCAGCGTCTCGTTCCCTATTCAGGGAACTAAGGTTACATATGTAACCGAGACGTTCCCTTTCAAGGGAACTCGCGCTGCGTCACCGCTTTGGGAACAAGAATACCCACGTCCCCATAGGAGCCGGATGCCCGCCTGTGACATTGTCTAGGAGGCGAGCACCCGAGCCCCGAGGTAGCATAAAGTCGAGTTCGCAGAACCTGACAAAGTCTTGCAGGGAGGCCCCTGCCAAAAATGCCCGGAGGCAGCCATACTCCTAGCTGAGTGGGCCCGGACAGCCAAAGGGGAGGCTGCCCGGCCGCCACATAAGCAAGTGGAGTAGCCTCGACCACCTACTTGCTCATCCTCTGCTTGAAGCCGGAAAAGAAACTAGGCACTAGATGGCGTCATCATCTACAGGACCCACTGAGATAAATTCAGCAGATTCTCCCACTCTGCTCGAGAATCTACTAGGGGTACCAGCCTCTCGAGACTGGCCTCTGCTGTGCCGTACCGCGAGCACAGCGCCCTGAAGCGGCGAGCCGGCAGGGAACAACTGGCTCGACAGCACCAACTCCCTCCTCAGAGGGCTCACTCGCAAGGGCTCTCCACGCCCCGGTACTCAGGCGGGGTTAGTGGATTGACCCTGTGAGGGCACCGAGGACAGACGGGCACTGTATACTGAGGTGAACACCGTCTGCCCCTGGGGGGTATTCTGCACCACGAGCACAGTGCCCTGAAGCGGCGAACCGGCAGGGAACAACTGGCTCGACAGCTCCAACTCCCTCCTTAGAGGGCGCGAGTCGTCTGAGCATACGGGCACTGTATGCTGAGGTGAACACCGCCTGCCCCCGGGGGGAACGCCCTCACTGTCCTAAGCATACTGGCATCAGGGCTTCTTAGACACAGCCTTCCTCGGGATGAAGACGGTCCTCGGGCCTCACCACTGAAAGGTTGCACCTGAGGGCGCCGTTCACCACCCCACCCCTTCTGAGGGGGAGTGCGGGTTGTGGCGCTCTGCTTTGCTGCGCCTGGTGTGAGGAGCTCGTACACAGTGTCCGCTACTCCCGCACAGCAGCAGAGGAGATCTGGGGCTTACAGGCTTGAAACTTTGCTTTCACTGCACCAAAACTGCGGAAGATCAGAGCTCACTCTGATCTCCTAGCTTCCCCCAGATCTACATCGGATCAGCCTAGAATGCCTGCACAATATTTTATAGTGTGTAGACATGCGGCGGCCTGACCCGTTACCGAGTACATTCCATCATTATTTATATATGTATATACATATTCAATGCAGCTCTACGTGGCTTAGAGCAGAGGTGGGGCTTAATGGTCGATGCCGACGGGAGAGAGATGGCTCGCAAGCAACACCTCCGCCCTCGGCACCGCGCCATAACCATGTCTCTTCAGACCCATGATATTGTTGTATACTGATGTGAGGGGACTGAATAGAGTAAGAACATGGGCCGCTTCCATGAACACGACACCTCAGTGTGGAGATCAGTGAAACGGCAAGCACCGTGGAGGTTGAGCAGAGCACTGGCAGGAAACGCTACTTTTAACTGAGGCGCGCTCCTGGTAACTGGTGGCCAGTTATCTATTTCTCTCTTTGATGTTAACTTGGCCACAGCTCTGTTCAGAACCTCCATGAGCTCCTCACTGGCAGGGGTTTGAAGTGGAGAGTCCTCAACCCCTGCATCGACGCTACAGACATCCACCTCCTCAGAGCTGGATAACTGTAGCACCGAGACCACCCCCTGGGCGGGAGAAACTGCAGCGCGGGCTCCCGAACCCAGAGAAGCAGCACTGGACCTGCCAGGTGAAGGCAGAGACAGGGCTGGGCCCGTCTCTAACCCCTCTGACAGATCCATTTGCGAACCCCATGACACAAGCTGCCGCCATGCCTCGGCAGCAATGGGCCTGTGCCACGAGAAAACGCGAGCCGCGGCGCCCTCCTCGAAGAGCGCCCGGCGGGATTGCAGCTCTCTCAGAGGCAGAGCCTCACGATGCTCGCAGCCGACTGAGCGTGTTGCTTTCCCAAACAAACAATGCACATCAAATGTGCATCCCCACTTGTGGTGTAATGAAAGCAGGGAGGAACACACTTTCTGCAACACTGTTCGCTCGCCATAGTGTCTCTCTTTTAGTGTGTCAGTATGTGTTGCAAACTTGTTATATGAAAACAAAAAAGTCTGAACTCAGACACAAACACAGAGCTGACAAAGGACAATGTTACACAGAGCGCTTGCTGAAGACAACAGAAGCTAGCGCGTTTGTTTGCCGGTATGCTTTATACCTTCCGGGTCTATGGCGTCACCCGCCTATGACATTCCGTCTCTCCATTGGACTGATTACACACGTGCTTCACAACGCAATCACGCAGAGACGTTCCCAAAGCGGTGACGCAGCGCGAGTTCCCTTGAAAGGGAAACTATGTTAGGGAGTGGAAATGGCTAATGAGCCCATAAGTGCTCCTCTGGCGCCATCTACTGGTTATAGTGGTAATTTAAAGGTGCACTATGCAACTTTTCCGTCCGCTAGAGGTCGCCTATTCAAAACAAAGGCGTAGCTTGATGACGCCAAGTTTGAGTGCAGAATCTTGGGACATGTGGTCTTCACCTCACAGCCGGTTGAAAAGAATCGGGATAGGACTCGGGCAGAAATCATGTTCATGGATGCGATTATTAACGTTACTGTAGTATGAAGTAGAGCAGGACCGAGTGTTGTGGGAGCTGAGCAAGGCCGCTGGAGCGATTGTTAATAAGATGAATGCAACACACGCCTTGCGAGCAGCGGGACTTTTATAATGCCACAGTCGCCAGTGCCATTTCCGCTTTTCCGGTCATGAGTATGAGGTAACGCAGCTCTGTTTATCATATTAGATACATTTGAGTGTGTTGAAAATGATGTTATGACGTTACTCTGTGCGTTCGCTCGACGGCTGCTATGACACTTGTTGCACACTGCAGTAAGAGAAAAGCATTTCTGCAAAATGAAACCGGAAACCGAGGGTTACGCACATATGACGCAATTGACAGGCAACTCCCTCACATGTACCGGCTCCTTGGTTAAAATAGCAATTTTCTCACGATTTACAAATAGTCGGAAACATCTGTGATATTGTAAGTACTCAACTGGACAAAATATATAACACTGGCCTAGTGGTTTTTGGATATTTTACTGCAAAAATGTTACATATTGCAGCTTTAATGTCTTTTTATTTTATTTTAAAATAAACGTGTTTGTATTTCACCAAGTGCTAGTTTTCCTAAATCATGGAAATTTTAGTTTTACAAATGTGGATAATCTTTGAAGGATGAAAAAAAATTGTTTTTGGTCATGAATTTAAAATTACTTTTAAATTAGATAATATTCAGACTTTGGAGGGCTGGAGAAAGTTGTATGAATATGCTCAATGCTCAATGAGGATGCCTTTATTTGATCAAAAACAAAAAACAGTGATGTTGTGAAATATTATTACAATTTAAAATAACTGTTTTCTGTTTTAAAATGTAATATATTCCTGTGATGGCAAAGTTAAATTTTCAGCATCATTACTCCAGTCTTCAGTGTCACATGATGCTTTAGAAATCATTCTAATATGCTGATTTGCTGCTTAAGAAACAGTTCTCATTATTATCAATGTTGAAAACAGTTGTGCTGCTTAATATTTTAGTAGAAACAGTGCTAGATTTCTTTCAGGATTCTTCGATAAATAGAATGTTCAAAAGAACAGCATTTATTTGAAATACAAATGTTGTACCATTATAAATGTTTTTACTGTCACTTTTAAATAATTGTATAAATTGCGGGTTAAATATTGTCTGGCTATCACCAGACCAAGCTCAATCTTTTAAGATTGAACATTGGTCTGGGGAGTCTGCTCTGTATTTTCTACTGCTCAAGAGGCGTGATCAACGAGCATAGTTCAAATGACTCTGTACAAAATTGGATAGTCCTTCAACCAATCAGACCACAAGAGGCATGATCAACGGACATTGTTCAAATGACTCTGTACGCAATTGGATAGTCCTTCAACCAATCAGACCAACGATCCATCGCTTCTCTATCCGTCATCGTGTTAAACCCGCCAATAGCGCGCCAGGTGGATAAGCCGGTTTTTGATTGGTTCCCGCAAATTTGTAACAGAAGCAGGATAAAAAGATGTACAGGTTTCCAGCCTGAGCTGCAGGGCGAAATCAAATCGCCGGCAGATCGGGCTGGGTTTACCCAGTCTAGGCTAAATAAGCATTATTTTCTTTCAAGAAAAGAAAAAAAATAAAATAAAATATTGACCCCAAAGTTTTGAACGGTACTGTGTGATAAAACAAAAAAAAAAAATGGTTTGGATTGATATAAGGGTGTGCAAATCCCAATAAATCTAGCTAAGGCCAGGTTTTAAGTTTTAATTTTTTGTTTATTTCCACACATTTTGAGAAGTGCAAAAGTGATTATCTCTGTTGTTTTGTTCTGGTTTCATTCAGCCCCATGGACAGCACACATAGACAGGAAAAAGAAACCAGGGAGAATAGCTGATGGCACATAGGGAGGCAATAACAGATGATGCAAGAGGCTTGAAGGAAGTTCAGGGTTAAAGCACTCACACTTGTCTCTTTCTGGAGTAAAAGAGGAATTAACTGAGGAGTCTCTCATCATGAGTAGGTGTGAGATGTCAGGCTTTTGAGTTTAATGTACTGTCTAACAACCTCACTTAAATTGCAGCAGAAAGAGGCATTTAAAATGTCAAACATTTTTTAAATGTCTTTTCTCAGTAATGTAATGAGATATTGACACGACACTATTGCTTCTAATACAACCAAACGAGTATGACTCATTTACCTCCTTCAGATAGACTCCAGGAGGATCATGTTTATGCCTTTGTGATCAGTAGGGCTACACAAATAATCAAATTAAAATCAAAATAATGCATAGAGGGATAATTAAATCACAAAAGATACATACATAAAGACAAACACACACACAAACACACACACACACACATGACCATATATAAAGCCACAATATCAACACTGACAACACAGTGTTTCATTATTTTAAAAAAATGCAGTGTTGTTTCTATTTCCTGAAAAGTAGCAGTTTTGATACTTGAAAGTAGCTAGCCATACAAGGTTTCCACCTAACAGCGATGATATCCCAATATTCAAATATTATTAAAAAAAATACAGTCACTTTTGAATGTAATTTTGCTTTGTAATCAATTTAATGCATCTTTGCTGAATAAAAGTATTAATTTCTTCTTTTAAAAAATGGTAATAATTTCGGAACCTATTATTACCACTACAGAAAAAGCTTTATAGTAAACAGCTAACAAAATGAATTTAATTCATCTAGCCTTGCTGTGGGTGGGAGTGGAAAAGAAAACCTTTGCTATGAAGGGGCCGACACAATGTGAAGAATGACAAACCAATCTATCTCCCAGTGGAATAAAGGTAACAAGGTTCCATTTATGACACTATAAAATAGCAGAGAATGAATGTATGTTCCTGTACCCTAAGGGGGGATAAAGCTTAAGACCACATTTTTGCCTTTATGATGGCATGTCTTAGGAAAGACTCTCAGTGTAAGTCTTTGTGCCTCTTACAGGGCTAAGCACCATGGAGGTTCAGGTGGACTTTCTGAGGGCAAGGCTAAATAACTTCGAAGTCGATATCTTAAAGGTGAAGTGTATATATATAATTTTCTTCTACCAGGGCAATGTGCAGAGACATTCTGTTCTGTGTGATTTATAAAAATTCACCCTAGCAGAGTACCTGTTTATAATAGAAATGAAGGATATAGTAAGAATCTAATTTTGTACGAGGGTATTATAATAGGATATAAGGATTTGTAAAATTATAATATATCATGATTTAAGATTTAATGAGTAATTTACATCAAGCCATTTCTGACGTCTTTTCTACAATAAAACTCTTGATTCATTATACTGAGTTATAAATTCCAAGCTACATACCTCATCTATTGAGTGCTCCAATTTTCAGGATTTTATAAAGATATGAATCTTCAGTTATTATGTCTTCAGGCAGTTTAACCAAAACTATATTTTAGTTGCTGCGATGCCCAAACTATTGGCATTCATTTGTGCGATTCAGGCATCTAAACACCTAAAATGTAGGTACACTAAGATTTAGACCAGCTTCACAAACACACACACACACACACACACAAACGTTGTGTTTCCATGTTTTGTGGGGACTTTCCATAGACATAATGATTATACTACCCCTAAATCTAACCATCACAGAAAACTTTCTGCATTTTGACATTTTCAAAAAAACATCACTTAGTATTATTTATAAGCTGTTTTCCTCATGGGGACAAAAAATGTCCCCACAGGGACAAGGTATTGGCATCTTTGTGGGGACATTTTGTCCCCATAACTTAGGGTTTACCAGGACCACACACACACACACTTTTGAGATCTTAAATTTTAGGTGAAAGCCAGTATTTTTTAAGGCAGCTTCGGTGAAAAGAGCACTGCCAGTCACTGCCAAACAGAAAGCAAAGAGCTGTCCGTGCATGGACGTGGTGAATTTGTCTCCGGAATCACTTGTAAACACAAACACAAATACTGGCTTTCATTTCCTTTGCCACTGTGCCCTGTAATCCATTTCAATTATTATTGCAAGGGCAAACACATGTGCTCAAACATCCACAAAAACACTTGTATACGCATAGTACATATTTGTATACTGTATGTGCCTGTACTAGTGAGATCTGGGCTGGTAACCAAAAAAAAAAAAAAAAACTGTGAGACTGAATCCTTTATTAATGTAGAATTGCTGAGTATAAGGGGTTGTTAGAACTATGAGCACAATATGATGAAGTTGTCTGATTTTATAATAGTCCCTGAATCGCCTAATCATCATCTAATTATCATAAACCAAAAGCTAGATTAGACTCAGGAGTGTTTGGAAGCCCAGGGAGATGTGCTGATCCGACTGTTCCTTATTCATCAAGCTAAAAGAGTAAAAGAAGCATGATTTCAATCTCTCTTAAAAGGTTAAAGACACTAAAATGATTTCATGTTTTTCTGTTTTGCTCACAGGTGGAAAAAAACAAACACAAGATTCATGTTGTAACATATTATTAATATTAGCTGAATAACTTAGATGCAGTTCAAGCATCAGTTACTATTTCAGTTTTGGTAACACTTTACAGTAATGTTCTCCTTGACATTAGTTAATGCGATAGGTATCAAGAATTAAAAATGAACAATATTTTGTAAAGAATTTATGGTAACACATTACAATAAGGTCGACAACTTTTGATATTAAAAATGTATTATTAACTGTTAAAATTAGCATTAACTAAGAATAATAAATGCTTTAAAAGTATTTTTAATTGTTAGTTCATGTTAACTAATGTAGGTAAATAATGTCAACAAATGTTGTGACAAAGTGACAAAACCAAATGACAAAGTTTTATCGATTTCATAAATCTCGGTTAATATTAATTTAAAAAATTGCATTTTGGTTAACTTATCTTGAAGTAACTTCTAGCTCTACGGCAGACTTGTTGCTGTGAGGACATGCACTAATATAGATGAATTTCAGTTCACTGCATGTATTCCGGCTGCATTCATGAGTGTCAACATTGCACAATGCACAAAACCCCCCAAATGAGTGTAAACAAAAGAAATGTATTTCATAAAAATAAAAATAAAAATTAATAAATAATAAAATAAATAATAATAAAAAAAATAAAAATAAAAAATAAAAAATAAAAATTGTGTTGTTTTTGCAGTGTGAATATATTGAGGAACATATTTCAAACATTCTATATAAACATTTTGAGATATTAAAACTTTTTCATAGAATGCTTAAAATATGCTTCTCATAAAAAAATTAAATAAATAAATAATAAACAAGTGTATCGTCTTAGAAGTTTGCCTATTTCCCCTACTTATAGCGGCAGTGGACTATTGTGAAACACTTTCCAGATCATTTATGAATAAAATATAACTTAATATATCTTAAAATGACTGGGAACCCAGCTTGCATACATATGATCACTTCTTCGCTCACATACGCATATACAGGCCAGGCGTTTCTACTGTGAGGAATGGGATTATAGTATATCATACTGCTCACACACACAAACTGCTGATCGCAGCTGACAAATGCACTGCACTGATGTCTGGATACCATCCAATCTCACAGTGGCCTTGGGCGGAGTGGAATATGATTGGTTGCCAACCAGAGTCAGAAATTTGAGTATTAAGCATTAAATCCAGCCTTATGATTAGTGCCAGTCTGTAATGTCCTGCCCTGAGAACACTTCCCAAGACACTCCTAGCAAAAGCATTTATAAACTTTAGATGAAACAAGCATTGTAGAAGATTTATTTGATGCAACTTTGTGAAGTTGGCTATTTTATGGTAAAAACAACCATCATAGAAGATTTATTTGATGCTATCCTTTACATAAAGATTTCTTTTGTGGCTTCCATAAATCAATATAAGCAATGTGATTTTCGAGCACACAACAGATTGTTGTGTGTAAATTATTCTCTCTTCGAGGGCCAAACCTCGCTAGGGTTGGTTGCACACACACAGGCACACCGGCATACACACATGCAAGCTCAACACAAGAAAGTAGAAAGAAACCGAAGAGAAAGTCTTGTCTGATTGGTAATAGCTTATTGATTAGCGAGTCAGTCCAACGCCATGGTTTGTTGGCGGTTTGAGCTCAACTAGCCAACCTGTTCTCAGAGCAATCAATCAACAAAATAAAATGCCAGTGAAAGCAGCATGAAGACAAATAAAATAATAATATTGCTGAAAAAAATACATATTTATGATTACATTATTCACACAACTACCACTTTCTATCTTCTGTTTTTCATTCTTTGAGTTTGATGGGTTCTCTGCACTTAAGTGACACTCGTTCTGTCATTCTCTGCTGATTGTTCTTCTTAACATGCTAAAAGTTTCTACCCTGTATTGAGCCAATATACCCCAATTGATTCCATAGTCATGCTGTACGGAACACACACACAGTCAAATTCACACACAATATAGCAAAACCACACAGTAATACAGAAATTGGCTTACAAGATGGTGAACTTCATGTTTTAAAGATGAGCTAAACCACATCAGACAGGTGACAGTGCTGTCAATGCGAGTTTTGTATTATATATGAAGCATAATAGAATGCATTTTTCTGAAATGTTCTTGAGAGACAAGCTTAAAATGACAGTTTGACATGCACTGCTGTTTAACATTGTATGTTGAATCTCTTGATCTTTAGGTCTACATCTTATTAAAGCAATAGTTCAGCCAAAGATGAAAATTCTGTCATCATTTACCCACACTCATGTCGTTCCAAAAGCTTTCTTTTACTTTTTGTTTTCTTTCTTGGAACACAAAATTTGAATTTTGAACGGTGTATTTGCTGTTTCTTAACATTCAATTACAATTAATGAGAAATGCAGCTTTAAACCTTAAAAAATAACACAAATTGACAGAAGTATGATAAAAGTGGCTCATAATAGCACATGCTTTATATTTCAAGTCTTTTGAATCGATATCATAGTTTTATGTGAGGAACACAACTAAAATTTAGGTCATTCACACAATCCATAAAAAAAGTAGTGATGACTGATTTATTATTAGCTAAATTAGTTAGTTGCCATGAAATTAATATTTTTTTGGCTTTTAGTATGAATATGTTAACCTTACTGTTATCTATAAGCTAGTGTGCTCCAAAACAATGGCAAAATTCACATTTAGAAGATATAAGTGATCAAAATTTACAGTCTTTCACTTCCGCCAATATGGATCAATGATTTTGATGACATCACTGCACTTCAGCTTCTCATCAGATTTTCTGCCAAATCAAATGCTCTCTAGAATCTAAAGCGTCCCGCCCCCCTACATTATAAATAGATGCTGAAGCTGCGGCTAAAATCAGTCACTTGTTCACACATTTACTATTTTCTATATGGTGAATGGCACATAGTGCACTATATAGGGGATAGGGAACGATTCAGACAGTGTAAATATGCTTTCCATTGGGTGAACGAAGTCTGGTTTCACGTTAGAGTCACGCGAACCGCCGCAGCGCACACACAGTCTGTTCCGGTCCAGAGACACAATAGCACAGAGTGGATGCACGAGTCGGCACATACCAGAAAACATATCAGACCCATTTGAATTCTGCACAGAATGATATATTTTAAAGCGATATGGAGGAGATTAGGAGGAGAAACGGTTAAAGATTAGGAAACTGTGGCTTTCCCGAGCCGAGCTGTGATATAAATGAAATGCTATTGAGCTAATCAATATGTCCCACCCTGTCTTCCTGTTTCAGTGGAAATTACATTAACACACTGAATAATGCTGCACGTTTCAGGGCACTTCAGTAGGCCTAGATAGATAGATAGATGGATGGATGGATGGATGGATGGATGGATGTGGTTAAAACTAAGTGCACTGCATTTACAAAGAACTAGTTTATGCCGTTTTATTACATGCATACATACACCTGTAAACCTAAATATATTCATTGACAATGCATGCACATTCATACACACATTTATCTTGTCATATTTCAAGCCCATACTCATTTTAATTTTGAGCAAGCTTTTTATAGATTCAAGCCGCGGTGTGGCTTTACAGCAACATAAAATAATGCTTCACTCTCCTAAGAGTATTTCTCACGCTCTCAGCTAGATCTTTGCATAGATCCCAGTGTGAGCACACCACAGGGACTATTTGTCACTGTAGTACTGATCAAACCCCTCCTCTTTAATACTGCTTATCTTCCCCTATTGATCTTCATTTACTGCCTCACAATTGATACCATGCTGTAAATGAGTAGCCCATATAAAATCTTTTGATCTTGTAAGTTTTACTGTGCAGGAAATTATCTAGGAGCTGTGCACCACTTGTTTGTTGCCTTATCATCCTCATGGGGAGATCTGGAGATCTGGGAAGCTTATCTATAATGGTAGTGCAAGCATACTAATGCTACAGTATATACTAGGAACATAAAATGGTGATGAGTAAGCTATGAAAGTGTAACCAGTCCTACTCAATCCGCTCCGAGCGGGATTCGAACGCGTTGTCTCCGGCATGGGAGGTGGGCAGGCTAACAAGGACACTAAAGACAGTCGTTAAATGCTAGTGTGCCTCTTGAGATCAGGGGAGTGAGGTTTACCCACACAGCACTTACTAGCTGGCCTCTGTTACAAAAGGGTGGGTCATGAAGAAAGAAAACATAGAGTGAGCCTTTTTTTAAATGTATTCTTAAACTTGTGTAACGGAGTGTAAAAGTGTTAAATGATGCCTAAATGGGGACAGCGCCATCTGTGGGCATACGTGATGGCATTTAGCGCGTGGAATGGGGACTACCGACAGCAGAACTAATGAGACATGCTGTGGGTAAGTTGCATGTTTTGACGGGTCAGAGAACCATCAGTTAAAAGTGTGCAAAACGCATAAATACTTGCTTTGTTGTGGATTTTTCCTGCAATGAACTCCTTAAGGAACTGTTCATATGCATTTGGCGTCGAATGTGTTATTTTATAATGATTTATTTTGACTTTGTATTACGTGGCACAATCGTAATTAATTTGTGCATTGTCTGGTGTTTTATGTAGAACTGATTTATTCTCTATGCATTGGCTCCTTCATTTCCACGTGTTGTTTCCTCATTGTGCAGGTATGTTTGTAAAATGTGTTGTTATCATGTGTTTTATGGATTCATTGTTTTATTCATGTTGAAGTGTGCATGTTCACCGCTAGGTGCGGATGTTTCCCTTTATATTAAATTTAATTGAATTGTTCTGTTTTTCATTGAGTTGATTTATGATTAATTCATTGAAAATGTTTATTATAACTTCTCACCTTCAAAAATGATCCACTATACGATCACAAAGCTAAAATATTTCATGAGTTTAAAAGGATTAAAAAGAAAATTGTTTTAAATAAACAGCAGAACTAACGAGACATGCTGTGGAACTGATTTATTCTCTATGCATCGGATCCTTTATTTCCACGTGTTGTTTCCTCATTGTGCAGCTCCACTCGGCAGAAAGACCGCACAGGCAAGACCGTCACACTTGCATATTATTTCACAATAATCTATAAGGGAATATACACAGATCAGACATAACATTATGACTAATATCCTAATATTGTGTTGGTCCCCCTTTTGCTGCCAAAACAGCCCTGACCCGTCGAGGCATGGACTCCACTAGACCCCTACTAAAGGTATCTGGCACCAAGATGTTAGCAGCAGATCCTTTAAGTCCTGCAAGTTGCGAGGTGGGGCCTCCATGGATCGGACTTGTTTGTTCAGCACATCCCACAGATGCTCGATTGGATTGAGATCTGGGGAATTTAGAGGCCAAGTCAACACCTCAGACTCGTTGTTGTGCTCCTCAAACCATTCCTGAACCATTTTCGCTTTGTGGCAGGGCACATTATCCTGCTGAAAGAGGCCACAGCCACCAGGGAATGCCGTTTCCATGAAAGGGTGTACATGGTCTGCAACAATACTTAGGTAGGTGGTACATGTCAAAGTAACATCCACATGGATGGCAGGACCCAAGGTTTCCCAGCAGAACACTGCCCAAAGCATCACAATGCCTCCGCCGGCTTACCTTCTTCCCATAGTGCACCCTGGTGCCATGTGTTCCCCAGGTAAGCAACGCACACGCACCTGGCCATCTTTTACGTGATGTAAAAGAAAACATGATTCATCAGACCAGGCCACCTTCTTCCATTGCTCCGTGGTCCAGTTCTGATGCTCACATGCCCACTGTTGACGCTTTCGGCGGTGGACAGGGGTCAGCATGGGCACCCTGACTGGTCTGCGGCTATGCAGCCCCATACGCAACAAACTGCGATGCACTGAGTATTCTGACACCTTTCTATCAGAACCAGCATTAACTTCTTGAGCAATTTGAGCTACAGTAGCTCATCTGTATGATCAGAGCACATGGGCCAGCCTTCGCTCCCCACGTTCATCAATGAGCCTTGGTCGCCCATGGCCCTGTCGCCGGTTCACCACTATTCCTTCCTTGGACCACTTTTGATAGATACTGACCACTGCAGACCGGGAACACCCCACAAGAGCTGCAGTTTTGGAGATGCTCTGACCCAGTCATCTAGCCATCACAATTTGGCCCTTGTCAAACTCGCTCAAATCCTTATACTTGCCCAATTTTCCTGCTTCTAACACATCAACTTTGAGGACTAAATGTTCACTTACTGCCTAATATATCCCACCCACTAACAGGTGCCGTGATGAAGAGATAATCAGTGTTATTTACTTCTCCTGGTCATAAAGTTATGCCTGATAGGTGTATATATGATGGGTAGGTTTAGGGCTAGGGGTAGGGGTAGGGTTAGGGGATAGAATGTACAGTTTGCTCATTATAAAAATCATTATGTCTATGGAAAGTCCTCATAAAACACGAAAACATGTGTGTGTCATCATATTTTGAGAGAGAAAGGAGAAATGGGATTAAAACACAAAGCAGGCCATATTCAAACCTGTATCTCCCATGTGAGCACCAAGGCTCAACATGTCAGGAATCCCAAACACAGAAAGCAGGGGAAAATTATGATAAATGTAGCAAATAATCAACTGACTAGCCATATAATGCTAGTATAGCATATTAAATAGGCTTTAAAAGGGAGTAAAAAACATGTATCCCATATATTTTGTTGATAATGTAAAAGGTCTTGTCAAGTCAAACTTAATTTTTGTTATTTTGGCAAAAACGTCATCAGCACAGCTGTGTTTATCCTAAAAAAAACATAAATAAAAATACTCAAAGTAAAGAAAATATGACCCAGAATACATTAAATGCAATTTAACTTTGAAGGATAAATTTGAGACAGATGTTTCCACCAATGAAATGAAAATCAGGTTAGACAGGCTACATGGTGCTTAGAATATGCACTTCATTAAAAAAAAGTGTTCAATCATGGTCTTATTAGAAAAAAAAAAAAAAAAAATATCAGATATATAAATGCCAATCTGCATGTGCATGGAAAGAACATGTTCAGGCTGATAATAAAGAAATGTCTTGAAAATTCGTAGAAATCATCAAGAGATTCTGAAAAAAACTTTCAGTTCCCGCAGTAGCTGTCAAACTAAAATCACCCTAGAGACAGGTAAGGTAATTAGTACTTGACGAGATCAGAAATAACCCCAGGAGTAACAGCTGCATACTTCCTGCACTGACTATGAAATCATGAATCCCACCATAGAGAAACACAGAAGAGGTGCTTTGCAAAATAAAAACCATTGCTTCACGTGAATGATATTGCTGTCCATTTTAACTTTGTTAATCACTGAGGAGATAATTTCACACAAGAATGAGTGTGTATTCAGGAAACATACTAGCTGAAGATAATGGTAATATGGTAATGGTAATAAACTCTCCCACTCAAATGCACATACACATACAGTACAGACGCACACACAGAAACGTGTTGTCAGCACTGCTCTGACGATTTTATCAGTACTATAATTTATCAACTTAAAAGCTACAAGACATTTCTCACTATAGCATTCTCACAAGTAATAACGTTGCTGTTCTTAGGGCAGATAAACTTAGTTTCGCTATTAGTAGAGATACTGCTGAGAGACACAGACTCAGGTATTTCATACACGCTTAATCAATCTCTCTCTCTCTCTCTCTAACAACTGCATTAATAACTGTAATAGGGGCCGTGTTTTTTCATTCCACTGCTCCACCTTTCCATTGTTTTTCAATGTAAACGCGCTAAACAGACGACTTTAACGTTGTGCTCACGTCATTTGCAGTCTTTTTATTTGCAGCGTGAAAATTAATGCATTACTCTTCAACTTTTAAAAAAAACGCGTCTCTAGACCTTGCGCTTTTTTTTCCGTTCCACTGACCTGTCTCTTGCGTTTTTAACAGCAAAAATGCGTTCTGTGTAAACCAGCCCGTAGTCTGCTATCAATGGCTCAAGCCTCCGTTTCTAGAAAAGGAGGCTTGGGATTAGATGTGTAAGAAATTAGTCCTACACACAAGAGCGTTTTAAGGACAAAAACCTGACAGATGTCTTGAAATACTTCACCTAAACAATGTTTTGAGGTGTGGTAACCGTGGTATAAGCGGAATAATTGACTACGGGCCGTTGAATTATTGAAAAATAATGCACCGCTTTGCGCCATGGCCACATTACCACCTCGGGTGTGCATTATTTTTCAATAATTCAACGGTCCATCGTCACTTATTCCTTACTTAATGTTAATTTCATCATTTACTAATACATTATTAAATTCAAAAGTTGTATTTGTTAACATTAGTTAATGCACTGTGAGCAAACAATGAACAACTGTATTTTTATTAACTATCATTAACAAAGATTAATAAATACTGTAACATTGCTCATTGTTAGTTCATGTTAGTTAATGCATTAACTAATGCTAACAAATGAGACCTTATTGTAAAGTGTTACTGCAAAATCACTACTGCCATGTCCGTATCGTATTCAGGTCCGAGTGCTCACAGGGGACCTAGGTTCGACTGTGACCCACGGTCGTTTCCCGATCCCACCCAATCTCTCCCCAGTCACTCTTCACTGTCCTTTCTGTATAAAGGTAAAAGGCTCAAAAGTAATAGAGTAAAAAAAAATAATAATGTGACAATACGTGACAATAATCCTGCCCCATCTGGTCAGGCTGTTCCTTACACTTCCTCATTCTCATCTCTCTGTTGTAAACATTGCCAGAACACGTAAAACAAGAAGCTAATAAACCCGATGGCATATGGTTTGTGTGTGATTTGCATGCGATTTGGTGTATTTCCTAGGAATAAAGAATGTTTCCAGTATACATGCTAAGCAGGTGTAGCGATTAGCTCCATATAAAATGCTAAATATAACATTTTAACATCACTGAACATCACTGAAACCCACAATCACGATTGGAAGTAAATACAAACACTCGCTGGCTGTTTAAAGGGAGTTTGGAGTTAAACTGTAATATTAATCTTTTATATTGTGTTATGTAGCTTGATGCTAATCGTGGCTCAAATGCACCTGTCACGCCAGGAGCTATATTCTATTTCACGATCTATTTCACATAAGGTACCAAGAACATGCTTTTTTGTTTGTTTGTTTGTTTGCTAGAAAGACTTCAGATAATGGGTTTTAATGTAAAGTGGAATGAATGTGGGGTTGATGGCAATCCAGAATGCCTGAATAGGCTATAATGGCTGAATACTAACAAAAGAATTACTATAAAAGAATAATGAGGATTAAGTCATTCATGACAGACGTGTGAAAAGTTCATTGAGTGAAAACAATAGAGTATGAATTGAGCCGTTAGAAGATTAGTTAGAAGACTGCAATTATGTGTTTTACAGGCCAATAACATAATGATAGCATCTTATCTTAGCCTTCGCTAAAAACTCACATGACATGCCATACAATATGCTTCATAAAATGTGTAGTTTTAGAGATCTCATTCTCATATTTGAAATGAAGCATGACCACACTTGTGGCTTCACTTTAGTTGTGGTTATAATTTGTTATACTACATTCACATAATATTTTTATACATTTAAAAAGATATTCTTAATATTTTTCATTTTTGTTTTAATGTTTGAGCCTACGTATATATCTCCATATTAATAACAGTCTGAGTAATTCTGAGTCTTGAACTGTAAACTCTCAAGTGTTGGCTTTCTAAATATATGTTGGTTATGTGTCTATTCAGAATGACTTATGAGCAGCATAAGTAAGCATTTTTACTTACTCTAAAGTGTTCTCAGCGACATAAAGAAACAGTTTATCTCAATAAAGCAGACATTTTCCTTTCTGCCCAAAGAACAGGGTAGAAGCAAATCTCCAGCAAAGGTTGTGCATCACTTTCTAAATCAAAAACTCAAAGATTATTTGGATTTATCATTGTTAGCAGTCTCCAGGATCACAAGGATTCTGGAGGGAATTCCTGTTCAGACTTCATTTCTCCTCAGTCCCGCTGATACGCTCTTATCACCTCTAACATTTACCTCCACAGTCCAGGTTGTACCCTGAGCCCTGCTAGCTAAACACCCAATGGCTAGCCTGCCCTTTTACACATGCTACATAGCCCCCGGCTAAATGTCATTAGTTGCCAATGAGGATCAAAGCTAAAATGGCCCACTAGCCTGTGTAATGTCAACGTGTAGCATTAATTAAAACCGTGTCTGTTTTTAATTAATTTCTCTAATCGAGAGGGGTAGAGTTGATCCTAGGTTGGTGTTAACGGCCATGTCACCGTGTAGCGGCTGACGAGGCGAGGTATTCGACATCTGAAAAGGCAACAGCTGGAAATTTGCCGGAGGCACAGGTGACGTGAGATGTTAAGATGCAGATAGTGTTTGTATTTATTTTGTTAATTAACTACGGCTCATTGTTATGGAGACAGTGACCCCAATTAGCTACAGCCCAAAATACTTCAGGTAAACACAAGTTTATTTGGTGATGTTCCATCAAATGCTAATTTGGTAATACACAGGAATGCTGTCATAACAACCACATTTGTTTATTTGTTTATTTGAATCTCCATTAGCCACTACAGGCAATGGCTACTCTTCCTGGGGTCCCAACAAGTAAAAAATACAAAACTACATTAATCAACAACGATAAAAAGTCAAGTCAATGAAACATACAAAACCCAAAATTAATTCCAAATATCGAAATCAACAATTTACTATATATTGTGCCATTAAATATTCCTTTAAAGATTTTTTAAAACTCATTTTACTTGTTAAAAAATGTATTAAAGGGGCATATATACATTTAAAGGGTTAGTTCACCCAAAAAATTACAGTTATGTTATTCACCCTCATGTCGTTCCAAACACATAAGACTTTCCTTCATCTTCAGAACACAAACAGAGATATTTTTCTAACACTTTATTTTGATGGTCCCCCATCAACTTTGCAAGTACAGTAAGTCAACATATTCTACTTACCCTAACCTAACCCTCTATGGCATGGTGTTGCCCTCAGGCAACAAACTACCTTTTTAGACCTCACACTGCCCCTTTAATTTTTTTTAAATTATTTATTTTTTATATATAATATTACCTGACATGTCTGTTCAATGAAATGAGGGGCTGAAGTGGGTGTGGCCTTTTGTTTGGGGGTGGAGCAGTCCTTTCATGAAGCAAAGCAAAGCCATTATTTTTTGTTATTTAAAGGGCGTGTTAGTAATATGCGCCTATAGGCGGGTGCACAACGCGCGTACACTCTGCTTATTACACACACAGGGATGCGCAGCAGCACACAAACATGTTTAAATATTAAAAATAAAAGGATTCCTCTCTGGAGAAGCGTTCAGTCCTTCCGCTCACAAATTCCGCTATGTAAATAGCGAATCCGCCATGGTGCAAACGCAACTGGGAATGGGAAATGAAACTTTGATTGGTATATCGCACGTTATGCCCAAAACACACCCATGACTCATTAAGAGACTAGGTACAACCCTTTTGGACCATGCGCCTGGTGCGCCGACCTTTTTTTCCATCGTTAAACTAGCAAAAGTGGATTCGGAGCAAAAGTAGCAAAAACTAGCAAAAGTGCATCTGCGCCATGCGCTTCAGACCATGCACTCAGATCATTAAAAAAGGGCCCTATGTGTGTCATTTATTATTATTATTATTATTATTACTATTATTATTATTTTCATTATTATGCTGCCACAGAGAATGATGGAAAATGTAGTTTGGTCACTCAAGCCTATCAGCTCATAAACTGGCTAAATGAGTAGTGTTTTCTGACAAACTTTATCTCTCTTCTTAATTAACAGTACACATAATGCATACAAACTACAGTGTACTGTTGGCATTCGGAAATATATTTATCATGATTGAAAACAATCTGCGTCCTCCATTGCTTCCCACTTGTAATTCCGACTTTGTGGCGCATGTGCCTTCAACTCGTAAATACAGTCTTTCTGACATGACTTGAACGCACCAATAATCAATGTTTTAGCTATCTACTGATACTTGCAGGAAATGGACACAAGAACATTTTATGGGCAGAAGGAACATGATCAAGCCATTAGGGTCATTCCTTATGACAGTGAGGACAGTGAGCATGAAGTGAGTCAGGAAGACTGGATACCTGAATCAGGTTTGAGAGACAGGAGGTCAGGGGTCAGTTAGGGGTCAGTCAGCAAAGTAACGTGTGGGGGTTTTTTTTTGATTGTTTGACGTTTGTGATTGGTTGGAACCATTTGTGATTGATGTTTGTCAAAATAAAACTTCTTATGTTACTTCTTCTTATATAACTTCTTAGTTCTAATGCACATATTGCTTGTTTTCCCTATTCCGCCTATGTAGAAAACCTTAGAGTTTTAGTTCACCTTGGTGCCGAGGCAACAAACCAATATCTGGTTCAGGGGTGGGGGAGGACAAATTTTATGATAGATATATTATACAGGGACTCCTGTAATATTTTTTCCCCCAAAATAAAAATTGATGCCATAGAGGGCTAACAGTCTACTAATACTATGAGAGTTAGTTGACATGTAGTTGCAAAGTTACTTAGAACTTACGTAGCATGTCTAAATTGGACTATTAAAACAAAGTGTAACTTTATCTCTTTCGAATATTTTTAATGATTGCTTGTGTTGTTGTTTGTTTGTCTTACGGGTTTGAAACAACATGAGACAACATGACAACAATGATGACAGAATTTAAATTTTTGGGTGAACCATCCCTTAAAGGGTACATGACACACACAGTTTCTGCCATCTCATGTTAATCTTGAGTACCTATAAAGTAGTATTGCATCCTTTATATCTCCGAAGAAGTCTTTAGTTTTATCATATTTATAAAAGACAGATACACTGTATCAATTTTTTCCGGAAAACAGCCGAGCTTGTGCAAGCGTGCAGCGAGCGGAGCTATAGAGACACGAGAGCACACACAAACACACACACGAAATACATCATGGCATTATCCCTGGATAACTTTCGATTCACTATACGTTCATGTTGTTTGCATTATAAGCACTTACTCGCCGATTGCCAACAAAACAGACATATGATGCAGTTTCACTCACCGCCTGTGGTTTCGACTCGTGACAGGGAACAAACAAACACACTTGCAGAACTCCATTGCTGCGCCGGAAAAACAAACTGCATCCACTGTTTCCTTAACGCTGGGTTATTTGGGAAGCTGAACAAGGTTATCGTTCCCTCACAACCAAAAACACACTTTAGTGATATTGTTGATTTCATGGTCTAAAAACAAAATGACAGCGCTACTGTAACCGAACGAAGCTTGTTGATGGACGTGCTCTTGCTCTCGGTCTGGTTGATGTGCGCACGTGCTCATCTGGGAGAAGTGCCCATACAAGCAATTCCGCCCTTTATGCCGTCATACAGCGCCATACTCGGAAAAAAACTTTCTGAAACTTGTTCGAATCCTGAAGGAGTGTATTTGGCACAGAAATACTCCGTCATACATCCAACTCGCTTTTTGAAATTTTGGCCATGTTTAGCATGAGAATCCAACTCTTTAACAGTGTAAATAAGTCAGAATGCATGAAATAGCATTAGACCCCCCACCCCCCCCTTAGGGTATCAAAAAACATTATATAACTCACAGTGGAAACTCACTGTGAGTTATATTACATGTCACTAGCAGTTGCTGTCATCTCTTCATCTGTCAAATAGCATCACGTCGTCATTGCATGCCCTCATAAACATAGTTCCCACCCCTCTTGTACGGAAAAACAATAATAATGTGCTTTGACAGAACAGATTGTGCGACACTAATATAAATAAAAAGACTATCACTCTTCGTTATGCCTGCTGCTCTCTGATGACACATCTGCCTTGTGCTTCGATGTTGGGTTATGTCTAACCAATCACAGCAATACAACGCAGTTATCCAACCACATCACACGTGGGACTAGTTCACTGAGCCAATCAAAAAGAGAGGTGGGATGACATTGCTAAGAAATGAGAGGTAATTGCAGAGGTAACCTGTGCCCACAAGGCTTTTGAGAATTTTTGTGCATCTGAGAGAGAGCGCAGAGAGAATAATTAATATTCTCCGTCATTTTCAGTTCCTGAAGGTCTGAACAGTCCCCATGTTTTATCATCCTGAAATGTTGTTAAATGTTAATGGGAACCTATTTTTACATGGGCCATTCCACCACACTCCCAACCCCCCTGAATAAAACATTAGTACCAACACACTTTCCAATACTTGTAAATCTCTTGCTCTCTGCTCACACACAGACTAAGTGTTTAGGATTGGCAACCGTATTTACTACTGAACTGTTCTGTTCATGCAACATCTTACAGGAAGCGACTCAAATACTCTCCATATGCAATAATATGACATCAATCTACTCTTCTGTTCTTGTACCAGCCAGAAATAACACTCATAATCATGTCAGTAAGAAGGATCAAAGATGGTGAGTTCCATAACATCAGAAATTAACAGTATTTGATAAATGAGCACAGGTTTACAAATCTCAAATTGCATGTTACACAAATTGCACGATTTACAATTATATAGTAAAATATTGCAACACTTTTCCTCACAATATTTTACTAACATCAGGGATGTGCCCGAAGCTGAATAATAGTTAAAATTTGGTAACACTTTCTATGATACGCATGTTTATAATGAATTATAGCCCCATTTATACTTATTTATAAGTACTATTCTATAAATATATTTATTAAGAATCATTAAGATCTATACTGCATTATAAGAACAGTTATAGTTACATTTATATTATTTTTTTATAATTACTTATAAGTCATGCATTTGCTTTTCCAATGTGCATGCTCATAATCCATTATACACTGATTTATAAGTATTAATCAGTCAGTCGTATGGTTCAATGAATGTATTAATAAAGATATTATTAATATTTGACAAATCTGAATTACTAAAAAGTCATTGTAACTATAATATAATAGCATTGCTATAATGTTATATTATAGTTACAATGACTTTTTAGTAATTCAGATATCTGTTAAATAAGTAAATATATTGTTATTAATAGCTGTGTTCTTAAAAGTACTTATTGTGAGTAATAATACAGTTACTAACCTCTATAAATGCATCATTGATGGCTTTAAGTAAAGTGAAAACACAGGATGCAATTTTCCTAAAGCAAATGTTAAGAAATCATGAAGATGTGCTCATTATACATTTTAAAGGGATAGTTCACCCAAAAATGAAAATTAACCCATGATTTACTCACCCTCAAGCCATCCTAGGTGTATATGACATTCTTCTTTCAGACGAATACAATCGGAGTTATATTAAAAAATGTCCTGGCTCTTCAAAACATTATAATGGGAGTGAATGGCAGCCCAAAATTTGAAGCCCAAAAAAGTGCCATCCATTATAAAAGTACTCCACACGGCTCCGGGGGGTTAATACATTGATTTTAGTAAAAGTAAAAGATCTAGCTTCCGGCGGACCACCAGCCGTAACTGGCATGACGATGACGTCGGATGTAACGTAAGCGGTTTAAACTGCGTGAGGCGTTACACTTTCTCCGTAAGTTGAATACGGAAGGCGGTCCGCCGGAAGCTAGATATTTTACTTTATAACGTGTTAAATATGGATATTTTTCTTACAAAAATCCATCGATTCGCTTCAGAAGGCCTTTATTAACCCCCCGGAGCCGCGTGGATTACTTTTATAATGGATGGATGCATGGTATTCATCTGAAAGAAGAATGTCATATACACCTAGGATGGCTTGAGGGTGAGTAAATCATGGGGTAATTTTCATTTTTGGGTGAACTATCCCTTTAAGTTGTTTATTTGTAAATGTAACTAATGAACAATAATTCCTGTAATAAAATTATGAAAAACAGAAAACAACATAAAAATATATATTTTTAATCTTACATACTAGCAAAACACTGCAACAATATTTTTTAAACTGCTATAAGCAATACCATGCACATGGCTGAGGAGATATACATTTTAACAAATCAAAATTACCATTCATGGAACCATACGACTTACTAATTAATACTTATAAATCAGTGTATAATGGATTATGAGCATGCACATTGAAAAAGCAAATGCATAACTTATAAGTAATTACAATTAAAAAATAATATAAATGTAACTATAATTGTTCTTATAATGCAGTATAAGTACTTAATGAGTCTTTATAAATATATTTATAAAATAGTAATACTTACTTATAAATACGTATAAATCAGACAAAATTTGATAAAAAATAAAACTGTAATATTGTGAAATATTATTACAATTTAAATACCTGTTTTCTATTTTCATATATTTTACTATTTAATTTATTCCTGTGATGGCAAAGCTGATTTTTTATAATCAATTATTCCAGTCTTCAGTGTCACATGATGCTTTAGAAATCATTCTAATATGCTGATTTGCTGTTCAAGAAACATTACTTATTATTATCAATGTTGAAAACGGTTGTGCTGCTTAATATTTTTGAGGAAACTGTGTTTCTTGATTCTTTGAATAGAAGGTTGAACAGCATTGCAAGTCTTTACTGTGACTTTTGATCAATTAGTTCCTGCTGAATAGAAAAAAAAAAACCTTACTGATCGCATACTTTTGAATGGTAGTGTACCTATTCCACTTTGAAACTCGCAGAATATTGTGGACACATTAGGTCTCTCTTGTGCATTTGCAGCATTTTCTATTTCTCTAATGATCAGCAAAAAAAGTGAGTTGCTCTACCCTATGTGTATGTGGATTGTGTTTAGACTCCTGAGGAGGGATTTACAATCATTTCAGCCATTCCTAGAGAATCATATTGACATTTTTTTTTTTTTTCTTGTCTCCACATTTGTTTAAAAGCAGATATTACTAAGGGGAAGAGAACAAGAGAAAACATCATATTCTTCCTACATCATACAGGAAACTTTTGTCTCGTTTTAGCAACTCCCAAAACAGGCATTCTAGCAACAAGGCCACAAGGGAGTACCATAGAGAAATAACGAGAGAGAAAGAGGGAATGATAGATAGTGCATATGAAAGAGAGAGCACCAGGAGAGAATGGTTGTGCAACATTCACAAGAGACAGAAGGTAGGGAGGCAAAAATAAACTTTTGTCTTCTGTGCCTGTAGTGACGTATGCATATAACCTGAGAGGGACACTTATAAAACATGGGTGAGACCTTGGTTATTAGTCACCAGGTGTACATGAACATTCAAACATGCAAACACATGCACACATACACACATACATCATGCCTTTAATGAATTATATTGTCCTAGGCAATGACATTACCACTGTAACCTGACTAACTCAGCTTTTTTATCCAAAGCACAGAGGGATATATGCTGAAAAGACATCCTTAATTTAGCACTGCAGAGTCAGTGTGACTTTACCACTAATGGCAGGAGATATTGCTTTACCCGGTGCGTATATCCTGTATCCTGTCCTGAATCTTGGTGAAAAACAAGGAAACAGCTTTGCATGTATCAGCATAATAATTTCAGCTCATGAACTACATTGATTTTGCAATCTAAACAAAACTGTAGGTGATGAAATACATGGTTAAAAATAAAACAGGATTAGATAAAATACCGTTCAAAAGTATGTGGGCAGTACAAGTTTATTTTTGAAAGAAATTATTGCTTTTGTTCAGCCAAGGATGCATTAAATGAATCAAAAGTGACAATAGACCTGCATAATGTTAAAATTGCTATTTCAGATAGATGCTGTTCTTTTCAATTTCCTATTCGGTGAACCCTGAAAAAAAAAAAAAAACATGAGTTTCCACAACAATATTAAGAAGCACAACTGTTTTCAACATTGATAATAATAAAAATAAATGTCCCCTGAGCAACATATTCAGCATGAATGATTTCTTAAGGATCATGTGACACTAAAGACTGGAGTAATGGCTGCTGCCATCACTGGAATAAATTACATTTTAAAATATAATAAAATATCAAATCAAATATATGATTATTTATCAAATATATTGAAAAGTATAATAAAAAATATTGATTAAATAAATGCAGCCTGGTGAGCATAAGAGCTTCTTTCAAAACATTAAAAATCTTATCAACCCCTTTTGAACAGTACTGTAAGTTTCTTAGAATTTCTCAGATGTACAGTAATGCCACTTGGAATGTTTGATAATAAACTGTATTTTTGTGAAGCCATTAATGCAGGCTTCACAAAAATGTTGGACACAAACTTGACAGACAAGAGTCTCACTAATTTCCAGTTCAGGATAGGGCCAAAACTTTTTATTTTGCCAAAGGGCGAATGCAATTTCATCATCACATGGCCATCCAGGAACATAACTTAACTCAAAACCAAGAAGACCCAAAGAGATCATAAAGACACTTTGAAACCCATAACCCACAGTATGATATACACTCACCTAAAGGATTATTAGGAACACCTGTTCAATTTCTCATTAATGCAATTATCTAATCAACCAATCACATGGCAGTTGCTTCAATGCATTTAGGGGTGTGGTCCTGGTCAAGACAATCTCCTGAACTCCAAACTGAATGTCAGAATGGGAAAGAAAGGTGATTTAAGCAATTCTGAGCGTGGCATGGTTGTTGGTGCCAGACGGGCCGATCTGAGTATTTCACAATCTGCTCAGTTACTGGGATTTTCACGCACAACCATTTCTAGAGTTTACAAAGAATGGTGTGAAAAGGGAAAAACATCCAGTATGCGGCAGTCCTGTGGGCGAAAATGCCTTGTTGATGCTAGAGGTCAGAGGAGAATGGGCCGACTGATTCAAGCTGATAGAAGAGCAACTTTGACTGAAATAACCACTTGTTACAACCGAGGTATGCAGCAAAGCATTTGTGAAGCCACAACACGCACAACCTTGAGGCGGATGGGCTACAACAGCAGAAGACCCCACTGGGTACCACTCATCTCCACTACAAATAGGAAAAAGAGGCTACAATTTGCACGAGCTCACCAAAATTGGACAGTTGAAGACTGGAAAAATGTTGCCTGGTCTGATGAGTCTCGATTTCTGTTGAGACATTCAGATGGTAGAGTCAGAATTTGGCGTAAACAGAATGAGAACATGGATCCATCATGCCTTGTTACCACTGTGCAGGCTGGTGGTGGTGGTGTAATGGTGTGGGGGATGTTTTCTTGGCACACTTTAGGCCCCTTAGTGCCAACTGGGCATCGTTTAAATGCCACGGCCTACCTGAGCATTGTTTCTGACCATGTCCATCCCTTTATGACCACCATGTACCCATCCTCTGATGGCTACTTCCAGCAGGATAATGCACCATGTCACAAAGCTCGAATCATTTCAAATTGGTTTCTTGAACATGACAATGAGTTCACTGTACTAAAATGGCCCCCACAGTCACCAGATCTCAACCCAATAGAGCATCTTTGGGATGTGGTGGAACGGGAGCTTCGTGCCCTGGATGTGCATCCCACAAATCTCCATCAACTGCAAGATGCTATCCTATAAATATGGGCCAACATTTCTAAAGAATGCTTTCAGCACCTTGTTGAATTAATGCCACGTAGAATTAAGGCAGTTCTGAAGGCGAAAGGGGGTCAAACACAGTATTAGTATGGTGTTCCTAATAATCCTTTAGGTGAGTGTATTTCCCTGTGTTTATATATAAAGGGATGCATATGACTATTACGTGTCAGTCTTCCCATGTCCTCAACAAAGGGTCAAGAAAAATACAAATGAAAATACAATTTTGGTGAACATCGTACACCGGAGTTCGGAAAAGTAGGATTTCATGACGGAAAATTACATCATAGGGTGCAATCAAATCGTCTTGAGCCAAGGAATCAGAGGAAAGCCCTTCTAGTTTGAACAGTTGGTCCAAAACAAGGACCAACTTGGACTAGATGCATTGAGTTAGAGACTCCAAAATTGCTGTGGTTATTGTTCAGACTGTCCTCTATCTGTGTGCCAAATTTCACTACTTTTCTCTTCAAGAGCGGAAAAAGAAGAAGAAGAAGAAAACTAACAAAGGCTGCATATCCCTGCATATATATCCCTAGTGTCAGGGCACTGATCAGGGAGTCGGACATTTTAAGGGCTGACTCAATCGCAAAATCCGTCCAGTGCACTGAAACGTTTGCTCTCTATAAGACCCGCAATTCATTGTGAAAACCAGGGAACACAGTGCCCGAATTTGTGTACACAGTATACGGATACACGCGACCTAGGGAGCTAGGCACTGACTGAGACTCACCAAGATACAATAAAATTCTGAAATACAATTGAATAAAGTCTGATTCAAATTCAAATGATAGTGCAGGTTATTTGTCAGTTTGTCAGCCCATCAATGTCATAAAAAATAAAACTTTCATGTTTCAGGCCTCTTTTTTTTAGTTTTCAAGCTTGGTGGCTACATACTGTCACTTCTCCTGCTGCCCCTCATGTTCTGAATCTTTATTCATTTTTTTCTACACCTTTCCTTTCATATGTTTCCTTTTTGGTCTCTCTTTCATGAGTGCCCGTGTCACACATCATTGGTGGCCCTTAGAAGCAGGGTGTCAATTCAGGCCATGACACAATACCTCTTTGTAGGAGACGCCAAAACTGCAGTATTCAGCTTTACAGCTCAAGGCTCTCCTCCCAGACCAAGACCACCATGCCGCATCCCCCGAACCCTAGCTTCTGGCTTTCTACACTTTGTGGATTAATTATAATTTGCAATGTCGCACCCTCACAGTCATCTGAGGCAAATGATCCAAAATGGCCGCAGTGTCGCTGCGAGGCTGTGTTGGGATTTGTGACGCTGTGTTCTCGGTGGGGTGCTGAGGGGAAATGCAAAGGCCCCTCAATGGGCTTTGATGTGCGCTGGTGATTTGAGGCTAATCAGGAGTGCCATCAGCGAGCTAGCAGCAAGTCAGCGCTTTGTTTGTGTTCTTTAATGCTAATCACTGTGGCTAACACATTAGGCACTTTGATTTACTGGCTCAAGGACAAGGCTTCTTTATAAGTTTATCTGAGTAGTGGTAAAGAGGTTTATCATTATTAATTAATGTGCACTCAAAGCAGGCTCAGCGGCCATTGTTTCTGCACAGTGTATTGGTATAGGCTAAAGTATAGAAACTGCTATGCCTCTATTAAGTTGAGTTTCACTAGTGTGCCAATTACCATCTGTTGAAAGGACTGGCATGAATGTTAACCCATGATTTGTATACTGTTCCTTAACATGAGATAGCCTAGGCTACCCAATAAGCTAAAGCTTGAAAAAAAAACAAAAAAACTTGAACGTGGCTAAAGTTGTGGTCGAAAAGTGTTTAATTGCTTCTTGATTTTGTCAGTTACAAAGATGAGATGGAAAATGTGCATCCTAAATTTAAAGATATTAATTATTTTTCTGCAAGGAAAATACTGCAGTTTATGAATGCTGCAGTGCCAACAGCCACAATGAGAAAGAGAGAGAGAGAGAAGGAGAGAAATCAATCAACGACGTTGTGTTTACAATTGGGTGCTAAAGGTCAACAGAGGCCTAATACAAATGAACCAGAACATGATGCATGTGCACAGCGGGAGTTTGGGGAAGCACCCGACCCTGTGTACTTCTCTGGATGTGTGCTTGACAAAGAATGTGTGCTGGTGTGCTTGCCCTATTCATCTTTGTGATCTACACTTTGCACTGTCACATATATCAAGAGTTCAAGCTAGAATACCCACCACGCTCACTCCAGCATCACAGCTGGTATCTGGGATGACAGACCAGTGATGTCTCAAACCCTGCCAATTTACATGGCCTGTCAGCATGGTGGGTGTGTCGGCGTGTCGGCATTTGATGGAGAGTGGAGATGTTGTATTAATGCCCTTAATTTTTGTAACTTACCTTGACAAACTGCAAATAGGAAGCAAAAATGCAAAATCAAGCATGCTGCAAATAACTGACTGCATTTAGCCAAACAATAGTTTTCAAATGTCCAATCTTATATATATATATATATATATACGCAATATCACACGAGTAGTAGTCCGATATGGCTGTATATCAGCATGGCTGTGATTTGGCCGTAGGTAATCACAGCGTGCTGATATACAGCCATATCGCATGGCTATGAGTGTGATATTGGGTTTATACAACAGTTCGACAGCACAAGTGTGTAAATAAATAAGAAACAACAATGGAGTGTCTTTAAAAATCCTCTTTTGTGTGGAACTACTTCCTTCCGCCATGGATTCAAATCTCAAGTTAACATTTTGACAGTTGAGCCCAAGCCTCCATTACTAATTATAAAACGTCACTTAAGAACTAGTAACGAAGGAACGTTGAGTCGCTTTATTTAGGCTTATTATATTATGTAGAGTAGAGTATTATGAGAGAGAGAAAGAGAGATTGACAAAACGAGTGCATTACCTGCAGCTGATATTTTTCAGGTCAATCTTATATTCATAATCACAAAATCAGTTTGAATGTCCGCTAAGGAAAGTGATGTCTTTGTCCTTTGTCTTATTGTTTACAACCTTGTTTCAGTTCCTTTCAATATAAAATTCTTTACTCCTGACTCGCTCATAAAGACAGTCTTTGCTGCCATCTAATGGTGTAATAATATAACTTTCACTGAAGTTGAAATCACAATCACTAACGGACCCTGTACTTTTGACTGAACTGTTTGTTTGCTTGTGTTTATTTCCTATTGTACAAACTTTTTTTTTTTTTAAGTATATACTGTTTGTATCCTATACACACATACATACATGCATACATACACAAACACGTGTGTGTATATATACATTTATACAGCCCTTTTGTCGCATCAAGTGTAACAGGCTGAAAAAATGTCGGCCAGCAAATTCACTTGCTAAATGGCAGCACAGAGTGAAATAAGTTCAGTGAGGGATTTAGCAGGCAAAGTTCAGCAGGTTGTTTGAGCTGTTTAACGTGGATTCAGCACCAGTTCTGTCCTGTGACCTGCTTCACCTGTGAAGAGAACCGGAGCAAAATCCTTATCCAAAAAGCAAACCCAATATGCTAATCGTTTAGTTTGCTGACACCACCTAAAAAGATAAGTACTATGGTACCACTGTGACATGGTACAATAGTAGTGAAAATCATTTGAAGTACAATGTGAATTTGTTAATCAACCAGTACCAGTGTATATATAGTGCCACTTGTTAGAAATACAGAACTGAGATAAAACTCATAAGAGTTCCCCTAAGAGTTTACACCATGATTTGCCCATTGCACAGGTATAAAAAACAAGACAGAACTTCTTACCCGTCTGGATTTGATCTCTTTTACATAAAGTGGAAGAAGGAACTCCGACACTCCCTCTAATCTAATGCCCTCTTTGGTAACGCGGAGATTTCCCATGCCATCCTGAGGGACAGAGAAAAAAAAAGAGAGAGAGAGAGAGAGAGAGATTGTGATGTGCATGCAAATATATTATCGTTTAACAGATTTACATTATCATCAAGGATTTTTTTCTCTGAGTATTTTTCACCTGTAAAAATACCTTTTCAAGGCAACACATCAGGATCTGAATAACACAAGTCAAGAGACATGCTGTCTCTCTGTGAATCGCTGGTGTCACTGTTGGTATTGCTTAAAAATAAATTAATAAAAAGTTTACCATAATCGTCCTAAAGTAAACAAAAAAAAAATTGTGAAAACGGTGACGTCATTTGCATCCGTATTACGTGTTCAGTCTATAGGTGTGTAGTGTTTCTTTACAATGTGACCATTGTACTTTCCTGACATGCATAATACAGTGTTTTTAGTCATTTTCGCAGATCATTTTGACAACGTTGTTTTGACACAAAAAAATCCAAATTTTATTTTTCAATGTTTCCTGTCTTTACTTTCTGTTTCATTTGGTTGTCATGGTTACTAAGTATGTTTTCATTTGTCGTCATGGTTACTCATCATTTCATTGATTTCACTCACCTGATCCTTGTTTTGTTCATTAATTTCACTCTGTATATACTGCCCTCAGTTCAGTTTGTTCACTGTCTGGTTTTAACTGGTTTTAACACACTGTCGTTCTTATTGCCATTGTGGAGTATCCTCTTTTGTTTTGTATATTGAAAATTAAAGTAACTGTTGCTAAATTGATTCGCTTCTTATTGCCTCGCAATAGTCTTCCTGTCTGACTTGACATTACATTTAGGGTATGTTTACACAACACCATTTTCAACTGAAAACAGAAAAACTTCAACCCATTCTCACTCCCAAGGCGTCAAAATTTGAAGCATGGTCAAGTGCCTTCCGCGTCACAACGAAGACGCTAAAGGTACCCCTAGGCATCACTGTATCAACGCGCAGGGTACTCCATTCATTTCAGTTGTTTGCCCAATGTGTCAGATCAAGACACATTTAATTCTTTGCATTTGTAAAAGCAGAAATGATTTTATGAATATTTATAGGCTACTTTTATATTTTGGAGCAACTAACCCAACTCCTACCCTAAACCTACCCACTTCTAAACAATATAAAACATGCAACAGGCTAATAAAAGTACAATCACAGGTATTTATTGCAAAAATGACCAAAAACAGTATAAAAGTATTAACTCATGTTGCATTCCAAGTTTTCTGAAGTCATATACTGTATCTTCATGTAAAGAACAGAGTTGAACTTAATGTTTTAATCGCTGAAATGATGATCCCGCCACTCCGTGAACGCACTCAGTCATATCTCATTCAAATGATACACACGACTCTTTAGCATGACGCAATTGGTCACAAGACACACGAGAGCCAATGACATTTTACAATCAAAGCTGACGTAATGACGCAATTGGTCACGAGACGTACGAGAGCCAATGCAATTTCACTATGAAATCTGACGTAACGGGCGGCAATTTTTGAAATTTGATGTGTGCATGATCTTCGGCGGATGGAGACGCTGGTCGCTTTTGGGGATTTCCTTCACACAAATCAATCGTTTGGCCTCGGAACACTTGGAATATTTCTACTTTTTGAATAAATTGTGCATGCAGTCGTATCTGCCTTTTATATCCTGTATTTTATATCATATAATACACAAATGGGTAGGTTTAGGGATGGGATGGGATGGGGTTGGGTTACATGTTAAAACGTGTCTAAATAGCTTAAATAAAATAAATGTAAATACAATTATGCTGGCTGATTAAATTTAGAGAATCACACTCCAACATGTCATAATGGCAAAATCATAACCCAATATAATTTCATCATGATGATAACGTTCCCATGCCCAACGCGCCTGTGTATGACGGCAACGGTTTCTCATTGAAATGAATGGAGTATCCTGCGTGTCGATATAGTGACGCCTAGGGGTACCTTTAGCGCCTTCATTGTGACGTGGAAGGCACTTGACTGCTTCAAATTTTGACGCCTTAGGAGTGAGAACGGGTTGAAAATTTGTATGCGTTTTCAACACTCATTTACACTACAACAGCATTTTGGGGGCCTGAAAACGTAAGCTTTTGAAAACGGGTTTCAAAGTGCAAGGTTTTAAAAACGATACCTTTACCGTCTCCATGTAAACAACAAAAACGTGAATGTTTTTAGTACATCGTTGTCATGTAAACATACCCTTAGATGCCCCTGTTGTGCCCACAGTTACAGAAACACAGTCAGCCATTAGCAGGTTCAGCATTGATAATCAAAGGAACTGGGAGTTTCATCACATGTATGAAGAATGAATTGATAGTTACATTTACAAACCCGATTCCAAAAAAGTTGGGACACTGTACAAATTGTGAATAAAAAAGGAATGCAATAATTTACAAATCTCATAAACATATTTTATTCACAATAGAATATAGATAACATATCAAATGTTGAAAGTGAGACATTTTGAAATGTCATGCCAAATATTGGCTCATTTTGGATTTCATGAGAGCTACACATTCCAAAAAAGTTGGGACAGGTAGCAATAAGAGGCCGGAAAGTTAAATGTACATATAAGGAACAGCTGGAGGACCAATTTGCAACTTATTAGGTCAATTGGCAACATGATTGGATATAAAAAGAGCCTCTCAGAGTGGCAGTGTCTCTCAGAAGTCAAGATGGGCAGAGGATCACCAATTCCCCCAATGCTGCGGCGAAAAATAGTGGAGCAATATCAGAAAGGAGTTTCTCAGAGAAAAATTGCAAAGAGTTTGAAGTTATCATCATCTACAGTGCATAATATCATCCAAAGATTCAGAGAATCTGGAACAATCTCTGTGCGTAAGGGTCAAGGCCGGAAAACCATACTGGATGCCCGTGATCTTCGGACCCTTAGACGGCACTGCATCACATACAGGAATGCTACTGTAATGGAAATCACAACATGGGCTCAGGAATACTTCCAGAAAACGGTGAACACAATCCACCGTGCCATTCGCCGTTGCCGGCTAAAACTCTATAGGTCAAAAAAGAAGCCATATCTAAACATGATCCAGAAGCGCAGGCGTTTTCTCTGGGCCAAGGCTCATTTAAAATGGACTGTGGCAAAGTGGAAAACTGTTCTGTGGTCAAACGAATCAAACTTTGAAGTTCTTTTTGGAAAACTGGGACGCCATGTCATCCGGACTAAAGAGGACAAGGACAACCCAAGTTGTCATCAGCGCTCAGTTCAGAAGCCTGCATCTCTGATGGTGTGGGGTTGCATGAGTGCGTGTGGCATGGGCAGCTTACACATCTGGAAAGGCACCATCAATGCTGAAAGGTATATCCAAGTTCTAGAACAACATATGCTCCCATCCAGACGTCGTCTCTTTCAGGGAAGACCTTGCATTTTCCAACATGACAATGCCAGACCACATACTGCATCAATTACAACATCATGGCTGTGTAGAAGAAGGATCCGGGTACTGAAATGGCCAGCCTGCAGTCCAGATCTTTCACCAATAGAAAACATTTGGCGCATCATAAAGAGGAAAATGCGACAAAGAAGACCTAAGACAGTAGAGCAACTAGAAGCCTGTATTAGACAAGAATGGGACAACATTCCTATTCCTAAACTTGAGCAACTTGTCTCCTCAGTCCCCAGACGTTTGCAGACTGTTATAAAAAGAAGAGGGGATGCCACACAGTGGTAAACATGGCCTTGTCACAACTTTTTTGAGATGTTCTGAT
The DNA here is from genome assembly GCA_039654105.1 of Coreius guichenoti. Classification (NCBI taxonomy): domain Eukaryota; kingdom Metazoa; phylum Chordata; class Actinopteri; order Cypriniformes; family Gobionidae; genus Coreius; species Coreius guichenoti. The sequence goes on from CM077170.1 coordinate 14,244,271, forward strand.
GCCATGAAATTTAAAATCAACTTATTTTTCACTTAAAATGATACATTTTCTTAGTTTAAACATTTGATATGTCATCTATGTTGTATTCTGAATAAAATATTGAAATTTGAAACTTCCACATCATTGCATTCTGTTTTTATTCACAATTTGTACAGTGTCCCAACTTTTTTGGAATCGGGTTTGTACATGCCCTTGCTTTTCTGAATGAAATCTTGTCTTGTAGAGAATGTAAGAATATGGATGTCAGAATGTACAAAAATGTACCAGTTTTCTCACACATCTCTGGATTAATAAATGTATGTAAACGTTCAGACAAACGTGCAGCATGTGGATTTAAGCATCTCTCAAAGTCTGGTTTCTCTATTCAATTTGGGGTTGCACAAAGAGAAGTCCCACGGCCGTTTTCCATCTTCCTTTTCCCCTAACTATCTCTCTCCTTCCCGAATTCCATAGACTACAATACCAATGTCAGATGACGTCAAACTCCAGTCCACATTTGTCATATTTTTAAAAAGACTGTACATTGCTGATAGAGAATTAGCCTATGTTTTTTTTTTTTTCCTGAGCAACATATTTAAAGAAAAAAAAAAAAGAAAAACTGGCAACGTTTCAAATTAATCTACCTTTTTTATCTTTTTGACCTCCCTGCTTTTAACCTGTTCTTTTTATCTCTCAAGAGTACATTGTGTTCTTGGGCAACGCTAATTAGTCAATTACTAGAGAAGCTGATTTCATGGTTGGCTCTAAAAGCATTGTTTCACAATTATCACATAGAGCATTATAATTACTGAATGTGAAAGCACTGCCAGAAGATAGGGGACTTCAAGCCCTGTTCCAGCATGATTTCAGGTAAACTAAAAGCCGGAAAGGTGGACTCTGTTAACCTCCTGTTATTCCTTGGGAAAGTAGACCATGGCACTGCTGTCAAACAAGAGTTTAAAAAGAGAATAACGGACAACTGCCGCCAACGAGTGAGTGTTTTTTTCCATTTTCAGAGAAAGAGAAAAAAATAAAACATTGAAATTCACATGTACTCTGTTCAGCACCTGATTAGAAATGACAAGAAATTGCTTGTACGTCTAACTGTTTGGTGTAGTAAACAACACGCACGAACAAGGAATAAGCCTACTACAGTCTTTAATTTATTATAAACGTGTTAGAACAACACATTATGAACAGACAATAACCGACAAAAAACTGAACTGAACAGGGAGTATATGTACAGTGAATAACAAGGAACTAAATAAGAAACACCTGATAATAATTAACCATAGAAACAAACAGAGACACTACTTACTACCAATGCTCAATGCCCCTTCAGTTGACAGATACATTAAGTTCTTATTGTTGTACTAATTTATCAGTCTGTCTGAAATACAATGGTTTTATTCATACATATCATGTTATCCACATAATGCTGTTGATATTTTTTAATAGTTTGATTTAAAGGGGTCCTATAATGCCCTTTTCACAAGATTTAATATAAGTCTCAGGTGTCCCCAGAATGTGTCTGTGAAGTTTCAGCAAAAAATACACCACAGATTATTTAAGCCCCTATTTGGGTGGCAGCAAAAACACACTGTTTTCGTGTGTATCTTATTAAATGCAAATGAGCTGCTGCTCCCCTTTTCAGAATAGGGCAGAGCCTTTACAGCTGGCGCTAGTTTGGATACTCTGGCAACAACTGCTGGAGTGTGGAGAACCTCACACAGCGAGTAGAATTCGCAAAGATGGATAAATACCAAACGTTTGACCAACTTCATTTTCAGAACATGTAAGTACCGCACGTTATATATTTTGTGAATGTACGCAAATCGCCTTTATGAATGTGCTGGTTAGGATGCTATATGGTGGCTAAAGTTACCAGTGTCTCTGTATTCACAGAAATCAGAGCTATGTCATTAGTTTTATTTTTAAGAAGTAATAAAAGTGCGCTTCTTCTACAGGCAGTGAGCATTTTCGGGTTAAAAATAACAAGCTCTGGTCTCTGTGAATACAGTAAGAGACAATGATAGCTTTAGCCACATTAGCACATTCAGAAAGGCGATTTGCAAACACACACATTATAAAGTGCAGTACTTACGTGTTCTGGATATAAAGTTGGATCACAGTTTTGGATCTGATTTGGATTTGATCCATCTTTGAGAAGCAACTTTTGTGCAAATCCTGCGTTTACTGACCCTTGTTTGCAAAGCAGTCCAGTGTACAATGATTCACACAAACATATATGAATTTAGCTAATTTCTTAGACACATTCCCTTCACAAATGAAATTAATCCACTGCATCCTCAGTGGCTGAGTTGCCGGGAGTTTATTATTACAGCCAAAAACAGAGCAGTTATAATGTTTAAATAGATGAGACATTTTATAACTAGCTGCTGTAGTCTACTTTTGCCATGGCGTTAGGACTGGTACGCCATTGTCACTTGCGAAAACAAAATGGTGGTGCCGTGGGTGGAATTATAACACAGATAGATGAAATGGTGAGTGAATGATGGATGTATGGATGGATGGATGGATGGATGGATGCATGTTAAGATGGGATGAACTGGTGGGTGAATGATGGATGTATGGATGGATGGATGTATGGATGGATGGATGGATGGATGCATGTTAAGATGGGATGAACTGGTGGGTGAATGATGGATGGATGGATGGATGGATGGATGAACTGGTGGGCGAATGATAAACAGGTGAATGGATAGATTGTGCAGCAGGTGTGTGGATGAGTGGAAGGATGAATAAATGGATGTGTGGATGGATGGATAGGTTGGTTGATAGATGCATAGATTTGAGTTTTGGTTGGTTATAATAACATCCCCTTCCTATGTCACTAGGGGAGCGAAATCTAAGCGGCTAGTTTTTTTCACATGCTTGCAGAGAAAGGCTTACCAACACAAAGTTACTGGGTTGTCCTTTTTCACATTTTCTGGGTTGGTAGATGCACCGGGGACTGCTATATTATAGCAGATAAAAGTCAGATTTTCATGATATGTCCCCTTTAAGTTACTTTAAAAATGCATGCAGCTCCAGCACTGTCCGAGCACTGGCATCATCACAATGAGAAAAAAAGGGTATTCTCGGTGACAGTCTGGGCCAGCTCAATAGCTAGACAATCTGTCAAACAATGGCCACTTTAGAAGATTCAAGGAGTGACAACAGTGTCAGCAAGGCCTTAAGGCCTATAACTTAATCTTCTTTTAGTACCATTACAGCTTGCATTTCTGCTTCAACTGGCGTGACAGTGGTTTGTTACCATCAACTTCCTCGACAGCAGCGGCCATCTGAGTTGCTGCTCTTTCAATAACATTTTCAATTTCAGCACTTCTCGCTGTCATGATCAACTGAGTGGCTTCTACTGATCATGCTGGACTGATCTTGTTAAGACCAAACATCTCTGTGACAAAGGAAAGAAGGGGGGAAAGTGGAATCTCCTATTATAGCAAGCGTGTTGAATAAGAAGCTAACGTGGTATCCGTGTTCATTATTTCCCCTGTCACATGCAGGTGCCTGTATTTCCATTCATGAAACAAACTCCATTCCAAATGGATCATTCATCAACCTCTCCATCAGCTTTGCAGATACTCATCCAGAGTATTTTTTAAATACAGCACAAGTGTGAATCAACCATTTCCGTGTGAGCAAACAACATCATGTAAACAGACAATCATCACTTCAGTATGCTGTCAGATGGCTGATTCATGGCAATACAGTGCCATTTAAACCTTTAAAGTGGAATCGATTAGCTGACGCTAGACAAATAGACAAAACTTGAGCAGATTAGGTTTCAGGTATGGCATGTTGTAGCAATATAAATTTAAGTATAAAATATAACTAATATAAAACTTTAAAAATATTAAGTATAAAATATAAATGATATAAACTTAAAATATACTATATATATATACAGTACGTTACGTGACCAAGTATGACAATCAATTGGTATTACTGAGCTAAGTAACTGTAGTTCAGTCTCCGCTGACAAATACCACAGCCCACAGCGCTGTTCATTGCTAGTAGAACAAAAATGCAGCTGCAAATTGAATTACTGCCAACATGAGAAAAAAACCCCACAAAATATAAATAACGCCTGGGGGTTACAAACTTTGCTTTGAAATACTAATAAAGGTCTTTATTGAATTTTAATTTAACGTTGAGTTGACTTCGGAATTTCAATAATAATAACCTATAACAAGGTCAAGACTTTATTTATTTTCACTCTGTAGATTTAACTATGCTTTGCCAGGCACTGGTGTACTCTGGATCAATTTATTATTCGATTTAAACAACCTTTGCTGGATTCTGCTTTTAAAAATTAATGTTGCAGAACAGCAGAAAATAATGCAAACCAGCAGTTGCCCCCCACACCCCACACACACACACACACACACACACAGAGTCACCTTCTGATCACCCGCATGGGAGGTGCTATAATGTAAGACCTTGTTGTGAGTGGATCGATGTGGTAGCCTTGCACAAATGACTAAATAATAACACTGATTGGGCTATGATTATCTAAAGACCCCTGTGAGGAGGAGCTTCAGAGCAGAGTCACGGTCAAACTTCTAAATTAGGGTGGTTTACTCACTATTTGACCAGATAAAAAGCCACTTAAAGTTCACTAATTGCAAGGACAACACTCTCAGAATACTGGGTTTAATGACATTTAAACACATGGGTGTAATATTAACAGCAACCCTGGGTTTCCAAACAGGGATAAAACGTAACCTTTGTTTTACTGGATGGATGGATGGATGGATGGATGGATGGATGGATGGATGGATGGATGGACGCATGCTATAGATGCTATAGATGTTATGGATGGAACATGGGTGCATGTGACAGATGGAAGAAAGAATGTGACGGATGGATGGGCAGATGGATGCATGTTAAAGACGGGTGGATGGGTGGATGATGCACAGATAGATGAAATGGTGAGTGAATGATGGATGAATGGATGGATAGATGGATGGATGGATGGATGCATGTTAAAGAATGGCTGTATGTTATGATGGAATGAACTGGTGGGTGAATAATAGATTGATGGATGGATGGATGGATGGATGGATGGATGGATGGATGGATGGATGGATGGATGAACTGGTGGGTGAATGATAAACAGGTGTATGGATAGATTGTGCAGCATGTGTGTGGATAAACGGATGGATGAATAAATGGATGTGTGGATGGATGGATGGATAGGTGGGTTGATAGATGCATAGATTTGAGTTTTGGTTGGTTAGTTATTTAGTTTAAAAAAATATGAGTATATTGAGGAGGCTTGATTGATAGATCATTGCTATAAGAGCCCAGTGGTCTTTTGGCTTACACGATTGTCAAAGCCTTTACCCACAGAGACTGTGAGTGCCACACAGCAAGAGTTTCACCACAAAGGCAGGCTGCATTATTATAAACACATATCCAGCAGAAAGTAACAAAGGGAGAAAAAAAAGAGCAAAAGACAAAGAGAGAAAGAACAAAACAAACATAAAAGGGTGATCATGACGGGCAGCGTGGGTAAGAAAGGACAAGCCTGCTGAGAGAGCAAGATCTGTATCGGTCCCACGCATTATGCTCAGCATAGGACCTGACATCTTCTTTTAATCAGCTTCTAATACACTGCTGTGTCAAGGTAATGATCCTTTGTTGTGAGGCTAATTGGACAAACATATCATCGCCCCTCCAACTGCGCGCGCGTGTGTGATTGCGTTTGCCTGAGCGTTTCCACACAATCACAGAGACAGCAAACACAGAGTGTGGGAGGAACTGGTGAATCAGTGTTCTAAACTAAGTGATAAAGAGTCTAACTGTGGTCGGATTCAGAAGATATGAATGTTATCAGCACAAGAACACTCCAGAAACCCAACAGGGATGACGCACGGTTCATCATCTTTTGACGCATCTGACATCATGCCTAGTAACATCAACCAGACTTCAAGGGCGCCAGTGTTGGGGAAGCTGTTCACGACTGATCCCTGAACCAAGCTTAAGTAGATTCGGATGTATACTTTGGGACGGCTGTCCTGTAGGAAAGTCCATTGATCATCAAGCTTCAGTCTCTGCACCAAAGGCATCACCATCTTTGCTGAAATGGCTTGATACTTCAAAGAATTCATGATGCCCTTCATACAGTCAAGATTTCCACTTCCAGCAACAGTAAAGCACCCCCATAACAAGACTAGACCGCCTCCAATGTTTGACCATGGAGATGGTGTTCTTCTGCTCATAAGCTTTGCCATTTTTGCACCAGACATAGCATTGATCCATGGGTCCAAAAAGTTCCAGTTTGGTCACATCACTCCATAAAACATTCTTCCAGAACTCCACAGGTCTATCCAAATGAAGTTTTGCATATTCAAGTCGGCTTTTTATGTTCTTCTTGGTCAAGAGTGGCATTCGGCAAGATGTCCCAACATGAAGGCCATGTTTGTCTACTGTTCTTCTTATACTCTGTATTGAAACTTTTTTTTCCTCCTCTCATCAGGTCATTGATGTGTCTTTGGCAGTAAATTGAGGGTTTTTCTCAATTCCTCTGATCAAACATTTTATTCCCCTTAATGAAAGTGTGCTTTTTCTCCAACACCCTCAAAGATTTTCTGGTACAACACATTTTAAACTTATGAATAAGGCTGCCAGCCGTGTTTCACTTTTAGTGTTTTGGAAATCTTTTGACTTGGCCATGTTTGCTACTCAACTTTAGCACATGCATGGGCTAAATGTATGAATGTGTAACAGCACAAGCTAATTCAGTTTTGTTATAGAGTTCCCAAAGGCTTAATTGTGTTTTAACACAATTTTGTACCATACCATACAAATAATTGACTTGATAACAACAGTGTTGGGGGTTGAATAATTATGTCATAGCTGTATTACAAAAAAAATCCTATAACTCAAAAGCATTACATTATACACTCACCTAAAGGATTATTAGGAACACCATACTAATACTGTGTTTGACCCCCTTTCGCCTTCAGAACTGCCTTAATTCTACGTGGCATTGATTCAACAAGGTGCTGAAAGCATTCTTTAGAAATGTTGGCCCATATTGATAGGATAGCATCTTGCAGTTGATGGAGATTTGTGGGATGCACATCCAGGGCACGAAGCTCCCGTTCCACCACATCCCAAAGATGCTCTATTGGGTTGAGATCTGGTGACTGTGGGGGCCATTTTAGTACAGTGAACTCATTGTCATGTTCAAGAAACCAATTTGAAATGATTCGAGCTTTGTGACATGGTGCATTATCCTGCTGGAAGTAGCCATCAGAGGATGGGTACATGGTGGTCATAAAGGGATGGACATGGTCAGAAACAATGCTCAGGTAGGCCGTGGCATTTAAACGATGCCCAATTGGCACTAAGGGGCCTAAAGTGTGCCAAGAAAACATCCCCCACACCATTACACCACCACCACCAGCCTGCACAGTGGTAACAAGGCATGATGGATCCATGTTCTCATTCTGTTTACGCCAAATTCTGACTCTACCATCTGAATGTCTCAACAGAAATCGAGACTCATCAGACCAGGCAACATTTTTCCAGTCTTCAACTGTCCAATTTTGGTGAGCTCGTGCAAATTGTAGCCTCTTTTTCCTATTTGTAGTGGAGATGAGTGGTACCCGGTGGGGTCTTCTGCTGTTGTAGCCCATCCGCCTCAAGGTTGTGCGTGTTGTGGCTTCGCAAATGCTTTGCTGCATACCTCGGTTGTAACGAGTGGTTATTTCAGTCAAAGTTGCTCTTCTATCAGCTTGAATCAGTCGGCCCATTCTCCTCTGACCTCTAGCATCAACAAGGCATTTTCGCCCACAGGACTGCCGCATACTGGATGTTTTTCCCTTTTCACACCATTCTTTGTAAACTCTAGAAATGGTTGTGCGTGAAAATCCCAGTAACTGAGCAGATTGTGAAATACTCAGACCGGCCCGTCTGGCACCAACAACCATGCCACGCTCAAAATTGCTTAAATCACCTTTCTTTCCCATTCTGACATTCAGTTTGGAGTTCAGGAGATTGTCTTGACCAGGACCACACCCCTAAATGCATTGAAGCAACTGCCATGTGATTGGTTGATTAGATAACTGCATTAATGAGAAATTGAACAGGTGTTCCTAATAATCCTTTAGGTGAGTGTATATTGTCATTATCACTTTTACTTTGCCACTAAACTGTTATAGATGCCATTTTTAAATACTCAGTATTTTTAGAACAGCTTACATTTGTAGAGGGTTAAATCATTTTGATTGCACTACTGTAAATTTAAAAACATAAATATACCTATAATAAATTGTATATAATTGTATCTTTTTAATAATAAAAACCAATCCGTTAATGCTGTAAAAGAAGTACATATTTTTAACAACTTGTCTAAATGTGACCTTTTCTGCAGTCAAAAGTCTGTATAAGATAATCTATGTTGCATTTTGTTGGTGGAAAAAACTTCTTGTTATTGGAAAAGCAAAAATCACACATCAAAATGTCACACAGCTTAAAAAAAATATATAAGTTAAAAGCATGGGTACATTTTGTTCCTCCAAAATGAAAGCACACCAACACACATACATTGACCCATGGTTCTCTTCCCACACTCTCACCATAAGTCTGAAGAATATCCTTCAGACCAGCTGAATAAATACTAAACATTCAAGAACACTCTTGACATTAAGACACAAGGTAAAAGTGAGCTAAGTGTGCTGGGTTCGTGCTGGGTTAGACCGGTCACAGAGAGCGTGAACAGGGACTGAATGGAGTTGGTGTGAGTTTAATGCTGAGCTGTTTGAGGCTATTGAGAAGGGCCTGTGCGATTCTAAAGAGGGTTGCTAAGAGATGCGAGGCAGGTAAAGAGAAAACACTGAGAGCTTTTTTGTATGCGGAGCTGTTCGTAACAACTCGCTCACAGGCCTGGACGCAAATGGGAATGATAGGAAAACAGTCTGATGAATGAATGTGTTCCTTTCATGCATCTTTTTTGACAAAACCACACACATGAATTAAAAGAGCAGACCTCTCAGCATCCCACATATTTTCAAACTCATTTCTGAAATAAAGCAAATTCTGAAATAAAAGGGCTATAGACTTCTTTTTATTATAAGCAACATATTTTGATTACAGATCATGGAGAGACTTTATTCAAGTGTGCACATGGTCGGCGATCAGTCTATAAACAACTACTTTTAAATGATAAAAAAATATAAAATTAGAGTTAACATTTAGTAATTTAAGGTAACAGGTTTTAGAATTGTAGTTTCATCTGATGGGTTTTAGAGCCTTATACTATCGAGACATTGGAAAAAATCTGATTAAACCGGCTGCTGTACAAAGTTTTGCATCAGTTATTTTAATTAGAAAATCCCCTCTCTTTATTTCATCTTTCAAAAGGGGGAAAAAAGATTACTTGTACTTTAAAATACTTATGTACAATTAACCGTGGAAACTTTTTACTTGATTTTAAGTGATTTTTGTTACTTTGACTTTTAATTGAGTACAATTTTGACACATATCCACACTTTTAGCTGAAAGTACTTCACCAGAAATAACTTTAACCACTTTTACTATACAGCAATATTGTTAGCTATTATATATTCAAGGGGGAAAAAATCAGCAAGTGTGTATTAAATTTATCAAAAAATGACAGTAAAGACTTTTATATTGTTACGAAAAATCTATTTCTATTTTAAATGCTGTTCTTTTGAACTTTCTATTCATCAAAGAATACAGAAAAGTGTTTCACCTTTTCCACAAAAATATTTGGTAACACTTTACAATATAAGGTCTCATTTGTTAGCATTAGTTAATGTATTAACTAACATTTAGCTGAAGACCGTACTAGCTAGCTTTCATTCTATTAGCCAGCAATAGCACATAATGAACATGCCAAGTGCTAAGTATGAAATGCTCTTTAAGCTAATGACATGTGCTGTATCAGTCCACAGCCTAAGCAATTGCTCCGCTCTTCTCCACTATGGTAACCCAGTGTAATTTAAATAGTTCTAATAATTCCAACATAATTAAACATTAAACACTATTAAACAATATAAAGTCTCCCCCTTTTCTCATTTTGCCCAAAAACACATAAAATAACACTTAATTTCAACAATTTTACTCTGCTCGTCAAGTCCCAAGCAAAGCATGCCGGGAACTACAATTTCAGCAAAAGTCATTTTCGAGTACTTAATTGGTTCACATTCACCCCAAATAATTTAATCTAGTAGATTGCACATTTTAGAGAATTACATTAATCGAAAGCAAAGAAATCACGTTTAGAAGAGAAACACAATTTTGTTGCGTAGATCGCAAATAATATGATTAAGTAAATTGGACAATATGTGTTTTCCTGTTTTTTCAGTGTTGTTTGTTCATGTTCACAGTGCATAAACTAATGTTAATAAATACAACCATTGTTTTTAATAATGTATTTGTGTATGTTGAAATTAACATTAAGATTAATAAATGCTGTAGAAGTATTGTTCATTCTTAGTTCTTGTTAACTGAAGTACTGAATTAACCAAATATTCTTATTATTAAATTTGATAATAATAAGGAATGTTTCTTGAGGAATGTTTTCTGAAGGATCATGTCACACTGATAAATTACACTTTAGTAAAATAGAAAACAGTACTTTAAATTGTAATAATGTTTCACAATATTACTATTTTTACTGCATTTTTGATCAAATAAATGCAGTAAGAATAGTGTTTAACACTATTCTTACTGCATTTATTTGATCAAAAATGCAGTCCTACTAAGCCCCTTTTTACAAGATGTAAAATAAGTCTCTGAGTGTGTATGTGAAGTTTTGGCTCAAAACAGATCATATTTTATAGCATGTTAAAATTGTCACTTTTTGAGGGTGAGCAAAAATGTGTCGTTTTTGTGTGTGTCCCTTTAAATGCAAATGAGCTGCTGCTCCCGGCCCCCTTTCAGGAAGAGGGCGGAGCTTCAAGAGCTCAAGTTAGCAGCTTTGATTATGTCACGCACACAGGTCATAACCTGTTCAACCTTTTATGTTCAAACCGGAGTCGGACAATGATGGAGAGACTCAAGAAGAAGTGACAACGTAGAATGCAACAGATTGTTTCTAAATGGTTAGTTGATGAATTTTTGTAGCTGATGTGGAGTTACTATCTTCAAGTCATCGATTAGCATATTCTGTCATGATAATCTATAAATCGCTCATGTGGGACCTGTTGTAAGATGCCTTCAGAGTCAGAGAATATATGCTGCATGAAGATAGAACAGGTAAAGTTTAGTTTAATTACGGTTATAATTTATGTTGTCATCTTGCTTTTATGACATGCTATTCCACTTGTGTTACATATACTGTATTACAATAAAGGTGAAAAGATGGATGCGACAGCTTGAGCAGACTCCTAAATATGCTCTACTACAACAACTCTTCCTCTTCTCTAAAGCAGCCCAACATGGCCTCACCCCCTTTTTTTACGTGTTCCCGGGGGCAGGGTTTATGTAAATTTTAGGGTTTGTGATGTGGTTAGTGATGTCACCAACTCGAGAAGAAGCTTGTTGTAGTTCTTAAAAAGCGATTTCTGTAAAAGAAAATATTTCCCTTTGCATTGAACTTTGAGCATTGTAAATTTGCAGATGTTGTTTATGCTCAAACAGCAACGTTACACATTAACTAAAGTTAAAAAAGTGAAATCATAATCAAGGACCCCTTTAAGTAGTGTATCAGTAACTGTGGTAGACAGTAGGGCTGGGCGATATGGCCAAAAAATGATCTCGATAAAAAAATTTCATATCAGTCGATATTGATAATTATTCCGAGAAGTGTCAAATATTTCTTTCTTTCAAATTTAAAGGCAGATTTTTGCTCCTAAGTGAAAGTTGTAGAAACCAGACTGTACTTGTGGTTTTAAACTACTCTTTATTGTCAGAACATGACAAACACTTCATGTTTTTGAATTCCTTACACTTTTCCAGTCATTTTTCCTTAACAAAATAAATATCTTAATAGAAAAAATTATGTCTTAGTTTCTGCATGTGCTAACGGGTGATATTGTTTCTAGTCATGAAACAGGTTTGTGTTGCCTGACTTTGGTATATATATTCGGCACAGTTTGCAATGCAGGCTGCAATATTAATAATATTACATGTTTTGTCTCTTAGAAATGCACATTTGACAGTGAGTTGACAGTAGTAGTAGTAGCTTGAGTTAGGAGAATGCAGATGTAAATTTATGTTCATTAACAAAAACATGGACATCTGTAAAAATTGTAACAACCTCATTTTAATGTGGTAAAATTTAAATTTTCTGAGTTTTATTAAAATTATCATAGTACCATACATTTAGATCATGATAACCACAGTTAAAAACATGCATATAGCTCTTCACTACCATGGTAAAATGTATCTATATGGTTTCTATGGTATTTGTATGAAAAATTTGTATGAAAATTCACAAATTCTATAGCTAAATAAAAATACTGTAATAATATTTCATTACTCCTTTGATACATTTAATACATGTCTACATTAATAACATAATACAATTCTATATTAATATATCCCACATTTCTGCCACAGTACCATGGTGCAGTTAGTGTTACAACAGTTAATCCATGGTAAATTATGGATAAAATTGAAAATCCTTCTGACTGTATCATTGCGCACAGTGTTTCTCCTGTTTGTCAGCGCTGTTCCATCTGGCTTTAAAATAGTTTAAATCACAGAGACATTTGTGTTTTTCGCTGAATTCACGCGCTTCTCACTGGATCTCACAGCGCTGTTTAGTGTCGCGTGACCGATCAGAGTAAACGGATCTGCTGTATTGAGCTCGCGCGGCGCTGGCGTTTGGACTTTGACCCGAGCGGATAAATGGTCTGTATGGCGGGGTTCAAATGAGTAACTGAATTCGTGCTATCTTTTATCGACAATTTCTTTCATCATCTTTTGATGATAACGCAAGGTTAGTTTCACTTTCGTTTTAACGTTCGTCGCCGCTTCCACTAATTCTTTCCTTCTCGTGTCGAGTTTTCTTTGCCAGTAGAGCGTGTACTTTGACGTCCAAGTTAAAAGCTGCACGCTGACTGGCTGTTGTCGCTTTTATTTCTGCTGTGTGATGAGAAGTATATGAGTATACACTCACCTAAAGGATTATTAGGAACACCATACTAATACTGTGTTTGACCCCCTTTCGCCTTCAGAACTGCCTTAATTCTACGTGGCATTGATTCAACAAGGTGCTGAAAGCATTCTTTAGAAATGTTGGCCCATATTGATAGGATAGCATCTTGCAGTTGATGGAGATTTGTGGGATGCACATCCAGGGCACGAAGCTCCCGTTCCACCACATCCCAAAGATGCTCTATTGGGTTGAGATCTGGTGACTGTGGGGGCCATTTTAGTACAGTGAACTCATTGTCATGTTCAAGAAACCAATTTGAAATGATTCAAGCTTTGTGACATGGTGCATTATCCTGCTGGAAGTAGCCATCAGAGGATGGGTACATGGTGGTCATAAAGGGATGGACATGGTCAGAAACAATGCTCAGGTAGGCCGTGGCATTTAAACGATGCCCAATTGGCACTAAGGGGTCTAAAGTGTGCCAAGAAAACATCCCCCACATCATTACACCACCACCACCAGCCTGCACAGTGGTAACAAGGCATGATGGATCCATGTTCTCATTCTGTTTACGCCAAATTCTGACTCTACCATCTGAATGTCTCAACAGAAATCGAGACTCATCAGACCAGGCAACATTTTTCCAGTCTTCAACTGTCCAATTTTGGTGAGCTCGTGCAAATTGTAGCCTCTTTTTCCTATTTGTAGTGGAGATGAGTGGTACCCGGTGGGGTCTTCTGCTGTTGTAGCCCATCCGCCTCAAGGTTGTGTGTGTTGTGGCTTCACAAATGCTTTGCTGCATACCTCGGTTGTAACGAGTGGTTATTTCAGTCAAAGTTGCTCTTCTATCAGCTTGAATCAGTCGGCCCATTCTCCTCTGACCTCTAGCATCAACAAGGCATTTTCGCCCACAGGACTGCCGCATACTGGATGTTTTTCCCTTTTCACACCATTCTTTGTAAACTCTAGAAATGGTTGTGCGTGAAAATCCCAGTAACTGAGCAGACTGTGAAATACTCAGACCGGCCCGTCTGGCACCAACAACCATGCCACGCTCAAAATTGCTTAAATCACCTTTCTTTCCCATTCTGACATTCAGTTTGGAGTTCAGGAGATTGTCTTGACCAGGACCACACCCCTAAATGCATTGAAGCAACTGCCATGTGATTGGTTGATTAGATAATTGCATTAATGAGAAATTGAACAGGTGTTCCTAATAATCCTTTAGGTGAGTGTATATCATCGTTATAGACATGAATTTTGTATCGATTCTATATGATATCGTTTATCGGCCCAGCCCTAGCAGTTACATTTGTGTTTTCCAAACACAGGAAAAAGAGCATAATTATTGAGCATGACATATTTAATTTCAGAACTTCAGAAGCAAAAAGTAGGATTTTCCGACAAGCATGTGATAAGCGTTCTAGCAACGCCTACTACAGTACATCAAACTATGTTTCAAACAAGCCAAGGAAATTCTGCTGTCCCGGATATTCCCCCTTTAAAAACTAAAAAGTTTTACAAAGAAGTCTGTGCAAATACTAAAACTATGGCTGTCTTTCAATTCGCTCAACCATTTGCTAAAGCAGCACGCATACACAAGCCTTCTGCTGACCCTCTGAACTCTTCGGGGAGCATTAAGCCTGATGGCTAGGTGATATACTGCAGGAGTGAGGTGAGAATTCAGGTGTGCCTCCACTAAAAGTGCTGATTGGTGTTTTTAAAACAATACTGAAACAGCTAGTCCTGCCATTATTCACTTTTCAGTGGATTAGCTGTCAAAAGAGGCAGCAAAACAACACCCTGCTCTGAATATCTCCCACTCTCCAGACCTCTTCTCACTACAGATACGAATCAGTGCAGTCAGCAGTCTTTCGTTTTCTCACTCCCTCCATCTCTCTTCGCCAACACACACACTCAAATACAGCATTCAAGTGGATCTGCGCCATATGTGTCAGAAATATTGGACTAAACGGGGAAGGCAACATTAGATGCACAAAGCACGCACACACAATTATTTATACAAAGAGCATGTCTCGCTGTGACAGATCAGTGATTACGAGAGCCATATTGTCTCAGCATCTGTCCCGGGTTTTGTCATACCT
Source organism: Coreius guichenoti (assembly GCA_039654105.1). NCBI lineage: Eukaryota > Metazoa > Chordata > Actinopteri > Cypriniformes > Gobionidae > Coreius > Coreius guichenoti. The sequence continues at coordinate 14,259,457 of CM077170.1, forward strand.
CACGTCTGAATCAACATACTGTCACCACCACTGGCCAGGAAACAAACACGTCACAGACGTTGGGAGGAAGTTTAATCTGTCAGCAACTAGTGATAAGAAAACACACAAATACACCGGTGGTTCATGCTGGATGAACTCTAAACGTTCCCCATCCAAGTATATTTTCATACAATCGGCTTTTAAATATGGTAATTTTGTATTTGCATAATTACAAATGTACAGTTTCATAACAGTGTTGTATAACCAGCCAAAATCGTTACCAAAGCCAGTGAATTTGTTTCTGCAACTTTCAAGCTATTATATCGACAATTCCCCTGGAGCAACATGGTTTTAAATTCAACAAATTCTAATCATAATTGACCCCATTTATTTTATTAATACACATTCTGGTCTTATTCTGCATTGTTCATCTGTGCACACTATTCCAAAGGAGGAAAAAAATCTCAAAAAGCTGAATTAGTAGTTTGACTCAGACTCACTCAGCCTGTGAATCATTCAGAGCTGTTTCCGAGTTTACAATTAACCCCCCTCCAGACCACAAGTCATTTTTCAGTTGTGTCCTGTTAGAAATTAACAGTTGTGATGTATTTAGTTTCATGAGATTTAAATTGGTCAATTTAGCAACTTGTTGTTCATGATATCATATATGAATATGAATACATATTCACAACAGTGCTGTAATAAATTAATAAATATACCAAAAAAAATGCTAATTAAAAAAAAAAAAAAAAAAGTGTAGCAGTGAGGTCCAATTGTAAGATTGAATCTACTGGGAGGAAGTCATTGTTTGTTTATAACCTAGTCATAATATATACTAAAACATCCCATTATCACAGCACACTGGGGGGTATTCCAGAAAGCAGGTTATGTGACATACCCGGGTATGTTTAAGAGTAAGCAAGCGGATAACCTCAACTTTCGGTTCCAAAAACGGAGGTAACTTTCAGGCTATGTAAGTAGTCATAGCAACTCACTCTCTGAACATAACCTGCTCCAGAACAGGTTATGTTCCAGGGTTAGTTTGCTTAAGAGGTATTCATATGTTTTATATAATTAATATAGTTATTAATATAACCAAATTTGTTTCAGTTATATAATATACAATATTATATATTAATTCTAAAGAATTAGAATAAAAAAATTATAACAAGGTAATGTTTAAATGTTAATTCAATTCAAATATATTTATTATTTATTTTATTGTCATCTCACACATGGATCTGCATTCAATTAATTAGCATCAAACAAACAATATAATCCTTATTCGCAGTGAATAGAGATTACTTATTAAACGAAGACATTGAAAAATTGATTGCATAACCACCAAATAGGTGGCGATGTGCACTAGGTAGGGTATGTAAATCGCCATTAAACAAAAGAAGAAGAGGAAGTAGAATGGCACGCTTCTTCTTAGCGTCTGTTTCCATGGTGAATCATCGATTCGTCGCTCTGTTGAGAATGTCTTCTGTGTTAACCATTGTCTGAACTTACTCCCGGACTCGTTTTTGGAACCAGCATACCTCAAGTAAGAGAGTTCTAGTATATGTGACGGGAAGTTAACCTTTCTGGAATACCCCCCAGGACTGTTGCTGAAATAAATAAGCAGCTATGTATTCAATGAACTAAAGTGCAATTTGGCAAACTAAAAAAAATAATTTGTCATTTTATACTTTAGTTATACCGTTCAAAGTTTGGGTCAGTAAGATAGATTATTTATTTTTTTACACACACTGTCAGAAAGAAAAAAAAAAGGTGAAGACAGAACAAATATAGCAGGTAAGTAACTCAGGTAAGTTTTGCCGTAGGAGCATGAGAGACAAGACCAGACACTTGTGAGGTGGAAGGTGACTGCTTAAATAGAGGATGTGATGACGAGGGTGATTCTTGGCAAGTGCGGGTGATGGTGGAGTGTGTGCAGGTGGTGAGCAAGGAGGATTCTGGGTGTTGTAGTGCTGAGGGTGACTGAGCTAGTGACTGTGACAGTCACTGGGACGGTACCCTTTCAAAAGGTACCTAAATGGTACATATTAGAACCTTTTTAAAGGGTACTGACAGCTTTTGTACCATTTTTTTTCAGAGAGTGTATGTATGTATTGTTTTACCGTGTGCAACACCTTAAATCAATGCCCCAGGAAGCAGATTATTGATTACAATTACATTCTCTAGCAGAAGAAATATTCTACAAATACTCAGATACAAATACTACAAATATACAGGTAAAAGTACAAATAACAAAAATGTTTTCAACCAAGGACACATCAACAAGGGTTCTGGTGCTGGAGAGCAGCTTCTGGGTTTGGGGGAGGGCTTTCAGCTATATTCTAGGGGCTCTATATTCTATATTCTAGTTGAGCCCCCAGCGTGAGTTTTTTTAGGCAACCGCTATTTTAGAATGTATCACCTTATTATTTCCATGGCGACACATCATGGTAGTATCATGACACACCACAGCCACAATAGCGCTGTATGACAGATGTATCGCTTTTATTTTTCCTTTTTTATTAAAAAAATTCACAAACTTGTCATTTAAACACCTTTATAAGGATCATGTTTGTTGATCTATAATGCACGATGGGCACCGCCATGTTAGTCTGCACCACAATTCAGAGAATCGAACCTGTCGGAACCTATCGAATTTCTCCATTTCTCCCGAAACATTAAAGTCCCTGTAAAGGCAATTCTGAGATTTGTTTCTAAACACATTATAAATGTTAGAAATGTACTGCTTTAAACACGTTACAAAGACTGGGAACTGTGTAGTACTGAATTGTGAAGTTAGACCGTTAAACAGCTTTTCACCATTGCTGTTCAGGATTTTTTGGTCGGGGCTAAAACGGTGGCTCGATGACGCACTGGAGCCACTGAGCATATGGCCCCTCCCCCAACACTATCATAACTGTCGATGACGCACTGGAGCCACTGAGCATATGGCCCCTCCCCTAACACTATCATAACTAGAGCACATTCGCATCAGTTCGCCCGCTTGATCGCGAGTTACTGTCAGTAACGTTAGTTACTACAGCCTACAATTTACAAAACAGCAACGATATCAAGAAGAGGTGGATTAATTTTGTGAACAGCTACCTTGATGGAGAGCTGAGGATCAACACCAACACCTGCCTCTGCAGTGACTTTACACCGGATAGTTTTACAAACTTTCATCGGAGACAACTGGGATTCACTGATAATCCGCTGCAGAATGGGGCCGAACTGATTATCTCCCGCCCGGGCCTTCATCCTCCCGTCCCGCCGACATCTGGTGCCGTCATGAGCTGTACGTGAGTATCTTGTGTGCTTACGGCAGTTTTCCCACGAGTGGGTGTGGTTTCGGCGATGACAGCGGACACGCCCCCAGCGTCTCTGCGTGAGAGCAGAGAATGCTGCTTATTTTTTCAAGATTTTGATAAACTATTTTATTTACTTGGCGGATTTTTTTATGATCCAAATTTGGCTGTGTGGTTAATAACACATTTGTCTGTGGTGTGACAAACTCAGAACACGTTTAATTTTGACTTTACAGGGACTTTAAAGTAAGTGGTCGGTGAACTGGGAGAAGAATAGAGAACTTTATTGTCACCTACACAATGTGTATCTGATATGAATAAAATAAAAGTCTTCAAATTATAATTTAAAGGATTGTTATTTGTTTGTTATTGTTTCCATAGACATCAGTGTGTATTTAACAAAACAGATTTATTTATTTTTTTTATTTTTTTTGTAGTACTTAATTTAAAAGTCTGAAACCTAAAATAAACATTATGACCTGGTTTCACAGACAGGGTTTAGATTAAGCCAGGATTAGGCCTTAGTCCAATTAGGGCATTTAAGTAGCTTTTATAAACATGTCTTAGAAAAAAACTTGTTAGCATCTTGAGACAAAACAATGGCACTGAGATATTTTAAGATCTGTCAGTGCAAGCTGCTTTCAGTTAAGACAGCTCAAACATGCATTTTAGTTTGGGACTAGACTTAAGCCTTGTCTGTGAAACCGGGGGTATGTGGTTAGAAACAGTGAATATGAAAAGCACTGAGCGTGTCTGTCTCTGGCTCAGTGGCAGCCAAAGAGTGAAAGCACATTTGAATTTAGCAGTTGATCACACTGGTGTGATTGTACGCGTCAAAGGATTAAAATCAATCGCGTTTCGAGGGTTGAGGGGGGACAAATTGAAACTGAGGGGGCGCAAATCAGATCTGAGGTGGCAATTCCCCATTTGCCTCCTCGTGACGCAGGCCTGATTATGTGATGCTGAAGACTGGAGTCATGGCTGCTGAAAATTCTGCTTTGCCATCCCATGAATAAATTACATTTTAAAATATTTTAAAATAGAAAGCAGTTATTTTAAATGGTAATAATATTTCATAATATTGCTGTCTTTACTTTTTGATCAAATAAATGCAGCTTTGGTGAGCAAGAAACTTATATCAAACACATTAAAAAAATTTACCAAACCCAAATTTTTGAATGGTAGAGTAACTAATAGCTTGCTATGCCTCTGAAACAACTTGTGTTTTGCCTGATATCACCAATCTCTCAGAAATGTATCATTATGGCAGTAAAATCGGTCAAACCCTATAGGGTTCAAAATAGCAGTTTTTCAGTTGCCAGTCCTGAATCTTAACCACTACACAACTTCACATCTGAGTTCACATTTCTCCAGGATGCAAAAAAAAAGCCTTCATATTAAGACTTATATTTGATGAATACGTAACTGTAGCAGCAACTGTGCATTTGTTCTCATTGTTCATCTCATTGCTTATCTCTTTCTTTTATTATAAATCTCTTTTTCTCTCTTTTTTCTTCCTGGGGCTTTGTGGTTTTTGAATTGAAAGTTTTTCTACTTCTATTGTACTGAACAGCTTGTGTTAAAAAAAAAAAAAAAAAAAAAAAAAATTAAAAAAAAAACAACTTAAGATAATATTAATTTTCACAGCAACAGCTTTCATTTCATTTAAACAAAAAAAGAAGAAAAATTATTGTGCATGCACACACAGGCATACTTCTAAGTCTGTCCTTTTACTGCTGCGACCCATGACATTGAAACTTAATAAACAATCAGGAAGCAATCATTCAAATGTGGAACCTTATTCATCAAATCTCTAATAAGCAGACCAAACAGGATGCATGCATAAATGATTGCCTTGCCCTTTATATCAAAACCAGCTTGCTCTGTAATATTCCATTTAGAAATAATGAGGGAAAACTGCTATGAACGAAAGATATGCTCGGATGGATCTTCTCAGTTACTGATCCAAACTCATTTCAAGCTAGTAGGGTTTGAATAAATCAGTATATCAATAAAAATGAAGTATGATGAGAAGAATATCTGATGCTGCTCAGATAACGCCACTAACTAAATGCCTGATCAAAAGTTGCCTACACTTTCAGTCTGACTAAATGCACATTCCAGATCATTTCAAGACTGCAATTGTACACACACAAGCCATCACACACGATGACCCAGCCTTTTATGCTCGAGCACACATACAACACACACAGTGATGCAGAAAGAAAAATCAATGAATTCCCTCTATCTGCTTATGATGCACCAACTTTCAAAACAGGCTTTCAACCTCATACACACTGAGCAATAGATCAGATGCATTCCAAAAACGAGAAACAGAATAAGGCAAAGACTGATGGAGAGGAACAAAGAAAGAGAGAGGGCTGTGTGACAACCTATGTGCACTTCCTCTCAAAGAGGGCAAATTCATTATTATTTGGCTTCACTCAAAGTTCAAAGATGTAAAGTTCTTTGGCCCACTTTCTTTCTCTTTCATTCTACACAAACTCTCTAGTCTCTTACCTCAAAGATCAAACTCACAAAAATATGAACTGACCAGTGTTGGGAAGAAGCTACAATCTACTGTACTTACAGTGCATCCGGAAATTATGCACTGGCTTCACTTTTTCCACATTTTGTTCCTTCATGTTCCTTATTCCAAAATTGATTCAATTCATTATTTTCCTCAAAATTCTACAAACAATACCCCATAATGACAATGTGAAAGAAGTTTGTTTGAAATCTTTGCAAATGTATTAAAAAACAAACAAAAAAAAAACACATGTACAAAAGTATTCACAGCCTTTGCCATGACACTCAAAATTGAGCTCAGGTGCATCCTGTTTCCACTGATCATCCTTGAGATGTTTCTACAACTTGATTGGAGTCCACCTGTGGTAAATTCAGTTGATTGGACATGATTTGGAAAGGTACACACCTGTCTATATAAGGTCCCACAGTTAACAGTGCATGTCAGAGCACAAACCAAGCCATGAAGTCCAAGGAATTGTCTGTAGACCTCCGAGACAGGATTGTATCGAGGCACAGATCTGGGGAAGGGTACAGAAAATGTCTGCAGCATTGAAGGTCCCAATGAGCACAGTGGCCTCCATCATCCGTAAATGGAAGAAGTTTGGAACCACCAGGACTCTTCCTAGAGCTGGCCGCCTGGCCAAACTAAGCGATCAGGGGGGAAGGGCTTTAGTCAGGGAAGTGACTAAGAACCCGATGGTCACTCTGCCAGAGCTCCAGCGTTTTTCTGTGGAGAGAGGAGAACCTTCCAGAAGAACAACCATCTCTGCAGCACTCCACCAATCAGGCCTGTATGGTAGAGCGGCCAGACAGAAGCCACTCCTCAGTAAAAGGCTCATGACAGCCCGCCTGGAGTTTGCCAAAAGGCACCTGAAGGACTCTCAGACCATGAGAAACAAAATTATCTGGTCTGATGAAACAAAGATTGAACTCTTTGGCCTGAATAGCAAGCATCATGTCTGGAGGAAACCAGAAAAAAATAGTTGTGCCAAGCTTGTAGCATCATACTCAAAAAGACTTGAGGCTGTAATTGGTGCCAAAGGTGCTTCAACAAAGTATTGAGCAAAGGCTGTGAATACTTATGTACATGTGAATTATTATTATTATTATTATTATTTTTTTTTTTTAATAAATTTGCAAAGATTTCAAACAAACTTCTTTCACATTGTCATTATGGGGTATTGTTTGTAGAATTTTGAGGAAAATAATTAATTTAATCCATTTTAGAATAAGACTGTAACATAACAAAATTTGGAAAAAGTGAAGTGCTGTGAATACTTTCCAGATGCACTGTACATCTGACCACTGCAGTCACACATTTTAACGATCTAAGTGCATGGCGCAGGTGCACTTAGGGTGTGTCCGAAACCACTTTTTCTAGTTTAACGACGGAAAAAAACGGTCGGCGCGCCAGGCGCATGGTCCAAAAGGGTTGTACCTAGTCTCTTAATGAGTCATGGGTGTGTTTTGCATCAGCATCAGAGTCTCATCTCCCATTCCCTTTAAAAGCCAGTTGCGCTTGCACCATGGCAGATTTGCTATTTATGGTGGAATTTTGCGAGCAGAAAGACTGAACGCTTCTCCAGAGAGGAATCTTATTATTTTTAATATTAAATGTTTTGTCTGCATCTGTCCGTTGTTGCTGTGCTATATGCTGTTGAATGTTTGGTGATCACGTTAGCTTACTTGTGCATAAACAACTTCTATCCTGTCCTACTAGTCTCAGCCTCAGACCGTTGGTTGAACATCTGATGCATATATGGCACACAAAATCAAGTGTGGGTATCTGCAGGTTGGAGTAATGGGTATGACTAAAGTTAGGGGTGTGGAGAAAGGTCTTTATCATTGGTTGCGAAAGCTGTCTGTCAGGGTGTGGTGTAGGGTTAGGGGTTATTTTCTGTTCGGCACGCCTCCTTTCTCCTCTCCGCAAAATAGGAAACACTTCATGAGTTAGATTAATTCTCCGGGAGACGTGTTACGTTCTTTAACAACCTGGAAACAAAGTTGTTGTGATGCCAAAACCCCTTATGGAAGAAGAAACCCGTCATGTTTAGAACTGTGATGATTTGCGCTTATCAGGATCAACTAAATGCTTGATTTTCAAAATTATGTGAAGTTCACAGCAAAATTGTTGCGGTAAACTTGCACAACGTTTTCTTAATTAATTGCATTGTCTAATGCTGTCTGTCATTAATGTTAATCAAAGAACAAAGGTTGCTTGTAGCTTCAGTAAGGATTAATCTATATTTAATTTATTATTTATGCAGTGCAGACTGTATGATAACTTTATTCAATTTCTGTATATTCCCTATACCTGTTAGACAGGTAGGAAGGGCACAAATAAATACGACATTTATTATAATGGGTTTATGTGAAGATTGTGTTAAGTTCACTTAAATTAAAAGCTGTTATATTTTTAAAAGCCTAATAAATGTTGAAATTGATATAGCTTTCAATTATACTGTTAAAATATACTGTCTTTAAGTTGTTTCTACATTAATTTGTAGAGTAATTGTGAAATTATTGCAATATAAAAATTAAAAAACGCTGATTAATCGCAATTAATTACAGAAAGAATGTGCAATTAATTCGCTTACTTTAACACTTACTTTATGTTCATACTCAGTCCATGGGTGGTGGGACTGTGTGTGCAGTGTACAGTGCAGTGCGATTATGCTTGACCTTACTGGTGTGCGTGTGGTGTGGTGAGACCTGTGCACAAGGTGGTAAGATTGTGATATAGGAGCCTGGTGCTCATTAAACTAGCTTACCTGCCATTGGCAAGCCTCGGTCTCCTTTTCATGTTTTCTAGTGTCTTCCATGTTTGTCTATTCTAACCCGGTCCTACAGTCTTTTAATGATTTTACGATTCTTTTTACGAGTCTTTTTACGATTACTGCTTGAATATTGTATAAATAAAGCTTTTGTATTTTTGGTATCCACATCTCAGGCCTTCTTCCTTTTGAAACCACGATCCTGTGTGTCCTTTGTATGTGGTTAATTCATAAGTATTAATATTTCCCTGGTCATCAGGGTGGCATAGTCAGCTATATTTAGAGTTTCTTTTTACGATTCTCTCCTGCTACACATGCAATGAATGCACATCCTTTAAAAAAGTGCAGTTTACTTTACACTCTAAAAAATGCTGGGTTGTTTTAATCCATGTGTGGGTCAAATATGGACAACCCAAACCATTGGTTTAAAAAAAATTATGTAAAAATTTTACATTAACTTGGGTTAAAACAACTTCTAAGGTTCAAGGTTCTATACTTCATTTCAGAGGCAGCCAAAATTACAACAAAATTACATATACATATATTTTAATTGTTTGATCAAAATTATTGAGGCAATTCAGTTCTCGTTGGTTATTGGTAGGGACATATCCCTAGTGTCGTGACTAAATTCTATGCCCTATTAAAAAAAAAAATTAATAAAACTGTGGTTGGTCACACTGCATGTTAAGCAGGGCTGAGCCTGGTCAGTACCTGGATGGGAGACCTGCTGGGAAAACCAGGTTGCTGCTGGAAGAGGTTTTAGTGAGGCCAGCAGGGAGTGCTCACCCTGTGGTCTGTGTGGGTCCTAACACCCCAGTATAGTGATGGGGACACTATACTGTCAAAAAGCACTGTCCTTCGGATGAGACGTTACACCGAGGTCCTGAATCTCTGTGGTCATTAAAAATCCCAGGATCTCCTTCGTAAAAAGAGTAGGGGTGTAACCCCGGGATCCTGGCCAAATTTGCCCATTGGCCTCTGTCCATCATGGCCTCGTAATCATCCCCATATACTGATTGGCTTCATCACTCTGTCTCCTCTTCACCAATAAGCTGGTGTGTGGTTGCCGTTTTGGCGCAATATGGCTGCTGTCGCATCATCCAGGTGGATGCTGCACATTGGTGGTGGTTGAGGAGATTCCCCCTTCCATGCGCTTAGAGTGCAGAGAAAAGTGCTTTATAAATGTAACAAATTATTATTATTTTATTCCTATAAATCCCAGTTTAGAATGAGCTGCAATGAGGACTAGACTTTTTGCTTTAAGTCTAGCTAATTAAGACTAGGTAGTAACTAATTTAAAGTAGCAAAGCTACTAACCTAACTACATATTTCAGTAGCGTAGTGGTATTTTCAAAATACATAATTTACTAATTCAGTCACTGCATCTTTTTTAAGCTTCATATTTGTGATGCGATCTGGGAAAACCTGCCGGATGTCACGCTGGGACCTTTTCAGGAAGGTAAAAAAATTTTTTTTTGTCAAAATTGGGTTTTCATTAAATTATTATTCTATAACATCTTGTCTATCATCTCTAAAGATATCTTGGCAAAATTCACTTGTTTAGTGCAGAAAAATAGCGACTATGTTCTCAAGTAATAAAAAATTACGTTTTGGCAGGTTTTGTAAACTATGTTAAATTAATGGTTCCTAATTTTTTTTTTTTTTGTGCCAGATAAATAAAACTCTGATTACATAATGAAATAGAACTTCAAAATTCAATATTTTAAAGAACAGTTTCAACTGTACGGAAGACCTTAACCGCAACGTAAAAAAATAAATAAATCTAAGTTATATACTCATAAACTTATTTGTGCTAATGTTATCTTTGTAAGACTGTAGCTTTCATAGAATTCCAAATCCAAAAAAAATTTCGCTTTATTCTCATAATTTTGACTTTATTCTTAAAATATTACGACTTTAATCTCGAATTGCTACGACTTTATTTTCGTAATACTACGACTTTATTCTTGCAATTTTTTACTTTATTCTCAAAATATTACGACTTTCTCGTAATTTTGACTTTATTCTCAAAATATTACGACTTTAATCTTGTATTGCTACGACTTTATTCTCGTAATTTTGACTATTCTCATAATACTACGACTTTATTCTTGTAATTTTGACTTTATTCTCAAAATGTTAAGACTTTAATCTCGAATTGCTACGACTTTATTCTCGTAATTTTGACTTTATTCTCATAATACTACGACTCTATTCTCGTAATTTTGACTTTATTCTTAAATTATTATGACTTTAATTTCATATTGCTATGACTTTATTCTCATAATACTACGACTTTATTCTCGTAATTTTGACTTTATTCTCAAAATATTACGACTTTAATCTCGAATTGCTACGACTTTATTTTCGTAATACTACGACTTTATTCTTAAATTATTATGACTTTAATCTCATATTGCTCTGACTTTATTATCGTAATACTACGACTTTATTCTCGCAATTTTTACTTTATTCTCAAAATATTACGACTTTAATCTCGAATTGCTACGACTTTATTCTCGTAATACTACGACTTTATTCTTAAATTATTATGACTTTAATCTCATATTGCTCTGACTTTATTCTCATAATACTACGACTTTATTCTCGCAATTTTTACTTTATTCTCAAAATATTACGACTTTAATCTCGAATTGCTACGACTTTATTCTCGTAATACTACGACTTTATTCTTAAATTATTATGACTTTAATCTCATATTGCTCTGACTTTATTCTCGTAATACTACGACTTTATTCTCGCAATTTTTACTTTATTCTCATAATACTTCGACTTTATTCTCGTAATTTTAACTTTATTCTTAAAATATTATGACTTTATCGTAATTTTGACTTTATTCTCAAAATATTACGACTTTAATCTCAAATTGCTACGACTTTATTCTCGTAATCTTAGATTTTTTTTTATTTCGTTGCGGTTCAGGTTTTCCGTATAACTGTCCAAACAAAGGACAGAAAAAAAAAACATTATTGTACACATATATGTGTGGCTACTTCCTTTGTTCACAACAGATACGCACACACACGCACACACACGCACACACACGCACACACACGCACACACACACACACACACACACACACACACACACACACACACACACATAATTATGACTTGTGTGACATTTATCACTGTGAGGGATTTGACTAATATCAGTGGAATATACAGCTTCATGGGTTAACGGGAAGGAAATTCATCTGCACAATTGGATTTAGTAACAGCAGAATCCGCCAACCCTAGAGACTTGCAAACGGCTCCTGTGAAATTACCCATCTGCCTTTTTCCCTTCCCCCAAGCCTGATGTTCGCTCACTCAGTCTCTCCATCTCTGCCTCCGTCTCCCCCCTTGTTGTTTTGCGCTGCTTAGTGGAGATTTGATTGTCGGGGGCCATTTATGAAAACAGTAGGGGTGGATTGACTTGACTTGACCAAGCTGATTTGCATACATATATATCCAGTCCAAGCAGTGGCCCCTCAGGGGATTATGGGATATTACAGCTGGAATAGCTGGTGACCAGGCAGGTAAATTGAGTTGGAAAATACACATTTTGCTGAAATTGGTGAAAATGGATAGATATGTAACTTATGATTGGTTTATCAAGCTCTCGTCGCTGTAGCAACGAATAGCGAGTTACTGTATGTCAAAGTGTTTGCCCCTCATATCTGGTCATTCCATATGATTTTCATTTTCTGCATTACTTGGTGGTTTCGGTATAGCTGGAGATTTGCACAGGGTAAGTTAGTAATCACAGGAGAGAACATACAGTTTGCTATAGCTAATAGAACTGACACTGTAAGGCAAAATACATTATAAGTACCCTGATGACACTATAAAGATATTTATCTGACAGTTATAGTGTAAGATAGTGTATGCTCAAAAGCCCATGCGGGTTCTTTCACTAGTTCTCATATTTAAATAATGTGGAGTGAAGACGTTATTTTTTTATTATTATATTAAAACAGTGAATATATGACAGGAAAACTAGGATAGTGAAAGGTAATAGAAATGAGAACACAACACAGGTCAGACTCGAACCTGTAACTCCTATATGAGCATGTGTTTAATATGTATGAGCCTGCACTATTAGGCCACATCTCTGTCAAGAAAAAAGAAAGTTAAATGGTACGCCTCTTGTTCTGTATGAAAGGACAGAGACTCTAGTTTCAGGAAACCACCAAGACATTAAATATTAATAAAAACTAACTTGAGAAAAACCAAAGCGACATCCAGTACACCCATTAAAAGAACATTCCCCCAGGAAAGTTGGTCTAAGTGCCTTGTTGAAAGACGCCACAGTGATGGATCATTCCTTGCAAGGGATGAACTTGCAACCTTTTTGTTACTATCCCTGATGTTTAACCACCGAGCTTAATCATCCAGAGAAGCCAGAAAAAAATATTTTATATATATATTATATATTTTTACTCACAACTTTGTCACATAATGAGTTTGTCACATAATTTCAGAGTTGGTGGTTTCTATAGGCCAGAGACTATTGTTTTGAAGGTTTTCGTGGAGTATACATTAGAACTGTGCCCCTGTTCTATAGCTGGTTCAATGACATGATGCTCATTTTGTCTTGCCTGGTTCTGTTGTAATGAGCATGCTTTTAATTTCTGAATTAAAATTAATTTGGACATTTTTGGAGATGATTTGGATAGATGGATGGATGGATGGATGGATGGATGGATGGATGGATAGATAGAATTAATGGTAAAAAACCATAATTCTAGTAGTTTGGCATAATATTTTGTTATTTCTTTCTGGGTATGTGCGTGTGTGAGTGTGAGAGAGAGCATGCGTGCTCTCAGCCAAGTGACATGAGAAAATGAAACATTTTAATGCATGCGCTCCTTTGAATAAAAAGTAATGATGTGTGATTAGTAACTTCAATTATCAATAATGTACCACACATGTATGTTCCGCATGTGTGAAGCATGGAGAAAGCAGGGGAGAAGTCATGTAGCTCGCCTTACTGCATGCGCAATATTTATATATGCCATATAATAATATTTATAACCGCTACAAAGAGCTGTGCACATGCAAGTGACAGGATTTCAGGTGTACAAGCACCGCTTGCATACCGTTTTCGCTGCTACTAGAACTGCCTGCGATTTGCCGCATTCTGTGAGTCTCTCTTTGAAAATGAACTAGAAGCTGTTTTTCACGTCCCATGTGAAACTGCTTTCATGTCGAAGTGGTACTACCGGGCCAATTTAGGAGTGCCCCACAGTAAATACTTCTGATTCTCCCCATGACCCCATGATTTACTGGTATTAATATTTGACAGACAACACACAACACACACAAATCATTTTAATAATTAAATTAAATAATAGTTCATGATACTTGTTAATATTACACATACTTTTTTTTAAACTTTTTTTAAACTATTTTTAATTATGTATTCAAGGTTTTACTTTTTACTTAATGATTCCACCATTTTTTAAGAGTCATTAAATATAAACCTTTCTTAAAAATAGTAAAATGTACATCATATAATGAAACTAATATGAATACAAAGAGTGCGTTTCTAAGAAATTGGCACATGGGTTATAAACTAGACTTTAAACTAGATTATATATTTTACTATTATTATTATAGTCATGATAACAAGGAATAATTGGAAAATATATGCCTATATGTGGTCATTCAGTCCAACTCTGGTGGCTCATTTAGTGATAAATCAAAAGGTTTGTTGAAATCTGCCATTGTAGTTGGGGAAATACCCACCTGAGAGGCACTACTAAACAACTCAAGGTTTGCCAAGATAAAGTCCAAAATCATACGCTGTGCATTAGGTACAGTCCCTTTGGCAGTCACACGGCAATTTTCATGAAATAAAGTACCTAAAAGAATTTTGAGTGCGGATCACAACTGTTGTATTCTTGGAATAATTAAATAGATTTACGCACCAAAACAAGATATGAGACGAGAGGGTGCAGTGTAAACGACTCTGTGTAACCCAATACAATACATTTTTTTTTATTATTAATAATAATATTATTACAAAAATTCTTTAAAGCCACAATATGTAACTTTTCGCCACTAGAGGTTGCTTATTCAAAACAAAGGCGTAGCTTGATGACGCCTTAAAGGGATAGTTCACCCAAAAATGAAAATTACCCCATGATTTACTCACCCTCAAGTCATCCTAGGTGTATATGACATTCTTCTTTCAGACGAATAAAATCTGAGTTATATTACAAAAGTCCTGGCTAATCCAAGCTTTATAATGGCAGTGATTGTTGTTCTGTTTTTGAAGTCCATAAAAATGCATCTGTCCGTCATATAACTGCTCCACACGGATCTGGGGGGTTAATAATCGCCTTCCGTATTCAATTTATGGAAAAAGTGTTGAAAGCGCCTCTGCAGTTCAAAATGCTTACTACCAGTTACGCTCGTCAGACGTAGCGTAAGCATTTTGAACTGCAGAGGCACTTTCAACACTTTTTCCATAAATTGAATACTGAAGGCAATCGGCCGGAACTTTACTTTATAAAGTTTTAAATATAGATATTTTTCTTACACAAACGCATCGATTCGCTTCAGAAAGCCTTTATTAACCCCCCAGATCCGTGTGGAGCAGTTATATGACGGACAGACGCACTTTTATGGACTTCAAAAACAGAACAACAATCACTGCCATTATAAAGCTTGGATTAGCCAGGACTTTTTTAATATAACTCCGATTTTATTCATCTGAAAGAAGAATGTCATAAACACCTAGGATGACTTGAGGGTGAGTAAATCATGGGGTAATTTTCATTTTTGGGTGAACTATCCCTTTAATTTCGTGGAGCTTTTTTTATGCCGCAGACGACCACTTCCGCTTTTTCCGGTCATGCGTATGTGGGGCAACGCTGTTTTATCATATTAGATACATTATTTGAGTGCATTGAAAGTTATGTTATAATGCTACTCTGTGCGTTCGCTTGGCAGCTATGAGACACTTGTTGCACACTGCAGTAAGCTAGATCGATATTAGGCATGGTAAAACATGGTACTCATGGTAAATCAAGAAAACGAGATTTAAACAGTAAACTAACTGTGTTGAGCTACAAACCCGATTCCAAAAAAGTTGGGACACTGTACAAATTGTGAATAAAAACAGAATGCAATGATGTGGAAGTTTCAAATTTCAATATTTTATTCGGAATACAACATAGATGACATATCAAATGTTTAAACTGAGAAAATGTATCATTTTAGGGGAAAAATAAGTTGATTTTAAATTTCATGGCATCAACACATCTCAAAAAAGTTGGGACAAGGCTACGTTTACCACTGCGTGGCATCCCCTCTTCTTTTTATAACAGTCTGCAAACGTCTGGGGACTGAGAAGACAAGTTGCTCAAGTTTAGGAATAGGAATGTTGTCCCATTCTTGTCTAATACAGGCTTCTAGTTGCTCAACTGTCTTAGGTCTTCTTTGTCGCATTTTCCTCTTTATGATGCGCCAAATGTTTTCTATGGGTGAAAGATCTGGACTGCAGGCTGGCCATTTCAGTACCCGGATCCTTCTTCTACGCAGCCATGATGTTGTAATTGATGCAGTATGTGGTCTGGCATTGTCATGTTGGAAAATGCAAGGTCTTCCCTGAAAGAGACGACGTCTGGATGGGAGCATATGTTGTTCTAGAACTTGGATATACCTTTCAGCATTGATGGTGCCTTTCCAGATGTGTAAGCTGCCCATGCCACACGCACTCATGCAACCCCATACCATCAGAGATGCAGGCTTCTGAACTGAGCGCTGATAACAACTTGGGTTGTCCTTGTCCTCTTTAGTCCGGATGACATGGCGTCCCAGTTTTCCAAAAAGAACTTCAAATTTTGATTCATCTGACCACAGAACAGTTTTCCACTTTGCCACAGTCCATTTTAAATGAGCCTTGGCCCAGAGAAAACGCCTGCGCTTCTGGATCACGTTTAGATATGGCTTCTTTTTTGACCTATAGAGTTTTAGCCGGCAACGGCGAATGGCACGGTGGATTGTGTTCACCGACAATGTTTTCTGGAAGTATTCCTGAGCCCATGTTGTGATTTCCATTACAGTAGCATTCCTGTATGTGATGCAGTGCCGTCTAAGGGCCCGAAGATCACGGGCATCCAGTATGGTTTTCCGGCCTTGACCCTTACGCACAGAGATTGTTCCAGATTCTCTGAATCTTTGGATGATATTATGCACTGTAGATGATGATAACTTCAAACTCTTTGCAATTTTTCTCTGAGAAACTCCTTTCTGATATTGCTCCACTATTTTTCGCCGCAGCATTGGGGGAATTGGTGATCCTCTGCCCATCTTGACTTCTGAGAGACACTGCCACTCTGAGAGGCTCTTTTTATACCCAATCATGTTGCCAATTGACCTAATAAGTTGAAAATTGGTTCTCCAGCTGTTCCTTATATGTACATTTAACTTTTCCGGCCTCTTATTGCTACCTGTCCCAACTTTTTTGGAATGTGTAGCTCTCATGAAATCCAAAATGAGCCAATATTTGGCATGACATTTCAAAATGTCTCACTTTCAACATTTGATATGTTATCTATATTCTATTGTGAATAAAATATAAGTTTATGAGATTTGTAAATTATTGCATTGCTTTTTTATTCACAATTTGTACAGTGTCCAAACTTTTTTGGAATCGGGTTTGTATATAACAATGATTAGATTTCTGTTGATTAATGTATCCAAACAGTTGCTCACCTGTCTAATAAAACACATAATATATTAAAGTGTCTTTGGTGTTTCCATGGTTTCTACAAAATACAGTACCCTCGGAAATCGAGGGTAACGTGGATATGATGTCATTGATAGGCAACGCACAGACGTTTTTTTTAATTCCAAAAATGTTACATATTATGCGTTTAATATTGTAGTTCCGAACACTGCACAAAAATCAGGCATCGAGGAAAATAAAAAGCAGACAGACTTAAAAAAAAAACAAAAACAAAAAAAAAAACTTGTTTACCAAGAAATATTGATTCTTCTTTTTTTATATTGATTCTCACTATTATTAATGTAAGATCTACAAGAGAAGAATTGAGCTAATAAATTAGATAGTTAATATAGCCTACCGTTATCAACATAAGGTAGATTCAGCTCTCGTCGTCTCTGAGAGAATTTAATGTGGCGTTAATGCAGTGGCAGATACCAAAAGCTCAGTCAGTTTTTGCTTCCATTTTCTGAAGTGAATAATTGACTGTGATTTGAGACTCCTTCACTGGAATAACTCTCGTGCAAAGTTTGCAAATTGCCTGTGTGATAAAGGTTTACCTTTTGGGTGAAAGACATCTTTCTTTATCACCAACAAAATTATTGAAAACGATACTTATTTCCCACAATATTAAAACTGATTAAATAATTCAGTAAATGAGTAAATAAACAAGTACATAAATAAATTAATGATAAATTAAGTAAAACTATTGCTAAGACTGTGACTAAGGAGCATATCACGCAACACTACTACACAGTAGGGCCTACGACCACACATGAGCACATATGCTAAAAAGAGGTTTCATGAGCCTGTCATGTGTTACAATAGCAGAGACTTGAACACATGCTAGCTCTACAAAGAGGTATTGTAGTTCTATTGTAGTCCCCAGTTCTTACACAGTCACTCCCTAAATCATACAGACACACACATTCGTACAAGCCCACAAAAGCCTCTCATTTCTTCTTGCTGTCTCGGCAGACAAACCACAGAGTGTTCATTTTTGAGTAGGTTCACAACTCCGCTGATCCAGGCAGCCCATCCTTTGTAATTCTGTATAGCCAGCTTGTGTGGCAGATGCTCTTAAACAAGGACAAATCATCTGGGTAAATAAAGTGCTGTGACCTCATGCTTGCTAGCTAGTACACCTGACCATCTGAGTAAGACCATTCACACAAATAGAAAGAAAGAGAATTTAAGCCAATGAGTGAATACAACAAATGTAAACCAAGTTGCTGAGAAACAGATACAACTAGATTTTTACATTTTCTAAAGAACATATGAGTGGTACTTATCTCGCTAAATTTGCAATATTTACTGATATATAATTAAAATCAGAAGTCGTATCTGTTATTATTATTTAATGGCTAGAATGCTAGAACTTTCTACAGAATCTATATGTGGTTGCTAGTGTGTTCTAGGTATAAAATTGTCAAAACAGCCCACCCCAAAGTCTCAATGATAATTAGGTCCCTAGATAAGGCTTACATCCTTCCTTCATTGCTGGGCTATGGAAGTAACAGCACATCTCTCTTCAACAAGTAGCCCAATTTGTGGTATAATTCATGTCTGTAACAGGACAAGTTATGCACCAATGTTTAATACTCACTGTAAGGATTGGTCATATAAGTAAAAGCCATAGTAATAGTGTTGCTTACACCAGTGTTAAAAGGGGGGAAAAAGCATAATGAGAGAGAGAGGAACACAATAAAAGAAGTGCTCACCACGGTGAAGTTCATGACCTTTAAGATCCAGATGGTCAAGGCTAGGTTGACGATCATGGTGACGAGGAGGAGGAGGATGAAGAAATAAAGACAGCGCTTTCGCCAGCCATAAATCCCCACAGGGTACACAGTAGCACATCCCGGCCTTTGGAGGGGGTTTGGCTGAGATGCCAGGATGTACTGCTCCTGAGTCATCTAGCGAGAAAGAACAGAAAGAGATAGAATTGGTTTCAGGTTTCTTAATTCTCTTAATATTCTTTAAAGCAGTCGTGGTGGCTTATAGGAAAAAAAAAATTAAATAAAAAATAAAACGGCAACATCTTCCAATGCACATTAAACAAAAACTGTTTAAATGTTGAATAAATGGACTGTTTCATTGACCTTTTCTTTGATCCAATTAATTTATGTCCTGTTTATCTTCTTTTTGTCTAAGAGAATCGTGTCAATGCCTTTCCATGCATTATTAATTAAGCACTGTTTAACTAATTGACAGTGAAACAAGGAAAACAATGGTCCTGGTATAGGACTGTACAAAGTAAGATATCAAAAGAATATTTAATAACACTTTATTTCGATGGTCCACTTTAGACATTCTACTAACTCAGAGCTGGCACCAGAACACAGGAACTGGCGAACTGGGAGAAGAAAAGAGTAAACTTTATTGTTACCTAAACAATAAAGGATAATATTGCCACTTTCATAGACATAAGTGTGTATTTAGCTATAACAAACTATATACAGCTCTGGAAAAATATTAAGAGACCACTTAACATTGATTTCTCAATGTGGTCTCTTAATTTTTTCCAGAGCTGTATATATATATATATATATATATATATATATATTATATCATTTAATGTCTACTGAAATGTATGAAACCTAAAATAAACAATATGTGGTTGAAAACACTGAATAGTTCTGATATATGAAAAGTGCTGAGTGTGTCCATCTCTGGCTCAGCACCACTGAAAGCGCAAAAGCACGTTTGAATTGTCAACAAATTGTAACTGAGGGGACAATGTCCCCTTTTGCCCTTTTGTGGCACCAGGCCTTTACTAACTATACTGCATTTAAAAAAATGCTGAGTTATTTTTTCTAACCCAAATGCTGGGTTCATCCCGTTGCATAATTTTGTTTGGTTGTTTGTAATATTTTTTAGGTGCTGGGTAGTTTTACTGTAACTCAACTGCTGGCTCATTTTTACTGTCAATACAAATGATGAACCCCTTCACATTCATACCCAGCTCAATGTAACCCAATGTTGGGTAGTCTCTGTGCCAAACCGGTTAAAACTGGATACATTTGTCAACGGCCATTTTGTGTTCTGTTCTGAGCGAAAACTTCCTGAGAGGAAACTTCCTGAATAAAATTGAGGTTTGTATTACATTGTATTACTATCAAATTATTACTGTACAAATAGGAAAACGTTTGTAGTCTAACATTTTACCTTTTTTGTTTACATGTACATCACAGCTAGCGTCTGCTTGGAACGCTAGCCTTCTACAAATGCAGAATACACCAGATCTACACTCAAAGCGAACGACGTGCCGACGCCACCATGGAAGTTTCACCTCCCGCCAAACGATTGCACGACCAGGGCTCAAACATGACACGACATCGCTGTCATGTGTAACAAAGTTGCCATGTGCTCCACTGATTACAATAGGAACGCTATTGATCTAGTGCGCTAGCGTCACATTTGTGGTCGCGCCACGCGTTTGATGGGCTGAAACTTAAATGTCTGACAGACGTAACTTTTCAAACATAAATAAAAATGTTAATTGACTGGATAGTGATAATAATTGAAAGTGATTTCCGTCACTGTGAGAGAAAATAAGTAATTATCTGCTTTAGAAACATTCCAGTAAACATTGCTTATGAGTATTAGAAGTGAAAAGGGGAGACAATTACATTTTGAAGCATCTGTGTGAAAACAAACCTGAAAGAGACGTGAGGATTTGAGGAGAAAAACCGAAAGATTCTTAGTGCAATTCAGTGAATTATTAATGGGATATAGGCTATCGTAAATTAAATCGGGAGAGTAGACCTAGCCTATATGTAGCCTATATGCTGTCCTTTTTCATACTGTTACAGTGGAATTCAAATGAAAAAAAAAAGAAAGAAAATAATCAGGAGGAAAAGAGTGCAGCGACTGAAAAGAGCTCATGCCACAGATATTCTTGTCATACCACGTCACAAAATACCAAGCCTTACGGAATTCTCTTGAAGTCTGAACATGAGAAAATAAAGGACATTTTACAACTCATTCAGTCAAATTGACATATAATGATTATTTGTAGCGCAACCTTATGATTTGAAATCAAAATGTTTTAGGATTTTAGAGTGCATTTTCATTATTTAAAATGAAAAACCTTCAATATCAGCTTGACTGACCTGAACTGAGGTTGTTTTTAACAAAGCATTTTTTAGAGTGTGTAAGTAACTTTTCAACTACATGTAAACTTATTCTATTTACCCAAACCTAATAGTCAACTAACAGTCCACTACAGTCTATTAATAATCTAATGAGATTTAGTTGACATATAGCTGCAAAGTTACTTATAGCTAGTAAAATGTCTAAAGTGGACCATCGAAATAAAGTGTAACTGAATATTTAGGTAAAATAAAAGTCATAAAACAAGGAATTACACTCACCTAAAGGATTATTAGGAACACCATACTAATACTGTGTTTGACCCCCTTTCGCCTTCAGAACTGCCTTAATTCTACATGGCATTGATTCAACAAGGTGCTGAAAGCATTCTTTAGAAATGTTGGCCCATATTGATAGGATAGCATCTTGCAGTTGATGGAGATTTGTGGGATGCACATCCAGGGCACGAAGCTCCCGTTCCACCACATCCCAAAGATGCTCTATTGGGTTGAGATCTGGTGACTGTGGGGGCCATTTTAGTACAGTGAACTCATTGTCATGTTCAAGAAACCAATTTGAAATGATTCGAGCTTTGTGACATGGTGCATTATCCTGCTGGAAGTAGCCATCAGAGGATGGGTACATGGTGTTCATAAAGGGATGGACATGGTCAGAAACAATGCTTAGGTAGGCCGTGGCATTTAAACGATGCCCAATTGGCACTAAGGGGCCTAAAGTGTGCCAAGAAAACATCCCCCACACCATTACACCACCACCACCAGCCTGCACAGTGGTAACAAGGCATGATGGATCCATGTTCTCATTCTGTTTACGCCAAATTCTGACTCTACCATCTGAATGTCTCAACAGAAATCAAGACTCATCAGACCAGGCAACATTTTTCCAGTCTTCAACTGTCCAATTTTGGTGAGCTCGTGCAAATTGTAGCCTCTTTTTCCTATATGAGTGGTACCCGGTGGGGTCTTCTGCTGTTGTAGCCCATCAGCCTCAAGGTTGTGCGTGTTGTGGCTTCACAAATGCTTTGCTGCATACCTCGGTTGTAACGAGTGGTTATTTCAGTCAAAGTTGCTCTTCTATCAGCTTGAATCAGTCGGCCCGTTCTCCTCTGACCTCTAGCCATCAACAAGGCATTTTCGCCCACAGGACTGCTGCATACTGGATGTTTTTCCCTTTTCACACCATTCTTTGTAAACTCTAGAAATGGTTGTGCGTGAAAATCCCAGTAACTGAGCAGATTGTGAAATACTCAGACCGGCCCGTCTGGCACCAACAACCATGCCACGCTCAAAATTGCTTAAATCACCTTTCTTTCCCATTCTGACATTCAGTTTGGAGTTCAGGAGATTGTCTTGACCAGGACCACACCCCTAAATGCATTGAAGCAACTGCCATGTGATTGGTTGATTAGATAATTGCATTAATGAGAAATTGAACAGGTGTTCCTAATAATCCTTTAGGTGAGTGTAAACAGTGACAGGGAGAAACTGCAATTTTATAATTATTAAATGATCATTTAGAATTTATAATTACAATTCATACAAAAAAAAAAATCATCAAAGCATTACAGTTTCGACAAAAAAAATTCTGTTTTCAACACCAATAATAAGAAATGTGATTTATAAATCACAAAAAATAGTTATTTTAAATTGTAATAATATTTCATAAAGTAACAGTTTTAACTATTTTTGAAAAAAAAAAATAAATAAATAAAAAAATTACAAAATGCAGCCTTGGTGAGGTATGGAAGCTTGTTTCCGCTACTGAATAAAACATAAAAAAAGATAATTATGACTTTATAACTCACAATTGTGAGTTTATATCTCGTAATTCTGAGAAGAAAAAAAAGTCAGAATTATAAGATGTAAACTCACAATTGTGAGAAAAAAGAACTGTGAGCAACTGTCTTTTAAATTGTTTTATTCCGTGGCAGAATCAAGCTTCCATACATAAGAGAGTTCTTCGAAAACATTTAAAAATCTTACCGATGCCAACGTGCTAATGGAAAACTCCTTTGAAATCTGTGTGTGTGTGCGGTGTGCAGTTGATGAATATGTAGAGTAAACGTAAATTGTTCACTTATAACTTATAAGGCTCTATTATGATTAGGATGCTACCTTAGAAGATGGCTGCCTATGTAGACAGTCAGATCAGAAAAAAGCTAGAGAGTGAGAAGTGGTACTGGATGGGGAAATAGCCTATGTGGGGAGAGAAAAAAGTGGACAGAGGATTGTAACTTCTTCCACAAGCTCCGTCTGTCAGTCACATCTTCCTTTTGCTTTTTAATTCACAGTCTCTCAGCACGCATCGGCTCAACTAAAGACCTCAAGTATATCCTCTCTGAAAACTCCTCAACCTCTCCGTAACTTCAAAACTCCTTTTTAGACAACACTCCACAAATTTCTTCTCAATCTCCTTCCAAACTCTCTTCAACAACTCTCAAATCTCCTCCACACCATTCACTCATAAAAAAAATAAAATGTTCCAATTAAAGTAAAAAGGGTGTTGCAGCCCGATGTTGAAATTTTTTTTTTTTTTTTTTTTCCAATTCAAGAAAGGAGTTTTTATTGTATAGTTCTTTAGAAAACTGGTGCTATAGAGGTAAATTTTCCTATGTTAAAATACTTTCTCCTATCTCAGTTGTGCAGAGACAACTGTGCAGACCATTTGAAGGTTGACTTCCAGAAGAATATAAACACTGTTACTCTTTCAAAACATTGTTCAGTTTGTTCGAGCATGTCCAACTCTTTTGGCTCTATACCAACAAGTGAAGTTAGGGAATGTTACTACCTGTTTGATCGAAACAATTGGAAGACTTGGAGAGTTGATATTTAGTAGCACTTTCCCTGCTGAAAAAAAAAAACATGCCTTTGCTGGACTCTCAGCCAGGCCCAATTGTTGGTCTTAAGCTGGTCTAACTGGTCTCCCCATGTTGCTGCATTTAGCTTGGTAGCCAGCTGGTCTCTCTGGCAGTAGTTCAAAACGGGGCATGTTTCTCATGAAAAATGGGTAATGTGAAAGCTGTCATGCGGAACCCAAGACTGCCTGGAGGAGGTGGTCTGAGTTCAGTTGCACTCAAACTGTGCTGCGATTCACGTCAATGTGAAAGCAACATGGGCTGTTTCTCAATTCCAAAAACGCAAAGAACGGAGACCAGTCTTGCCAGGGGACCTCGAAAGAACGTTCTCGGATGGACGCGAGGACACAGAACACATCCTTGTGAGAATTGAGAAAACGTGCCCAGTGTGAAAGCCCTGACCTGCTATAAGAATTACTCAAAACTATGGAAGCTTGTTTCCGACACAGAATAAAAAAGAAAAAAGTTAATTGCGACTTTTTATCTCACAATTCTGACTTATTTTCTCAGAATTGCGTGATATAAAGTCGCAATTGCGAGTTATAAAGTCAGAATTTTCCCTCAGAATTGGACTTTATATCATGCAATTCTGACATTATAACTCGCAATTGCAAGTTTATATCTCACAATTCTGAGAAAAGAAGTCAGAATTGTGAGTTATAAAGTCAGAATTGCGAGTTTATATCTTACAATTCTGACTTTATAACTCGCAATTGCTCAAGCTACAAAGAAACACTGAAGAAGTATCCTAGAGTATTCTAATTGTGATTTTTATGATAAAAAAATTGCCAAAAAAATGCAACTTAAAATGTAAAAAAAAAAAATTTGGTTTGCTGCTCTTGTTTGTAGAGCTGTTCAATTTAGCCAAACAAATGTGATTATATATAAATATGATTATAAAATAATACTAATAATAGTACCAATACTACTACTTCTACTACTACTACTACTAATAATAGTAATAATAATTAATAAAGAAATTTTCATTTTAATTTTCAAAAGTTAAAGCACCAAGCTTTAATTTAGGTGGACAACTGCAGGTTGCACTGCTGAAAACCGCTGGTTTATAAGCATTTTTCATTACATATTTGGGAAGATGGTTGCCGCATGTTATGTTCCCAAATGCAAGTTAAGTGACCCGTGCAGAGATTACTTTTTGGGGAGCAGCATTTACTGCAAACCTACATGCTATGAGACACTGAAAACTGGATCATGAACTGCTTAGCAGATCAAAATACCATGCTTAACTCATTTAAGTTCACATATTTATTTAATTAAATCGCAGACTTTGTGATTTGATAACCGCACTAAGCCATATTGCAATTATCGTTTTACTTAGAGTAATCGTGCAGCCCTATAGAGTGTCCCTCAACCTCATGTGAAGCTCCTCTTCAAGCTCTTGAGCATTGATAAACATCTAAACCTGGCTGAGCAATAGCCCGCTCTCTTTCACACTGGCATACATGACCTTTGCTGTTCCAATTGTGGTGAAGAGCAAGTATGTGTACATTTTCTACATATTTGTGGCGTGCAAATCGAAGAAAGTGGATTTTAGTCTGTGTGGAGGAGTGTAGTTAATAGTCAGTTTCCACCAGTTTCAACACATGGGTGAAAGAGATCATTCTTTTTCTCTAGCCTCAAGTCCTCATCAGCTATAAATATCAAGGGTGATGGAGAGGGAAATATCGAATAGTTTTCACTTACATTTTTTTTTTTACCTTTCAGTCTCCCACGCGTTCTTTAGCGATATTATTTTAGCTCGTTGTTTCTCACTTTGTTTCTGCCATCCTCCTGTGGCGGTATCGTCTTTATATCTCTCAGTCCCCACGCCTTTCATATGTCCACCCATTTATATCGCTCGGTGTGGTTCCATACCCACTTTACTCCGCCCCTGACCATCCCTCTCTATCCTTCCCTGTCTTGCTCACTCTTTCTCTCTTTGTCTCTCCCGTTCCAATGCATTTCTAAAATTGATCTGACAGCAGAGTGATCCATCAAATGCATGTGCAGCCGAGCCGGACCAGAACAGCACCCTGCCTACAGCCTAACACTATTAACACGCTCACCAACTACTCACTCACTCAGATTACATCTGCTTGTTCCAGCAGAAAGAGAGAGAAAAAAATAGAGAGCGAGGGGAGGTCAGACAGGCAAACAGACCTACATAGAGATTTAAGTGCATAACAGGTAAATAACAAAAGCAGAGACTAAAGATAAGGCCACTAACCAAGTGATCAAGCTCAGCCACCCCCTAATTTATATTCATTCATTCATATTTAACCCATTAAACCCTTATGTTTTGTTGATATATAACATTTAAAAATAAAATATTTTGAATGTGTTTTCATTTACAGTATATCAATCAACAGGTAGAACTCATTTTGTTCGAAACATTCACGTCATTCATTTTATGTTTTGCAATGTAGAATAAAGATCATAAAATCAGACGATTTGAGTTCATACACTATTAAGCTTATATTGTGGTGTATTGATTTGAACATTTGTCATATGTCTTTATTGATGGTAGTTGTTCAATAATTTTCCTCATTTTTTAAACTTTTGAAGCAGAAAACTGGCACAGCCTCCGCATCCCTATGCCCAAACATCTTGTGAAAAATGGAAACAAAAGACTATGTCCTGTGTGTCAGGAAAGATTTTATTCTTTATAAATGGAGCTATGAGTCATACAAAGATGATCCACATACACACACAAATCTTGTAAGGATGTACAGTAGCCTATCGCCCTCTGTGTTAAACCCTGCTATCCTAGCAATACACCAGCAGATTGTGCTAACCTGCCCTGCTAACGATGTTATAATACACTAAACTATATCGGGACACAGTCTGCAGAGACTTCAAAGTCCAGACACTCCTATTTTGGAGTTTCAAGAAACAAAGATGGAATACAGCAATTTTTACAGTGGAGTACTCTATTGAAAAACCCTCACACACATTTTTTATTCTCCTTACTTTTCAGCAATCAATTCAGATCCAGCTACCCCATCCAGACTTCTAGATTATTTATGTTTTTATAAACATCAGAGTTTTTATGAAATTTAAAGGGGTCATGAATTGAGAAATCAACTTTTCATTCAGCCTTTGATATATAAAAGTTAATCGTGATATAAGAATATCCTGTAAGTTTCGGAACTGAAAACTTCCTTGTTAGTCAAAGAAAAGCTTTTGTTGACACCATGCCCAGCAAATGCTCGATCTCAGAATATGCCAATCCTTGACGTCATCGTGTGGTTAAACGCCGCCTCAACATAAGAATAAGTACGCCTGATTCTGTAGCCCCGCCCACCGACTCGTGGAGCTAAACGGATCGCGCTACCGAGCAATAAACATGCCGAAGATAGCAAGATATTGCGCTGTGCCTGGTTGTGGAAGAACACAGTCGCTGCATAAGCTTCCTTCGGATTCTAATATTAGGAATGTGTGGTTGAACTTTATTTTTAATGAAGATCCAGCTCACGTGGGGAAGACATTGCGCGTTTGTAAACAAGATACTGGATTTGCAGACAGGATGAGATTACATGAATGAATGAAGCAACACACTTATGTGAGTAAAAAATGTTTTTTTACATGTGACAGTATTGCATTGTTACAGATCGTTTGATATCTATTGATTATGTGTACGTGTCTAACTGAACATAACTTAGCACGCTGTCACAGGCTGTGTGTGTGTGTGTGTGTTAGTGATGCACGGTTCGCGGTTATATCCACCGATCGTGCGGGCCAAGTAATAAAAAATAACATTCCAATTAATTGCGGGTGGATGAGAAATAAATCATTGTGTTTGTTTGATAAAGACATATTGCGAGCACTGTGGGCGATCATTCCGTTTGCCGTTTCCCACACGCTTTCAAAACAATTCCTCATGTGTGGTGTCAATTAAACTCCCCCCTGTAAATGCCGCATCGACACGACATCCTAATTAAACCCGTCCCTGGCGTGACAACTCCAATCTTTCGAATAATCCTACGAATATCTATTTATCTAATATGACTTCTGACCTGTAATGTTGCCAGAATCATAATCATACACTATTTGTTCGTCGGCCAGAAGAGAACTGGCACCCCGACTGAGCCTGGTTTCTCCCAAGGTTTTTTTCTCCATTCTGGCCCTGAAGGAGTTTTGGTTCCTTGCCACCATCGCCTTTGGCTTTTGGCTTGCTCAGTTGGGGACACCTAAATTTCAACTATATTACTGATCCGCCCGCATTGACACTATATGATAATTGAAATGAGCTGGATGACATCACCGTTTTCTCCAGAGCGGCTGTACAGCCGAATCAAATTCCGTTGCATTATTTTCCTGTTACCACTGTGAAGCTGCTTTGAAACAATTGCCATTGTAAAAAGCGCTATATAAATAAAGGTAAAGGTTGATGTGTACTCACAGGGGAGACGGAGCTCATTATAATATGCAAAGCTTATCCAAATAATAGCAGTGGGCGTTTACTTCCAAGTCTTCAGTGCGGCACACCCAAAAAAAAACGAGCGTTCCATGAGAGAGGCTCAAAACCAGGGTAGAAAATAACCTATTACTTACTCATTATGCTGTTTATGAATGTAAAAACCATGCGAACGTCATTAGTTGACCTCAGACAACAGTATAAAAAAATAAAAAAAGCCAGTTCATGACCCCTTTAAGATTTAAATTTTGTTCACACAACTATAATGATAACAATATACATTTTTAATAATAGTTCTAATCCACATTCATATAATCCCAAATATAATCACATTCAGATTTTTTTTTCAGCAAATAAATTATAAAACCATTGACAGCCAATCATAATCAGAGAAGGTCTTATTATTAGGAGATATGAGGGTCCTTGGCTCTTCCAGTGGAGAAAGCACACATGATCCAGCTAACTTCATGTGTGCCTTGATAACCAATTACATTACAGCCTTGACGTCATTGAATTGGGTTTAGATTTGTGCGACAGTCAGTCATTGTTTGCGGATACCATAGAAATGAATGAGAAGTGCCGTAAAACGGAATCATACCTGTCGCGCAGTTGTCTGTGACTTCTCTTATAAAACTTTTTTTTTTTTTTTTTCAGTGTAAATGCTAACAATAGATAAATCCAAAACTAATGTTAAAGAGCAAACATGTTGAAGATTAGCTGATGGGCTGTCAATTTATTAAATGATAAGCCATTTTCCCACAAAAGCAGTTTATTCAGCGTAGTGAAGCCTCTCCTCCATTGACATCCATTATAAAAAAAATACAAAATACTAGCTCTGGTGTCCTTCCCTGCGTACCACAGCATTAGCAGGCGTAACACTTTTTTTTTTTTTTTTGGCTAACCTTGAAGTCTTGCCTTCAAGTGTCTTTGTCATAATCCACTCGACTTTAAAGAGCTCAAGCAGCAAACGACACGAAGTGTGACCTTATAATAAACACAATATTGTCATCTGTTGTTGTGGGCGCTAATATAGTTATGGTTATGGTTATTGTTATATTAATCGTCATTGTTCTTGGTGTGAACAGGCCTTTCAGATGACAAAAAAGACAAAAAATGCCCATTGCCTATTGTCAATAGTATAGATATGAACGAAGCACATCAGCTTACACAGAATTTACTTTTCAGCTTTTCTGTTGGTCAACGTGGTGAATCTGCATGACTAACTTGTTGCAAAATCTTTCACTCTCAAGCAAAATTCCCAATCACATGGATCTGCATTTCTACTGCAAAAATGCGCCAAACAATTGTAAATGTGACTGCACCTTTAAGCTGAAAATATCCCATGACCGAAAAATCTAACTCAAAAATTGTAAACGGTCTGCATGTCATATCGCCCTGCAACATCATCAATGGTCAGGAAGTTCTTCATCCAATATAGCACATACTCCAAAAGTACAGGAATTCTGACAGTTGGCCTAGGTTTTACTAGTACATATTTTAATGTAATAATGTTTGTCTTTAAAAAAAGACAATGAGTAAAGTAAATACAAATAAGACAATTATAAAGGTTGATATGTTTAATGTGAGTGTTATATACTGTTCTATTTTTGATCATTTATTTTCAAGTACTGAAAATCAGCCTCCTCAGTTAATTATTACAAAAAAAGTGTGTGTGCATGTGTGTGCAAGCGAGAGATTGAGGGAGGCAGTGATGTGTCAACCCAGCAGGAAAGAAGAATCCACTAAGCAAACAGACCCGAAAATATCACATCGTCTTCCGCCTTTTCACTAAATCAATACCGGCACAAATATTACTTCAGTTTTGCGCTGCGACATTGTGTCACCCAAGCGCTAATGCTAAGCAGTATTAACAAATCGATACATCATTTAAAAAGGTCATATCAGTCAGGGATGTAATTTAATGCCAGGCAGCAGACAGCACAGATTTGCAGCTAATTAAATGTTGCCATCTCTGTACAAGCTCTCTAGCTTTTCAAAGGTGAATCAAGGCAGAGGTATCGACACTTCTAGCTCTGCATAAACAGAGGTGACAATCTTTCTGAAGTAAAGCCCCTCTGTTGTAAATCTGCTCCCTTTACTTCACGTTCAGCTCTTTTTGAGGTTCCCTCAAGGGTATCTCCATAGCAAGCTCAATCTTAATCAACATCTTACACTTTTAATTAGTGCCTTCTACTAGAACTGAAAAGCCAGTGCCGAGATTTCAAGTCTAATGCACTTTGTCAACCTTCTGAGATGCACGCTCCTTCGTATCACTTCAGACTGAAATGTTGTGTTTTAGATCAGAAAGCTTGGACTGGGAGAGGAAAACGGAGCAGGTGTCTTGTGCAATCCAGGCACAATTATGACATCTTTCATGGCGTATGTTTCACGAGTGAGCGCCGTGCAGTTAAAACATTAGCCGCCTGAACGCTCAAAGCTTTCCGCGACGATCCCTCATCATCCGAGTAGGAGGATGAGGATGGATCTGACAGATGCGTGTATTTGTGGCACGCGTCACATGAAATCACAGCAAGGAAAACACTAAATCATCTGGTAGGAAAACATACATTAGTAAGACTGATGGTGTGATTTTCTCTTCATTTTTGCTTCAGCATGAGATTTTTGGGGAGCATCTGGATAAAAATAAGGCACTGCTTTTTGGTGAAATCACACACATGCAGGGGAATGTGTAAACTGTCTTTGTGCTGTTTCTAAATACCTAAAAAGTACTTACATTTACTTGAGAAGCAAAACTGAATAAGATGTTGATAAATGTTTTGAAAGAATACTGTAAGGCAAATGGTTTCAGATGCCAAAGAACATAGAGTTTCAAGACATTTCAAGACAAGTGGGGTATTACTAGTATATTTTATGTTGTAGAATAAAATATGAAACTATCTTGAGCTTGTGTTATGGTCATGGTCATGTATGCCACAGACCTTATTTCAGGCATTTAACCAAAAACCCATAAAAAAAAAACCCCACTGACTTCAATATGATGAAACCGGAAGTGCAAAAGTGCTAACTACTAGTTTTAGGACACATTCCTGCAGTGCTCTATAGGCTATGAAAATAAACTTAATTTAATATCAAGCAATTTTTCATGAATTATTTGAGGGGACAGCCATTTGTAGTGGTGTCCGAAACCATAGTGGACGTTATCGAGTGCACTCATTCAATCCCACATTGCACCGCTATAACGAGTGTACAACCGATGTACTCTCAACGGCTGTTTGAATTCACTCACTCGTTTTCATTAACACCTTCACGTGAACTGTATAACGTAGGGAATAGTGATCGAGGGTTTAGGGGGCGATTTCGGATTCAGCCACTGACAAAGCAAACAAAAGTCACAACACAACAAAAATACTCCCAACCACTAGGGCCAGTTGCAGAACAATAGTATCTGATCCACATGCATTTTGAGTGGGAAACTGGATTGCTGGCTTGTCATGCTACAAGTGACTGTCTAATAGGGGTGTGCCCTGACACAATATTGTACATAAACCTCTAAAATCACTATGACTGAATGAGTGTGAACACTATGAATGAAATTAGCACAAATTAAATAGCCGCATTGCTGTTGCTTCTCTGTGTGTGTCTCAAAGAAACAGAGCTTGGCAAGAGTAAATCAACTAAAATACACATCATACACATGTTCTGCTATTTGATATGTATCTTTAAATTATTTAAACCTTGTACGATATGATACGTGAATGAATGAAATAAGCACGATCGCAAATCAAACAGCCACGTTTCGTCTCTGCGCATCTCTCAGAAACTAAACCAGCTCTCTGTCAAGAGTAGCCTAGTAATCAACTAAGATACACAGGATTATACATTTTTGACTACTTGATATGTCTATTTAAATGATTTAAACCCTGTATGATATGATAGGCTACATATTTCTCGGTCTCACTCTCTCTCTGTCTCACTCTCTCTCATTTATAGGTATATTCTTTATAATTTGTTCAGATTTGCATTTGCAGGCATAGTAAAAGTTTTTCTTTTCTTTTCGTTCCGAGCCCGAAGCACAACTGCATTACACCTCAAAGCATTGTCTATACGAGGCTATCGGCTCCGACAGAGAGTATATTTAAATAATTGTTAATAATAAAACAGTTATTTTATCAGTTATACAAGGCATATTTGTTCAGTGATAACTACAAAGAAAACGGATAGTAAAACCAAAGACAAAACAAAAAAGTCTTCTCAAGTAATTGTACGAACTTCTGGGTAAAGCCCCGCCCCATACAAATAATTTTGAGATTATTATAGATACAGATATTGGCTCCGCTGCACACCCCCACTGTCTAAGTAAATTTAATATGTTTTTTTATTTTATTTAATATAATCAATTGATTGCCCCTAGTGGTCAGATGCATTTTTGTTAGGGCTTAATTTTGTTTTGCCATGAGCAAGGGGTGCTTAAAGGGGTGGTTGATTATGATTTCACTTTTTCAGCTTTAGTTAGTGTGTAATGTTGCTGTTTGAGCATAAACAATATCTGCAAAGTTACGACGCTCAAAGTTCAAAGCAAAGGGAGATATTTTCTTTTAAAGAAATTGCTTTTTAAGAACTACAACAAACGGCTGGTAGGGACTACGCAAGCTTCCTCCCGGGTTAGTAACATCACTAACAGGGTTAGTGATGTCACTAACCCTGAAATTTACATAAATCCTGCCCCCGAGAACATGCAACAAAGGGGGTGAGATTATCATGACAGAATATGCTAATCAATGACTTGAAGATAGTTAACTCCACATCAGCTACATAAATTCATCAACTAACCATCCAGGAACATCTTGTTACATTCTACATGTTGTCACTTCTTCTTGAGTCTCTCCATCATTGTCCGAATCCGGTTTGAACATAAAAGGCTGAACAGTTTCACTGCCTGTCTGCATGAGGTTATCAGAGCTGCTAACTGGAGTTCTTGAAGCTCCGCCCCATGAGCAGCAGCTCATTTGCATTTAAAGGGACACACAAAAACGGCATGTTTCTGCTCACCATCAAAAAGTGACAATTTTAACATGCTATAAAAAATGATCTGTGGGGTATTTTGAGCTAAAACTTCACATACACAGTCTGGGGACATCAGAAACTTATTTTACATCTTGTAAAAAGGGGCAATCAACCACGCCTTTAATACTATTTTGTTGTAAACTCTTTTGCACCTATGGACGAGCATAATTAGATATCTTTAATGGGCTAGACAAAAGCGCTAATCATTTTTTGCAAATGTGTGCGCTGGTAGAAAACAAAAACAATTAATCATGGTGGGTGGATGACGCAAGTGAAGTTTCCTACAGAGATTCACATTTCAGAGCTGCCAGGACATCTCCTGTGAGGTAAGAGAGAACAAAATGCATTGGGAAATATGTTTCATGGTCTCTCACCATACGCAGGGGGCTTTCAACAAATACCTGAACATCCTGCCACTCAAGAGGGGATACAACATCCCCCAATTGTCCCGCCTGTTTTGTGCAGCACTGCCAAAGCGCACAAAGTGAGTCCAACTTAACTAGGGGAAAATTCACAAGTACTCCACCAGGCTGTTGCTACCTGCAGCCGTGCATCAAGTCTGGAGGGACCGGTGCCCGAGTTTTCCCCATGTGACCCAGTATGACGTGCCAAAATTAGAGTTTTCTGGCAGAAGCACCCTGATGTTTAAACAGTGGGTTCCTCCTCCCTGTAGCCACCCACCCTCACATGCTGCTTTATTTGTGCACTCGGCACCATGTGTGTTGACAAGGAGCCAGATATTGTCTTCTGTTCTCTCTTCACTACCTGGGGAAGCTAATTAGGCTTCTATTTTAGGGGCTGCTAAGGGACAGGGACCACGAGCTGGAAAAAAAAGAGAATGCTAATGCAAAATACGCCAGCACAGCATTGTGTGACAACTATGAAGGGTAATAAAAAAAAGGCCTATATGGGCCCAGACTGAACTACAAGAACTTTCAAACGCCCCGATTGTCGCAAGTTCGTTAGTTGATGTTACCCAACAGCTACATCACCCAGGTCAACTGACTCTTTTCCCAGGCCTGTTTGTGACGTTATCTGTGACAGCGTAAGTCTTAGTAACTGCCTGAAATGCCTAGTGCTGACAAGCTTCGTCCACTTGCCGGTCTGTCAATCAAATATGCCGTCCGGCTGACACACAATAGATCTTTACTCTGTTTCTCCAAGCTAA
Organism: Coreius guichenoti; assembly: GCA_039654105.1. NCBI lineage: Eukaryota > Metazoa > Chordata > Actinopteri > Cypriniformes > Gobionidae > Coreius > Coreius guichenoti. The sequence goes on from CM077170.1 coordinate 14,294,364, forward strand.
AGGAGAAGCTTAGTGGCATTCACTTAAATCCAAACCCCCATAACAGAGGTAAACATTACTACTCCAGGAGAGACCAGCTGCCACAGCTGTGAATCGTTTCAGGTTGACACACTTCAGTATCCGAACACACAACAATTCTGTGTGTATCTTTGCTGCACAACAGAAAAACAGCCCTAGGCATTTTTCTTTTTGAACTAAACCCCATGAGTGAATAGCTTAAACGTACATTAAAGGTTTAATTGCTTAAAAGCAAATGCTGTGTTGTAGTACAAGCCCAAAGTAAAGATATGCATTACCATAGTATGTCAAACCATTCTGAAACATCAAAACAATGTAAAGTTCACGCAACTCAAACCATGATGTTTTCTAAAAGGTCTTGCTTCACCGATGCACTGTATGGTACAGTTTGACCTTATTCAGAACAGGGTACCTAAAAGGGTTCTGGCCTAGTGCAGGGACACGCTGTCAAAACAAGGAACCTCAAGAGGCAAAACAGAAAAGCCCTTCATGCCTTCATGCAGTATTAATGAGACTAAGTTGATTTCCAGCAGCAGTGGCTGGTGTTTCTCAAGAGTGGGGAAGCACAGATGTCACTTATCAATGGCAAAATGTGTACTAGGATCTATAAAATAAAAATGCATCTGCATTATTACTAGCAGATAATATTTCTCAAACTACTACTAAGTTTGTGGTCAGTTATCAAGAGACAAGATTTTAAATGTTAAAGTAATGTTAAATTCAGAATATCATTATCACTCCTTTTTAAAACATTTTTAATGGAATATTGTTTACTATAAATAATTATTATCCATATTATCCATTTCATGCCGAAGGTGCGGCCGTATTTACCATTGCTCAATCTGCTCAAATCAGGAAATTCACATAAGGGCGAAACATTTCCAGATGCAGATTTGGCATTGGGTTGAAGTTTTTCGCTGAAATTTGCTACGTTAACCAACAGAATGCTGCTTGGTTTGAAAGTGACTTCTCTGTTAAATGATACATTTAATTTGACCATTTTCAGCTTTGGAAATTTATGGCCAGATTTACTAAACAGGGCAAAGTGTGAGTGCGCAATTCCAAAAAAGCGCCGATGAAAGTGGAAAGTTCTGCGCGTGATCTACTGACGACACGCAAATTAAACAACAGAGACACAGCCGGATCATTTCCATAATGACCAACACAATCTACCAGTTAGCGTCTCATTTTAAGACATGCTTTTTTGGGGCGGTAAATAATGGCGCGAACATTAGTAAATTGACGAGCGCAAACCTTAATAAATCACCTTGCATGTCTGAAAGGAAACTCCTACAAATGCATATGCAATAAGTTCAGCCGCAAAAATAACCGTGCCCACGCCTTTTTAGCGCTAATTTAGTGCGCTAATTAATTTAGTGCGCCTTTTCAGCGCTAAAGTGTGTCTTTAGTAAATCATGACAGTAGTTTTTTAATGCCAAAACAGGGTTGGCGCTGGCACAAGCTGTTAGGAATTCTAGCCCATAATGTGATATGCCATTTAAAAAGACATGAATTAACATTTTTATTATTAAGAACAAATAAAGAAAGATTCTATGATTTCTAATCAGGCACTGAATAGAGTACCCATACAACAGTTCAGAGGAAAGGGGGATAGGATCTTGCACTTTGGAAATGGAAGGCACAGGGTTGACATTTTAGACACTCATTCACTACAAAATTGAAATGCAAGAGTTATATATAATATAACTTTTTTTATGTCATGCATGATTGCCACATTTTGATGAAATTTTAGTGGAAGCCGTGCTTCCCATGCAGCCACTGATTTCCAGAACTCTCCATTCAGTCCTGGAAGTCTGCAGTCATGAGTTTGTGCTCAGATAAGAAACCAAGCAAGTCCAAGACAAAGAGGCAAAAGGACATAGCTCAAGAACTTAACGATAAGATAGCATGATAGTAACAGTTTTGTTACCTACAGACACTGCAATTGTTTGAACTGCCAGCTATCGAACTTGTTGTGCACCAGGCGAGTAAGAGGCATGCACAAAGTGTTTTAAAAAGATAAAGTGTTTTAGGAATCCTCATCTTTGTTCATTCAAGGGAAGCCAGATGGCTACAAACAGATACATACACACATATCCAATCTAACAGCACGTCTTGTCGTCCAATAGTTCATCTTGTTGTTTGTTCATTCCCTCGCTACACTTTTTGATTGAGCCTTACTTAGAAAGGAATACAGCAGCCTGTGCAAACAAACCCAATGTGACCTTCGCCAAGTCATGGATCCAGCAAGTGCATGTATGTGTGTCTGTGTTATGAATGTAGGGTCTAGATGTAATCAGGTTACCAGAAAGGCGTGCAGCCAAAGCTTTACTGAAAGACATGAAATCAATGAGACAGCAGAGCAGCCTGTAGAAGGAGGGTATTAAGATGGGTTGAGGTAGGGAGGTTTAGGCCCAGCTCAAGGCAGGCAAGAGACAGGCGCAAGTGTAAATCTCATTCATTGACAGAATCAGTGCACACTCTTTATGATGTCGCCGAACATAGACGTTTTCTTAAAAAGATGTGCAAAAATGTGCTGTCTATGCTAAATAGGCCTATGCTAATGCCTACAGCCTTCTCACTGCACTTCTTTTTTTAGAAACAACAGTGCAAAACTGAAACTGTAAATTACTGACTGTTCTTACCCTCATTTTGTTCCAAACCCCTATGTTGTTATTTTCCATAAAACACAAAATGAGAATTATTTGAAGAATCTTCACATAATACTTTTCCATAAGATAGCTAAGTGACTTTATAATAGTAGTGTACATAATAGCTTTGTGGACTGAACCAGATCAGTGAACAAATCATTCTTTTGAGCCAGTTCTTTTCAATGAACCAGATGAATTGGTTCACAAATTGTACTGAATTTGTTCATAAATTTCAATTCACTGGCTCAAAGATATGGTCCCAGCAGTTCTTACGTTAACAGCTCACTGAATGGGAAAATTATCAGTGAATAACAATTAAATTTTGGTTTGTTACCCACACAATGCAATCTATCAAGACTTGGAATATAGAGCACATAATAGCATAATATAATAGATAAATGATGGATGACTTACATTTGGCCAGTTTCTCACACAAAACTATTTTTTGTCATTTTTGTAGCAGGTGTGTTCACTACGAAAAGACCTCCAAGTCAAATTTTGTGTTTCAAGAAAGTCATACAGGTTTAAAACAACAGGATGAGCAAGTACTGACAGAATTCAACATTTTGAGATAACTATTCTATAAAATCTTCCAAAAATCCAGCTTAAGGTGGTTTCTAGTTTGTCCAAGCAAGTCCAGGGCTGTGTTTCTCAAAAGCATCAAAAGCCTAAGCAGACTGTAGAAATCACTAGCACCAATGGGCTCTGCAATCTACTTAGGCTTAGGGAAACGCAGTCCAGGTTGTTCTACAGTACATCGTTGATCTTCTGGCCTGGATTCAAACTGGTGGGGTGGGGGGAGAGTTACAATGTTCCAAAAACCATCTTGGCCACTTTAGGCTGGTCTACAAGGCCTTTCACAAAGAAAACCATGGTAGCACACCTATCTCTTTAGTTTTTCAGCCAGGTTTGGCTAGGTGCTTTGAATTAAGTGGGAGCCAGTGCTACACAAATCTTGCACTTACTGCACTCCTTCAGGAGGTCCTGTTGACTGCAGGATTGACTAAAATTTGCCACCTGTTTACCACCGTGGGCTGGATGTCTGCGAAGAACTTGGCAGCGAGGCTTAGTATCACGTCTGTCCACCTGGCACAGAGGCTGTTGACTGGACTGTGAAGACATACGTCAGATTACAGGTATTCACTGCAGACCCCCAAAGGTAGACGAAGGATTCAGTACAAACTCCCCATCGAGAAGAACACTGGTGACCTTCACTGGTAGATTGCGCATGACATAATAGCCACAAACAAACACAGCAGACATCTGAAACCAGTAGTTGGGAAGGATACCGCTTTTGCAGGAAACACTAAATAGTTTTCCTGAATCATGGTCACACCAGTCAAGATTGGGTACCAGTGTTTCCAAAGCTAAAATGTGGGGTGACAAGCTAAGGAACGTATTTATTACCAATGTTTTCCTATTTATGGCCCAAATTTTATTCTATTGGGAAGGCTGGAATGGTGATATAGGTTGATCCTAAAAGGTAGTGACAGGTAGGGGCCAACCAATATAGTATTCAGTTTGAGGGCTTTAATAACTTCTTAGCTGAAAATTGAATTTGCATGCTTCCCAGTATACAACCCAATCTAGCTAGAATTTGGTGACCTTCAAGAGCAAGCAAGAGATTAATGTGTGTATTTGTGAAGTGCCAGGAAAGGGTCATCAACAAATTCACTGTTGAATAATGTTTTATTGTTGGTTGATTGTTCTCTGCATTATTATTTTTTTCAATTTCCTTTTTCTATAGCAAATAATGCTTGAGTTGTGTGAAGGCGATGTGCGTGTGATTTTAAACAGAACCTTTAAAATAGGCCAAAAATACTGTTTAAACACTTTTCTACTTTAATACACTCAGGTTCTCTCAAGGGAACACAAGCTGTTGGCTTTTGCATCCCGTAAATAATTTCATACCTCTTTTTACGCACTTCACAGTCGACTCAAAATGTGAAGGCCAAACTGTATCCCACTCACTCCCAACATACACATGCACACACAAACACACTTACTGTACACATGAATTCACACTTTGATGGGTGATCCCAGCTAGCATATCTATGTTGTAAAACCCTTTTTTATCTTAAGTTAGGAAAAGGTTGTGATAACGGTTTTATCCTATTTAATACAACAGATGTCTCTTTTTTTCACGTGATAAATACATGCTTTTGCAATATTGCAGAAACATTATTATGACGTTAGTAGCACATTTTAAGAGCATCATTACCACGTTCAACCTGGTATGGCATATGCTGTCATCAAAATGTTTTTGCCACATACATCTTGAAGTAAATGGCTTAACGATAACATAAAACCATAATAGTGAGCGAAAGAAAGAGGGATGAAATGATGGATGAGACTTCAGTCTTTTTATACTTCTTCATAATAATTTATCATTCTGAATTCAAATTATGTCAAATAAATCTGAATAACTGACATATTGCTGCGCTCTAGTCTTATTTTTTTTTTTTAAATTAACCTGTAGGTAACCTACATTTAAATGTTATGACTCTCATATATTATTTTCATAACTTTTTTATAAGTCAATGATATAATTTGTCATGAGGTAAAGGTTTCTTTCCTCAAAAAACTCTTGTGCTCAAAAGACTTGTTGTGCACAATGATGTATTTTAATATTTGTATTTTAACTGTTTAATGTTTGATTTTTTTGCCACAATTGAAAAATTGGTCTTGTGTGCCCAATCAAAATCTCTTCCATTCACAAATAAATAATTGATACATAATTAATTAAATAATTTAAATTAAGAAGTACTATTATTAATATTATCATTAACAAACTCACTTAAGAAACACATACACTATATTGCCAAAAGTTTTGGGACGCCTGCCTTTACATGTACATGAACTTTAATGACATCCCATTCTTAATCCTTAGGGTTTAATATGGAGTTGGCCCACCCTTTGCAGCTATAACAACTTTAACTCTTCTGGGAAGACTTTCCACAAGGTTTAGGAGAGTGTTTATGGGAATTTTTGACCATTCTAAGAAGCACATTTGTGAGGTCAGGCACTGATGTTAGACTAGAAGGCCTTGCTTGCAGTCTCCACTCTAATTCATCCCAAAGGTGTTCAATCAGATTGAAGTCAGGACTCTGTGCAGGCCAGTCAAGTTCCTCCACACCAAAGTCGCTCATCCATGTCTTTATGGACCTTGCTTTGTGCACTGGTGCGCAGTCATGTTGGAACAGAAAGGGGCCATCCCCAAACTGTTCCCACAAAGTTGGGAGCATGAAATTGTCCAAAATGTCTTGGTATGCTGAAGCATTTACACTTGGCACAATGCAGTCAGGCAAGTACCGTTCTCCTGGCAACCGCCTACCCCAGACTCATCCATCGGATTGCCAGACAGAGAAGCGTGATTCGTCACTCCAGAGAACACGTCTCCACTGCTCTAGAGTCCAGTGGCGGTGTGCTTTACACCTCTGCATCCAACGCTTTGCATTGCTCGGCCATGGAAACCCATTCCATGAAGCTCTCTACGCACTGTTCTTGAGCTAATCTGAAGGCCACACTAAGTTTTGAGGTCTGTAGCTATTGACTCTGCAGAAAGTTGGCGACTTCTGCGCACTGTGCGCCTCAGCATGCGCTGACCCCGTTCTGTGATTTTACGTGGCCTACCACTTTGTGGCTGAGTTGCTGTTGTTCCCAATTGCTTCCACTTTGTTATAAAACCACTAACAGTTGACCATGGAATATTTAGGAGTGAGGAAATTTCACGAATGGTCTTATTGCACAGGTGGCAACCTATCACGGTACCACGCTTGAATTCACTGAGCTCCTGGAGCGACCCATTCTTTCACAAATGTTTGTAGAAGCAGTCTGCATGCCTAGGTGCTTAATTTTATACACCTGTGGCATTGGAAGTGATTGGAACACCTGAATTCAATGATTTGGAGGGGTGTCCCAATACTTTTGGCAATATAGTGTATTTTGCCACATATACACATACATATCGATTTGGTTTCCAGAAAGTGTAATTGCAACTAAAATGCAGCAATGTGCAATGCAAAATCATTGTGTAATTGTTGGAATATTCCAGACATTTTAACTGACTTCATTACAGAATTAATACTGGATGGGTGTCTCTTGCTTCCTCCCTCTTCCTTTTTCTTATCCTCTCGCTCCTCCCTAAATTGATGTTGTTTTGATCTGGAGTGGTTTATCTGCCGAGTTAGTTTAGTGTTTTTCACATAACGTGGCAGAGAGGAGGAAAGAGAGGGTAAAAGAGAGGATATACAGCACTTTATATAAGGAATCACCCTCACTTCACCCTTCTCAAAATACACAAACACACTCAGCTGAGGAGTGTCTCATTCTAGAGAAGTGTCATACACTACATTGGAGTTAATTTTTGCTGCACTAGAGCAGCAGCTCTCCAAACAAAATGATATTTTGAATAATTGTCATACCTCTTCATTAGATAAATAAGCCAGCTGCAACCAGAATCTCCCGTAGAGTAGTTATGTGACCTAGCTTTGAAAATGTCACTTGTCAAGATTGCAGATAAGATACTCAGACCAGATATTTGCTGACCTTAGACAGTTTAAGGGTCATCATCTTAAACAAGGGCAAACATGGGTCAAACATATCAAATGCTTGAGACTATGATGCTCCTCCAAAAACAAAATGAGCTGATGGGAAGCCACAATTACACAATAATCACCTGACTTTCCATGCAGAAAACCAGCCTAGGCTGAGTTGTTGGTATTAGCTTGTCTCCCAGCCATATCAGGCCAGTCTGTTGGCTGGTTTTTGAGGGGTTTTGGGAACTTTTCAGTTGGCTTCCAAGATAAAACTGCTAAAAACCAGCTTTGCCCCATGCTGGGGGTCTAGATTAAACTAGCTCACACCAGCAAATCTCTTTACACCCATAAACATAAAGGTTCTTTACTGGCATCTGTGGTTCCATGAAGAACCTTTAACATCCATGGAACCTTTCCATTGCACAAAAGGTTCATTAGTGGAAAAAGGTTATTTAAGAAAAAGTGGGTAAGACAAAATAGTTCTTCCATGACATCATTAAATCATTATTGTCGATTATTTTCCTTGATGATAATGATTTTAATTGTGGTTAATGGGATACATTTCAAACATTTTTGTGTGTGGAGAAATGATAGCTATTCTTTTTTTTAAGTCCAATTCACACTGCACTGACAGATTTTGACCAATGGCAACAGACACTTTTTTCAGATCAGTGTGTTGCCGTCTGTTGGCATTGATCGGCACTTGTTGGCGTTTGTCTGGTTGTGGATTGTCTAAGAAGTAACATACTGTAATCTGGTGATTGTCGGTGTTGGCTGGCATCTGTTGGCACAGTGTGAATTGGCCTTTAGTCTAAATAGGCAAAACAAGCCTAAAACCGTTCTTGAATTAGCTTATGCAATATGAGCAGATCTAAATTTAAGGCCACAACTGATGCATTTCATTCATTTTATCACATTTTACATTAATGGCGACGCCAATGACGAGCAAAGACAGCTTTTGTGTTATCACTGTTATACAGTAAGGGTGCGCTATTATGCATCTCCTGAACGAGTACAGTATTTCCAGATCAAAACATAGGAAAAGAAAAAGCAGAAATGAGCGATCTCATATGTAAGCAGGTGCATATGAAAAATAAAGTGATCATCAAGACTAAACAGCATACAAATAAAAATGGCCCAGTGTTACTGAATGAAATGTCGACCCAGGACGAGCTATAGGACTATGCAAGCTTTGGGGGTGTTGGTGGACTCGATCTACTCCATCTATGTTTTGATCATCGTTCTGAATCTGATCCAGATGTAGACTTTGGCAAAAACGTGATTTTCTCAGCTTTTTGCTCAAAATGTTGCTTTTTTATTAACTTACCTACATTCAAGTGTTGATAAGACAAAAAGGCATGAAGCTGGAATAAAACAGATTTTTTGTTGTTTAAAAGCAGATGGTCTGTTCTTTCTTTTGATATATTGCATGTTCAGAAATTCATACAATAAAATATTCTGGGGGGCAAATTTTTGTGAAAATGACCAAAAACTGGCGGTGGTTGGTAACTTTTTTTAATAAATGCTAGCGGGGAAAGAGTTATTCAATTTAGTTGAATTGTGCAGGGGCATTTTTTCCCCCTGTATCTTGAATTTGGGGGCCTTTTTTGTTCATTTTGTTTTGCTGTTCAGAGGGGTTTTCTTTTCAGTTGGTCATGGCCAAGTCTGGAGATCAGCTTCACTAGTCTTAAAGTGATAGTTCACCCTAAAATGAAAATTCTGTCATCAATTCCTCACCCTCATGTTGAAATAAAACCTGTATGACTTTCTTCTGTGGAACACAAAATAAGATATTTAGCAAATAACATATATGAATGAATATTCATTTTTGGGTGAACTATCCCTTTAAGGCAACTGTCTATGTAGGCTACAGAGAGAAGGGCAGTTCACTAGGTTTTTGGAACAGGGCTAATGTATACAAAATACAAGACTGACCTACATGATTGCATCACAGAGCAGCGGCTGTCAGACATGCAAAAACTCGTAAACACACAAGCGATTTGTTTATGTGAGTAAAACTGGCACTCACTGTGCAGAATCCCCCATCAAGTTAACCTGAACCTCATAACTCAGACTCTGTCTGTGTGTGTGTGTGTGTGTGTGTGAGCGTGACAGAGAGAGAGAGTATGCAGGCAAACCATTCATTACAGCATTTACATAATTTATCTGTTCACCTAGTCCCGTTACACAGGCTTTCATATCCAGCAGTGTTGAACACAGTGTGAGTGTACGTGTCCACATACACATGCAATAAATGATGATGCAGATTAAGTCCCCAGTGCTGTCAGAGAAAGCATAATTCTTCACCTCATTTTCTCTATAAATTTAGTGTGAGTACGTCTTTATAGCATTCAATGTTGGAGTACTAGTCTTAGGGAATTTGATTTTTAACAAAAAAAAACGTATAAACCTTTGAAGACAGACCTACTGTTACCTACGAGTTTTGAGGTTGTTAATCGATGGGATATGCTTTTGTTAAAGCCATCCGTTCATATTATTTTCATTTATTTTTTAAAATAATTGTGTTTAACAGCTGATTTTGTGGTGAAAAATATGCATATTTTTCAATAAACTTAAAATATATTGTTCATTTGATTATGTCATTCGCAATGCTACATGGGATTGTAGTTCTTTTCCTCAGTAAAGCCGTTAAGTTCACAGTCTTGCATCTTTGTCTTTTCTTTCTAGTTTTAAAAACCTTTTTTCTTCACATAAAAATGTGTAATGTTGTGATTTACCTTGTAGTTGGTTGGCTTGGTTCATGGCTTATAATGCTTTAAGAAAGACTTTTTTTTAATTCCCTATGGGAAAAAATACTTCCGGAACCAACACAGCTGAAATAGTGGATGGGATTCGAATGATATCAAATAATTTAGATATACAAAGACGGTGCACTCATATTACTATGAATGGGAGAAAGTGCAACGCGCAATATGACGCAATGAATCCCGCCTTCTAAATAAAAGCAATTGGTAAAGTCATTGCGTCACTGCAGCTGCCTTTGGTGGTTTTAAATATGAAGTTTAACCATAAGCTTGGTGAACAGCTTTGTAGAATTTGATGCTTCCCCATTCAAATAGATAGGAGCTGCCCGAGAGGTGTTTCAAAGATGGCCGCCGAGTGAAATGAATTGCCTTAAAGGGACTTTGATGATACTAGTGTAATGTAAATTTCAGCATTAGCATAGAATGTGCTGTGCATGCACAGCCAAAATTTAGATAAATGTGCATAATTTGTATGCTCAGCTCGGCACATGAGCCTTGAACTTTTTTTTGCACTAATTTGTTTTTCCACAAGGTGGCAACACTGCCTGATCTGTTGTTTCAACCAAAAAAAGAAATGGATGAAATGGAACAACAACAACAGTCTACTAGAGATGGTAACAATAGACACCCGCATTGATAGGCATTTGTGTGAGGGAATTAAACAAGTACAGATATTTTAATCGCTCATAACTTCTGGAGATAAATGGCACAGACACTGGACAAGGATGAAACTTTCCAGTGTGCCCGCTATCAAATGGAGTATACATTGAAAGGCTATGTGTTCAGTTGGTGAACAGTGTTGTATATTTGTCTGATTATTCTAAACATAATGATTTTTTTTTTACTTTAAGACTGGTAATAATTGTTAAACATTATAAAACCAGCCAATCAGATTAAGTTTTACTAGATCAAGAAAGCGTTTACCAGTTTTGTGTGGAATATGCATTGGACTGTGGGTGACACAACTAAACCTAAATTTACATACATTTTTCAGTAGCAATAATCAAACATCTCATAAACCGCCCTCTCGATAGCTCTCATATGTACCGTTGAAAAGTGAATCGATTTGGATGGTTAAAAAGAAGCCAATTAAAAAGATGAGTCACGTTGGGGCTGATGGACTCATGGGCAGCGCGCCAACATGTAGCGCAGTTGCGCTTTGGGCGTCCCAAGTTCGAGTCCCGGCTCATGGACCATTCCCGATCCCGTCCCCCCACTCTTTCCAGCTTTGCTTCCTGTCAACTAAATGTCCTGTCATAACAAAGGCAAAAATGCCAAAAATAAATCTTAAAAAAAAGACGAGTCGCCTATATTTAGTCAAATGCTGCTGTTCTATGTTTTTGACGTAGTTATATGAATAAGGGTGTAATCTAGTTTTTTCCATTGTAATTACAGTAATATAAAATAATTCTACATTTAAAGGGGCTATATGTAGAATTCAGAAACCCTTGTTATTAGCGGCACCAGTGGCCGTTAAATGAACTGCAGCCAGCAACTTATTGCTCATGCTCACACTAATGTACCAGAGACTGGACATGATTCAAGGCCCTGATATACTCACGGCGAAGTTCTTTTTTGTTCTTTGCTCAGAAGTAAAAAGAAGTTTGAATTACCTTTGCAGCGATATACTGTTAACGAACATCCCGGCACCGTCCTCGCTGCTGAGAGCGACGTTTACATAATTATGTGCTGTGCGTTTTACTCTCAAAAACAAAATAAAACCACACAGCAATCACAGTAGTAAGAAAGCAGAAGTTATAAAAGCATCTAATCACAGCAATCTGTTTATGTTTGCACAAGCTCTACAATTCAACGCCATCGTGTCGACAGATGAGATATTTAAAACTACACTGCATGACAGTTTGATTATAAAGAAGGCCTATAGTTGAGACTTTATACTATATAGATCTGGCTGTGTGAGACTATAATTTAAATTAACCCCTTTTCTTTGCATGACACATTGACATTCCAGTACAGAATGGCTCGTTTGGCATTATCCTGAACATTGTATATGCATTTGTTTCATGTGTCATAAAATGGAAGAGAGATTTGGAAACACACCTAAACCTCACATTCTTTGAATTTCCCGGCAAAAATGTCCCAAGTCCTTCACAACAATCAGTCTATATGCTTTCATAGACAAAGTCTGGGAAGGTCTCGTTTTTTAAGCTTTGTTACAAGCTGTTCACACATTGGCAATATAAAAAGCGATTAATACATGAACATTCTTACATATAGCCCCTTTAATGCTAAGATTGATCATTAATTTGCATTTTCATGCAAGGAAAATGTTGCTCAGATTAAATTATATATGATATCATTGGATAATTATCATAACCATCCCCTTAAGCAGCTTCAATGTAGTTTGTTAATTTTTGTCAGTAGCCTGTAGGAAAGCTAACTACTAATTGCTTGATTATTTTTATCTAAATTATAAGTTATACATTTAACTAAAAAAATAGTAGCTGGTAGCTTGGCAAGCAAGAGTTTAAAAGTATTTTCCTCAACATGATACATGATTCACCATATTGCTCTATCAAGTTTTCTATTTTATTCATTTATCAGTTTATCCAACTGTTATGTCAACTGGTACCCTGACATACAACAGAGTAGCAATGGGCATATTGTCTGCTTTTACAAAATATTACATTAAATCAATCTGAAATGCACATCATCATCATATATGCTATCAGCATATAAGTGATCTGAATGTGTGCACGTGTGCAGTGTGTCTCTATATCTGCTGTGTGTTTAAAGACCCTAGAGCATGTGAATATGCATGTACGTGATTTCTCCAATCGTGAAGATGGTGATTGCTGCTTATTTATGATAATGCAATATTCGTGCCCTTCAGAGGAAGCAGGTCAAATCCTCTTTGCACCAATGATGAAGACGCATACACCTCCCACACCGTGAAATTACATAAAACATGCAATATGACAGAATCAAATATACATAATGGGATTTTTCCCATGAGGTTGAGGTTATGGTGACGAAAAGGACAAGCGTGTCATCAAGTCATCCTTTTAACAAATAATATTCTTAACTCTTTCACCACTTTTGAAAAAAGTTGCCAGCCAGCGCCAGCATTTTTGATCATTTTCACAAAGTTTCATGACCCCCAGAATATTTTGTTTTATGAATATCTGAACATGCAAGAACAGAAAAAAAAGTTTTTTCTAGCTTCATACATTTTTATCAACACTTAAGTAAGTGAGTAAGTTTCACAAAAATGCTAAATTTTGAACAAAAATCTGAGAAAATCACGTTTTTGTCAAAGACTACGTCTGGATCGGATTCAGAACGATAATCAAAACATAGATGGAGTAGATCGAGTCCATCAACACCCCCAAAGCTTCACAGTACTGTACCTCTTCCTGAGTCGAAATTTCATTCGTTAACATTAGGCATTTTTTATTCATATGCTGTTTGATGTTGATGATCGTGTTATTTTACATGTGCTATCGCTTGTTTCTGCTTCTTCTTCACATGTCTTTTGATCTGGAGATGCGTAATTGCGCCTCCCTACTGTATAACAGTGAAAACACGGAAAGCCGGAAAATTCCGTCAATGGCGGGGAAGTGTTGTCTCATAAATTACGGAAAATTCTGTCAATGGCAAGAAAAAAGTTAATAATAATAATTTAAAGAGTGATCAAATGATTTACAGTAAATGCACAAATAGGAAATACACACATATCTCTCTCACTCACACAAACACTTCTGATTGCAGTAGCATCAATCAGCAGTTGGTTGCGTGATATGATCTATTAATTTGCTTTTGTTTGATATTCTCATTATGCCACAATGTTAATGAACACAAACATTGCATGCTGTGTTATGCAAATGGTCCCTAACTCTCCCCACCTCTAATAGTTTGTTCTCATTTAAAGGGGCCAGAGGTCACTCTCTTCTTGTATCGGCAACACCATCTGACAAGGGGGCTCGACCTGCTGTTGTCTTACAAATGAAGAGAGAGAAAAGCTCAGCCAGAGGAACGGTTCTCTGTTTAATTAAAGTATCGATTTTATTATCAATCAGAATTGGCATTTGAGAAAGTTACACGCAGTTGAACGAGTTGAAAACAAGACTTTCTCACTCACGTAAATCTTTTTTTTCTGTTTCATATATTGATTTATTTTATCCCCCTCCCCCCATTTTATAGCATCAAAAACAGAAAAAAATCAATATACAGTATGAAACATTAAATTATGTAATGAATTTCCATAAAAAAGATGACTGTATTGAATAATATATGTTATATAAGTTATAGGAAAAGCAACAGGAAATGGGTCAGTTTTGTAATGCAGTAGCTACATTTTTAACTTGAAATATTGGAAAGATTGAACATGCTTGCGTTTTATTTCTACAAAAGGGATACATCTATACCAAAAAAAAAAAGCTCTACTAAAGCCCAAATGCTTCAACTATATTATAATTATAACTGAATTAATTACACAATGTCATCATAGAATCAATTAAATCCATTGCTAATACTCACTAATGTTTGTGCTGCATTTTGTTTTCCTCCAAAATAATATACCTTTCTGGTGGATGATGTCATCAAGCGATAAATGGCAGGATGGGAAGTGATAGTAAGGACAGGAATGTTGAAACGTTGGGCTCTGAAATAGTTCTTAATAAGTGGCCTGTTTTATTATGTTGAAAGCCATTAGGACATGGCAAAAATTGCCAAATTCCATGCAAATTAGGGATGTGCGAGACCAGTCTTTATATTTTTACAAAGGCATGTTTAAATTAATACATTATTCAGGAGTGGAAAAACAAAATAATTTAATTTTACCTCAGACCTTGCATGTGCTCGTTTTCTCTCTGTCACTTGCAGCGAAATACAAGCATGGTGAAGAAGGTTTTTTTGTTTTTTTAGAATGTGTAGAATTTGTCCAACTGGCATATAACAATTAAGCTTGTTTATAGGCTTGTTTTACTACCGGTTATGAGGGACAGTAAGCTACCGGTACAAAATTTTATACCAGTTTAAAGGGGAAACATTATGAATGAAACTTACTTGACAACAACAGCTCATATATCAATATTATAACATATGGAATACCCTTAAATAATGTATAGTTGCCAATGCATGTCAAGCTTTTCTTGTGATTTTGCTGCCTGTCATGTGTACAGATGCTTTCCATACACAAGAAGTGCGTTCATATACAGTGCAAGCAGTGGACGAAATAACAAACAACAATACTTTGACATGTGCTGACTTATGTTAAACCAACTTCTGTTAGAGGATTTCTGTTTATAATATTGAGGTTGTAATTATTGGTCCTGCACTTCCTATTGATTCAGTTGATTTTAATAAATATATATATATATATATATAAATAATGGCTAACGTT
Organism: Coreius guichenoti; assembly: GCA_039654105.1. Taxonomy (NCBI): domain Eukaryota; kingdom Metazoa; phylum Chordata; class Actinopteri; order Cypriniformes; family Gobionidae; genus Coreius; species Coreius guichenoti. Next base: position 14,309,701 of record CM077170.1, read on the forward strand.
AATTAAGTGAACATTAATGTACAATGTTAATGTGGGTTATGTTAATGAACAATGATCATAATGCAAGCACTGTGCATGTACATGACCTATTTTAGCAGCATTCTGTATGGAATTTGACTGTTTGATTTATAGATTAAGTAAGCTATTTCAAATGGATAGACTTTTTTTTTTGTGACTGTCTTCTGGGGGTTTCGACTAGTCGACTAGTCAGTTACAAAATTTCCATTTAAACATTATGGGGCACTGTGGGGCACATCCCTAATGCAAACCAAATTAGTGAAATAATTTAAAATTCACTCATATGTTCAGTTAATTGTGGTATTATTATTAAACATCATTTTGATTTAAAATCATTCAAATTTACATTTAATATTTTTATTCAATATATTAAGACATTTGATGGGGAATTGTAAATGTAGGCACTGTAGGAAGGATCCAAATATACAATATTAAATACAGTATGAAATAAAGACTGTCACTTCTCACTTATCAAAGCTGGGAGGTTGGGCTCTACAATAGTTTTTGGTTTTTGGTCCATGAACGTGATTTAATTGTTTGTACACAATGTGCACAAACGCTGCATTTCACCCTGCACCTTTTGTCCCACTTTCTCCATACAGCACACAAAAAGTTATAGAACTGTGTTTCACATTCCGTGGAACTACACACCAGGAGAAAGGGACAGATGGAGAGAGAGAAACTTCCTACTGCTTCCTCATCTTTGAATTAATAGAGCAACAGGACATCAAACCCACTCGCAGCTCTGGGATAAAACACAGACTCACTCCCCAGTCAGTTATCAATGCTTTGTGGATTGTAGGAAACTGCACTAATAATGTCCAGCAACGCAGTCACGGCCCCTAATTAAAACACTTCCCAGTGGGAGTACACAGGATTGGGACAGAAAAAGACAACTACGAGGAGAGACAGACAGAGAATGGGATGGATTAGTGAGAGCCCAGGGACACATAAAGAGGTGGAGCCAGAGCTGGAATGCTCATGCTGCCAGGAAGTGACGTGAAATATGAAAAAGACGAACTGGGAAAAGATGGAGCAGAATAGGAACATGAGGTGTATGCATATATACATTGTAAAAAAAATTATATATATATATATATACATACATAATATACATACAATATAATGGTAAATATGGTAAATATGATCAAAAATATGATCAAAGATGGCTGTAAAAATAAATCTGCATTGTTTATCCTTTTGATCTTTCATTCAAAAAATGTGCAAAATTCTAACCTTTCATTGAAGTAAAATTGAAAGTGGGGGTAAATCACATTATGAAATAAATGATTTTCTCCAAAACACGTTGGCCATAATTGGCACCCTTTTATTAAATACTTTTTGCAACCTCCTTTTGCCAAGATAACAGCTCTGAGTCTTCTTCTATAATGCCTGATGAGTTTGGAGAACACCTGACAAGAGATTAGAGATCATTCCTTCATACAGAATCTCTCCAGATCCTTCAGATTCCCAGCTCTTCTCTTCAGTTCACCCCACTCATTTTCTATAGGGTTCAGGTCAGGGGACTGGGATGGTCATGGCAGAAGCTTCATTTTGTGCTCAGTGACACATTTTTGTGTTGATTTTGATGTTTGTTTTGGATCGTTGTCCTGATGGAAGATCCAACCACGGCCCATTATAAGATTTCTAGCAGAGGCCGTCAGGTTTTGATTTTTTTATCTGTTGGTATTTGCAAGAATTCATGATACCATGTATCTGAACAAGATGTCCAGGACCTCCAGCAAAAAAATAGGCCCACAACATTAAAGATTTAGTGGTATATTTAACCCTTTCACATGTAAATTTAAAATATTCTGGCTGACCACTCAATCTCAGATTTGTAACATCTTTAGATTGGAACTTCTTAATTATTGCCCTGATGGTGGAAATGGGAATTTCAATGCTGCAGCTATTTTCTTACAGCCACTTTCTGTTTTGTGAAGCTCAATGTGACACACAGGTGACGCTCACCTGCAATCACGCCACTGGCCTCGCGCCACTCTCTCACAGCTCTCGCCCGCCCTGCTTGTCACACTCAACAATCTTTTGCTGCACATCAGAACTATATTCTTTGGTTTTACTCATTGTGATGGATTATTAAGGGAATTTAGCCTTTGTGCTTACTCATATTTATACTCCTGTGAAACAAAAAGCGTCATGGCTAGACAATTTCATGTTTATAGTCACCCTTGTGGGCTACAAAATGTAAATATTTATGGGAATATACTTCATAGATACTTTACTCATAAAAGATTCTAGGGGTGCCAATAATTGTGGCCAATGTGTTTTGGAGAAAAACATTTATTTCATAATGTGATTTTTCCCCCACTTTCAATTCTTTTACTAGTATTTCTATGAGCCTCTTTGCCACTGGCACCGTAGATATGTGTGAGTGTGTGTTTATCTGAATGTGTGTGGTGTACAAGGGCAGCAGATGTGTTGATAAATGTGCTGCCATCAAGGCTAAAGTATGATGTGTCATTGAAGGCCTAGTGATCAGACGTCTCCTCTCTCTCTCTCTCTCTCTCTCTCTCTCTCTCTCTCTCTCTCTCTCTCTCTCTCTCTCTCTCTCTCTCTCTCTCTCTTTTGCCTAATTCTCTTACATGTACACAAGCGCACATGTTTGCATTGCACTGCTGACATCCCTCAAAACTAAATACAACAAAACAAAGCAAACAGACACAACCAAACATCTAATGTGGGGTCGAAAAGAGAAATGCTTCTTTTTAGCTTTCTTCTACAATTTCATGCAACGTTTTAAATTATATTATCAGCATGAACAACGTAATGATATTATCCAGCAGATTTGAAAATGCTCCAAAAAGCATTTTGTGCTTCAATAGAAAGCAAAAACACCTGACCTTTTATGTAACGCACTTCAAATGATCAATGTCACAAATTTGAGAAATAAAGTAAAGGAATAAAGAGTAATAAATAACCTACTTAATTTTACATAACTTTGATTTAAGGAAAAAGAGAATCTTATGTATCATATAAAAAGAAGAAATGTATATTATTATATGAATAAGAAGAAGGTTTGTATTATTATTATTAATTTGCTTATTTATTTTTCAAAATCCTAAAACCTGTTTATTGCCAGTTATTTATGTAATCTCAATTAAATCTCAGACATTTGAACTTCACTATCTGCTGTCTAAAAATATACAGCACATGATGGCATGCTTTATTTCCATACCAATCCCTGTATTTGTACCGAAGAAACAGCCACACAGCCACAAAACTGATTTGTTCACTGTAGGTGATCTTCATTAAATAATGTAGCCCGTTAACAACAGAGTACTAGATCCTGTTTGGACAATTTCAGTGCATTTGAAGGCCATTAGAGCCCTGCGCTATGTGTGGAGGAAATCACTAATGAACAGAGCGTTATATTAGTCTCTTAATAACCGTGTGTCTATCTGTGTAGCAGCTAGTCCCACTGCAGTCATTTGCTGCCATTTTCTCGCCTACAGAAGCAGCCCGGCTTCACAATTACTCTTCTTCATGATAGCTTCTTGTCAAACAGGAGGCTTCCCCCTATTCAAATGAATGGCTGTGTGTCCCACCAGAGGCGGAACACAGGCCTCAGATCAGAAAAAATGGCTTCGGCATCCATTCAGAGCTCTGTTGGTGTCCTTTTAGTGTGCAGCGGAGCTGGAATGGACGTTAAGAGGCTGCTGGCTCCCCTCAGCATTTGTGTGATGACCTTGATGGGTCAGTGGAACGAGAAGTGTGTAATCGGCAACGGTTTTTAGTGAATCTCGGCAGACAATGAGCTGTTTAATTCGCAGGCAAAGAAAGATGTGTGTAAGGAGATGAAATGTATGATAGAGAGAAAGAATGAGAGAAAGATGTAGAGAAGGAAGAAGAAAGGATGTGACTGTGTGTGCTGGTTGGGGGGGGGGTGATGGGGGATTAAACTGCAGATCTTTAATTTAGTTATTGATTTCAGCCCTACTGTGTGTTTGCCATTGTAAAAACGCAAGGACACTTTATAGGCCAAACTGATCATACTGACCGACCTCTTTCATTCACACACACACACACACCCACATACTCGGTTTCACTATCTTTGTGGGGATTCTCCATAGGCATAATGGGTTTTGTACTGTACAAACTTTATATTCTATCCCCTAAACCTATACCCATCACAGAAAATGTTTGCCATTATTACATTTAAAATAGTTTTACTATTTTTAACTAATATAATACAAAATAATAAAGAGACAAAAATGCTATTCCTGTATGCTGTGTTTGGACATTTATCACACAGTGGTGTACATTGTGAAGCTCTAAGCAAGTAAGTATATCTAAATGTTGTTTTATATAATTGTACATGATTTCTAAAAATTATATTATGAAATATAATAATAATCCAGTCGTTCTCTTTTTCAAGTGGTGGACCAAAATTGCAAACTACCTAACGAAAATCTGGGGGAAACCACAAAATAGTCAAAATAGTCTGCAATGTGTTATATATGTTCAGATATATATATATATATATATATATATATATGTTCAGATTGTAGTGTCGTAGTGTAAAGTTGTGCAGTGTATTCCAGCTTTAACTAAACCACACACACACGTACACACACACTATACGTGTGCAGTGCACTACTGAACTTGACTATGACCCAGCAAATGTAAGCACATGCCAGAACTGTCACAACACACACACACACACACACACACACATAGGAGATGTGGTCAAACGTGGCAGGTGGCATTTGTGTGAGACTGGTGTTAATGGCTCACCTGGCACAAGACACATGCCCATACACACACACACACAGAGAAAGGCGGTGGGATGCCAGCTGTTACCCTGACGACCTGCATGGCTGCAAGTATCCATGAAAAGAGGGTGATACCAAAAGACGTTGTGTGTGTATGTGTGTCTGCAGGTGGGACGGGCTGCCCGGAGGGGAAGCCATGGCAGGCATACTAATCACACTCAGAAATGGAACTGGAGATCAGTATATGATACTAGCCAGAGATCACAAATAACTTCAAATCAAATTCAGTGCACAACCAATGAACTAACACAAAGACAGACAAGAATCAGGAACATTTGCCTCCCTCAGGATACCGAAACTCTGGAAATATGGAGCTGCAGGAGGATTCACTCTTAGGAATTGCTCAGAGGTTGCTCTCTCATAGCTCAAGAAACCTAATGGAGTTTTCGGTTACTGTATGTTTCATTAAAGTATCAAGAATATTTGGCTAAAATTCCTCAGCTAAAATAACAACAAAGGAGAATGACATACAATAACATTGTGTGACAAAAAATTAACCCTCCTGTTACCCTCGAATCTGGTAACATTTTTTACCCACAGCAATTTACACCTCCAGAATACGACATTTTTTAAAAAAGTTTTTATGTCTCAGGTCATTTATGGCTGACAGCATATCTGGTGGGCCCTGGAACCATTTTGATGACATTAGCAGCACTATGTCTACCCTGTCGTTCAAGTGGGGAGCGGGACCATAATAACGGTTCTCGCAATACTACAGGTATGGTTAGGTTAGGTTACAGCCCTAAAACAGAGGGAAGTTGTTTGAATATTATATTGAATACATAAAATTATAGCATGTTATAGTGACCTCAATAAAACAACCAAACAAATGTGTGTAAAATTTTGATATTTCTTACGTTTTATACAGCTAAAAGAGCCTGGGGTCAAATTGAAACCGATGCTACAAAATGTGTACAGGACATTGGAAAAATATCATCATGTTAATTTTATGTTTACAGAGTTGTCCCCATTAAATTAAGAAAAGTCATTCAATCTGAAGCAAAAATGTTGCATAAACAGCCAGTAAAGGTGATGATACACGGGGCAACTTTTTTGAGAAATGTTGCCGGGCAATGTTTCCGAGCAATTCTGCTTGGACAGTTTCCCATTGAGAATCTGGATACTTTAGATCAGTCGTGGGCCCTGTGTCTCACCTGGTTGCCTGCTGACAGCAACATTGCCCTGCAACATTGCTTAAAAAGTTGCCCTGTGTATCATCACCTTAAGACTATGATACACTGTGTGTCTTAATGGTGAAGTATGTAAGATTTTGTGTTAAAATATATTCTCTTAACTTAGTTTATTGTTCATTGAGTACTATAAGTATGCCATTTATGGATTTATCTCCCCCAAAAGTGTAAATATTGAGCTTCCAAGGCACCATCAAAACATTCCGTCAGTTTCTTTCCAGCTCAACCAATAGTGACAGTTTGGGCCGTGGATACTGTAGCAGGCTGAGTCAGAGAGTGTTTAGCCAGTGTAGGACCATGGTTGATGCGTTACAATGGAAAAGACATTCAGCTTTGCTGTATTTAGAGCTTTAATTAAAGATTAAGCATGTCATGAACACGTCAAAGCAATTGGGGCATTGCGATGCAACACGCTTCAATACAACATTTTCATGCGCCCATCAAAGACAAATGTTTCAGTTTATATTGTTTACTTAATGTGTCCAATGTCGACCGCCTCAAACAGTTGTGGCTTTTCATGTCAAAAACTGTGCCAAAATCTGTGGTGCAGATACGTTAGATAGGATTATTATAAGCAAGAGGCTAGCTTTCGCTCTAGACAGTGTGTTTGCTTACTCATGACACATAGCAACACAGCTAAAAGTATTCCTTATATGTTGGACCTTTTATTGAAACTAATCTAGCTAATATAATCTAAACTAATCTACCAGATGAGCACCCTTATAAGAGCTGTGTTTGTGATGTTTGAGTTGAGGGAGGCGCGACTCAAGAAAGGGGTGTTTGCAAGGTTTTTTGAAAATGTAGAGTTCAGATGCAAAAGTCCATCTGACGTTTTCTTTTAAATTAGCATTTTTTTTTTTTTTTTATCAAGCTCCTATGTTTAGGTTCAGTAATTTCACTTTAAATGGCAATGAAAATGTTATTAGTCAGTTATTGAAATGTCTTATTTTCAAAAATTTCATTTTAGTCAATTCATTGGTATTTAACAAATTTAACTTTTTTCTTTTACTGCAAAGTCCATGTGTGCTTTGTTGCAAAAATCTCTAAGTCCACCTCTTTGGACAACAGGACATAGTAAACAGTTGCATAATCACTAAAGATGCAACTGCAAACATTGCAAATGATGAAAGCAGAATTCAAAATGTAACAATGAAGAAACTGATCCACACAGTAGGGGGAGCTGTGATACTAGTGCATGCCGCGTCCATCTCTGTCAGAGTTTTATAGCAGCACAGGGAACACTGTTGTGTTTTCTTGCTACTCGCGAAATCCTGTCATTGCCACTGTAACGATGGTCAAAACATGATAAAAACTTGCAGCTCGGCAATTGAAAGCTGGCTCATACGCACACAGTCATTCATCTTCGTTTCTGCCAACGAACTGGTATTTCCTAATGGGCTGATACTGGGATTTAGCGGATTTGAAGCTAAAGTATTTGCTAAACGTGTACTATGTGTGGAGATAATTCGCTCAATATCATTATCTCATTTTTGACGGAGGTGGCGTTTAGCGGCTTTTGCATCTGAGCTCTTCAAATATGCTTTATTTTTGTAATTCAGCTAGATTCCACTAGTGTCGAAGAAACTACATATGGCACCTTCAAGAACTAGTCTGGCCAACTAGCAGTTAATCAAGGGGTAAACAGTTTTACTTTTCAGATTCAAATTAAACCAATCTATGTAACTGACATAAAAAGGTTATGACCCATGTTAAAGAAAGAAATTACATGACTAACTAATCTAAGCAGTTTATGCAACCGGCCACTGGTGGTAGACTGGAGATGGTAACATTTTTGATTACATTTGCATTTATTTAGGTTACGCATTGACCAATTGCCTTGCATAAATATAGGCTATTAGTTTAGCTTTACTGTACATGCTGTTTTTTCTTCACAAAAATCAAGCTCAGGGCAAACTAATCTGTTTACAGCTTTGCACTCAAACACGCACACTGAAAATTGGACAGCATCCACAGACAACAGCATGTAACATCTGGCCAGCAGCAGGTCGGCGCATCCAAACATGCAGCTGTGCCTGTGTATACAAGTGTATGTGTGTGTTTGAGAATATACAGAAGATGTGGCGTTAAGCTTCAGATCTTTTTAAATACGATCCGCGAGGCTCCACCGGGAGAGGCACGACTCTGTGTACTTACGCTAATTAACCATGAGCACCCAAGATGAATAACCCCCAGGACCATGCTGGTTTTTACAAGACGCTATATCAGTGCAGGAAAACAACGCAGCTGTTTGTGCGTTTTAAATCCTTGTATGTAAGGATAAAGGATCCTCCTCAGTAAGGAGAAAATGGATATAATGTAAACAGAACATTGTTTATGCTTTAATCCAACTTTCTATTTTATGTCAATCCCCAGTCAGAAGCAATGTCAGATTGTTTGATCAATGCCTTTTTCCCAAGGAACCCTAGAAACCATTTGAAAAGTAAGGGTTTAATTGTGAATGGCAGCTTTTTAGTTGATGTGAATGCAATTTTTGATTAGCATTTAGTCCCTGCTGGTAGGTGTTGCAAATACACCATTCTTTTGCACATGGAGGGCTCTTAAAGGCACAAAATTGGCTTATTTTTTTGCCATTTTTAGCCTGTTATCCAGAGCAGTTACCCATGAGATTGCATACTTTGAGGGCGTAATATATGTGACCATGGACCACAAAACCAGTCATAAGTCGCACAGGTATTTTTGTGGGTCAAAATTATATTTTTTTCTTTTATGCCAAAAATCATTAGGATATTAAGTAAAGATCATGTTCCATGAAGATATTTTGTAAATTTCCTAACATAAATATACACTCACCTAAAGGATTATTAGGAACACCTGTTCAATTTCTCATTAATGCAATTATCTAATCAACCAATCACATGGCAGTTGCTTCAATGCATTTAGGGGTGTGGTCCTGGTCAAGACAATCTCCTGAACTCCAAACTGAATGTCAGAATGGGAAAGAAAGGTGATTTAAGCAATTTTGAGCGTGGCATGGTTGTTGGTGCCAGACGGGCCGGTCTGAGTATTTCACAATCTGCTCAGTTACTGGGATTTTCCCGCACAACCATTTCTAGAGTTTACAAAGAATGGTGTGAAAAGGGAAAAACATCCAGTATGCGGCAGTCCTGTGGGCGAAAATGCCTTGTTGATGCTAGAGGTCAGAGGAGAATGGGCCGACTGATTCAAGCTGATAGAAGAGCAACTTTGACTGAAATAACCACTCGTTACAACCGAGGTATGCAGCAAAGCATTTGTGAAGCCACAACACGCACAACCTTGAGGCGGATGGGCTACAACAGCAGAAGACCCCACCGGGTACCACTCATCTCCACTACAAATAGGAAAAAGAGGCTACAATTTGCACGAGCTCACCAAAATTGGACAGTTGAAGACTGGAAAAATGTTGCCTGGTCTGATGAGTCTCGATTTCTGTTGAGACATTCAGATGGTAGAGTCAGAATTTGGCGTAAACAGAATGAGAACATGGATCCATCATGCCTTGTTACCACTGTGCAGGCTGGTGGTGGTGGTGTAATGGTGTGGGGGATGTTTTCTTGGCACACTTTAGGCCCCTTAGTGCCAATTGGGCATCGTTTAAATGCCACGGCCTACCTGAGCATTGTTTCTGACCATGTCCATCCCTTTATGACCACCATGTACCCATCCTCTGATGGCTACTTCCAGCAGGATAATGCACCATGTCACAAAGCTCGAATCATTTCAAATTGGTTTCTTGAACATGACAATGAGTTCACTGTACTAAAATGGCCCCCACAGTCACCAGATCTCAACCCAATAGAGTATCTTTGGGATGTGGTGGAACGGGAGCTTCGTGCCCTGGATGTGCATCCCACAAATCTTTATCAACTGCAAGATGCTATCCTATCAATATGGGCCAACATTTCTAAAGAATGCTTTCAGCACCTTGTTGAATCAATGCCACGTAGAATTAAGGCAGTTCTGAAGGCGAAAGGGGGTCAAACACAGTATTAGTATGGTGTTCCTAATAATCCTTTAGGTGAGTGTATAAAAATGTATTATTATTAGTAATATGCATTGCTAAGGACTTCATTTGGACAACTTTAAAGTCGATTTTCTCAATATTTAGAATTTTTTGCAGATTCCAGATTTTCAAATAGTTGTATCTCGGCCAAATATTCCTATCCTAACAAACCATACATCAATGGAAAGCTTATTTATTCAGCTTTCAGATTATGTATAAATCTCAATTTTAAAAAATTGACCCGTATGACGTTTTGTGGTCCCGGGTCACATATATATTTTTAATTTATTATTTTTAATATATATTTTATATATTTCTGCTCAAATAAATGCTACTTTGGTATATAAAGAATATAATATATAATAATATATACAGTATATATATATATATATATATATATATACACATACTGTATATACACTATTGGTGAACAACAGCTTTTTTGCAGCGTGATAAAGAGCTTCAACCTGGGACGAAAAGAATTTACAAATGTACCAGAGCAACCAGAGGGGTCCCGAATAAGGGTAGAGAGAGATTCAAAAATCTCTCTAGAAATTAACTAGCATTGAGTCACGCAAGTGTAAAAATGGTCTGAAAAAGATGGCTGTCGGTTCTGATCTATTCTCTTTTGAGCAGATTCCACAAATCAGACAAAAATAAGACATTTTGTGTGCCACATGGTGAAGATTCACATCCATTCTGTTTTACATCTGATTGTAAAACGATCCTCCCTGTTTAGAAATGGGATGGGAATGGGACCAGAGGGCCATAAACGCTAACGAACAACGCATGTAAAGACTTTGGCTCAGAGTGCCAGTGTGAGGCATTTATCACCAAATGCTGTCTGTAACAGTCCAATAAATGATGAATGATGGAAGGAGGCTCTCACAGCACCTGCTCCCCTCATAACAATGGCAACGGATTAGGACAGGGTTGAGGAGAATGGCAAAACCTGTAAGCCAGAGGGCCGAGACAGAGGTATTGCAGCAGAAAGAGAAAAAGAGTGGGCAACAATAGGATGATGACAAAAGAGAGTAAGCCCATCTGTTACTACAATGGCGTCCCAAATGCCGCTCCATGGCTGATAGTTATATCGGGTGCGGCTCATTTCCAATATAAATCTACGAACAAGCAGCTCGGTAAAACACGGTAGCAACACAGCCACAAATTCTATGTAAATAACAATACAGCAGCAATAGGTCAGTTGGGGTCAAAGAAAGCTGGTGTTTCCATGGAAATGACAGGACAGAGAGTCCGCCGTATTGCACATGTGCGCACTTAACTCAAACTTATAAACTCAACATAAACTTTTACTTTTCAGCACTCGAGCCCCCACAGGAGCGATGCAGCTCCTCATTAATAACTAATTACAAGCACTAGAGAAACAGCTCGAGACATTACGTGGCCAACACTGAAGCTAATCAGCATTCAGACAGGGCGGCTCGGGAATACGCCTGAAGCCACTCAGGCATTCACGGATTGGTTCGTAGCGTATCCAGGGCAGTTCCAACTACAGGCTGGGGAATATGCTTTTCGGTTTGTCATGGAGGGCTTTTGACAGGACCATGGAGAGTCTTGACTTTTAGGTAAAATTACGCACATCCTTTTGAAAACAAAGTGTTCTTTTAAGTTTCTTGGCGCAAGACAAAATGTATTAGACAAGGTTTTAAAAGAGTATAATCTAGCATGGCCCATCATTGGGCTTCTATACAGGCAGGTTTGTTTTAAGGCCTTAGTAAGTCTGTTTGAAGAACCAGTGGGATCCTTGTAATGTGTTTGCATGTAACTGAGAGGGAAAGCCAGTGTACAAAACCCTGCGTGTTTCTTTTTGCGTGTTATGTGTTCTGTTGTTTCCTTCCTCCAGAGGAGTTTGGGAGCATATGGACCGGTTCATTAGAACTAATGTGCTATAATAGTACGTTGCTCACAAGGTTTTTGCACAAAGCGTTGCCAGTGATAACAAAGCAATCATTTCTAACAAGCCACATTAGCATAGAATAAGCTGTGAGAATCCCAGCGGTGAGCTAGTCATCCCTGCTTTCCACAGAAAAGACGTCTTTCGAAGGGTAAAAATATCAAACACTAAAGGTGCAGATTCTCTCATCTTCATGTTTCATTCCCTCACTTGGTTACAATGGTCCATTTACACAATGTATCCATCTCAGGTGATCTGAACAATGTTAAATTTTAATGTTTCAAGGGAGAGTTAACCCAAAAATGAACTCACTCTCCTGTCTGTCCAACGCTGTATGCATTTATTTCTTCTGCAGAAGACAAAATAATATTTTTTGGAATTTTTTTTTTTGCCCATACAGTGAAATGTTTTGACCCAGTGGCGTGCACAGACCTCCGCAGGGGCAGGGGCAAGTCGTGTTCCTGGGTCCCCCTCGGTAGAAATCGCCTCCGGTAGAAATTAGAAATCGCGTTCGTCGCGGGGGCACTGCGGTACGATCGAAAAGGGCACTTTCATTTTCACGATTAAAGGGGCAGGGGCTCAAGCCCAAAGCCTGAGATTTAATTAAATAAATACATATGTTGTGTGTTTCAGACTGGTTTTACAAAATAAAAGCTTGATGGTTTAATGTTTGAAAGTGAAGAAAATAAGACAGCCATAAATATTAGTATTTAAAGTTTACAGTTTAACTTATATTAATTCAATCACAATTTTTAATCGCTAGTTTGTAATCTTATCATATTGAATGTTTCTTGGCGATCATCATTTGTAAACTATTTAGCATATTTAGCATTAGCAACAAATAGCCTGTAGTTTCTCATGTGACTTGATAACACACTTGCTCTCTGAACACCTCATGAGGTAGTAAATCAGTACCCACATAAAATGCCATTTCTGTGCCTTCGAGATGCTCATGCTTTATTTTTGTTGTCACATTTCCTCTAAAGCTACAGGAAGTGATGGAAGCCAGCCCGTTCACAATGCCCGAACCTCCCTTGCCTTTTTGACTGCTGTTAACTTGCTCTGACAGGGTTGCTTTGCTCTCTGTGCAGGTCTCTCACTCCCCACTTCCTCATCCAAGCCTGAGTGCCTTTACAGCCACGAGGAACCTGTTCTTTTTGAATCGCCACACGTGAATGATCAGCAGTATTACAAAGGCAGTGCAGGACTTTCTGGAGGTACGTCTGAGAAAAGAAAGGTGGTGATGAGTGATAGATTTACTCCATTATGTTCTGCTCTAGGTCGAGTGTGAGAATAGTCTGATATTATCCCTGCTCATCCTTAAAATAACTACGAGATCCCCACAGGAAACTGCAGCACTGGATGGGAGACTGACAGAACGAAGTAGATAAAGAGGAAGAATGGGATGCAGTGAAGAAACTTCCAGTCATACTGTAGTATACTACAAGATAGTGGAGAGAACAGCACATTTTTGTGTTGTATTATATTCCTTTGTCCAAACAAAATCGTATTTAAAAGCTGACCCAACTGAAACATTCTCAAGAAAATGTCCTTCTAGCAGCATTTATGCATATCAACACAAAACACCTTGTTTTGGAGAATTCACTTGGTTGTATATGAGCAATTCTAAGCATTAAAGCTACTGTGTATTTGCCTTTTACCTTTTTGTTGTACATTTATTATAGATAATAAAAGGTTGATCATATTTGGTAATGTTTTGGAAAGAAGCTCACCAAGGATCCATTTATTTGATCAAATATACAGTAAAAAGACTAATATTGTGAAATATTATTACAATTAAAATTTAAAATTTTCTTATTTTATTTATTTATTCCTGTAAAGGCAAGGCTGAATTTTGAGAAGCTATTACTCCAGTCTTTAGTGTCATATAGTTTTCAAGAAACATTTACTTTTGTTTTCTGGATTATTTGATGAATACAAAGGTCAAAAGAACAGCGATTGTATTTTTTGTAACACTGTAAAATGGCTGTACTGTAACTTTTGATCAGTTCAATGCACCATCGCTGTATTAAAGTATTAATTTCTTTAAAAAAAAAAAACTTTTGAACAGTAGTGTAATATATTTTAATATTAATTAAAACAAAAATGTTTATATGATTTATAGTGTTGTTGAAGCGAGTGGTTTTGTATTTATGAAAATGTATTTTAAATGAAATTTATTTATGTATTAATTTATTTATTTATACTGTAAATAAATAACTGCACATTTGACATAGAAATTGTCACACAAGGCCATAAGCACTGGGAAGTCTAATGCCAGGTTTATCATGGAAATGTAAATTTTTATGCAGTGATACTATTTTTAAAAATCATGTGATAACATAATACAATTAGTATAATCTAGGCTTTTTCAGATTCCTCCGAAATGATGTCAAAACATCCCTAGAGTGACACTTTGGTGGTGCATCAATGACCTGGTCTGGACCCAACCAAGATTCCAAGATCAGTGAGGCGTGGCTCTGATACTCCACTTGATCCCACTCACCTGTGGCAATGGATAATGATTTTAAGCCAGATGAGAGCTGAGGACATGCAGCCTGGGAAAATCTGCTGTCAACCTGCAAATCTCCATATACATGCATGAGCCATTTCCCAGTGATTATACTGAGTTGATGGGGCCATCCGGAGAGACACAAGGAGAGAGGGAGGGGCAGCTGGAGCCCTGCTGAGTGAATTCTAATCAAGCCGACCCTTAATCACTAGGTGTGAATGAGGAGTGGGTTTCGTTAAAAGATGAGCACTCTTACTAGTATTGCACAGGGATTGATTGCAGAAGAGATTTACAGCCGCACCAAAGCCCTTTTTTACTCGTACCCCTCCATAAACCACAGCAGAGCCACTGAGAAGCCATAGCAACGAAGCCCAGCACGTACGCAGATCCCAACGACCGCAGCTCCGACTGGGGAAGAAGAGGATCAGAGCGCAAGAGAAAAACGGGAGGAATACACACAACGAAGAGATTGCAAAGGAAGCCAGCAATTAACTGTAGCAAAAAAATGACGCACTTACTTTCGTCCAAATGCTTTACGATTCGTTTTGATGATGTCTTGCTTAACATTTTGTATGTCCCATTTTTCCCAGCCCATGAATAAATGATAAGTCCGCTTTTATAGATATACATCAACAGATTCATGACAGCAGTTGTGCAGAAGAGCAAAACAGAATCCAGGAGGACCAGGAAGGTGATGTAATCACAGTATACACCTAATGAATTCAGCCTCTAACAAGGTAAACATTCTTTGAGGATCATCCATGAACACTTACTGCATACCAGAGTCCTTTAAAGATAATGAATTACACTGTGCACAGATTAACAACTCTCTCCTGGTCTCAACCCTGCCTTAAATCTATTGATATCCTATAAGAACACACATGAACCATCAGCAGACCTGTTTCAAAGGGATATTTCATCCTAAAATGAAATGATGTAATTTATTCACCATCATGTTGTTCTAAACCTTTATAATTTTCCTTCTGTGAAACACCAACCATAAAAGTAGTACAAATTGCGCACTATTACAATTTATCTTCTGAAGCCATAGAATATCTTTGTGTGTGGTACAGAATTTAAGTTGTTATTCACATTATTCACTCACTTAATTTTTCAGTGGTTGTTAAACTGTGAGTTGAACTCATGAGCAAGTCATTCAGAATAGTTAAGTGGACTAAATCACCCGATTCACTGAAATAGAACGATTTATTCACGAATCGGATCTATTGCTACTTCTCTTGTGAACGTTCATCAAATAGACAAGAAGAGCTCTCTCATCAGTCTAATTCAAATAGTTAAAAGTTGGGTTAAATGATGAACTGAAATGACTCAAAAGAATGATTAATTTACAAATCGAACATTCTTTTATGAATTTTCATCAAAGAGCCAAGAACCTTCATCAGTCCAGTTCATGAATGAATCAGTTAGACCAGTTTTGTAAACTGGATTAACTGATTCATTGAGAAGATTCAACTCAAAGAAGCACTGGTTCACAAATCGGACATGAATACATTCATCACAATCTCATGGCTGTTCATAAATATTTTACATTTTGGCAGATTGGCAGCTAATTCACATTAGCATCATTCTTTTTTGTACGATCTGCTTATGACCAAAGTCCCTTTAAGACGAGTCATTTCACTCGGTGGCCATCTTTGAAACGGAATCACCAAGGAAATCTGACAACAACTGTCTCATAAATTGTGTTTCTAAACACTCAAATCATGACAAAAAAATGAATTTTTCAGGCTGGACAAAGCTAATGCGCATACACAATCCTAAACGCCCGTCTCAGAACACTGCCTGTTTCTATAGCAACCGGAGCTTCTAACGGCAGCTGCAGTGACGCGATGACTTTACTAATCAACTATTGGCTCTTTCATTTAGAAGGCGAGGCTTATTCACCATATTGGGTGTTGCACTTTCTCACATTCATAAGTAATCGGAGTGCACCGTCTTCCTATATAAAGTCTTTGTTATGACCCAGTGATGGTTATGTTTAGGAATGGGGTTATGGTTGGATCTTCATGCTTAGTTTTTTTCTAAAATTGTATGTTTTTGTACGATTCACATCGTACTAGTTCATATAAAAACACCACCTCATAAAATAGTTGTTTTCCTGTGAGATTGTGTAGATACTTCTCTCATGAGCTCAAGAAGAGCTCTTTTATGAGTCCAATTCATCAATGAATCTTTTCAAACCAATTTTGTAAAATGAATCAGTAGATTCATTGAAAAGATTTGACTCAATAGAACCATCATGCACAAATGGGATATAATACTTCTCCTATGAACTCTCATTGAAGAGCCAAGATGTCAAGATCTTCTTCACACAAAAGCTATTGTATTGGTCACTTTTATGATACATATATTCTTTTTTTCTTTTCTTTCTTTTTAGGGGCTAAACTCAATCCCCCGATCACTTTCCAAAAAGTTCACTTTATAACAAAAAGTGGCCAAGATATTCTTCAGAAATTTATCTTATCTTTTTCCACAGGAGAAACTAAGTCAGAATTTCATTTTGGGGTGAACTATTTCTTTAACTCCAAAGGATGCAGTAGAGAAACTCTGATGTATTTTTGATTACCTGGCACACTGAAGTTAGAGTTCCACCACTATGGCCATTTGTTGAGGGAGGCTGTTATCGCTATGGTAACTATAATGGAGGAAGAAGCACTAATTTGCAGGTTTTTACATATCATTCATCCATAGCATACCTCTCCAGACGCTCATGCCTCCCTCGTGCCCATACACTAGTTGCCTACAAATGTGCAGAGGCATTTTTCAGCCTGAGAGGAATCTGAAAATTAGGCCCCACTTTTGAGGCATCCAAAGAAAGCCTTATCCGACTGATTGCTGTGTGGCTGTCTAATGCGCCTGACTCGTCAGTGGCTAGATATTCAACCCTTCACACAGACACAAGTGCCTGTCAGGATCTGAGGATGACTGATCATAAAAAGAGAGCCAGAAGATAGAAAAAAAATAGTAAGGACAGAATTGAAATGTTCACTCACGACTGAAGTACTCTATCTAGCCTTGGTTCGTAAATTAGGCTCCTTCCTCTCACTGATGACTTGGGCTTCTATATATCTAAACACACTTTTTAAGCCTGCTTGACTGATTGGAAAGCCTTGGGAATGACAATTAACCTCGACTGTAAAGTTATTTTTTATCTAGATGTTGTAGCGATGGCCCTACTGGAGTAAATGAACCTTAGCCACGCTCTCCTTTGTCTAGCAGCCATATTATCCCCTCTATGTGGAGTAAAGAGTAATTAGAGTTAATATTGAAGAGTAGATTCTCCATTCACACACCACTGTAATGATACCATAGTCAAACTGTCAGGGAATTTACACATGGCTATTCACATTGACTAATGACATCAGCCCGCAAGAATCAATGAAGGCCTTGTGAACTGGGATGAGGTTCATTCCTTGCGGTTTGTGACTCAGTTTTCTTTTTTCTTTGACTTTACAAGAAGAGGAACTAATGAACATTTTAATAAGCGTGTAGTCCGCTTACATGAAAGATAAGTAATTTACTCTGTGGTAATGTCTGACACCTGATCAATAGGGTATGTGTCTAATGAAAATGTCATGTAAATTGTTAATTTAGCTTTGTACGACAGTAATTAATGAGTATATTGATAATTAGCATCCATACAAAACAAGCCCTTTGATCCAGCTTAATGGCCATTATGCAATTTAGTGAACACTTCATCTGGTGTAGCACGTCTGATAGTAACAGGAAACTACATCAGTACAGGCTAAGTGGATGACATGTGCATCGTCACATATGCATAGTAAGACCACACAAACACTTATGATATAAATAACAGTATTTCAACCTACACTGAAAAAAAAATGTAGTTAAATAAATACAGCAGAAATGTTGAAGTACTTTCTTCACTGAAAATATCAAACAATTGTTGTATTCAATTCAAGCAGGTATAAATGAAAAATATAACTTTAAGGTACTGTAAATATTACTTAGGATTAAAAATGTTATATAATACATTAATATTCATTAGCAGTTTTGAGCACATTTTACAAAATTAAGTAAAATCTACATAGCTTCACACTGCTGGTGCTCCCAGCATGCACCCGGGCATGAATAATTAATAAGGCCGCATGTTTTCACTGTTTGCCACTTTCAATGTTGCTGTTGATTTTTTTTCATGTTTAGTGTCTTGCTGTTTTATGATGTCTAGAGTTTAAAATTAGCCATTCGTGCTCAAAAATTAGCAATTTATTGTTACCGTCATTGTGTCTTGGGTACCAAGCATGGAGTCTATGTGTGTGTGGCTGAGTTTTTTTTTTTTTTTCTAAGATAACGTCATGGTTATGGACTCTTATTTTGATATTCTGTTTTGTTTTCTTTAGGTCCTATTTCTCTGATCTGTTTAGTTTCATGCTGCATCCCAATTCGCCTACTTATACTATATTATACTATGTACTTATAATATATTTATACTATATAATATACTTATACTTTATTAAAGTATGTACTGTTTTTGTGAAGAAGATAAAAAGAGTGTGTAGCAAAAGAGTAGGCAAGCTTTGGGACATATTACTTCATCATAACTGCGTCTTTAACTAAAAAACGCTTTATCTGAACCTCTCTACTTAACCGTTGGACTCGCACATCCACCATGTTTGTAGTTTATTAACACTTTTTATTCACATTTGTAGTTCTAATCAAATCCTCATCCAATGCGCAGTGGGTTGTGGGCAATATCAGCCATTTGAGTGTTCACGGATCTGCACTTCGGATTCCAACCGAATTTTGGATGCAGCATCAGTGTCCTGAGTTATGTTCCTCGTTTGTTTCTATGATTACTTATAATTTGCACATGTCTTTCATTATAATCTCTGTTATGTTCATTTCCTTGTCGGTTCTTGTTTATGATTTACGTAGTTAATGTTTCAACTATGTTTTTCCTGTGATCCCCTGAGTATTTTGCATTGTAAATAAAGACTGTCTATTTCAATCTTCTTTGTGCCTGCTGACCTGTAACAGATAATGCTTAAAAAGAGTAATTTTTATTATGTTTTTTTTTTTTTTTTTTTCAGTGTAATTTCTGACCTCAGGAGTTCTTTTTCAAATAGTTTTTATACTGAAAAGTCATATGTGACCCTGGACCACAAAACCAGTCATAAGTCACTCAGGTATATTTGTGGCAATAGCCAACATGTATGGGTCAAAATTATTGATTTTTTTTTTATGCCAAAAATCATTAGGATATTAAGTAAAGATCATGTTCCATGAAGATATTTTGTAAATTTCCTACCATAAATATATCACAAATGTATTATTATTAGTAATATGCATTGCTAAGGACTTCATTTGGAAAACTTTAAAGGTGATTTTCTCAATATTTAGATTTTTTTGCACCCTCCGATTCAAGATTTTCAAATATTGTCAAACCATATATCATTGGAAAGCTTATTTATTCAGCTTTCAGGTGATGTATGAATCTCAATTTAAAAAATTTGTGGTCCAGGGTCACATATGACATAATCACAACACATAAGAGTCAATGTGAAATTAAAATGTACTTTTTCTAAAACGACTGTATGTTCCTGGGAGAAGGGAGACGGTAGTTGGAAAGAAAACAAACCATACATTGGATATATGGGATATAACTGGAATTGAAAATGCTTTGTGAAAGCTTGTTTTTGGTTATTTTTGGAAAGATATTTTGGAGGTAACAACCTCCCTCTTGTATACTCTCTGTAAGTGAGATTCATCGAGCTGGTGCTGAGTGTCCTGTCCTTTGGGAACTTTTTTTTTTTGGCACTGAACCTTATCCGTTCACTAATATGAGACAGCTGCCTTGTGATACTTTCCAACACACTGAATTCTGAACAAAATAGAATGAGAATTGAAAGAGACTTCATCTTAATTTCAGTTTTAACCTTGATCTTCTCAAAGTATATGATAGCTCATCTATTATAGCTTCCTTATTACTGTTCGCTATCTTAACAGTAATGTTTTAAACTCCAAATTAGCTCTAAGACCCTGAGGACCGAATTCAATGTATAAGAAATTGTTACTTTCCTATAATTCTGACATACCTATCATATCTCTCACAGTGCATTTGAAATCATCAAATTTACACACACTTGGTCTTATTCGCATCTGTGCATAAAACCTGTGTGCAAATGCTTTCATGCTTTCATAAATTTGCATTATATATTTTGTATATGTAATGTAAAATGATAAAAAGAATAAATGCAACAAGAGCATAGAACCACACAAACAAAATCTTTCAAAAAAGGTTTCAACGTAATATCCAGCCTACCCAGCTACACAAATCTGTTCCAAACATGAATTGTGTAACACTGGCCCATTGCTGCTTCCAGAGGTTAATTCACATCTTGAAGAGGGTCAAAAACATTTACAAACACATCACAAAGTGCATCAAAAGGGTACGACTAGATCTAATTCATATGCTGGCAGGTAAACAAACTGAAGACAGATCTGGAGTCACTCTAAAATCCTTCCCATTATTGACTTTGAGCTCTTAAAGGAACTACCCACAATCCTCCTCTCCCTCCCAGTACAATAAATCCACCTCGTTAAAGATAGCACAGGCCATGACAATCACATTATTCCTTATCAACGATTCAAACTCCGGAAGAACCACACAGAGTGATGAGCTATAGATCTTCGTCATATCCAGCATTCATTGCCCTACATATACCTGCTCAAGGATATTTGCCTAACGAAACCAACACCGGCACATAACGATCGGATGGACTCGGACATAAAACCTGAGCAAATGTGACTGTAATGCTTGAATATGAGGCGAGCAAACATTGCAAATACACTCATCATATTGTCTACTTGTCGAGAGACCAATTATAGAAATACAGCAAATCAATGTGAGTGAATGGAAGAGAGAGATTGGGGGATGGAGAGATGAGAGGCTGTTCCTGGAGGAAAGCAGCAACACATACCAACATTTCATCCTCTCATATCACACATTAATGCCACATTGATTCCTTGTCATTGATCAGCAAAGTTTGTGTTGAGCTGTTTTCTTTAGAGTGTGAGTGTGTGTGTGTGTTCTGCACAGGTAGGAAATGAAAAACTCAAATCTCAATTAATTCTGATGGAAAACATTGACCTGGGAGAAGTTAGGAAGGCCTGATTTGCTAGCACACTTTTTCTTTCTCCTCTCTCGCTCTTTCCTCTTTTCTTTCTCTCTCTCTCTGGGAGTCATTAACATCCCTAAGAACTCCATTAACGATACTGATAACCCTCTGCATCATAGAGACAGCTAGAGTGTAGCACCCCACTGACACGAACACACACACACCCACAAACCAGTGTGTGCGTGTTAACTTCTTATCCTTAAACAGCTCTCCCTGCATCAGCCCAACTGCACTAGCAAATGCAAACAGTGATTTACCTTACTTTGTTATTTATTCATTATTTGTGAGGCATCAATGTTTATAAGTTTTATGAATATAGTGCACCATAAAAGCAATACCACACTCGCAATCAGACAGAACAACAGTAATTTTGATTCTGTGACATTGCTTAATCATGAATAAACATGATATAATGGATAAAATCATGAAAAATATGAATAAAAATAATATAATAATATAATATAGTGATAAATTATAAAATACATGCTATCATTGGCAAAGGTTAAGGTACTCTGAAATGATTGCGTTTACACAACATTCCAGTAAATAAAGATGTTGGTATTGAGTAATTTACATTTTATATACAATATATAGTGGGTTATAAAAATGTGACCCTGGACCACAAAAAAGTCGCACGGGTATATTTGTGGCAATAGCCAACAATATATTGTATGGGTCAAAATTATCGATTTTTTTTTATGCCAAAAATCATTAGGATATTATGTAAAGATCATGTTCCATGAAGATATTTTGTAAATTTCCTACCATAAATATATCAAAAATGTATTATTAGTAGTAATATGCATTGCTAAGGACTTCATTTGGACAACTTTAAAGGTGATTTTCTAAATATTTAGATTTTTTTGCACCCTCAGATTCCAGATATTCAAATAGTTGTATCTCGACTAAAAATTGTCCTATCCTAACAAACCATACATCAATGGAAAGCTTATTTATTCAGATTTATAAATCTCAATTTCAAAAAAATGGCCTTTATGACTCCTTTTGTGGACCAGGGTCACAAATAGTTCCAAAACAAAATCACAGCAAAATGAATTGTTGTGCATCTCTGAGCAGCAGTGGTGTTTAATTCCTAAATGAATCCGTGTTTTGAACAAATCTGTTGAGTGAATGATTCAATTAATCACTCAGTTAATCAATAATCAATTAATTAATTCAATTAATCACTTAAGTCACTTCTTTCATTTCTGTATGAAACAGTGTATTTGAATGAAGCATGAGTGGCATAATGATGTAACCTGCAAACACCAAAGCTGATGTGCTTTCATGCTTATTTATTATTTGTGAGCCATCAATGGTTTTATGAATAATATGTTGCATAAAAGCAATACTCACAATAATGCTGTACAACAGCACTTTTGCGTGTGCAGCAGCTGCGTTTGTATGACACAAGAGAGTGAGTCTGCGATACTGCCATAATTATATAACTGTACAAAAAATATTGATTTGAGTTTTAATATTTTATTAGCTCACCAAATGCAAAACTTCAACGTGGAAAAACCGTTCCTAGCCAGCATAAAGCACCGACTTCAATGACAGTTATCCGGATGAGCCTGTGTTATGTTATCTGTTATCTTGATGGCACGATTGACCAATCAGAATCAAGTATTCCACAGAGCCGTGTAATAAAATGGATGAAAACATGGTAATTATAAAAAAAAATCTGAAATGATAAATTATACAATAAATGCTATCAATGCCAGAGTAAAATATATACGCTGGTATTGAGTAACTTACTTTCATATATAAATATTGGCTGTTACTTTCTACTTTTTTTGGTCCGCCAAACAAAAATTGCTCCAAAACTAATTCACAGCAAATGTAGTGCATTTCTGAGCACTAGTGGTGTTTTGAGTGAATCAGTTGAGTAAATGATTCAAGGAATCACTAATAAAGAAAGTCAATTGTTTAGTTCCTGAATGTATCAGCGGTACATTCAGTGTAACCTGCAAAAAGTCACTGCAAAAATCCCAAACATACTGCATGGAGCAATAGACAGTAATATGTCTAAAATGTAAGTTACTCAAAAACTTGTTTATTGAACAGTTTAATAAAAGCAATATCACATCTGCAATCATTCTGTTGGATTGAATATAATTTGCACATTAATCCACCCGTAGTTTGTTGACTAAATCAACCTAACTACCATGGGTTAACAATTCTAATATTGAGGGCAAGATCAGTTAGCAAAACCCTTTTTAACTTAACAACAGCATATTTTAACTTTCTACAGTGTACCGCTGTACTTTTTGGTACCTTTTATGTTGGTAAGAGAGAAAAATAAAGTGTAAAATGGGACTGTGAGTGCTTTGAGGTGATTGGTTCTTGCATTTGTAATTCCATCATATGAATAATTTCTTTCCTGCTCTCCGAAATCCCACTAAGTTGGGTTTCTGAGACTGAGAGAGGAAAAATGTGGGTACTTGTCCTTTATATAGAGTGGTACACATGAGGGTTGTTCTCAACTATAAAACAGCATTTAAAAAACAGCTTGACTTCATATAATGGAATACATACTGTAGATATTCTGTGCTGATGGCAGTCCTTGGTTTATATGTATAGCGGTAGTTATTACATGAAGGCACGTATATTTCCTCCATTAAACCAGTGGGTGAAATGGCTCTTTTCTGTAGTCATGTAAAAACAATGTTTCTCTCTCCTGTGGGAAAGTTAAGCAAGGTGTGCGGAGACAGCCTGTCATTGAGAAAGCTCCTGTGTGTGTGAGTGAGAAAAGGTGAAAAACAAGGCTCAGCCCCCCATTGTGGCTGCATAGAGGCAGCTAGTTACTGTATTCTATTGTGCCGCAGGGCTTTTGAAAAGGCTGTTAGCAGCCTAGGCTAGTTTATGCTTTTCCTGCCCCTTGGTACTCACATTGTCATGATATGGGCAAGCAATGATGCCTGTATGCGTGTATTTGTGCTTCTATTTTCATTTCCCTTGGTCACACACACACACACACACACACACACACACACACACACACACACACACACACACACACACACACACACACACACACAGGCACACATACACTGGATAATACTAGGGGACTGTGACACCATGCAATGATTATTCTGGCTGTGGAGAAACATTGGAGGCTGAAATGACTCAAGCGCATTGGAAATACCACAGGCTTTATCCAGTGTTGATCTTGTCAACAAAGGTGAAAACAACCATTAAAGGGTTAGTTCACCCAAAAATTTAAATTCTGTCATTAATTACTCACCCTCATGTCGTTCCAAACCCGTAAGTGTTCATCTTCAGAACACAAATTAAGATAGTTTTGATGAAAGAGGTGTTTCTGAACATCATTGCAACTTTCAAGGACCAGAAAGGTAGTAAAGACATCATTAAAATAGTCCATGTGACTACAGTGGTTCAACCTTAACGTTATGAATATTTTCTGTGCGCAAAAAACAAAACAAAAATAACGACTTTATTCAACAATCTCTTCTCTTCAACGTCATTCTTCTACGCTATTCACGTAGTAAAAACAGTACAGCGTTTCCAGGTGCTATACGTCAGAACGCCACCTCATTATTGGCCAGCTCCTGTGTCACCATCACACTCATGTGTCGTTGTGCTCATGTGAACAGCGTCAGCCAATGGTGAGTCGGCGTTCTGATGGACAACCTGGAAGCACTGTACTGTGTTTACTATGTCAACAGCGAAGGAGACTGACACAGACGAGAAGAAATTGTTGAATAAAGTCTGGGGTGAGTCTGGGAATTTTGGGGGGTTTTTTGAGCACAAAAAGCATTCTCATCGCTTCATAACATTAAGGTTGAACCACTGGAGTCACATGGGCTATTTTAACAATGTCTTTACTACCTTTCTGGACCTTGAAAGTTGCAATGACATTGCTGCCTATGGATGGTTCAGAAACCTCTCGGATTTCATCAAAAATATCTTAATTTGTGTTCCGAAGATGAACGAAGGTCTAACGGGTTTGGAATGACATGAGGGTGAGTAATTAATGACAGACTTTTCATTTTTGGGTGAACTAACCCTTTAAGCTTCTTGATAAAGAAGATGAGATGAAAATGACTGGAAAAAACACAGCAAGTTAACAATGTATACATAATGCTTTTGAAAGAGAAACATCTAGAGAGAATGTAATTGTTTCATATAATCTATTTATAGTAAATCATGTCCGGGATTGACCTGCTTGAACTGCGTGAGCTGAAACTGGTGGGTTAATTATCACACTCAAATGCATCCTATACTTATGAGATGAATCAGATAAATACACAATATAAACATCCATTTACAATCTGCACAAAATGATTTGAATACACAACTGAACTTATCAGAATGTGTAGTTTAAGTCACGTTGTGATTACATTCTTATTACACATATATTCAAAAAATTCTATTTCAAATAAATGCTGTTCTTTTGAACTTTCTATTCATCAATGAATATCACAGTTTCCCCAAAAATATTAAGCAGCACAGCTGTTTTAACATTGATAATAAATAAGATATGTTTCTTGAGAACCAAGGATTATGTGACACTGAAGACTGGAGTAATGCCTGCTGAAAATTCAGCTTCACAGGAATATATCACATTTTAAAATATATTAAAATATAAAATTGCTATTTTAAATGGTAATGATATTTCACAATATTACTGTATTTTTGATTAAATAATTACAACCTCAGTAAGCATAAGAGACTTCTTTCAAAATATAAAAAAATCGTACTGACCCTAAACTTTTGAACAGTAGTGTGTAAAATGTTTGACTGTTATTTTTGATATTATCAAATCTTATTATCTATTATTTTTTTATTATTTAAGATGTTATTTTAGTCAAGAGTTAAATTGACTAGAATTCATAAATACGACATGATGAAATATTTATTAAATATAACATATTTTTGTTAAAAGACAAAAAAAAAAGTGTAAAAATGAACATTGGTCTCATTCCTAATCCATCACACATATATGTAGACTAAATAGCCAGTGCCAACCACTCCAATCCCTCCTGTTCTCCATCACTGGGCTATTTCACTAAGATATTGTTATGCCGGCTGGTAAAAGTGATGCCTTTCTGCCTGAAAAATCTCTCCCCATTATTCTTTATGCAGCCCTTAAATAAGCACGTTCACGCTAACCACAGAGCTCAGCCGTGTCATTTCCACATCGAGTCCGCATGGACAGGGCAGAGAGAGCTCTTTACACGCAACCATATACTCTCCAATCATACACGGGAGGAGAAGAGACGGAATTTCTGATTTCCATCCCACTTCACAATTGCATTCATCACACAAACACTCAAAAACACGCACGTCTGGATAAGTACAGGTTACAGCGCTGAGAGTAGTCACATATGTCCGTGCAGATCACATAATCATGTGCATCTTGCAGACTCCATAAGTGCATGTGTTGGAGTCTGTGTACATGTATGGTAGAATGCATATGCATTTATCCGTGGTATCACTAGCACAATAAAGGTTTAACAAACGAATATTTGATCAAGGCTGTATGCATGTTTAATAGAACATGCAGCATGCACACCATGCATGTGATGGAACAGAACTATGTCTATTAAGCATTCATGTGCACACTTTATCACTGGGTTACTACACTACTCCACAAAATGTTAATCGACCTCCTGATGAGTATATAATGCACAAACATGGCAAAAAATGTCTGAAATTGTAAGATCCAAGCTGACTGGCTGACTCCTATGCAATATGGGAGTCATCTGTAGGTTTTTAACAGTCCTCTAGTGATGGGTCGTTCATGAAAGATTTGTTCACTTTTGGCGCATTGACTGAATTAACAAGCTGCACAGATACAGCATGAATGCATTTACACAAAACAAATTCTATTGCAGAAATGGAATTAATGTTGTATATATTAAAATTAGTACTAGTTAGTCCTAAAATTGATCATTTGAATTAATAATTTGAGTGAATTATTCAATGACTCACTCATACTTAAACTCAAGACTGTCACTTGTTTTGTTCCTGGATGAATCAGTGTTTTTGCACAAAATAGTTGAATGAATGATTTAATGACGCACTCATAAAGAGAGTCACTTGTCGCCACCTACTGGCGTAACAATGTAACCTGCCAAAAGAGTCATTGAAAAATCCCCACTACTAATGCACAGACTATCAAAGGTAGAGTTAAGTACATACATATATAAATTATATAACATAATAAATTAATATAAACAAAAAAACATTTTTAGAAATGTTTAAGCCCAAAGTATACTACAGCCGTTCAAGTTGCGCGACGGTCCGTGCACTGTCCGCGTGACAGTTTTCATCATCAGGAGCGTCTGCGGACATCCGCGCACACCGTCCGCGTGCAGCCCAATTTTTGTGTCTGTGCAGACGCGTACAACAGCGAATGCACAAGGTGAATGTTGAGACAGAAGAGTCCACTAGGTGGCAATACACAGTTATGATAGTCGGAGAAGAGTGCAGAAATAGCGATACAAAACAACACGCTGCCCTCTGGTGTCTTGTAGAGTATAGAAATGCAATTGTATTGTGAATGTGTCGAATACATGCATCTGTGCTCATCCGCAGCTGAGTATACTTTGAAAACAGTGCGACTGTGTACGAGACAGAAAAATGAAGTATGCCCGGGCTTGTATTAGTCTTGCATTATAATTGCAGTTGTATGCACTGAATAGATTTGCCACACTTTAAAATGATGTTACCTACTTAGGGAGTTGTTGAAAATGTGGACTGTTGTTAAACTAGTGTGTACTAGTATCCACAAAAGTTAGATTACAGATCAGACACTTGTGTATGACAAACCTCCACAGACTGTGTCTTGAAAATTACCCAGAGAAATTATCTTAATTTGTATGTACACAGTCAGGCATGAAAAATAAATGAAACAGAAGTCTACAGGGGTTTAAGTGCAAAACAGAAGAGAAAGAGTTTTCAAGTTTTTTTTTTTTTTAAGAATAATGCCTTTCATACAGGAAGAGAAAAAGTTGATGGTTGACTGGAGAAGCAAGAGCAAAAAAGCAAAAGCAAGCTTCTAGATTATAAAAAAGTGTTATTTCACCTTTTTTCAACATATTCGATGTTTACTCAAACCTTTTTCTTTTTTAATTTTTTAGCACCAGCATCTAGTACCTGAAAGAACCATGTAAATACCATGGTACATGAATCTGGTAATATCAAAATACCATGGCATTACCATCTGATACAATGGTACTGCCACAGTATTTTTTGAGGACTCTCTTCCTCAGTTGCTGTAGCTGAGTGTTGAAAAACCAAATAGCAACAGTTACACTGTAATGTTATGGTATGAATGTGTTTGTTCTAAATTGGGCTAATTATAACAGAATCAGAAGCAGCACAATGTAACCACAACACTTTAAATTAAATAATTTCCCTTGTCATTGAGTCCTAATGAACATGCAAGCCAGAGTTAAAGGTAGGGTAGGCTAGCAATAGCAAGTTAGCTTTGAAAACATGAGATCCCACCCTCCCTTAAGTCTCCAAAGCCACACCTCATTCAAAACACATGAACACACACAGTAGATTCTGCAAAGCGTCACCAGAGACGACGTTAAATTACCTCATGTCTCAAACCACATAACATTACAACATAATGATCATAAACAACTCTTACTCATATCACCTGACTGCTGCAGCTTCATTTCGCCATTGATAGTGTTGAAATAGAAATGCATAAATCTGAGTCTGAGGAGGTGAACAGCTCCGGGGAACGTCAAAGGTTGCCATCTTGTAAATAATGGCGTGAACGCAGCACAAGCTTGTTGTTTTGGTTCAGGAGGATCTGTAAAAGGCGGCTGCTGTTTGTTTGTGGCGGTGACTGTGTGTCTACAACTCTGCATAGCCTTACGGAACGCGCTGATGACGTGTGATGTCTGCGTGAGCAGGGTGCGTGGAGGTATGGAAATAGGGTAGAGTGGGGGAGGTAAATGTGTCTAGAATAATTATCCTAGTTTTCAATGACATAAATTATAAACCAAGTATGAAAAATGTCCAGAGTTTTCATGTTATTAGATTTTTAACAAAAATCAAATTTGTACCAAGGGGGCGTTTTACCCCCCACTCTGACAAAGCAATTTTCTTTATACGTTTACAGCAAAATCAGAGTACAAGCATGTTTTAGCTTAAAATTAAAAAGACAAGCCAAAATAACAGTAGATAGATATGAATATTTGGTAACACTTTACAATAAGGTTGTATTAGTTAACATTAGGTAATGCATTAGTTATCATGAACTAACACCTCTGTTCAGCATTAGTTAATCTTTGTTAACTTTAGTTAATAAAAATACAGCTGTTCATGGTTTGTTCATGTTAGTTCACAGTGCATTAACTAATGTTAACAAAATTTTAATAATGCATTAGTAAATGTTGAAATTAACATTAACAAAGATAAATAAATGCTTTATAAGCGCAGTTCATTATTAGTTCATGTTAACTAATGTAGTTAACTAATGTTAACTAATGAACCTTATTGTAAAGTTTTAGCGAATATTTATTAATGAACCATTTTAAAAATCAACTTTTTTGAAAAATATTGTTAGCTGATGCTAACTGGCTGGCTAACTAGCTAGCTGATGATAATGTGAGGTAATTTTTAAATATAAAGTCCAAATATTTGTATTCAACCTATTTTATTCACCTAGTTAGATTACATTTGTTGGAAAAACAAAGAATGTGATGTTCAGAACATGGTAACTACAGTAATTATGATAGTGGGAATAGTGGGATACTGAGGGCGCTTTACCCCAAGTGGCTGGGGGCGTTTTATCCCACAGACTAGGTTTGGGAATTTTTTTTTGAAAAAATTCAGAAAATATAATTATATTTTCCTTAAATAACAAGTACTCCCTAACTACAGGCCTTGCTCTTCTCATATCATATAAAACTGTGATGTTCTGCAAAACAACAAGCTTTAAAACACTTTTTTTCTTACTGTTAAAAATTATATCACTTAACGTGAAATCCGTTTTCTCTCAGGTACTTTACCAGTGTAAGCTTCGCGGTGAAAATCACTCTGGACTTCTACATCACTCTGGTCGACGTAGTCCATAGCAACAACAAAAACGTATCTTGATTTTATCTAGTGGTTATTTTGGGAAAAACAGTATGGGGGTGTTTTTCTGAGACTTCCACATTAGATATACAGTATATACATGTTATAATATTTAGACCACTTCTATTATTGATTGCTATCAGGATGCGAAGAGACTTTCAATCAGTATAACAACAAAGTGTTTATAAAACAAATTGCCTACCCTACCTTTAACTTAGCAAGTAGTTAAAACCTTAAAGGAATTGTACACCCAAACTTAGTTGGACCTCAAGATTTTTGGTGAATAATGGCTTAAATGTTGGCCTGTTATTCACATACATTACTGTTAAAAAGTTTGGGGTTGGGAAGATCTTTTTATATATCTTTGAAAGAAGTATATTGTGCTCACCAAGGCTACATTTATTATTAAAATGCATAAATATATTAAAATCCAGTAAAAACAGGAATATTGTGTAATTTTATATCATAATTTAAAATAGCTGTTTTTAACTGACCCAAAGTTTAGAACAACAGTTTAAATGTATTGTATGGCTTTTCGGTTAGACTTTATTTCAAGGTGTCCTTGTTACAATGTAATTATATAGTAATATACAAAATAATTATTAATTATATAATTACAGTAATTAAATAGTAAAATATAGGCTAGTGTAATTATATACCAAGTAATATTTATTAACAGCATGCACTTGCTATAGGCTTACAGGTTTGGTTTTGGTTTGTATGTAATTATGCATAATGTACTGTTATTACTACAGTAACTACATGTAACATATGTAACATGGACACCGTAAAATAGTGTTACCAGTTTTTCTTCTATGTTCTTTTGTTTTCCATGGAAGAAAATAATCATACAAATATAGAATAACCAACATACAGAATGGTCATTTTTTTAGGTGAACCAGCTTTTAAAAAACTGCATTTGAAAAAAATAAAAAAATAAACACTGTACCAACTTCTGTGTAGTTATTTTTACTGTCTGTAGACATATCACAAGGTTTACAGAACAGATACAAAATAGCACAATAGTCCATGACTACAAGCTTTGATTGTTTTTTTGTTTTTTTTTAAGAAACATTTCTAATAAAGAACTGGTTTTGGCTGTGAGGAACAGGAGCTAGCCACAACCGAAAAAAAAGATTTTCCACATGAGAAAGCAAGAAAGCGAGGGAAAAGGAAAGACGGGGAGAAAAACATGCAGGGAGGATTCGAAAGCTCTGCAGTAGCGGATTAGTGAGCAAAGTAGTTGTGAGCGGCAGACAGTGAAAGAAACAGTGCTCTCTTTACATGTTTTTAATTTCATTAAAAATGTAAAATGGCTTTTTGGAATATGCAGCGTTTGGAAGAGCGGAGCGAGGAAGAGCTCAAGGCTCCATCTAATCAAAGAGAGGCAGAAAAAAGCATGGAGAGAAACTGCCTCATCGGCCTTGTGCAGAAGCGGAAGATAAACACTTGCTACACGTACGGTCAAAGCCTCTTCAGTCCAGCGCTCGCTCAACCGCTGTACAGTTCTCCTCTAATCTTGCGCCCTGCTCAGGATTTTCTTGTTTATTTATTTTTAAAATCTGCTTTCACAGGAACATTACATCAACTAAAACTGCAGAAAGACCATCATACAACTACCTTGGCTTCTGGCAAAGGCCTTTCCCTGTATAACAGGAGGATATGGTCCATAGTTCAGATCCACGGTTTTTATTGAATGATCCATTTTCAGTATTCACTATTCACTATTTTCATCTCAAATGCAATAGCAGTATTTCGAGGCTGATGTGAGGATTGGAAAAAAACATCCACAGGATTTTATGTACTATAGGCGACATTTTATTGAAATGAACCGCACACAACATCATCTCGGTTACCTTGAAGCTGACATTAGCATGATGTTTTGATGAAAAACTGGCTCTTTTATTTAGTTGGTAGTACCACTTGGAAACAGGCCTTCACATTCTAAAATGAGCCACATGGTGTTACATTATTCAGCTTCAGTGGATTCGCTTCAGTGAGAACAATGATTAATATCAATAAAAGTCAATTTATAAGGTTATGCATGGTAATTCTACTGGAAAACCCAGCTAAAACCAGTGTTTTAGAACATGGTGGCTGGTTTCTAGTCCAAACAGCTTCTTTACATGATTTGTGTCAACAGTGTATTGAACTAAAAAAAGTTTAACAAAGTTTATGGCATGCCCAACTTGGAAACTCGGGTATAAAAATCTTTCTGAATTTCCTAGTAGTAAATACAACTCGAAATGGCATTCATGTCCAATTTCCAACTAGGAAACTCGTATTCACGATAATTCCGAAGGCAGCATAACTGCATGGCTATACCAGTCCACCATCCAAACCAGCATGTATTAGCATGGAGGCTAGTCATTTCTGTAGGGTTCAGTTTGGTGCAGTTCAAATGAATTAGCTACAGCAGTCCAATCCCATCATGCCCCAGCTCCTTCAGAGAAAAAAAAAAAAATACACAAATACATAAATCAATTCCAACAATTGCACTCTGACACATGAATAACTGTACAGAACCTTCAGACCCACCTTCCTCTGCTGCGCTCCGCTCTGCAAAAAACAGCCCCTCCCTCAAAGACAATCTTTATTTTTCCTCTTCTAACCACCTACAGCACCAGCAAACATTTGAATAATTATGCAAATTCCCATCCAGAAAAGTTTAAAAAATAATGATCAATAGCCTATGAAAAATGAATCAGGACAAGACGAAGCATCTCCGTTAGCTCTTCCTCTCTCACTCTATCTTGCCTCTCATAATGAAAGAGTTTAAAAAGATTGAGAGTAAAGTATGTAAATAAATAAATAAATAATAAAGCAAATACACAAATAAATGAATAACCAGAAGCTAAGCTGAGAGGATACCATTGCGAGCAGCCGTTTAAAGAGCTTGTTTTTAGAGTTCATATTTACCCAGCAACTGCCTTTGAGGTTTTTTTTTTACATCAACACTTACTGCTATTATGTTCTAGAATAATTATAGGTCAGAATATCAAATGTCCTCAGATAACAATACATAAACATCAGTTTGCTTCATGCTCAACTTAAAAATTTGACTTGGATTTAGATAAACAATTACTGTGAATCAAATATTTCTTTTTCCATTGCAATTACTGTCATTATTCATCATATCTGCATGTAGAACGATCAAAAAAAGGGTGGCCTTTACAACAGATGCTGCTGTTAGATTTTTGTGAATGGGAGTTGTGTTTGTGTATGTGTGCATTAGGTAAAAGGAGAGAGAGGTAGCGCTTTATGAATAGCTCAGAAGGAATGAGGTGACAAGGCTGTATATCATAACACAGTAATCCTGTTCTCACAGAAAACAATGGATGTAACTGATACCAGGCCAAGAAATGCTTTCTCGCTCTCCCGTACACACAGAACCGCTTGCTACTATTCTCATAATCCCATATAGTGTGGCCATCCTGTTGACAAACGTTATGAATATATTTCATAATGGCTGAATAGACTGAAAGATAGTATGACTGCATTAATGAATTAATGGATGGATGGATGGATGGATGAGCTCTTTGTAGAGAAATCCTACATGAAGACGAGCATTATAGAAAAAGTCATGAAAAAATTCCATGCTAAAATAAAAAATTAGAAGATTTTATATTAAATTAAAGGCACAGTATGTAAGTTTTGCAGCTAGAGGTCGCTTATTCAAAACAATAACAAATGCGTAGCTTGATGACTGCGTGAATGAGCATGGAATCATGGGAGTTGTTGTCTTCACTTCTACAGCCGATGGAAAGCAATCCGACGGGACTCAGGCAGAAATGGATCATGGATGAGGTAATGTATTAAAGTTTTATTAACGTTACTGTGGTATGAAGCAGGGCGGGACAGAAGCCTTTTACGTTGCTGTTTTCATTATGCTTATATGCCACAGTCGGCCGCTCCTTTCGCTTTGTTGTTTATGCACATTTTACCATTAAAGTTGCGATTAATTTGTTAATCATAATTTTTTTTTAATTAATTAAATTCACATTTTTTTTATTTCACTCTAATGAAACAGCCGCATGTACTTAATTACTACTCATACAGATCATTTTATCTGATAAATTAAATTAAAATTGTGGGGTAACGC
The DNA here is from genome assembly GCA_039654105.1 of Coreius guichenoti. Taxonomy (NCBI): domain Eukaryota; kingdom Metazoa; phylum Chordata; class Actinopteri; order Cypriniformes; family Gobionidae; genus Coreius; species Coreius guichenoti. The sequence goes on from CM077170.1 coordinate 14,344,460, forward strand.
AGCGCTGTTTTATTTGGTCAAAACAATCATACTAAACATACATTTGAGTGTGTTGAATGTTATGTTAACGTTACTCTGTGCTAGGGCTCCAACAACTAATCGATAAACAAATCGATAACAATCGATAATGAAAATCATCGACAACGATTCTCATTATCGCTTAGTCGGGTCTGCCCTCTGCGCATGGAAAACTTTCACCAGTTGCGCCAAATTACAGCACTGAATAAGGCATTTCTATGGACAAAACGCATCTAAAAATAGTGGAGTGGAAACAGAGTGAGCTGCTGCGGGAAGGATATGTGATCCAAGCTGCCCAAAACATGAGAATTCTTTATTTTAAGCTTCAAGCCATGCGCTTTGACAGATGCGTGTGCATCCTCAGCACAAAACATTCATTTTACAGGTTATATCATTATCTGTAAATGTTACTAATTCATGCGAGTATTTCCATTTTGCATTAAAGTGCGTCCTGATAGTATGGTTCTATTAGATAGTAATTGATTAGCATTTGTATAACCACACAAATACCATAGTTAAACTATGGATTTGAACAAAACCATGGTTAATTTGTAGTTACCATGGAATAACTACAATAACCCTGTTTTATTTATTTATTTAGTATTATTATTTTTATTTTTTTATTTTTTTATTCACTGTAAAACTTACAGTGTTAATTTTCATAAGGGTAGGTATATTCACTATGTTTTCATAGCACTCAGCTGACACGTTTGTTTGAAGGACAGCATTGGGCAGGATGTGGAATAGTGTGTTTTGTCAATACAATTAAAAAATGTTTTTTTTTTTTTTATCTGATTAATCGATTAATCGAAAACATTAACGTCCAACTAATCGGTTATCAAAATAATCGTTAGTGGCAGCCCTACTCTGTGCATTTGCTCGATGGCTGGTATGAGACACTTGTTGCACACTGCAGCAAGCTAGATCGATATTAGAATTTCATATTAATAAAACCTGGGTGACTTGTGTTCCTAAAATGGCATGCATTTAATTGTAAAACATTGTATGGTAGAGAAAATTCTGTGTTACTGTTACTACAAATAAAGCTCTTTCTGATTTTGCTATGTTAGCCACTTGACAAAATAGTGTTGTCTGATCTACTTTTTGGGTACAAACATGGTACTCGCAGCAAATCAAGAAAACAATAGATTCAAACAATAAGACTAACCGTGTTGAGCAGTTTTCTGTCGATAAAAGTATCCAAACAGATGCTCACCTGTCTATTAAAACACATAATATAGTAAAGCGTCTTTGATGTTTCCATGGTGGCTACGGAAGTAAAACCGGAAATTGTGGGTAACGCAGATATGACATCATTGAGAGGCGATGCAATGACATGGGACGTTACACTGGTTTAAAATAACCGATTTCTCTGGATTTAAACATTATTGGAAACATCTGGGATAATGTAAGTACACAAGTCAAAAAAATATATAACATTGTTCTAGTGGTTTTTGAGTATTTTAATCCAAAAATCTTACATAATGTGCCTTTAAAGGTGATTGTAATTGTTTTGACTGTACTAAAGCATAAAATTACCATAACATGTTTGCAGATATTTAGGAAATATGCTAGTTGACATACTTGTTTCTCTGAAAAAAACAATGCTACAGCCAGTTATTCTACCTTGTATGTGTGTGTCGGAATGTCTGTTTTTGTCTGTGTGATCCTGCCCATTGCCAATTTACCCAATAGTATTTCGACACAGTTGCCAGTTGGTGGAAAACACAGCGTATTGCAATGCCATGGAAGCCAGCAAACAAACTGGGTCAGAGATCACAGATTCTACCCGACCCAAAAAGCCTCAGTATCCGTCTAAAAAGCTCTATGACCAGAGGCATATTAAAACACGGATAAATCAACTTACAGTATAAGGCCCGTCGCCTTCCATTGTCAATTGCGCTTGTTCCTGTTGCGTGTCGTCAATCTGGCAACCCACGTGAGCGTCGAGTCTGAGAAGGAAGGGGGCGGAGGGAAACAACTATCTTTGAATTTGGACTGCATTACTCATTTCATCCGCTAGCTGTCAATATTACGTACTTCACCTTTAAATAATATTAAAATATAAATATTATATAATCTCAACAAAATCTGTTTTTTCCCTTCCACTTTTAGTTTTAATAAAGCCATGATTTAAGAAAAAAAAAAGATCTCAATGATTACACAGAGATCATACTGTCAGAGATTATGGAGATTTCAAACATAATACACAGAGACTGAAAAGGCAAAATTACTGTTAAAAGACTTACATTTTAGAAAAGAACAAAATAGCATGGTTACATTTTCTACATTTCCATACAAAGTGTCCTTCTACTTTTGTCCATGTGATTCTGCTGTTGCACCCCATTTACTTCAAGGTTTAACATCTTTATTTCAGTTACTGTCCATCATCTACCGCTCGGAAACCCTTTGGAAATAAAGGCCGTCCAGATGCTGACAGAAGCTATAAGCATGTGGGACGTGTCTGGGATTTTTTTTAGCACTATTCATTTATATGGCAAAGGAGATATGGGATCCTTGTTTCCCTTTCAGTCAGTACATTACGAGTTACATCAGTTACTGACGGAATGGGGGTTTCACTTAAAAGCCAATCGCCTTCGTGAGCTACAAAACGAGCCAATGGCATGACAATGCCATGGGTCTGCGGAATTTGCATAGCGCAGTTCCGCCCCACCTCGTGGGTATATAAGAAGCTGCGCGTGCAGTCTCGCATTATGTTTCTGCTTTGGAGCCGAGTACATCACTTGCCTTCTGAGCTTCTCTCGGGGTTACGCAGTTCCGTATTCCTGCTGCTGATCTGTGCATTGATCTGCCACAGAGTGTGTGTGTTCTCCCTGGGCGCTTCAGCGCTGCTGCAGTTTTTCCTCTTCTAAAAAAGCTACACGGGCATGTCTTTTTCAAGATGTTTTGCCCGTGTGTTTCTGGGTGCGGTTAGTCCGTCTGATGGGCATGATCGCTGTTTGGTGTGCTTGGGCCTCGTGCATGCTGAGCGCTCATGGATGAGTCATGTTCTCACTGCGGGAACATGACCATCGCAATGTTGCGGTCGAGACTCCATGATCTCCGTCTAGGAGGGAGAGTCCCCTCTACCACACCCCAATCTATCTCCTCTACGAGAGGGGATACTTTGGCTGGTGGTCAGGGTGACTTGAGGGTTACGTTGTGGAACAACACGATGAATCTTCTTCGGGCCACACCCCCCTCTGGCGCATTGCAACCCGTGGTGTTGCTGGATGAGGTCGCTGGTGTTTTCCGTCCTGGGCCCAGCGTCCAATTCGGAGCACTGGCAGATGACACCATGTCGATCGCCGCATCACAAGGTGGGCTGGATTCCTCCGGAGATGAGGATTCGACTGTGCTGCCTCCCTCGGGAGTCCCAGCATTGCCCGAGTATGATACGGAGCTCACAGCCATGCTTGCCCGGGCAGCTGAGAGCATCGGCTTGAGTGGAACCCTCCGCCATGTCCCGAGCTCTCAAGGCTGGATGATTTCACGGCGCGTAGGAGGTCGCAGAAAGGCAGCCCAGCCTTGCCTGCTAAACGGCAGGCCAAGCGGCGTTCCTGAGACGGGCCGCTCGGAGGTGAACACAGTTCTTTCCCAGGAGATGGTAACAGGGCCACTCCTTCCCCCGGTGGAGGGCTGGGGGAGAATCTTTGGTTTTCCCCTTCCGCCGCTGGCCTCACAGTCGGCGGCACCCTATTCATGGTTAAAGAAAGAGCTGACATTTTCACCTCCGAGCCCCCAGAGGGCGCGGATGACAGTGTGCGACGCACAGCCTCGCCGCTCTCGTCCCCCTTTGTCGGGTCCTTCCCTGGCCCCCTCTGTTAGGGTGCGAAACTCGACCCCGCCCACACCTCGGGACGCTCCAATGCCTCCCATGTCTGGGCCAGTCATTCCGCTTCGCTGCCCCATCGTGGGTACGCCTGTCGTTCGCATGACCCCGCTTGTTCAGTTTTTGGGAGCCTGGCTAGAGCTTCCCAATCTGTCCCGCGGGCTCGCTCGCACGATCAGGTTTGGCTATGCGATTCAGTTCGCACGGTCTCCTCCCCGGTTTCAGGGAGTCCGCTATACCATGGTGGGTGGCAATGCCCCTGTCACGCGTGCGGAGATCGACACCCTACTGGCGAAGGGTGCGATCGAGATTGTCCCTCCAGCCGAGATGAAGTCTGGCTTCTACAGCCCCTACTTCATTGTACCCAAGAAGAGCAGTGGGTTACGACCAATCCTGGACCTGCGCGTCTTGACCCGAACCCTTCACAGGCTTCCATTCAAGATGTTGACAGCCAAACGCATTTTCGAATGCGTTCGTCCATCGGATTGGTTTTTGCTGCAATCAACCTGAAGGACGCATACTTTCATGTCTCCATTCTTCCTCGACACAGACCATTTCTACAGTTTGCCTTCGAGGGGCAGGCATACCAGTACACGGTTCTCCCATTCGGGTTAGCCCTGTCTCCTCGCATCTTCACGAAAGTCGTCGAGGCAGCCCTTGTGCCACTCAGGCAACACGGGGTTCGCATCCTGAACTATCTCGACGACTGGCTGATACTAGCTCACTCTCGAGATCAGGTTTGCGAACACAGGGACCTGGTGCTCCGGCACCTCGCCCGTCTGGGCCTTCGGGTCAACTGGGAAAGAGCAAACTCTCCCCCGTGCAGAGGATCTCTTTTCTCGGTATGGAAATCGACTCGGTCGCCATGTACGCGCAGCTTACGAGCGAGCATGCGCAGTCACTGCTGACTTGCCTTCGCCAATTTGAAGGCAAGAGTGCGGGTCCACTTAAGTTATTTCAGAGGCTCCTGGGGCATATGGCATCCGCAGCGCCGCTCGGACTGCTTCATATGAAACCGCTTCAGCACTGGCTTCGTGATCGAGTCCCGAGATGGGCATGGCAACAAGGCACGCTCTGGGTCCCAGTTACTCGGGCCTGCCGTCAAACCTTCACCCCGTGGTCGAACCTCACTTTTCTAGTTTCCAGACATGTTGTTGTATCAACAGATGCCTCTGCCACGAGCTGGGGTGCCATGTGCAATGGACATGCTGCCGTGGGCTCCTGGAAAGGACCTCAGCGCCTATGGCATGTCAATTGCCTCGAGTTGCTGGCCGTACATCTTGCCCTGCACCGCTTTCGAGCCCTGCTGAAGGACAAACACGTACTGGTCCATTCAGACAAAACGGCGACAGTAGCGTACATCAACCGACAAGGTGGTCTACGCTCCCACCGGATGTCGCAACTCGCCCCGGAGTCAGAAGCATCTGAGGTCACTTCGTGCCGTTCACATCCCAGGAGACCTGAATCGTGCAGCTGACAAGCTCTCACGGTTTCAGCCACTTCTGGGGGAATGGAGACTCCATCCCCAGTCGGTTCAGCTGATTTGGGAACAGTTCGGCGACGCACAGGTAGATCTGTTTGCCTTCCACGACTCTTCCCATTGCCGCTGTGTAAGGTTTGAGGGTGCACCAGACACAAATGAATCTTTCAGATGATTCGTTCAAACATAATTCCACCCAAAACTCAACAAATCAACAATTTATGGCCTTAATTGAAGTGGGAGCCGGTCAGTCTGCACCAGGCTGACAAAACCCCCAGCTAAGTACTTTACGGCCTTGCAAACTTCAAGCAACACCAAGATAACGGCAGAGGTTGGTTGACCCCCAAGACAAAGAGCCAAAGCAGATTCCCCCTTCTCAACGACCTTTAAATGAACTCTGAGTGACACGGTTAAAATCCACAGGAAAACCCACAGGGACTGTTGTTACATATAAACTGCATCAAAGCATTCAGAAGAATGATAGTCGGACTTACATTCAAACAGCCTTCTACTGCATAATTCTATATCATGTCTATAACCAATACACGTGACCATTATGCATATATATCACTCACAATTCATGTAATTGTGGTAACTATTGAATAATTGAATGAAAGTGTACCTTGCTTGGTATCAGTATGATTGTATGCTTATAATTCAGAAGATGGCTTGATTGAAATATGTGTAGAATGTATTGTGTTCTTAATAATAAGAAATCATGTCTAACTGTACTCTGCTTAGAGAGGGAAGTTAAGAGACCATAGATAACAGGTCATTTATGGTGAGGGGTGGGGACACAGTCACCTCTGAACTAAATATGATACCTAATTGGTCAGAACCCATCCTGGAGGATGGGCAGACATTTGAGTTTAAAATCTCAGAAGACGAACAAAGAATGGGACAGAGTTTAGAAAAAGACCAAGACAGAGACAGAGACCGGTCAGAGGCAGACCAAGATCAGAGAAAATGGGTTAATCATTTCATTCAAGCCATCTAAATACTCTCGTCTCACTTTCCTTTCTTTAACTTAGTTTCTTTTCTTTCCGTTGAGTCTCGTGTTCTTAGTTAAGTTTTGCCGCCAAGTTTAAATCAACGATTCTACAACAAAGCGCGCTTCAACTTCAAACAACATCCACGAGACTTTCCAGCCATCCGCCAACACGCCACGTGATTGGCTTCCCAAGACGTCGATCAAAGACACGACAAGACCGTCAGAGAATCAAAGAACCTGGGAAACACCTCCAGCCAGGACCGAAAAGGGAATCCCCATTCACGATACGAGACACAAACGCAAGTAACCTCCAGATTCTAACTGAACTGGTGCATTGATATCACATTTAATAACCCCGCCTAAGAAACGATAAGAGGGTTAAATTAATGATTGATGGTTCGTTCAGGTCATGTGTTATAAATGCATATATTGCTAGAAACTTGGGATTGCATCATTTCACTCTCTTAAAACATATTAGTTTTACGTGTTAGTGTAATCAATAAAGTTTTGTTTGTATTTAAAGATAAGTGTTCTTGTGTTATGTGCTTACGAATTTAATGTCTTAAACTGCTGATTTATGTTACCTGGCTATTAAATAGTGTTTCACTATTGTTTGGATATTAATATCCGCTGCAGAGTTGATAGTTACAGACCGTTCAAATGAACGCTGGACGAGTCATTTGCTCGGCCGTAAAATCAGACTCTCTCAAAATTCCCTATGAATTAATTAATAATTTCATTTGAGCTAACTAGACCTGTTTCCCTTATACAGGGTCCTCACAGCTGGTTTTACTCCCTGACCGAGGGGACCCTCGGCACGGATGCACTAGCACACAGCTGGCCGCAGGGCCTACGCAAGTATGCGTTTCCCCCAGTGAGCCTTCTCGCACAGGTCCTGTGCAAGATCAGGGAGGACAAGGAGCAGGTCCTTTTGGTCACCCCACATTGGCCCGGCCGGACCTGGTTCTCCGGACTCATACTCCTTGCAACAGCCCCTCCCTGGCCTATCCCTCTGAGGAAGGACCTCCTTTCTCAGAGATGGGGCACCCTTTGGCACCCACGTCCCGATCTATGGAACCTACACGTGTGGGCCCTGGACGGGACGCGGCAGGTTTGAGTACCCTACCACCACAGGTGGTGACTACCATCACTTCCACTAGGGCCTTGTCCACGAGACACGCCTATGCGTTCAAGTGGAACCTCTTCGTCACCTGGTGCTCTTCTCGCCGAGAAGACCCCAGGAAATGCCCGATCGGGTCTGTGCTCTCCTTCCTCCAAGAAGGGTTGGAGCGAAGGCTGTCTCCCTCCACCCTTAAGGTTTACATGGCCGCAATATCTGCACACCACAACCTTGTGGACTCAAAAAACGATAGGACAGCACAACCTGGTCAGCAGGTTCCTTAGAGGAGCGAGGAGGATAAATCCGCCTTGCCCTCTACAGATGCCCTCTTGGGACCTCGAAGTGGTCTTATCTGCCCTGCAGAGAGCTCCCTTTGAGCCCTTGCAGTCCATTGAGTTGAAGTTCCTTTCTATGAAAGTGGCGCTCTTGATTGCCCTGGCTTCCGTCAAGAGGGTAGGGGACCTGCAGGCATTTTCGGTTGACGAAGCGTGCCTGGAATCCGGGCCGGGGTCTCAGGATCACGTGAGAGTTAGCTGGCCCGGATTCCAGGCAAGGTTCGTGCCCAAGGTTGCCACCACTCCTTTCAGAGATCAGGTGGTGAACCTGCAAGCGCTGCCCCTGGAGGAGGCAGACCCAGCCTTGGCATTGCTCTGTGCAGTACGCGTCCTTCGCGCTTACGTAGACAGGACGCAGTGTTTCAGGACCTCAGACCAGCTCTTTGTCTGATACAGAGGGCAGCAGAAAGGGAAGGCTCTCTCCAAGCAGAGGTTGTCTCACTGGATAGTGGACGCCATTGTCCTGGCATATCAGGTTCAGGGCCTGCCATGCCCCCTAGGAGTTAAGGCACACTCCACTAGGAGTGTAGCCTCCTCTTGGGCTTTAGCGCATGGCACCTCGCTAACAGACATTTGTAGAGCTGCAAGCTGAGCGACACCCAACACTTTTGCGAGATTCTATAATCTCTGTGTAGAGCCAGTGTCCTCTCGTGTACTCACTCCTTCCTTCAGGGAACGAGGGTTACATATGTAACCGAGACGTTCTCATCTGCATCATCTCAGCTGTGGTGTGTTTGGTCATTTAAAAACCATTCCCTATATGAATGTCTACATATCCACCAATAATCAGGAATCACATTAATATGTTTATGACATGGGCCAGCCTCTTCAATACTGTTTACATATACTTACCATTACTTTAGTTATTCACTAAGAAACGTGGTTATTTGTACTTCCATTTTGTGATAATCTTTTATTTAATGAAATAAACAATATACTGACTTCTAAATCCACATTATTTATTTATATGCACTACCATTCAAAAAGTTTTTTGAAAGAAAATAATACTTTTATTCAGCAAGGATGCATTCAATTGATCAAAGTAAACAGTAAAGTGACAGTAAAGACATTTAGATTCTTACTCAAAATAAAAGTTCTTTTTAACTTTATATTTATAGAAGGATTCTGAAAAAAAGTGTATTGGTTTCCATAGAAAAAATAAACTGTTGATCATAATAATAAATAGTTTTGAGCACCAAATCAGCACATTAGAATGATTTCTGAAGAATCATGAGACACTGAAGACTTTTCCAAATTCAGCTTTGCCATCACAGGAATAAATTACATTTTAAAATATATTCAAACATATATAATGCATACATATTTTATAATACGACCATTTTTACTGTATTTTTGATCAAATCAATGCAGCCTTGTTGAGCACAAGAGACTTCTTCCAAAAAACGTTAACAAAACCTCAAACTTTTCGATGGCAGTGTATGTCTACTCAGCCCTTTATCTTCATTTAGGTGCTTTTAAATATTGATTTACTGAAATACTGATTACATTGTTTAATAAGTTGTCAGCCCCACTTACCACATCCAAGTCAATCTAAAAAAACATACACATTAACAATATGCATATACAGTTGTCGCTTCAAACTAGCCTGCTTTAGCTAAACACCTCACATGTCTGGGATAATGCTGCTCAAACAGAAGAGTTCTCCAGAGTCCACTTGGTTAGCATATAGATTGCCTGCATGACTGCTCAGCCTATAGAACGTAACATATAGTGAGGTATGTGTCGACACAGCCCGCTCTCTCTAACATTAATCTACATTAAGTCAATGGTAATCCTACTGGAGTCATACAGAGTTAAAGCAACGTTTGCTGTGTAGGCAAAGTTATCCTCAAATGAAAATTATTACTGCGAGACTATACAAGTGTCCGGCTGGTTGTGAAAGTAAAAGATTGTGAGAGAGGGAAATGAAGAGGCAGATACTATTCTATAAGAGGGTCCGGTGCCAAACATTTTGTGTAATGATGAAATAAATGTAACCAAATGAGGGAATTATGGCTTGTTTGTAAAAGTGGGTTTGCAATGCATGAAATGTTGGAGCACTTGACTTTTTTTATATACTGTATGCATTCATATATTTTTAGTGACACAGACTTCAGAAAAGTATATGTGACCCGTGCTGGCAAAAGAAGTCAGAATGCGCACGGGATAATTTTGAGCTACAGGCAGAACAAGTGAAAAATGTAGATTTTTCCCAAAAATGTTCATTAAGCCTTTGTCTAGCGATCCCAATGCTCCAAATAGCAATTAAACATCTAAAAGTATCCTTATTTGTACGTTTTCTGACAGAAGTACCTTTCCTTTGTCCATGAAAGCGATCTCACTCGCGCTGACTGACAGATCCGACGCGTGCGCACGAAGACGCCTCAGACAGCACGTGATCCCGATATACACACATACACAGAATTACAGTACTTCAAAATATCTGTCTTGGCGAGTATTCACGCAAACATCATCTGTTCTTAAATGAACGTTTGGTTAACTGTTGTGGAAAGACATCTGATGTGTAACATTATAAAACATCCGTGTGGTACAGTATGTCTTAATATATAGGCTGTCTGTTTCATTTAATGTTAATCAAACAATTGTGTTATCATGGAAAAAAAGTTTTATATATATTTTTTCTATAGATATTTGGTGTTGACTTGGTGTGTCAAATGTGGTGTTATTACCAGGGATTTTAAGGTAGGGTATGGTTGCTAGATGATTTTGTTTTGGAACCTTCAGAAAACTTCAACTCAATTTTTCTCAAAATATACTTTGCTGACTCTATCAACTTCAAACAGATGTAGCTCAGTCATTTTTTGTCCGATTCAAACAAATCATACATCATTTTGAATTGTGGCAGGATAAGTGACCATATCTTATTGGCCTGCCTGGGTATGATTGATAAACCAATGAGATGCAAGCGGCCGTAGTATTTAAGGACCTTTATTTTGACGGGTTTGTACGGTCCTGTTGATTCTGGGTTTGTTCTCCCCCTGGCACGTCCTTTCCCGTCCCCATTTGCGTACAGGTATGTTGAGATCCTGCTGATGGTGTAATGTGAACCGCTTAAGGCTGCGCTGTATTATAATATGCGCTATTTATAGTTTGGAGCGGCGTTGCTGGCGTCTGCACTGTGGCAAGTTTGTGGCGGAGTTCGCTCAGGTACGTTTGTGTTCATTTTAAATTCCTTGATCACTTGCTGTTGTACTTAGTGTATTGTACTTAGTGTATTGCTCTCAGTATAGAGCTAATAGCAGGTGTGTAAACGCCGGTCTATAGACTGATTCACGGTACCTCTTGTGAGTAAGTTAACCATACAGCTTTGCGTCTGGTGTTTATTCAACCCAAATCGTAAGTATGCCTCTCCCATTCTCACATTTGGGGCTTGGTGAGTTTAGTTAACGCTCTGTTTTGTTAAAGGTAGAAGGGGAAATTGAACTTCAAAATACAGTGGGGAGAACAAGTATTTGATACACTGCCGATTTTGCAGGTTTGCCCACTTACAAAGCATGTAGAAGTCTGTAATTTTTATCATAGGTACTCTTCAACTGTGAGTGACGGAATCTAAAACAAAAATCCAGAAAATCACATTGTATGATTTAAGTAATTAATTTGCATTTTATCGCATGACAAGTATTTGATACATCAGAAAAGCAGAACTTAATATTTGGTACAGAAACCTTTGTTTGCAATTACAGAGATCATACGTTTCCTGTAGTTCTTGACCAGGTTTGGACACACTGCAGCAGGGATTTTGGCCCACTCCTCCATACAGACCTTCTCCAGATCCTTCAGGTTTCGGGGCTGTCGCTGGGCAATACGGACTTTCAGCTCCCTCCAAAGATTTTCTATTGGGTTCAGGTCTGGAGACTGGCTAGGCCACTCCAGGACCTTGAGATGCTTCTTATGGAGCCACTCCTTAGTTGCCCTGGCTGTGTGTTTCGGGTCATTGTCATTCTGGAAGACCCAGCCACGACCCATCTTCAATGCTCTTACTGAGGGAAGGAGGTTGTTGGCCAAGATCTCGCAATACATGGCCCCATCCATGCTCCCCTCAATACGGTGCAGTCGTCCTGTCCCCTTTGCAGAAAAGCATCCCCAAAGAATGATGTTTCCACCTCCATGCTTCACGGTTGGGATGGTGTTCTTGGGGTTGTACTCATCCTTCTTTCTTCAAACACGGCGAGTGGAGTTTAGACCAAAAAGCTCTATTTTTGTCTCATCAGACCACATGACCTTCTCCCATTCCTCCTCTGGATCATCCAGATGGTCATTGGCAAACTTCAGACGGGCCTGGACATGCGCTGGCTTGAGCAGGGGGACCTTGCGTGCGCTGCAGGATTTTAATCCATGACGGCGTTGTGTGTTACTAATGGTTTTCTTTGAGACTGTGGTCCCAGCTCTCCTCAGGTCATTGACCAGGTCCTGCCGTGTAGTTCTGGGCTGATTCCCTCACCTTCCTCATGATCATTGATGCCCCACGAGGTGAGATCTTGCATGGTGCCCCAGACCGAGGGAGATTGACCGTCATCTTGAACTTCTTCCATTTTCTAATTGCGCCAACAGTTGTTGCCTTCTCACCAAGCTGCTTGCCTATTGTCCTGTAGCCCATCCCAGCCTTGTGCAGGTCTACAATTTTATCCCTGATGTCCTTACACAGCTCTCTGGTCTTGGCCATTGTGGACAGGTTGGAGTTTGATTGAGTGTGTGGACAGGTGTCTTATACAGGTAACAAGTTCAAACAGGCTCAGTTAATACAGGTAATGAATGGAGAACAGGAGGGCTTCTTAAAGAAAAACGAACAGGTCTGTGAGCCGGAATTCTTACTGGTTGGTAGGTGATCAAATACTTATGTCATGCAATAAAATGCAAATTAATTATTTAAAAATCATACAATGTGATTTTCTGGATTTGTTTTAGATTCCGTCTCTCACAGTTGAAGTGTACCTATGATAAAAATTACAGACCTCTACATGCTTTGTAAGTAGGAAAACCTGCAAAATCGGCAGTGTATCAAATACTTGTTCTCCCCACTGTATCTAATCCTTATTGCTCGCCGAAGACGCTACATGTGACGCCGCTGCTGTTTTGCTTGGGGTCCATTTTATGATTCATGTATCCTGCTGTTGTGTACGGCCTTGTTGAGCACGGTTGGCTCTGGCTTCCTGAGTACGAGCCTTGCACCTGACGGGCTGTTCATTACTCTCAAATGTAATTGTCCTTAAGTGTTTATATAAGTGTTTTGTTTATTTCCTTTTTTTTTTTTCCTAAATTCACTCATCGTTCTGTCATCTTGGTGCTGTCCAGCTGCTTTTGCTGTATGTGTCGCCAGGGAGCCGGCGCATAGTTCCTGTAAACCTTTTTTTTTGGTTTTCTTTAATTTAGTGTAATTTGTGTATATTTTTGGTTGTGATCTTTTATTAAAGTGTCTTTTCCTCCAGGAGCCAGTACAGACTCGGTGTGGAACAGGGGAGGCTAGCTGCTTCATTCGATGTGTTTTCTGCACGGTGTGCTGACACAACTAACTTATGGTGTTTGTGTGCGCGTGGTGTGTGAATTTGAAGTGGGTTTGAACGACCTCCTGAGTTGCAGCCGGCCTGCCTTGTTCCCTCGAAACCTGGCTCTGGAGAATTATTGTGATGATGGACATCTCTCATGAGAGAGAGTTATGTGTTTTTTTTTGTTTTTTTTTTGTTTTTATTAAATATATTTTTGTAACAATACCCTGTCTCACTACCTATTCCTTTGCCTTCAATTGGTAAAACTTTCCTGTGTCCTTATTGGGAGTATTTCCCTGGTCCTCCACCAGGGTGGCATAGTTGGCTTAATTTAACTGATTCATGTTTCCCACCACTGGGGAATGCCACAGAATATTTTTTTTTTTTTTTTTTTTTTTAAAAACAGAATGTGAAACAATATGAAAAACAATAACTAATTTTGAAAATTCTCAGTGCAACTCATTCTGCCAGCACAGGTCACATGTATTTAAAATCTGCACTGCTTAAAATATAGGCTACGATCAGACTGTCAGTCCAAATTTGATTTTTACAAATCCGTTTCGAACTACATTCATGTGTTTTGAAATCCTATTCAAATCGCATTTCTGGAAATCTGTTTCAGTTTGACCATTCTGATCGGACTTCACTTTCTTACACCACGTAAAACAAATGTCAGACGTTGTTATAGGAAACATGCTGAAAGTCACTGCAGTAACAAGGTTGTGTTGTTGCAAAGTGTCGGATGAGCAGAATAACAATAGGCTATAACAGAGAAATGTTTTGAAACCTGTGGAGATGACAGCACGGGATAAAACTGCCAAACAGGTGCGACTACATAATGTGGACTTCAATTTTTGATCAGTTTCCAATCGGATTTGGACTGACAGTGCGAATGTAGCCTTAATGTCCACACATAAATACACAAATTATATACTGTATGTATATCTGGTATTTAAAATCGAATTTAAATCTGGAATTAAGCAGATTGTCAAATGAATCAAGAAACACAAAATAAAAGCTTTTTCACAAATAGACTTTTCAAACCCACAGTATATATTTAATAACTGTCACACTTAAAGTCCAAAGAAGGAGCTGAGATGCAAAGTCTTGATCAAAGTGCACAGAATTTATCAAAGTAAACTCAGGTAATCCAATACAATGAAACAGCGTGCAGGGCACAAACAATACCAAACAAGGAACAGAACAAACTGAGGGATTAGTGTGTACTAAAAACAGATGACAAAGTTGTCAAAATGATCCCATTCACACAGATCTGTGAAAATGACTAAAAAGGCTGCATTTGCGTGCCAGGCCAGTAGAAAGGTATTGTTTTCAAAACCTTGCATTGAAACCCGTTTTCAAAAGCTTGCGTTTTCAGGCCCCCAAAACGCTGTTGTCGTGTAAATGAATGCCCAAAACACATAAGTTTTCAGTTGAAAACAGTGTCGTGTAAACACCCTTAAATACACAAGGATAACGAACTAAACGCGAACGGGTGAGCTAATTAATCAAATGATGAATTGCCATGACAACAGAAGAGCAAACAGCATCATAGAACAAAGGAAACAGGAAATAACGATAAACGATACTAAAAGTCCTTGAAACTGAAATCAAAACACATCAAAAAAAAGTATGCGACAATTATTATATATTATTTATGTCTTTTAATCGGTAAATAATTTAAGATGAGACGGAGGAAAAAGAGACAAAAGAACTTGTACTTGCATGTCCAAAATGAACACACAATGTCACAAATGTCACAAACCCGTGTTATCGCACCATGGTTCTGGCCAGGGGTTATTTTGTCAAAAAAAAAAAAAAAATCCACATCCAAAATTAAAATCATTTGCATAAATGTAAATGTCTTATCAGTACATAAAGACTATAAGCACGTTTTTATGTTTTATGGGGTCTTTCGACAGACAATGGTTTTTATGCTATACAAACTGTATATTCTATCCCCTAACCCTAAACCTGCTCATCACAGAAAACATTTTTACATTTTCAAAATACACAGTATGGGCCCTATCATACACCCGGCGCAATGCAAGTGTTTTTTGCTAGTTTCAGCCCAACGCAGTTATCATTTTCACATCCAGCGCCACGTTGTTTAAATAACAAATGCACTCGCGCCCATCTGTTCACCCAGGGGTGTGCTGGTCTGAAAAGGAGGTGTGTTCAGGCCAGGGGTGGCGCTAGAGAATTTTGAACGCAGGTGCTGAAGGGGCGCCAGATCATTGACAGGGGGAGCTGCGCAATTATATATTTTTAAATACTATTAATAAATATGAGCAAAACTTGGCCACTCAATTTTTAACATTCAGTTCTTTTATTTATCACAATTGAAGTTCTAATTTTATTAAATTGAACAAGCACAAAATTCATTATTCAATCGAATATTCTTAAAGATTTTGCATAGGCCTATTCATTGAACAAAATTTCAGTCAAGGACAATATGCCATCAAAAAGCACCCATAGCACCGGGGAGGGGAAATATCAGTATTCACCAAATTGGTGACAACAATCACTTACTATTTACAGTCTCAAATCAGGACAATGCGACAGTTGTGTAGGATTGAAAATAATCAAAGATATTTGATATTTGAAATTGAACAAAGACATTTGCTTCACTGTTTTCAACCCCCATCTTTCTTATCAGAAGGGCCATTTGGAATTCCTAAAGACAAAGAGATCCTGAAGGCCTGTAGGCCAAAATGTGTCACACCTTTAGTACAGTGGGGGAAGTTTGGTCTGATTGGTCAGTTTGAATGTCTCACATTAGGGTTTCAGTCACATGGTCAAGGAACAGATAAAAAGAAGATGTAACTGTTGCTCTGGGTCTTCTTTTATTCTCTGTCTCTCTTGATTCTCTGGCTCTCTCTCTTCTTGGGGGCCTTCTCTTTGGCTCTTCTCTTCTTTGCGCTCTTCTTCCCTCTCTCTCCCTTTCTATCCCTCAGGTAACATTCATGCTGGGTACGATTCATGGTATAAGTTTTTATCATCTCATACATCTATTTTGTAACTATTTTAAGTGTAACCATAACCAGATTTTGTCATTAAATCCTTTCTATTACAAATTATGTGCTAACTAGTTTTGATTTGGTATTGACTTTGAAGTGCTACCTATTGCAATACAATATAGTCACATTATAGCAATGCTCTCCCACATATTTTGCTATTGTAACTGCACTTATTTCCGTTGTTGGTATAAGTTGCAGTGGGTGGTAAAGATGAGAAATGTACAGTTTTCTATCCTCTTGCTGATAACGTTTCTTTATTCATTTGGCAACCCTGCAGCCTGAACCACTGTAGGCGACCCACCCTTACAGTTGTTATGATTGACAGAAAAAAGTTCCAGTTGTATTACCTGCCGTCTCTGCATCTGCGGTAAACGTGTCAGCAGACTGTTCCATGTCAGACTTCGTACAATCAACATCTGAACCATTGTCAACCTCTGGCTGAGATAAGTTTATGTTCTCGTTTTTACTAGGAACTAAATTAGAATCACAAAATCGTTTACTTGGCAGAAGGAACTGCTCCATTTTTTAAAAAAAATGAAATGCTACTACATTATAAGCGCGACAGCGTAGCTACAATTCACGTGACACGTCACGTCACATGTTACTCACGCTTAATGAGTAAAATGTTTTTTTATTTAATTTGTTGTTTTAAATTATTTACTTATGTATTAATTAGAATACAGCCTGTATATAATTGCTTCCAGCTAAAATGTTTGGGGGTGCTATGGGGGTGCTTTGGTCTTTCTTGGGGGTGCTGAAGCACCTGCTAGCCCCTTCCCAGCACCGCCCATGGTTCAGGCGCATTGTTGGCGCGTTGCTATTTTGAGGCAACTGAAGTAGACTGCGCCATTGACCAACTGAAACCTGGTCTAAAGTCAATAGCACAGTATGTTTTGTGTTATTTAAAGGGTGTGTTAGTAATATGCGCCTATAGGCGGGTGCACAACATGTGCACACTCTGCTTGTTACACACACAAGGACGCACAGCAGCACACAAACATTTTTAAATGTTAAAAATAAAAGGATTCCTCTCTGGAGAAGCGTTCAGTCTTTCCGCTTGCATATTCCACCATGTAAATAGCGAATCCGCCATGGTGCAAGCGCAACTGGCTTTTAAAGGGAATGGGAGATGAGACTCTGATTGGTTTATTGCACGTTACGCCCAAACACACACACACGACTCATTAAGAGACTAGGTACAACCCTTTTGGACCATGCGCCTGGCACACCGACCGTTTTTTCCGTCATTAAACTAGCAAAAGTGGATTCGGACACGCCCTAAGTGCACCTGCGTCATGCGCTTCAGACCATGCGTTCAGATCGTTAAAATATGGCCCTATGATTTATTAGCTGTTTTCCTCATGGGGACAAAAAATTTCCCCATAAGGACAACGATTTTGGATATTGCCATCTTTGTGGGGACATTTTGTCCCCATTATGTAGGGTATACCTGAACCACACACACACACAAAGAGCGATCATGTTCCAATGCTCACATGGAGAACACATAAAACACTTTCTCTAGTATGGAAGTTGTACAATTGTTGTACAATAATGGATTAAAGAGAAACACTGGTTTTGCATGACATCAAAAGTATTTCCTTTTGAATAAAGAGATACAAAAATGAAAGACAGCAAACAAATGAAGAATAGGGCTGAAGGAGAGAGGAGGAAAAACATAGCATCTTTTCATGGAGTTGGGGGCACTTGAGATGCACACAAGGGCTGTTCACAGGCAGCGTGATCAGTATTCTGAGGCAAGAGTCAGGGTACAATATTCACTCGCAGAGGCAGTTGTTTATTGCGCTTTCTCATTTGCAATACTGTGCGTGTCAATTGATGTGCTATGATGCTTTGGATTACTTTTTTTTTCCTTCTCCTCTTCAACCATGTAATTCATTCTCTCTCTCTCTCTCTCTCTCTCTCTCTCTCTCTCTCTCTCTCTCTCTCTCTCTCTCTCTCTCTCTCTCTCTCTCTCTCTCTCTCTCTCTCTCTCTCTCTCTCTCTCTCTCTCTCTCTCTCCTCAGTATCCTCTAATGAGTTCAGCTCTTGGACCTGTCTGGTCATTCTGTATGACACCTCATGGACTGTCACATCATGGAGATGAACCGTGGCGTTGAGTGTATCGGTGGGAGGAAGTGGGCTCTGTGAGTCATGAAACAGTGGCTTGTGTCTTTATATTCACCTGTGCTCTCTAAAGTCAGTTTGTTACTGGTCTTAATGTGCATGAATCACTTGTACTTATTATTTCCATTAAAATGTAATAAATAAAACAACATTTCAATCCCTCCCCTCAAACCATCTAGCTCCATTCTGATATGTAACGTCCATTTTCCCAATTCCCAATGAATAAAACCAAAGCCCATTCCATGTTTTTTCTTGCTGATCATCTTGTTTCAATCTGAGATTCCAGATGTAAAATGGTTTAAAAAAAGTTTTTTTTCCCCCACTTACAAAAAATTGCCATGGCATTACCATGGTTTTCAGGAGGTAGCATGTTAATTCATGTCAAATTAATTCATATCATTAGTGATAATATTGTAATGAATGTAATCTATAAATAAATATATAAATATATTTTTTTCAAAAATTATTCAATTTTATTAAAAAATCCAAAAATAGTTAAAACTTTTGGACCCCACAGTATAGTGTATACGAATAATTTCAATTTGCTAAAAATATTATATTATATTATATTATATTATATTATATTATATTATATTATATTATATTATATTATATTATATTATATTAATCATTTCTGATCACATTTCAGGGTGATGAAATTCCCTATTTTTTTTTAAATATCTTGATTTATAGTGTGCATATGCGGTAATTTTGGTATTCATAAATCACACCATGTACCATCTGGTACCACCAAAGTTTTTTGTAAAGGTACAAACTTGAGAATTTGAGAATGGTAGAAAGAAAGCTTGGCGAATAGAGGATGAGATTTTAAGGATTCTGACAAGTTTTTTTATCTCCACCTCTCACCCTCTCCCACTTTTTCTTTGACAGAGAGGTGATAGAGGAAAAGGAGGATGCGGTAAAGAAGGTGGGAGAGAAAAAAATTCGGAAAAATGCTGCAGTCTGCTCTGCTTGCCTGAGCAGGACACTGCACTGCTATTTTGAAGCTTCTGTTGCTATGGGTAACTCTCTACCTCTCTCTCTCTAACTCTAATTTCTATGGCAACCCACTGTTCCCTTGGCTAAGAGAGCTCATGACTTCTTCCTCTGCTGTTTTCTTTCTCTCTGCCTCTCTTAATATATACATCATGGTGGCCTATAGAACAGCGAGTCCCCTGTCACAAGCTCAGGGACACCCACATGCACAGGCAGACAGGAGTGTGCATGAATATTTCTGCACTCTAGTCAGGTATCCTCAGTGATGTCTCTTGAGGTCTGGATGACACACTTAATGCAGTGAAACAAGTGCTTGTTGATTAGTGTGCTGGTTAAGTAAGCTGTGTTCAGGAGATGAGTGAAAAGAATTCTGTGGAAGGGACTGAAGTTGAAAACCGCTGCATCATATGAGCACATCAAATAAAATTGAGAATTTGAGAATTTGCTCCTTTTCACTTTGAGTAAGAATTTAAAGTGAATTAATTATTGCAATTCAAATTCATTTATATATTTTGGGAAATAAAGTTTTGTTCTATATAGTGTATACATTTGTATTATCCTATTTGTATAACAATAATAATAATATTAAATTAAATTAAATTAAATTAGTAATTTTAGTACTTGAACTTAAAGTTAATTATTTCTGGTAGTTGCCAACATTTCAAATTTTAATTTACTTTATTTTTTTTTTTAAGTATAAGTTATTTTAATAGTTTTAGTTAACAATAACTGGTGTGTGTATGTGTTCTATATTATTATTATTATTATTATTATTATTATTATTATTATTATTATTATTATTATTATTTTATAATAATAGTTTTACAAATGTTTTTAATATTTCAAATATTTTCAATTTAAACTATATTAAAAAAATACAACTAGTATTAATAATAATAATAATAATAATAATGCATACTTTTATTATTATTATTATTATTATTATTATTAATTTTATTATTATTATTATTATTATTATTATTATTATTATTATTATTAATTTTATGTTTAATAACTTTACTTACCAAGAATTCTGTAAAACTGAATCGTGTTCACCCACCCACCCATCATGGACTGCCCTGCATAGCAACACTTTAAAATCACTCCGAGCACTTTAGCAACTGAATAACAACATACTGGAATTCACCCAACACCCGCTGTAGCATCAACTTCTGCCTGGGCAAGCAGCGCTCGTGTTTTCTTGAAAAACAATGTTCCTGATTCAATGTTCCTTAACCTTTCTGTAGGGTGAAGCAGAAATGCTGCATACACACACACACACACACACACACACACAGAGAGAGAGAGAGAGAGAGAGAGAGAGAGAGAGAGAGAGAGAGAGAGAGAGAGAGAGAGAGAGAGAGAGAGAGAGAGAGAGAGAGAGAGAGAGAGTAGTTTATCTACTGGATGCTGTCCCATTTTATGGATAACAAATAGTGGCTTGTTTTGTGTGCGCTCCCCAGGAAGCGGCAGTGGCATGAATAAAATTATAGGCATCTGTGCTAACACATTAGGATCTCACTAATGGCTCCTTGGGTGCGCTCAGCTCATATTTAGAGAGGCTATCCAAATCCTATTTAGGTCTCATTGTAATCTCAAGGTCTCCTTGTGAGTAAATCCAGTCCAAAACCATCCAAAAATCATTCCTGCAATTCCAGTGTACAACCATACATGTGTGCCAGACTACTTTTCTCTATTACTGTAACTCAGATTTGAATGCCTGAGTGCTTCTACACATTACATGACAATATAACCAGTTTTAATACTTTCTCTCACAGTCTCTTCCACTCAGAGTGTTAAGAGTCTGCTTCAGATGTCTCTGCATTCATGGCTGGTCTTCCTTCTGCTCCATGTAACCCATTCAACAACTGCATGCTATTAAATATAGAAAGACCAGCATTTTAGTAAAAACTGTACTTCACAGCAAAACATTATGATGGGCTGTTTGGTCCAAAAAGAACCAGAAGTGCTTGAGGTGCACATCTGGAAGTTCAGACAGACAGCTCTCATTTGGAGGATTTTTTTTTTTTTTCTTTCTGAAAAGGGGCAACTTCAAGTAAGCTTTTGTGTCGAGCTGACATAAAAGTGTATATTGTGAAAATATTAACATTAAAATTATATTAAAAGAATCTGTGAAACTATAAAGGTGTTCTTGAGACAGTTCTTTGACTTTGACATTTTTCACATCTAGCTTTCTTTTTTTGTAAAAAAAAAAAAAAAAAAAAAAAAAAAAAAAAATCCTAACCCTTTTTTTTATTGCTTTATATATTGCTAGCCAAAAACAAAGTTTCTAGATTTGGAGGCACAACAAGCAGATCCTGATCTGAGTGCCCTCAATTATAATATTACAGTATTTATGGATTGCCATGAGAGAGTGGTGCAGTGCTACTTTTAGTATTATTTTTATGCTATTATAATATTTATTAATATTTATGGTCACACTTTAGTTTAGGATCCAGTTCTCATTATTAACTAGTTGCTTATTAGCATGTATGTTACTAAGATATTGGCTGTTTATTAGTACTTATAAAGTACATATTAATGCATGGCCATATTCTGCATCCCTTAATCCTACCCAATACATAAACTTAACAACTACCTCACTAACTATTAATTAACAGTAATTTGAGTTTGAGGCAAAAGTTGTAGTTCATAGTGAGAATTTGACTCTAAACTAAAGTGTGACCATATTTAGATTTGTTTCTTCTTCAATTTTTATATATATTTTTTTGTTTTCATTTTAATTATATTTGACCTTTTAGTATTTTTTTGTGTGCTATGGTCATTTTATTAATCTGTTTTTTTATATATTTATGTAGTTTTAGTTTATTTGTATCTTCAGTTTTAGTAGTTAAACTTCGTAACACTTACTTGTTTCAATGTTTCATTTTTGTTTAAGTTTTTTTTTTTGGTATAATTTTTATATAATTATTGTATTTCAGCTTCATTTCAGTTAACGAAAACAATTTTAAATACGTTTAGTTTTAGTTAACAATAACCACACTGGTGTGTTGGCCTCAGAAATTAATCACATAACAGATGTAATATGGGTTGTAGGCTATGACTTCAAGAGTAGAATGTTTCCATCCATTCAGTGTGATGCTAAATGTTGCTCACTAAAGGGCTATTCACACTGACAGCAATCTGATGTGACAAAGCAACCGTAAGACATTCATTTGGCGATGCGAAAAGCTGGGCAGAGTTAAACTTTATGCAAATGAGCCGCAATGCAATGCAGAGAATACCAAAGGGAGTGAAGATAGTGGAGCTCGCATGATCCTTCTCCTGTCAGATACTGTTGTCTAATGTAGCCAAGATGGAACAGAAGTTAATAGTAACTGTGAGCAATTCCTCTGTTCTATATGATTTGTCTCTGCCCACATATGGAGACATAATAAAATAAAATGATGCAGGGAAAACCATCGTTAGAAATCACAGGCATTTCCAAGAGTTTTATTCATGCATTAATAATTGCTCATTTTGTTCACGATATGATGCATTACACACACTGCACAATAATGTTTTTCCCTCCAGAAAGTTCAGCAGCAAGAAACTTTTTTTTAACCAGCCATACAGTTGTGCAGCCCACAATATTATTGTGGCATACACATACAATACGTAGCAGTTTCCAGCTGAAATTAACACTATAGAGGCACTAAAACACCAAAAAAGTTTCAAATGATTATGGGGGCAAATTTTCGATTAATAAAGACTTACACTGATGAGCCAAAACATTATGACCAGTCACAGGTGAAGCGAAATATCACTGATCTCCTAACAAGGCCACATATTAAGGTCTGGTAAGCAAACAAAAGTTCTCATAATCAACATGTTGGACGCAGGAGAAATGGGCGGGTATAAAGATCTGAGTGACTTTGACAAGGGTCATGTTGTTATGCAAGGCGACTGAGTCAGAGTATCTCTGAAACTGCAAGGCTTGTAGGTTGCTCCCAGTCAGCAGTGGTGAGAATTTACCAACAGTGGTCTGAGAAGGGATAAACCACAAACCGGTGAAAGGTGTTGGGCACCCAAGGCTCAGTGATGCACAAGGGCAACAAAGGCTATCCCGTCTGGTCTGAGCCAACAGAAGGTCTACTGTGCCACAAGTCATATAAAATTTTAATGATGGTTATGGGAAGAATGTGTCACAACACATAGTGCATCACACTCTGCTGCATATGGGGCTGCGTAGCCACAGACCAATCAGAGTGCCTATGATGACCCCTGTCCACCGTCGAAAGTGGCAACAATGGGCATGCAAGCATCGGAACTGGTCCTTAGAGCAGTGGAAGAATGTCGCCTGGTCCGATGAGTCCTATTTTCTTTTACATCATGTGGACGGCCGTGTATGTTTGCGCCGTTTACCTGGGGAAGTGATGGCACCAAGATGCACTGTGGATGACGACAAGCCGGTGGAGGGAGTGTGATGCTCTGAGCGATGTTTTGCTGGGAAACCCTGGGTCCAGCCATTCATGTAGATGTAAATTTGACACGTGCCACCTACCTAAAATTGTTGCAGACCAGGTACACCCTTTCATAGTCTCAGCCTCAGGCGTCACGCCCATGGACCGTTGGCTGAACGTCTAATGCATATGGCACACTTTACTGGAAACACTTCAGGATTTTCGAAGTCGTCATCTGGTTGGTCGAATTCTACAGGATGTCCGGAAAATGTGTGTGTCGCGTTCTTTAATGGTCCGCCTGGAAACAAATGCCGTGATGCATTGACGCATGCCAAACACCCTCGTGGAAGAAGAAAGCCATCGTGTTTACAACTGACAATGAGCGCTTACCAGAATCAACTAAACGCTGGATTTTCAAAAGTATGTGAAGTTCATGGCTCCTTTGTTGCAGTAAACTTGCACAACGTTCTTAAATGAATAATTTATTAGATGCACGCCGGTCTGTTATTGTAGGGAAATCGGCTTTAAATTTTCACGCCCCTAAACATGACGCAGAACAAAACAAACTGTGATTGGTTACATGTCAGTCAAACGTCCTCTTGTGCGGTCCTTGGCCAATGAAAGCTGCAATAGTCCAGACCTTCTGCTGTCAGTCTGAAGGTCTGGCTACGTGAGACTAACCCCTTCATGACAATGGTGTACCCTGGTGGAAGTGGCCTCTTTCTGCAGGATAATGGACCCTGCCATATTGAACAACATTGTTCAGGAATGGTTTGAGGAACACAATGAAGAGTTCAAGGTGTTGCCCTGGCCTCCAAATTCCCCGAATCTCAATCCAATTAAGCATCTGTGGGACGTGCTGAACCAACAAGCTTGATCCACGGCAGCTTCACCTCGCAACCTACAGGACTTGAAGGATCTGCTGCTAATGTCTTGGTGCCAGATACCACAGCACACCTTCAGGGGTCTTGTAGACGCCATGGCTCAGTGATGCCTTTGCTATCGATTAGGTTTGGGTCCAGGTTTAGCGTAGGTGGTATGTTATTTTCAAACGCGAGAAGTAACCTTTTTTCGCCACTCACTAGACATTTCTTTTCCGCACTGCACTACAATGTACAACAACCAACATAATAAAATGATGCCAGATTCACATTCATCTGTTTCAGATAAAACTTTGGAAGTGTAGTAAAACATGCAAGAAACAACATTATGTCGTTTTGCAGAAATATCGCCACAGTATTTGCAATGAGACTGGGTTGAACAATCCAGAAACTTTTCAAATTCCAGTAATAAAAAGGCTGCTGATGTCATCGTTCTACATAGATTGTTTTCCATGTATGGTTAAGAACCTGGTTTAATTATGGTATATGTGGTGCAAAATGATGGCAGGTGGTGAATGATTAATGATAAATAAAGCTAAAGTTTGAGATTTGTAGCTTTGATTGACAACCTGAGTAGAAACATGGGTTTGTCAGCCCTATACATATATCTCCTTCCTTCAACACACATGCTGTGTTTAATCAACAATCTTTTATTAGCCATGACACATCTGTCTTTTCCCCTCATGCCGCTCCAGAAGGAACAGGGAAGGAAAAGTGTGATTATTTCACAAATCTCTAAGCAGACGATTCAATTATTTGACTTCACTAAGCATGGCTTGTTCGGAGCAATCAAGATTAGGTTAATGTCCCGTCACCCTCACAG
This sequence comes from Coreius guichenoti, assembly GCA_039654105.1. Classification (NCBI taxonomy): domain Eukaryota; kingdom Metazoa; phylum Chordata; class Actinopteri; order Cypriniformes; family Gobionidae; genus Coreius; species Coreius guichenoti. The sequence continues at coordinate 14,369,990 of CM077170.1, forward strand.
GCACAAAAGCAGCTAAGCCTATTCTTTTTCACCTTACTTTTCTATTGTAATGGAGAGAATGACACATAATATAATCATATTATGTGCAATGAAATACAAAAGAATTCCTATCTAAAGTAATCTTTATACACAAAGACATGTTGCCTAGATAATGTGTTTTATGGGATAGAAGACCGATTTTATTTAAGAAATCTGATGTGTACATCTACACATTTAAATATGAAATAGGAAACCGTGTTCTTACTTCACATTTTCACAAATGGATAACTAAGCTCATGGTGACTCAGCCCTACACACACAACCGACAGTGAGTGTTGAGATCATTGGGATGTTAAGGGTATAATGTTATGCATTGCTTGTTATATCTTGTTAAATAGCTACCTAACAAGACAAATAAAGTGCTCGGCTGATTATGCTGCCAAAAAAAAAAACAGCACGTACCTACAGTGGTTTTTCCATTGAAGCGTGTTTGTGTTTAAAACATGTTGACACTTAAGTTCCCCTCAGGACAACTGGAGTATCTCCCGTATATAGAATGGAGGCTGATAGAATAAAGTGAGTCTCTAGGGGTGGAGACCTGCCTCTTAGAAACATTACAAATAAGCACTTAAGCACTTTAAAATGCATGTTTGGGTAAAGCGGGGACTAGAATCAGGACTGAAAGTAACTCTTTAAACTCTTTTATAAAACAGTTAGTTCCAGTCGTTGATTCTGAATGGTCAATAGCTGTGTTTTATCCAAGATAAAACATGGCTATGACCGCTTCACCCAACGTTTCTGTGTATCACTGCACCCTATCAACACCCTTAGCAACCACTCTTAGCAACGTAAACATAAGTTTGTTCTCATTGATATTGTTAATTGAAGCTTACTGTATTATGTAGAGGAGTATTGTGAGAGAGAGATCGAGTGAGCGAGTGTATTACCTGCATTTAGATACAGCATTTTCCTTCAGGTCAGTCCTATGTTCATAATAAAAAATCAGTTTGAATGTCCGCTGCATTACCTTGTCCGTTTAACAGTTAAGGGGTTTGCCCGTGCACTGACAGTGAAAACGCTAGTCAAAGGATTTGTCAGTTGCGTTTTGTTCCGTGTTTTCAGTCCAATTTAAAAGTCTTCACTTGAGTGATTTAAGGTCCTTGCACAATGGGTCCGAAATTTCCGTAGCCGTTTTTCGTAATAGTCATCCTAAAAATGTAATTGTCAAAACACCTCTCAAAATGCTTGCTACGGATGCGAAAAACGCAGAAAATTAATTTTTTTTATGAAGGACGAAAGTTTCGGAGGCAGTGGTAAACGTGATTGACACAAAGTGAGGTCGTATTTATTTTTTAACGTGCGAACATTTCGGACGAGAATTTCGGACTCTTTACTCATAAACAGTAAACTCATAAACTAGTCCGTAATAATGTAACTTCTGTTGCTGTTCACGGTCAGGGACTATTTTTTCCAGCGGAAGGAAGGCTTTTTGCGATTTTACTTCATGAAAGTTGCATTGATACATATATTTTGGCTTTAATATTTGTATTGTGTGGTAACCGTTTTATAAAAGCATTAAGCCCCGTGAAGCCGTGGTTTACAGTGAATTTATAACTCCGCTCTGCGTCGTGCATACCAACCCCTATCTGTTATAAATTCACTGTAAACCATGGCTTCTTGGGGCTTATTGCTTTAGAATAGGTGTGGTGCGTAAAATTGAAATACAAATAGTAGCTTCAACAATTAGATCTTTTCAACAGGCTACACTACTGGCATGTAATAAAACAACAACAATTGTATTATTATTATTATTATTATTTATACTTGTTACAGAAAAAAAATCATAAGCACATATCCTGTTTAACCAAAAGGTGTCAAGAGTTTTCAATCCATCAGTTTGTAAACATTAGGCATATAGAAACCAATGCTTTGTTTAACCACAGCAAGCTACTGCATTAGCATAAGCCACCAGAATCAAGAAATAGCGCTTATTCAGCCAAGAACATGTAATTGCTCCTCAAAACCAGTAAAACTGGAATTATACATAAGAGTGTTTGTCTCTGCTGGCATGAATGTATTTTGGCATCTGCATGTTCCAAGTGCCAAAGCCATGTTTGAAGCAACTGTTCTTTCCTTCGCTGGCTACAGTGAGAAGAACTGAAGATTCAATTGCGACTATTCAAAAATCACAAAGCAAACAAATTATTCCTGTACAAATAATACAATTTAAAAATTTAAAGTATTTAAGTATTTAAAAAGCTTTACAACACACATGTAAGGACTCGAATCCTTGAAAGTATATCCTCAAAATATTGGTTCAAATGGGTAGCCTAACCCTTCTGAAGAAAATTGTGTTTTTCATCTCTTAACAATAATCCAGAGACATATATAAATGAGAACCCTGGTAAAAATCCATGCTTGAATGCTGTATATTGACATGCTTTCTAGCGTTTCAAAAATTGAATTGTTGTGATTTGACCTCGGTTTGAAAGGGGGAAAATGCAATCCATGTAATTGCGTTAGTGAATTTGGACACGGCAATCAATACAAATATGTATATGAAATATTAATGCAGAAATGCTCTTTCTCAGATTAATTTATAGGGCAATTTTGGAATATTACAGTGAGTAAAGGCATATCGACTGGAGTACGTTTTCGGTTAGTGTTATATAAAGGCAGTATTCATATGATATGTGAAGGGGAATATGAACATTGGGCCTCATTCACTAATGCACCAGTCGAGCAACAGCTACTATGATGAATGGGAAGTAACAGAGTATTATAGACCAACTTGTCTTTACCTTTTCATGCCTCTCACCCAGTTCACATAGATGTCACTTCCTCCTTACAAGACAAGTTGGCTTCTCAAAACCTCAGCTGAAGTATCCACTTGTCAGAATACCATCAAATCAAAGCAACAGATTCAGATCTATTTAAAATGATAAAGATCCTCTCGCAGCGCAGTGAAGATTCTTATCTATTCCATTATGAATATTTACCCACTACGGCATCCGAGAAATGTACACACACATTTGAAGCTAATTTCTGCATCCGCTAGTATGTAACTATGTGAGATATTCACAGCTGGTATGATAATCCTTTAATTAGCACATGCTCTGGTTCATTGGCACTGTGCACAGCGTGCTGTTTTCTACCACTCAAATATAGAAGGTATCAGAAAAAGGGAAATGCCTTAAAATGATGAGAAAACACTGTTTGTACTGTGAAGAATTTTAAAGAGAACCAGTTATTGGTAAGTATTAAAGGGATAGTTCACCCAAAAATTTAAATTATCCCATAATTTACTCACCCTCAAGCCATCCTATAGGTGTATATGACATTCTTCTTTCAGACCGCCTTCCGTATTCAGCTTATAAAGAAAGTGTAGTACCTATCGCAGTTCAAAACGCTTACGCTATGTCCGACATCATCGTCGCACCAGTTACGCTTTTTTAGTAAGTTAAATACGGAAGGCGGTCTGCCGGAAGCTAGATATTTTACTTTATAACGTGTTAAATATGGATATTTTTCTTACAAAAACCCATCGATTCACTTCAGAAGGCCTTTATTAACCCTCCGGGGCCGTGTGGATTACTTTTATAATGGATGGATGCACTTTTTTGGGCCTCAAATTTTGGGCTACCATTTACTGCCATTATAATGCTGGGAAGAGCTAGGGCATTTTTTAATATAACTCTGATTGTATTCATCTGAAAGAACCAAGGATGGCTTGAGGGTGAGTAAATCATGGAGTCATTTTCATTTTTGGGTAAACTATCCCTTTAAATTGACAGTATCAGTACTTTCATATCATGCAGTTCTAATATGTAAATTATTATTATTATTATTATTTATTTATTTATTTATTTTTATTTATTTTTTTTGAGTTCCTTTTAGTTTTTTTGCTAATGTGTTTAGCTTGAAAAGTAAAAAAAAAAAAAAAAAGTAATATTTAGCATGAATCTTCAATATGACCTATCTTGGTGTCAGAAAGAGATTTATTAGATTTATTAGGGCATTAGACTTCCTTTTTGAAACAACTTCTGGTGTTTGTGTCTTCTACAGCATTGGGTGATCCACTCTAGTCACCGGTAAAGTCAGGGGATATTTGATATCCAGCCTGTTAGGGACCAAGTAAGCCTGTCAGTCATATCCAGTGCTCACATACATTTCACCGGACAGGCTAAGCAACAGAAAGGTACTATCTGCAGGGGAAATGAGTCTGTTTTTTGTTTTTGTTTTTTGTTTTTTACTATAGAAGAAAGCATAAGTGATACAAATCCAACACAAAGATGTCTGAGGAATGATTCCTGAAAATTCATAGACCAAGAGAGCGCATAGAACAAACAACCCAATCTCCTTGTCCACAGAAGGCCCATAAATGCATGGCAGCATTTACAGTAAAGACTCCAACATATACAGTGGTCAAAATCTGGGATTGGAAATAACTTGGAAGTTTTATTATTTTTAACAATTTAAAACAAATAAAAACTATGGTGTAAAATGAATAACTTACATAATTTGCTGACATAATTTGCAATGAATAATATTTATACATACACTACCATTCAAAGGTTTGGGTTAAGTAATTCATATTTCATTCAGCAAAGATTTATAATGTTTTTCTATTTAAAAAAAATCCATCACTGTTTCCACAAAAAAAGTATATATATATATATATATATATATATATAGGCATAACATTATGACCACCTTCCTAATATCGTGTTGGTCCCCCTTTTGCTGCCAAAACAGCCCTGACCCGTCGAGGCATGGACTCCACTAGACCCCTGAAGGTGTGTTGTGGTATCTGGCACCAAGATGTTAGCAGCAGATCCTTTAAGTCCTGTAAGTTGTGATGTGGGGCCTCCATGGATCGGACTTGTTTGTTCAGCACATCCCACAGATGCTCGATTGGATTGAGAGCTGGGGAATTTGTAGGCGAAGTCAACACCTCAAACTCGTTGCTGTGCTCCTCAAACCATTCCTGAACCATTTTTGCTTTGTGGCAGGGCACATTATCCTCCTGAAAGAGTCCACAGCCACCAGGGAATACCGTTTCCATGAAAGGGTGTACATGGTTTGCAACAATGGTAGGTGGTATGTGTCAAAGTAACATCCACATGAATGGCACAACCCAAGATTTCCCAGCAGAACATTGCCCAAAACATCACACTGCCTCCACCGGCTTCCCTTCTTCCCATAGTGCATCCTGGTGCCATGTGTTCCCCAGGTAAGCGACGCACACGCACCTGGCCATCCACGTGATGTAAAAGAAAACTTGATTCATCAGACCAGGCCACCTTCTTCCATTGCTCCGTGGTCCAGTTCTGATGCTCACATGCCCTCTGTTGGTGCTTTCTGCGGTGGACAGGGGTCAGCATGGGCACCCTGACTAGTCTGCGACTATGCAGCCCCATACGCAACAAACTGCGATGCACTGAGTATTCTGACACCTTTCTATCAGAACCAGCATTAACTTCTTGAGCAATATGAGCTACAGTAGCTCATCTGTTTGATCGGACCACACTGGCCAGTCTTTGCTCATTCTTCCACGTGCATCAATGAGCCCTGGCCGCCCATGACCCTGTCGCCGATTCACCACTGTTCCTTCATTGGACCACTTTTGATAGATACTGACCACTGCAGACCGGGAACACCTCACAAGAGCTGCAGTTTTGGAGATGCTCTGACTTAATGGTCCAGTCATCTAGCCATCACAATTTGGCCCTTGTCAAACTCGCTCAAATCCTTACGCTTTCCCATTTTTCTTGCTTCTAACACATCAACTTTGAGGACAAAATGTTCACTTGCTGCCTAGCATATCCCACCCACTAACAGGTGCCGTGATGAAGAGATAATAATCAGTGTTATTCACTTCACCTCATAATGTCATAAGTCATAATGTTATGCCTGATCGGTGTATATATATATATATATATATATATATATATATATATATAATTAAGCAGCACAACTGTTTCTTGAGCACCAAATCAGCATATTAGAATGATTTATGAAGAATCATGAGGCACTGAAGACTGGAGTAATGATGCTGAAAATTCAGCTTTGCCAACACAGGAATAAATTGCATTTTAAAATATAATAAAATAGAAAACAGTTATTTTAAATTGTAATAATATTTCACGTATTATTGTTTTACTATATTTTTGCCCAAATATATGCATCCTTTGGTGAGCATAAGAGACTTTCATCTGGGCTATATCTGTTTTCAGTGGGAAACTCTTCAGGTTAAGATGCTGAAAAATCATGTGACAGCTGCCATTAATAGAAATGCACGGAACACCGATCTTCAGCCAAACATAAATCATGCATACTAACAATGTAGATAAGAGAATATGGGACATCAGGCTAACTTATCTTTAAGTCAGACTAAATTAGTTTCCTATAGTCGCTTCTGGTATATTATCTGAAAGCTTAGAGCATGCTATCTGGAACAATATCTTCTTGCTGTCAGGGATTTGGTGTAGTGACAGTTTCACACGTACAATCTTGGCACTCACCTCCATATAGGACAGACAGAAAGGCACAAAGCAGATGATCTTTTTCTCAACCACTATTTATTGAAGTCTAATTTGAAAATGGCATAAGAAAAGAAAAATCAAGATATGTTTTCTGAAAACAATTGTGCTATGCTTCCCATTATACATAGGCCTACTACTTATAATTAGAATGCATGTGACTTTGCACATCATAAGTCACATTACTATAAAACAGTATGCCACACATGCATAGATCATATACATTTGGTTGATTTAAAAAGTGTGCATGTTTGCATTCAGATTGAACTTATGTTTTGCACAAATCCTTGAACAAATACAAAAAAGCAGTTTGTGACAGCTCATATTCAACTTTTTCAGTTAGAAAGTGCAGAGGAATGCAAAGCCGCAGCTGCCATAGCAGTTTTTAAATATATAAAGTTATGTAGTGATGAATTATTTATGGTAATGAATTGTTAAATGTTAACGCTTATATGCAAACACAAACAGCCTATGTGTCAAGGATGTCTCTGGTGTTAATTTATGGAATTATGTGACATACTGCCTAACTACACACTCAAAAGTGCACCACCAGTAAAAGTTAATGCTTAGTATAAACAGGCAAATTGGGATGCTGCCAAGAATTTTGACTAGAAATATTAATCCTAAAACACATACTGTAGTCCTGACCTAGCATTACAAGTAATGCAAGTTACATAATCAGATTACTTTTTTCAAGTAACGAGTAAAGTAACTCCTGAGTTAGCAGATTCAGCATTCCTCAAAATTAATAAAAACAGTGAAATGCAAACTCACTATAATTAAATGTTAAATATTGCGGATATACTTTATGCATTTAATCTCACTTTATTAACCAATATTTTTGTTGCTGACCTTCGATCATCCAATTCAACCATACTAATAAGCAAAAATGGCTTAGGGGGCTTTCACAATGGGCACGTTTGCTGCAGTCCGAGTGTGATTGTTCACTGTTCCACCCACAGCGTTGGTCTGGTTTTACTCTTGATTCCATCGAACACTGGTGCATTGGTGCACCCACTCTGCACGATTACACTGCATGCTCACTCTCGCTCGTATCCAAAGGTACATCCTCAAACTGGCATCCCCTACATGTGTTTTGTTGAACTAATGACATCGTGATTGGCTAAACTGCATGCGCATGTTTCTTTAATTCCTTAGTAACAAGTGTGTACCCAGCTTCGAGCTGCTTTCACATTCATGTGAATTGAGCCACAGTTCCAGTGGAACCAAACAGCCTAGTGTTGTCATGATACTGGAATTTCCAACTTTGATACGATACCTTGAAATTTACCGATATTCGATACCATTTTTGATAGCAGGGGAAAAACTGTCATATACAAGTATATATACTGCCATATATACAGATAATTTGTTATCATCATAATTTTTTGATAATTTTCGTAGTTTTGTTGCAATAGCTTACACACAGAACAGGGAGGCTTTATTTGAATAGCTGAACTAAATTTACAAAAAAAAAAAAAAACGAGATAAGTAAACAGTAATAAAATATGAACAAATAAACAAATTGCAAATGATGGCTGAAATAAATACAATAGGATAAAAAGACGCATAAATTTTTTCTTCATTGTAAAAATTAAATACAGATTAATGCTCTCAATTAAAGTTACAAAAGTTATTCAGTCAAGAGCAGAAAGTGTTTTTCTTTTTGTCTTTTGTTATTTGAGTAACATGACAGACAGCAGCAGGTTTATTAGGCTGCTGTCACTTTAAGAGCTTATGCACAGATCCAATATACTGTTACACAACATGCGATTTCTCTCAGCTATTTACTTTTATTCAGGCCAACACCAACACTATTCAACCGGAACAAATGAGACGAGTGAGTGAGAGTAGGCGGTTGTGTGTTGCCATCAGAGAAAAGAGAGATATTGCAGAAGAGGAGTATTGAAACCGTTTTAGATATTTCAGTATCGACACATATCGAAATATCAATATTTTTGACAACACTAACATAGACAACCTCCTAAGGTAGTCTCAGGTTTGGTACCCCAGTTCAAATTTTCATGTGAACCGTGCCCTGTTTCGAACTAAGCTGCCAGTGTGAAAGTAACACAAAAGTAATGTAACACATTACTTTCCATCAAAGTAACTAAGTAACTTAAATGGTTACCTTTTTTTGAGAGTAAAGCAATATTGTAATGCATTACTTTAAAACTTTCCCCAACATAGTTGCATGTGTTCAAACTTATTTGAACATTACCGCCTATGTTCAGGCAACGTAAGTTCAAATCCATTTCATGTCTCTCCTATGAATATCAAAAAGCAAAAAAAAAGTCTTATCATGGGAGCTGCAAAAAATATGTGTCAATGCAACAACTTGTCCTTTTTTTCCCACTGTCATTTCATAATATAATAGCCTATTTCACACAAGTGCATCTCTTGAATGGGTAACAACAGAAATCCCCAAAACTGTTTGTCAAAATAATGTTTATATATTTCAGTTTGTCAAAATCATGTTTCAATATTTCATATGAGCAATAAAATGTGACAAAAATGGTAGCATTGTTCAAACCACACTAAAAACTAGTGTTTTTAGGCTAGTTCGGGTAATAAATGGCCCCTTACTCATTCTGTGCTGCTGCTTGTTCTCTGTAAATGTGGTTTAGTGTCATAATTAATTACATTTTTTAAGTGTTTGTTATAATTAATCAGACTAAATTAACATGGTTAATTGGCAGCCCTGCTTATAATCTTATATATTTCAAGATTATCTTCCTTTTGTGTTGTTGTCTTTAACAGTTCATAATATAGCTGTGCTCAGAAGTATTAAACTGTATATTTTTGACAGAAATACAGAGTTGAAAGATGCAGTATGAACTAAATGGTATGAATTGTGAGTAGTTTCCGTGACTCATCACAGAGCCAAACGAGCTGCCTGCGAAAGTGGTAATTACGCAATTGTGTTAGCAAGTGAAACAGACAGATGCACAGAGAGGAAGAATATACTCGCTTTGTCTTTCTTGCTAGAAGGAGGACAAATAGTGAGATTGAGAGAAGAAGAGTGAGTGCATGGAAAGACAGATAGAGTGAGAGATGAATCAGCCAGCTAACTGTCAGCGATAATTAAACAAGTCGCCAAAACATAGCACCAAAATGTGCATAACGTAAAACAATCGGAGTAGTAATTACTGTGCAGGCGAGATTTTCTTTCGTCATCTCTCCATCCCTAACTTTCAGTGTCTCTTCCTCCTACACACTGCCTCACAACTAAAAAATATGCTAGACGTTCCCAACGAGAAGAAAAAAAAGGCAAACATTTCATTTCCATACCTTAATGATTCAACTTCATTTTTTTTTACACTCCTATACTCCCAAAGAGACATTTAAGGAATTTCCTAAATAGGCCCATGTGTGGAAGCAACCTTAATTGCCCTGGAGATGTGTGTGAAGTTATGCAACATTGCAGATACGCTGGCAATAGAGATGCCTCAAGGCTGTTGAGGCTGCGCAGTTCTAGCGAAATGTGGGCAGCATGTACAGCCTGTCCTGTGGACACCAGATCAGTGTACATGATAGGGCAGATAGAGAGAGACCTAGATACAGAGATGAAGATAGACCGCGCTGAGCAAACGTCCTTATCTGTAACATGGGCAAAACATGTCAAGGAGCACTGGTGACAACCATATGTGTGTATCTGACCAAACGAAAGTGATTATGACAGAGATAGCATTCAGCATTGTGGCATTCAGTCAGAGCGATTATGACAGAGATGACATTGTGTGCAGTTGTGTGTGTGTGTGTGTGTGTGTGTGTGTGTGTGTGTGTGTGTGTGTGTGTGTGTGTGTGTGTGTCTGCACCAAGCTTTTCCCTCAAGCAGAGCAACTCAGAATAGATACTAGAATAGAATAGATACATGCTTATTTGAAACCTAAAAGAATAGTTCACCTAAAAATAAAAACTCTGTCATCATTTAGTCAACCTCATGCCGTTCCAAAACCACATGACTTACTTTCTTTCATGGGGGAAAATGGGATTTTAAAGGATTCAAATGTATAATTCCAAAGACTGGGGAATAAGGCTTTCAAGAAGACACTAAAATTCCACAAAATTATCATAAAAGTAGTCCATATGACCTGTGAACTATATTCCAAGTGTATGGAAGCTGAATGATAGCTTTGTGTGAGAAACATTTATATATATATATATAAAATGTAAAAAGGATTTCAAGAATTTTATATACATATTACAGTATATATCAGTGCCTGCGGTCCAAATAAGCTGCAAATGCTCTGCATACCCAAGCCATTCGTGGACTCGCTAATTAGTATTAACACTATAAATTCCCTTGTTTGAGGTGTACCATAAAGCTTACATGACGAAATGTTAGTAATATGTATAAATCTCTCTGTCATTTATTTATTTGCCAAACGACGGTAATTTTCTTCAAATCTGCCACTCACTGAGAGTTCCGGGTAAGCGGATCCACAGCAGCTTTGGTGCCTATGCTCTGTTGTTATGCATTGTCATCACTGTCCCGCGTTCTCATTGGTTTGCTGGCATATGGGGGATTTAATGCGCAGGGAAAGCTGTCCGCGAATCGCTCGCCCAAGAGGAAAAATATGTTGTTACTGCCAGATCTCGATCACCGAAAATCACATTGTATTTGATACAGAATTAACTACACTAAATCAAGTGAAAAAAGTCATAACTGAAACTGTTTTCATAGTATTTTATTTCCTCCATAGGGAAATTTATTTTTAACAAAAACATATAAACTGTTAAAGACAGACCTACTGTAAGCAGACCTGTAACTATCCGAGTCCGAGGTTGTTAATCGATAGTCTATGTGTTTGTTAAAGTCATCAATTTGCATTATTTCAACTTATTTTTTAAAAGAATACTTATATTTTTATTATACTTACATTTATCCTAATGATATTTTATTTATATTTTATTTATAAGAAGCTACTAACATTATTTATATTATACTTATTTTTTACTCTTAATAAAAAAAAAAACCCTTCTGGCATACATTTAAATTGACGCCTGCCATGGTGTTTCTTATTTGTCGTCTCAGCCGATGCTCTGTACCATTTAAAGGTGAAGCATGTAGTTTCTGCGACATTAGTGCCAAATGTAGGCTACTTTCAATAAATGGTCAAATATATTAAGAAACTTTTATCTGTGTTGCTATGTGTAATGAGAGTAAGCAACTGAGCAGCCAACACTCTGTCTAGAGCGAACACGCATATTTTTGACATAACACGCCACCCAGCATACCCGGTTAAAAAAAGTCACCGCTCGCCACTTATATACACACATATACACAGTATATACTGTATATATATATGTACAAAAAAAAATAATATGTATATGATATCATTAAAATATGAGATAATTTATTGGGGAAAACAACAGCATGAACATTAGTAAGTTTCAAAAAGTTTTTCTTTTGAAACCTTTTCAAAAAAAAAAAAAAAAACTCTCAAACCCTCATCATCACCTTTATTTATATAGCGCTTTTTACAATGCCAATTGTTTCAAAGCAGCTTCACAGTGGTAAACCCTCACTGATCTGAAGCTAAAACGTACATTTCCTTGCCACTGTGTAAATAATTAAGTTATAATAATTAATACATTTTAAGTACCTGATCTTGACCAGATACAGTCACAGAGTTCAAAAAGTACCAGAAAAAAGAAATGACCCATAAAATCCACATGAGCATTAAAGCTGTGCAGCTCTTCATTCTCATCCAGCAATAAGGAACCAATCATAAGGGCAGAGAAGCATTGTTTTAACCAACAAAGAGAAGTTGAACTGAGCAAAATTACAATAAACGATCATTCTGCCAAACTTAGCGTTGTGACTAAGGTCAAAGCGCAATAAAATGGCGAGAATGAGCTATTTAAAAATCATGCACTCTCTCTCTCTCTCTCTCTCAAAAAAAAAAAAAAATGGTACTACAGCTGTCACTGGGACAGTACCCTTTAAAAAGGTTCTAATATGTACCATTTAGGTACTAATATGTACACTTTTGGTACCATTATGTACTGTAGCTTTAAGGTACTAATATGCACTCTTTAGAGAGAAAGGTTTTGAAAGGGTACCGTCCCAGTGACAACTATTGTACCTTTTTTTCTGAGAGTGTGGGGTGGAGATGACTATCCGCTGAGTGCTTCAAGGTTTTCACACTCCTTGGTTTCTAAACCTGCACACATCCAGATTTAAAACATTAAAAATGTCAGAGTTTGAAGGAAAGAATGCGCTATAAACACTACTGAGATGAAAGGAGGATCCGAAAGGCAAAAGCAAGAAACAATACAGCCTGAAAAAAGCAGAAGGTTACTCATCTATCCAAACACTCTTGAGTAATCCTTTGTATGTGCGTCTCTGATACTGCAAGACTGTGCAAATACTTTGACTCAAGTCTAGCACTTTGATTTAATGAGTATGGATTGAGTATGAGTCCCTATGGGGTCACAGTGGTCCACCATCATGCATCTCTAACCAATCTAACTCCCCAGGAAGTTGCTCCCCTGCCGATCTGACCAGTTGTTGGCTTTGTACTGACATCTCACGCTGTGACATCACTGCAGTGTGAAGCTGGTCTGGTTGTCGTGCTTTGCACCCATCTGGTCCACTAGGACTTGGAACCACCACCAGGCTGTGTTCCTAATGTCTAGCTGACTATTTGGCAACATGTGACGAGCAAACAGACCTACAGACCATACACAACATGAGCACAGACGCAAACACACAAGCTTTAGCTGTGGGCCAAAACACAGCCTATGGAATCAGCAGTTGGCATAGTGTCTAGGATTGGATTGTATCATCCTAATTTAGCCTACTGGTTTATTTACTCATTTATTAAATAATTTATTTGATTTTATTATCACGGGATATGACGAATGTGAAATGTGAATCATTGTCAATCATTTGCGAGCTCCACTTCATCAAGTGGGCTAGGGAAGTTTATTTGGACAGACCCTCAACCCCTTGATTCTGACCAAGGGAGCAAGTCTACTCATTCATGAAACACAAGCAGAAAGAATTTTTGTGTAAATCGTTCATAAAGCCGTTCTGACGTAAATTTTTGGATTCACGAAAATGTTCGTATTTTGAAAATGTTATTTGGTACGAAAGAAATTTATACCTGCTCCCTACCACGTGTAAATGGTGGGTAAAACATTTGAACGTTCTGTGTTCTAATTTAGGCAAACATTGCATTTTGATGCACTATGTACCATAATAATATTTCACGAGTTGATTTGCCGTCTTTTTTTTTTTTTTTTTTTTTAACTGTTCAACTTTATTGGCAGCGCTCCTCACTGTAACTTTTTACCCAGCCATCCAATCACAGTGGAGGAGGGGCGGGACAAATACTACACCGACCAATCATCCTACATGTACAACGACTGAACAACAATGGAGGAGTTAATATCGCTGGTTACTGCATTTTTATATTTAGTAATATTCTTCAAAATGAGATACCAATAACACATTACAATGTTTTCAGAAGAGCACCAGGCATTTTTTAGATAGCTAAAAATGCTTTGGTGGACACACGATGATTTAATATTTATTGCTAGGCATATTAGTCTCTTTAGCATTTATGCAATATACTGGAGCCAAACCTGAGAAGGAAGTCCAGAAGATTCCACAGCGTTCCTGGACACGTAATTGTAACTCATGGGCGGGGATTATGCTAATTATGAATGAGCGTGAACGTGCTCCCTATTTACGAATGTTTTCGTAAAGGTCCATTTTTTACGTGCAAATTACTCCGAATTTGCACGTAAAACTTAAACTTACCCATACCACCACACCTGTCCCTAACTTTACCCGTATCCCACCTCAATATCAGGAAAAGTGTTTTGCAATACAATATGAACACAATAAGTAAGTACATGGTGTAAGTACATAGTAGTTAAGGCCACCTAATATAAAGTGGGACCGTTTGTTGTATTGTTTGTTTGTGTACTTTTTTTATATTTTCTCCAACAGCCCAAGCATACTGTACATACAGGCCTGTAGCGAGTTAGCTCAAAGGGGAAATATTAATAATTATTCATAACTCATTATGATTATTAATTATGATTAATTATGAATATTTGAATCAGTTAATGAGATTAACTTGATGTAGCTACATTAACATTACAATCAATCAATCAGTTCATCCTGTGAACACTCAGTATTGATTATTAATTAATTCTAAGAAAAGGGTATTTTTCATGGCCACAGAAAAATTATTCTTCCTTTGCATTTACAGCGCTTAGAGCACGTAACAAAATTTAAGTGACAATTTGTTTACAGGCAGGGAGTCAGAACCAGATATGTATTGTGCACAATTTTTATTAACTAAATCACGAACAAAACTAAACTAAACAGAAACGCATACACACAAAACAAAAACATACATGGGTAATATGTAGAATTAAAGAATAAAAATTAAAAAATATGTAGGTTTAAGAACCGGGTCAGAACAGAGGGATGAAGCTATGAAAACACCTGGGAGAACCATCAGTTATGACGGCAAGATCCTTTGTTTGAACAAAGGGGTTCACAGCTTTGAATAACTAAACAGCGACTTAGTATATCGTACGTTACTTGCATTGGCCTGAGTGAGTTTAAGTCTTGTTAAGTCTTGATAGTTCGGTCCGATGGTGTTGAAGCTGCAATCGATTTCTTCTGCGTTGACTGAAGAAGATATGATGAACTTGCACAATTATTTAGACTCCGTCGAGGTCGAGGAAGTTGCACATGACTTGAGGTGTTGGGCCTGCCAGCCCGTGTGGTCGGATTGGGTTTCCGGTCCCACACACGCACATGGCCTGATGTGTGTGTAGGCCTTACAGCCTGGTCGGCTTGGCCCGGTGAGAGCCAGCAGATGTGTGTCCGTAGTCAGTCGAGAGAGAGTGCCGCGGAGCTGTGCGTCTCTCTTTAAGGTCTGCGAGAAGTCTCACCCCCTAGGGTCGACTTGACCAATGGGATTGTTGGGATTTCCCAGCTGGAAATTCCTCTGTTGGAGATTTTATGGCTCTTTGTTTCAAGCATGATTAAACTTTGTGCCCACTTATACTCCATTTAATACAACAAACACACACTGCCTCCTATGAGGAAGTGACATACATGAAAGTGTAAGTTGTGAAACGAGCATTAATTTGATAGGAGACACGACATATATGAGGAAACAAATTCATAAATAATATAAATAATATAATACATCAGCTCCATTGCAGATTTCAAGTGATCAAGGGCTTAGGGCGTTCCATTTAAACACATTACAAGGGTTCTGGAGTAGTGGGCACTCGTGCAACGTAAGCAATGACGTACATCCGAGTGAACGAGACAAAGGGAAGTTAGCGAGGGCAGGGCATAAAAAATTGTACTTAAATGCAGCCAATGTCTATTCAAGCTATTCAACAGTGGCCTTGGACTTTAAACTGCCACCTATGGGAGAGAATGTAAAAAAAACAAGGACTATGTCTGAAATCACACCCTTAAATAGGGCACTATTTGAGGGGACAGCCATTTGTAGTGGTATCCGAAACCATAGTGGACGTTATTGAGTGCACCCATTCAATCCCACAATGCACCGCAATATGAGTGTACAACTGATGTGCGCTCAACGGACAGAGAATACCCATAATGCACTGTGAGAGTTGCGCACTGAATGAATTCCCGCGTCTCACCAGATGATGTCGCCTGCAGCTGAATCAATCATCCATCCATTTTCCAAACTGCGCTGGTCCAGCGTAATACAGGTATACATTTATTTTTAATTGATTATTAAATTGTTTAATTACGGTTTATACATGCTAGTTTCCATGGCAGAGTTCAAGATAAATCTTTTTTTACTTACTTTTATTACTACTGGAGCTGCCAGTTTGCTACGTTTCAAATAATTATTAAACAGCAAGCAGAGCAAGAGCGGCAGCCCTTCTGGCGCACTCAGTGTCCGAATTCACTCGCTCATTTTCATTCACTCCTTCACTACATTAGTGGAGTAATGTAGGGAATAGTGAATGAGGGTATAGGGGGCGATTTCGAACACAGCAAAGGTTTTTAGTTATCAATGGCAATGCAGAAATTATACTTTTTTAGGCATATTTGTCTTCCATGATTAATATATTCTGCAATTGAAAGTGTCCGATTATGGGGAGGGATAAGTGAGCAGTATATGGTATGGAGGAATAGGAGTGCCACTTAAACCTGAAATTATATAATCAATCAATCAATTAATCAATCAATCAGTTAACTAAAATATAACCATGTAAATAAAACAAAAAAATGTACTGTTAAATTTAAAAACAAATTAAATACCTATAGATATGTCTATGTATTTGTCATTCGGACAAGTTAATTATATACATTTTTACTTTTTAATTAATACATTGATAACTGATTCCTTTATTTTTATCTGGTTATTTTTAGATGGCACTTTCCTCCATAGTATGGTGCATGAGAAGTACCATCCTTAAAATGAATGTAAAATAAAACCATTTTTTCTAGGCCACTGATATGAATGTGCATAATTAAAAAAAAAATGTTTTTAACTAAACCTTGGTGTAAAACATCATGGCCTGGTTTCACAGACAAGGCTTAGATTAAGTCAGGATTAGGCCTTAGTTCAATTAGGACATTTAAGTAGCTTTTTTAAATATGTCTTAGAAAAAAAACATTACTGGTGTGCATCTTGAGACAAAACAATGGCACTGACATATTTTAAGATATGACAGTGCAAGTTGCTTTCAGTTAAAACAGCTCAAACATGCATTTGAGTCTGGGACTAGGCTTAACCCTTGTCTGTGAAACCGGGGGCATGTGTTCAATGTATTAAATGTATTCAATGTATTAAAAGGGTGAGACACACGTAAACATGCTCAGTGGCTGGTTTACAGTGTTAGAGCAAATGGCCTAGGGCACATTAAAACAGTGATCAATATTTGACCTTTTGTTATCATTATATGATGTTTGTATTGATTTTAATGTGCATGGGGACAAAATGTCTGTCTTAAGAGCTTGATTGTCAATTGCTTGTTAAATATGAATTATGTCATACTTAGTAACTGGCAAACGCAGATACTGGCGCCAGTGGATTTGATGGATTTGTCAGAAATACAGGCTCCACAGTCATCATCCCTCTCTCCATATACCATTTATTTATTTATTTATTTATTTCTTCCAGAAAATGAGCAGTTAGTAGCAATCATGTCTCATTGAACTGACTTTATAGATTATTGATTTCACAATCCTATTCAAGACTACAGGAAAACTTTTTTTACAATACCACAGTATGTTAAGGTTTCCTAAAACGCATCAGTGTGTATTTGTGTGGTAGGGTTTTCTTTTGGGAAAACCCCACTGCAGCTTATTGCTCATGCCTTCATGAAATCTTCAGATAGAGCAATAATACCTGCAACCCCATTATGGCAAAGAGCAAGGGGAGGAATCAAAAGGAGAATGTGTGTGTGTGTTTGTCTGTGTCAACTGTAGGAAAGATTAATGAACTTCAATGTCACTTTGACAACTTCTCTCATCCGAAGACAAACAATTCAAATGCTAAAGGGGAGGTGGGTTGCCATAGAAACGGTTTCAGAAGCCCATAGAGATTGAATTCAAATACCTGTGTATTGTACTGTACATGCAAACAATTCAGGAAAAAAAATGTTGACATTTCATTCTAACATACTGTGTAGTACGTACAATAACCTGGAAAATTATTTAGCAAATTAATTAATTTGTGCAAACGAAGCGACTTGCATTCATTATTGACTTGTTAATGTAACAGAGGCCAGCTAGTAAGAGCCGTGCAAGTAAACCTCACTCCCCTGGCCTTAAGAGACACACTAGCGACTGACGCTAGAGGCTGCGGTCTTTAGCATCCTTGTTAGCGTGCCTACCTGCCATGCCAGAAACACCAGTTCGAATCCCGCTCTGAGAGGTGTGAGTAGAACTGGAGAGGGGTTACACTGGTGTCGTGACCCGGATGGGAGTGAGGTTTAGGGGGGTGAGTGTAACAAAAGCCAGCTAGTAAAGAGCAGTGCAAGTAAACCTCAATCTCCTGACCTCAAGAGACGCACTAGCGACTGACGCTAGACGCTGAGGTCTTTAGTCTCCTTGTTAGCGCGCCCACCTCCCATGCCGGAAGCACTGGTTCGAATCCCACTCAGAACGGTGTGAGTAGAACCGGAGGGGTTACATTGGTGCCGTGACCCGGATGGGAGTGAGGTTTCGGGGGGTGAGTGTAACGGAGGCCAGATAGTAAGAGTAAAACTTGTAAAACTTAAAACTAGTAAAACTTTTTCTCAAGGTTTTTTTTTTTCTATGGGCACAAATGATACATGCTATAGCTTTTTATCTGGCAGATGAAAAAATTCTCAGATTTGAAAAGATTCACACAAAAAATTTAATTTTGTCATCATATATAAATCTAATTGGTTCTCGGTTGAACTACTAATACCATATGTGACCCTGGACGACAAAACCAGTCATAAGTCGCACGGGTATATTTGTGGCAATAGATATTTTATAAATTTCCGTAAATATATCAAAAATGTATTATTATTAGTAATATGCATTGCTAAGGACTTCATTTGGACAACTTTAAAGGCGATTTTCTCAATATTTAGATTTTTTTGCACCCTCACATTGCACATTCCAAATATTGTCCTATCATAACAAACCATATATCAATGGAAAGCTTATTTATTTAGCTTTCAGATGATGTATAAATCTCAAAAAAAAAAAAAAAAAAAAAAAAAACGATGAGCGAATATTAAAAATAACTTTTTTTGTGTTCCGAGCAAAAGTCTTACAGGTTTGGAACACCATGAGGGTGAGTGACAGAGTTTTAATTTTCAAGCGAAAACTGAGGAGCAAATAATGTACTATGTACTGTGCACTTATATATGTACTAGGCCTTGTGTATGAATTTTTGATGGGTAGGGAATCATCTCAAAAAGAACACATTTTCCTTTTACATGGAAACTGTATTTCCAACTGTGTGAAATAAGCACACTATACACTTGCTAGCTTTAGCCTGTTTATCCCCAACTGCTACCCTACGAAAAATTTGTAGTGCATCCAAAACGTCTCGGTTACGTATGTAACCCTCGTTCCCTGAGGAGGAAACGGAGACGTAACGTCAGTGACTGACGAATGGGGGTTTCGCCTAGAAGCCTATCATCTTCGAGATCTAGAAAACGCCCAATGGCAGTGCCAATGCCATGGGCATGCGGAATTTGCATAGCGTAACTCTGCCCCACCGCGTGGTATATAAGGAAGTACGCTGGCAACATCGCATTATGTTTACCTGCTGAGGAGCCAAGACTGAACTCCCGGCTGTTCCAGCGGTACAGCGGAAGTGGCAGAGGGACGTTACGTCTCCGTTCCCTCCTCAGGGAACGAGGGTTACATACGTAACCGAGACGTTCCCTTTCGTTCAGTCACTCCGAGTAACGTCAGTGACTGACGAATGGGGGTCCCAATGTAATCACGCCACTCGGCTGTCATCCAGTGCCCTGTGTAATCGTGAGCTCCCTGTCGTAAGCTAGTACGGACGAAGGACTCCCACTTAACACAGGAATACCAAGGTACACTGGGAAGCATATTCCAGGTGGAAGTATGCGCCAAATGCCTACCCGTAGGGAGGACTTAAGGAAACACATATGACCCGCTCAGGGCTACATATGGGGAACTCTGGGGTAACCAGCCGAAGGTGGAAGAATTTTTACCCCCAGGGGTGGCAAGGGGCTTGCCAAGGGAAAGACACATGCTCAGGGAGACTTACAGTGGAAATACACATGTGGGGGTCACCCAACGGGGGAACCATGCACATGGTGGCACCTAGCCAACACGAGGGCCTGAGCGAGTGGGCAGACGTACTGGTGTCGGCATCAACAGTGCTGGAGGAACTCAGGGCTTCAGGGAAACTACCTGAGGAAAATATCGCACGTATCCAGTCGGTGGAGTGGAATGGCGAGCAAGCGAAGACACCTGAGCCTAGTCCATTACCGGCCACTAGTAGAGGTGAGTACATGAGAGGACACTGGCTCCACTCGGAGATTATAGAATCTGGCGAATGTGTTGGGTGTCGCCCAGCCTGCAGCTCTGCAAATGTCTGTTAGCAAGGCGCCATGCGCTAGTGCCCAAGAGGAGGCCACATTCCGGGTGGAGTGAGCCCTGACCCCTAGGGGGCATGGGCGCCCCTGCGTTTGGTAAGCCAAAACAATGGCGTCCACTATCCAGTGAGACAACCTTTGCTTGGAGAGAGCCTTTCCCTTCAGCTTCCCACCATAACAGACAAAGAGCTGGTCTGAGGTCCTGAAACACTGCGTTCTGTCTACGTAAGCACGGAGGGCGCGTACTGGACAGAGCAGTGCCAAGGCTGGGTCTGCCTCCTCCAAAGGCAGCGCTTGCAGGTTCACCACCTGGTCCCTGAAGGGAGTGGTGGGAACCTTGGGCACATATCCAGGCCGGGGTCTCAGGATCACGTGAGAGTTGGCCGGCCCGAATTCCAGGCACGCTTCGTCAACCGAAAATGCCTGCAGGTCCCCTACCCTCTTGATGGAGGCCAAGGCGGTCAGGAGCGCTGTCTTCATAGACAGGAACTTAAGCTCGACTGACCGCAATGGCTCGAAGGGAGCCCTCTGCAGAGCGCTTAAGACTACTGAGAGGTCCCAAGAGGGTACGAGGGGAGAGCGAGGAGGATTCAGTCTCCTCGCTCCCCTCAGGAACCTGATGACCAGGTCGTGCTGACTTACCTTTTTCGTCTCCACAAGGTCGTGGTAGGCAGAAATAGCGGCCACATAAACCTTGAGGGTGGAAGGAGACAGCCTTCGTTCCAACCCTTCCTGGAGGAATGCGAGCACGGACCCGATTGGGCATTTCCAGGGGTCTTCTTGGCGAGAAGAACACCAGGTGACGAAGAGGTTCCACTTCAACGCATAGGCGTGTCGAGTAGACAAGGCCCTAGCGGAAGTGATGGTAGCCACCACCTGAGGTGGTAGGGTACTCAAACCTGCCGCGTCCCATCCAGGAGCCACACGTGGAGGTTCCAAAGATCGGGACGCGGGTGCCAAAGGGTGCCCTGTCTCTGAGAAAGGAGGTCCTTCCTCAGAGGAATCGACCAGGGAGGGGCTGTCGCAAGGAGTACGAGTTCGGAGAACCAGGTCCGGCAGGGCCAATACGGGGCGACCAAAAGGACCTGCTCCTTGTCCTCCCTGATCTTGCACAGAACCTGTGTGAGAAGGCTCACTGGGGGAAACGCATACTTGCGGAGGCCCCGCGGCCAGCTGTGCGCCAGAGCGTCCGTGCCGAGGGGGCCCTCGGTCAGGGAATAAAACAGGCGGCAATGGGAAGAGTCGTGGGAGGCAAACAGATCTATCTGTGCGTCGCCGAACTGTTCCCAAATCAGCTGAACCATCTGGGGATGGAGTCTCCATTCTCCAGGAAGTGGCTGAAGCCGTGAGAGCTCGTCGGCTGCACAGTTCAGGACTCCCGGGACATGGATGGCACGAAGGGACCTCAGGTGCTTCTGACTCCATAAGACGAGATGGCGGGCGAGTTGAGACATGCGGCGGGAACGTAGACCACCCTGGTGGTTGATGTACGCTACTGTGGCCGTGTTGTCTGACCGGACTAGCACGTGTTGACCCTTGAGCAGCGCTCGGAAGCGGTGCAGGGCGAACCGTACTGCCAGCAACTCGAGGCAATTGACATGCAGGAGGCACTGGGGTCCTGTCCAGGAGCCCGCGGCAGCATGTCCATTGCACATGGCACCCCAACCCGTGGTGGAGGCATCTGTTGACACAACAATATGCCTGGAAACTCGTTCTAAGGGCACACCGGCCCGTAGAAAACTGAGGTTCGACCACGGGGTGAGGGTCTGCAGGCAGGCCCGAGTCACTGGGACCCGGAGCGTGCCCGACTGCCATGCCCATCTCGGGACTCGATCGCGAAGCCAGTGCTGAAGCGGTCTCATATGAAGCAATCCGAGCGGCGTTACCGCGGCTGCAGATGCCATATGCCCCAGGAGCCTCTGAAATAACTTCAGTGGAACCACACTCTTGCTCTCGATTTGACGAAGGCAAGTCAGCAGTGACTGCGCGCGCTCGCTTGTAAGCTGCGCACACATGGCGACCGAGTCGATTTCCATACCGAGAAAAGAGATCCTCTGCACTGGGCAGAGTTTGCTCTTCTCCCAGTTGACCCGAAGGCCCAGACGGGCTAGGTGCTGGAGCACCAGGTCTCTGTGTTCGCACACCTGCTCTCGAGAGTGACTGAGGATCAGCCAGTCGTCGAGGTAGTTCAGGATGCGAACCCCGTGTTGCCTGAGTGGCACAAGGGCTGCCTCGACCATCTTCGTGAAGACGCGAGGGGACAGAGCTAGCCCGAATGGGAGGACCGCGTACTGGTATGCCCGCCCCTCGAAAGCAAACCGCAGGAACGGTCTGTGTCGAGGAAGAATGGAGACATGGAAGTAGGCGTCCTTCAGGTCGATCGCTGCAAACCAATCTGCTGGACGAACGCATTCGAAAAGGCGTTTCGCTGTCAACATCCTGAACGGAAGCCTGTGAAGGGATCGGTTCAGGACGCGCAGGTCCAGGATCGGTCGTAACCCACCGGTTTTCTTGGGTACAATGAAGTAAGGGCTGTAGAAGCCGGACTCCATTTCGGCTGGAGGGACAGGCTCGATCACACCCTTCGCCAGCAAGGTAGCAACCTCCGCACGCATGAGGGGGCGTTGGACCCCATCATGGTGTATCGGACTCCCCGAAAAACGAGGAGGAGCCTGAGCGAACTGAATCGCATAGCTGAGCCTGATGGTCTTCGCGACCCAGCGGGACAGTCCAGGAAGCTGAAGCCAGGCTCCCAGAAACTGCACCAGCGGGGTCATGCGAACCATAGACGTACCCCGGGTGGGGCAGCGAGGCGGCGTGACCGGCCCAGACGTGGGAGGCGTAGCGTCCCGGTGTGGGGGCACGGTCATCAGCCGCGTCCTGACAGAGGAGACCAGGGAAGGACGCGCGTTCCACTGGGGTCTGCTCTGAGAGGAGACTGGCGTCAGAGAGGGACGAGAGTGGCGTGGCCCGGGGGCGGTGCACACTGCCATCGGTCTCTGGTTGCTCAGGGATGGGTATGTCAGTTCTTTCTTTGACCATAAAAGGGTGCTGCTGACCCGGGGGCCAGCAGCGGAACAAAGGATTCCCCCCCGGCCCTCCACCGGGGGAAGGAGTGGTCCTGCTACCATCTCCTGGAAAGAACTGCCCATCCCTGAGCTGTCCGCGTCAGGAGCGCCGCTTAGCCTGGCGCTTGGCGGGCTGCGGGGCTGGAGCGGACTGGGGCGCCTTCCTACGGCGTCCTCCACGGCGCGGCCCAGGTGGAGGCTGCTGCTTGGGTGACGCGGGAGGGGCGGGAGCCGCGGGAGGGCGCCCTCGGCGGCGAGCAGACTGAGGCAACTGTGCCGGCGGCTGGGTGGAAGCAGCAGCTGGCCGCCGGGGCAGTACGTGTTTAATGGCCTCAGTCTGCTTTTGGGCGGCTGAGAACTGTTGGGCGAAGTTCTCAACCGCGCCGCCGAATAGCCCATCCTGGGATATGGGAGCGTCGAGGAGACGAGTCCGCTCGGCGTCCCGCATATCAGCCAGGTTGAGCCATAGGTGTCTCTCCTGGACCACTGCTGTGGACATCACCTGGCCCAGGGAGCGTGCGGCCACCTTCGTCGCCCGGAGGGCGAGGTCGGTGGCGGCACGCAGCTCATTTCTGAGCCCTGGGTCAGCTCTACCCTCGTGCATGTCCTTGAGCATCCGGGCCTGGTAGGCCTGAAGGATGGCCATGGCATGCAGAGAGGCGGCAGCCTGCCCCGCAGCTCTGTAGGACTTCGCCACCAAGGTTGATGTGAAGCTACAGGCTTTGGAGGGGTGCTTTGGGTCGCCACGCCATGTTGAAGCACTCTGAGGACACAGTTGCATCACAACAGAGCGTTCAACTGGGGGAACCCCAGTGTACCCTTTGGCCGCGGCCCCGTCGAGGGCAGAGAAGGCGGAGGAGATCGCCGATCGGTCACGGGAAGACAACGGGGACTTCCAGGACCGCGTGACCTCCTCATGCACCTCCGGGAAAAAAGGTATTGGGGGCGTGGTCCGACGGGTGTCAGAACGCGGCGCCCCCAAAAACCAATCGTCCAACCGCGAGCGTTCAGGACGGGGTGGAGGGTTCCACTCCAACCCGAGACTCGCGGCTGCCCGGGAAAGCATGGCTGTCAACTCCGGGTCCGACTCGGACAATGCTGGCACACTGGAAGGCGGCAGCACAGCCGAATCATCATCCTCGGAGGACTCCAGCCCACCTTGTGATGCGGCGATCGACATCTGCTCGTCCTCTGCGGGCCCAAACGACACACTCGGAACAGCAGGAGCCGGCTCCGGTGTCTCAATCTGGGCGCACGGCGGGAACGGTGCGCTAGAGGGGGGTGTGGACCGAGGCATGAGCGTCAGGGCTTTGTTCCACACCGTCACCCTCAGGTCACCCTGGCCACCAGCCAAAGTGCCGCCTCGCGTAGAGACCGCAGATTGGGGTGTGGCAGAGGGGACTCTCACTCTATTACGGAGGTCGTTGAGTCTCGACCGCAGCACCGAGATGGGCATGTCCCCGCAGTGGGAACATGTCTCATCCACAAACGCTGCCTGAGCATGCTGAAAGCCCAAGCACATCAGGCAGTGATTGTGCCCATCAGAGGGCGGCAGAAATCGACCGCACCCAGAAGCACACTGGCGAGACATCTTGAAAAAGACGTGCCAAGTGTGAGCTCTTTTAGGAGAGGAAGCTTCGCAGTGATGCTGAAGCGCCCAGGGACCGAATACCAGCTGAATGCAGACCACTGCACAGATCAGCAGGCAGGCAGTAAACGATCGCTGGAATGCGCCGTCACACCAACACCGACTGGAAAGCTGTTCGTCTCGAAGAAGCTGACAATACTCAGAAGGCTTAAGGAGTGAAGAGAGAGATACTCTTGGCTCCGAAGCAGAAACATAATGCGATGTTGCCAGCGTACTTCCTTATATACCACGCGGTGGGGCGGAGTTACGCTATGCAAATTCCGCATTCCGAGTTTTCTAGATCTCGAAGATGATAGGCTTCTAGGCGAAACCCCCATTCGTCAGTCACTGACGTTACTCGGAGTGACTGAACGAAAGGGAACTGTAGATTTTTTTTAAACTCTGTGTACTTGTAAGGCACTACAAACACTGGTAACCACCAAAACACCCTTGCAACCACCTAGCAATGTGCTAAAACCCAAAACCAACAAAGTCCCTTTAAGGAAAATCATGACCCGCAACCACCTTGAAAATACATTTTTCTATGTATATATGCAAGAATGTTTTCTATTATGTAATAGGCATACAAGTACAGCTCCTATTTACTTGAAAGGAGAAATCTTCAAAGGACATAATGAATGGTAACATAAATTATGCTTCTTTAGCAAAGATCTGTATTAATCATGTTGGTCTAGCTAGCTAATGTATTTCTATGAAAAGGGCAATTGGCTCTTTTAACTGAAAGTCCATTTCTATAGATGCCATTTAAACATTCTGCTTTCTCTAATGTTTCTTAATTTTCCTCCCTCTTAAAATGAATGAATGCATAAATGAATGAATGGATGAATGAATAATGCATTTATATAGTGCTTTAAAATGTCTCTGCAACCACCCACAACAACTTATAGTAGCACTGATGTGGCGTTTTTCATCAGTCACTCAATATTTTGAAAGTCTGTCTATTTTTAGTCTTTTTTGTGCTACTTTTTCACTTTATAACATCAGGCCTCAGCGAATGGATGGACCCTCATTATCAAACAGTCTCCGTTAATTGTTCTCATTTGAGGTTTACAGCTTTAAATATGTCGGTAAGAATCAGTGGATGTGTAATGATGCTAAAAATGGCTGCGTATTCATCTTGTGAAACATCCGTCTCAGTGGTATGTGGATTCAGTCAGGTGATGCTGTAAAGGTCAGGAAGGGTTAAAGGCAGAGGATTACATCCTCTAATGAAGTCTCAACACTGTTACGGGGAACTGTGATTCCTCACAGGCCATTATCTAACACTGCAAATCATGAGAGCCGGGGTGGTCATTATGGCCTTGCCCCAACAGGCAGCTTCCCTTCTGCATATGAGTGAAGCCAGTCTCTGCCAATTACCTCCAGAGAGGAGAGTCTGAATATGGAGATATTTCCCTTCCTTTGCTGCCATCGGGCCTGAAAGCAGTATCAAATAAGGGGAAATTAGGAATTATTATCCTATAGTGATGTTAGATAAGTGTTTCCAGCTTTTCACAAATTGGTGGCATTGGTGTTCTCCCTGTTTCACAGCACGATGTGGTATTGCAATGTTTTGGACACTCTCTCGCTGTCTTCCTCGTTCTCACAGCCAGATATCGCAATCTTCATCTTATCATTCTGCTAAAGGATTTTTCACCTGGAGTGCAGAGGCCTTGGCTAAACACAATTCATTACTTTTTCAAGCATTTTTTAACTTTCATTTTTCTTACCCTGCATCAGATTCCTCACATAATATGTTGGTAATAATGTACAGTCTCTGGAAACCCATTTTTGCCTCAGAGTACAACAAATAAAAAGATAACTGTATAATCTCACAATTGCAACTTTATTCCTCATAATTACAACTTTATGTCTTACAATGTGACTTTATGTTTCCAAATTGCAACTCGCAATAAGACTTTTATTATTATTTTAAACTCACAATGGCCTTTTTCAAATGCTCATAATTGTAATGGTTAAAGACTGTAAAAATGCTAAACAAAACCTGTTAATTGGTTAATAAGTTCCCTTTACTATGTTTGGTGAAAAACTGTAATAAATCTGGGACATTTAGCAACACTGTTAAATTTATAGTTTTTGGAAGTGAAAAAGAACAAGTAATCTTATAATTTATAGAGAAAAAGAATGTAAATTGACACTCCCAGAACTCACTGTGTGACACTTCACATTTGATGGTTTTTCATTGAAATAATGGTTGTTTCTTAGTTTTGTTTTTCTTATCAGTTATGTACACAGATCAGGCATAACATTATGACACTTTTATGACACATTATGATCATTGTGTTGGTCCATCTTTTTCTGCAAAACAGCCCTGACCCGTCGAGGCATGGACTCCACTAGACCCCTAGTAAAGGTATTTGGCACCAAGATGTTAGCAGCAGATCCTTTAAGTCCTGTAAGTTGCGAGGTGGGGCCTCCATGGATCGGACTTATTTGTTCAGCACATCCCACAAATGCTCGATTGGATTGAGATCTGGGGAATTTGGAGGCCAAGTCCACACCTCAAACTCGTTGCTGTGCTCCTCAAACCATTCCTGAACCATTTTTGCTTTGTGGCAGGGTGCATTATCCTGCTGAAAGAGACCACAGCCACCAGGGAATAGCGTTTCCATGAAAGGGTGTACATGGTCTGCAACAATGCTTAGGTAGGTGGTACTTGTCAAAGTAACATCCACATGGATGGCAGGACCCAAGGTTTCCCAGCAGAACACTGCCCAAAGCATCACACTGCCTCTGCCGGCTTGCCTTCTTCCCATAGTGCATCCTGGTGCCATGTGTTCCCCAGGTAAGCGATGCACACGCACCTGGCCATCCACGTGATGTAAAAGAAAACGTGATTCATCAGACCAGACCACCTTCTTCCATTGCTCCGTGGTCCAGTTCTGATGTTCACATGCCCACTGTTGGCACTTTCGGCAGTGGAGAGGGGTCAGCATGGGTACCCTGACTGGTCTGCGACTATGCAGCCCAATACGCAACAAACTGCGATGCACTGTGTATTCTGACACCTTTCTATCAGAACCAGCATTAACTTATTGAGCAATTTGGGCTACAGTAGCTCGTCCATTTGATCTGACCACACGGGCCAGCCTTTGCTCCCCACGTGCATCATTGAGCCTTGGCCGCCCATGACCCTGTCGCCGGTTCACCACTGTTCCTTCCTTGGACCACTTTTGATAGATACTGACCACTGCAGACCGGGAACACTCCACAAGAGCTGCAGTTTTGGAGATGCTCTGACCCAGTCGTTTAGCCATCACAATTTGGCCCTTGTCACACTTGATCAAATCATTACGCTTGCCAATTTTTCCTGCTTCTAACACATCATCTTTGAGGACAAAATGTTCACTTGCTGCCTAATATATCCCACCCACTAAAAGGTGCCATGATGAAGAGATAATCATTGTTATTCACTTCACCTGTCAGTGGTCATAATGTTATGCCTGATCGGCGTATATTAGGCCTACATCTCACATTTAAAATAATGTTATTACATTATTTAAGTGCCATGTGTATAACCCTGATGCTGTTGTTTTTGTGTGCTTTAATTCTACATGTGGTTGTGGTTTTGTGGTTGTGGTTTTGTGGTTGTTAGTGTATTATAAATGTTAAAAAATGTTTAGTACTATGGTACTAAACATTTGTTTAGTAGTTTGGCATATTAACAACGTTAAATTCGTAAAACCTAAAATATTGTTACCGTATTGTTTATGGTACACAAGTTGTTTCACAGATTTTTTCTTCTTTTTTTTAAGTGTAAGGGAACAGGTTACCCATATAGTTATCTGGAAACATGTTTCTATACTATACATTAGCCCCTTTCACACAGCAATCCTGGTAAATTACCGTAAAATTACCAGAACGACTTTACCGGTAAATACACAAATATGCTGTTCACTCAAGCAATGGCGTTCTGGCTTTTTACCAGCAAGAGACCATTCACACATCAGCACCAAAATACTGGTAAATTATGATGTCAGTCATTGGAAATGATATTTAAATGCTGCGGCATTGTCTTCGTTCGCACGCATGAGGAGAAGTGCTTTAATTTCACTATCTGTTCAATTTGACAAAATTTTTGACATCTGAGTGACAGGCATAAGTGGATGATCAAACAGAAAGCGTTTTTGCTCTTAAAAACATGAGACGCTCATAATAGTATCCAACAGAGCCGCAGCGCTGAAAGTAAGGCAGGGTCTCGAGCGCGACAAGTTGAAAAAGCTGCGAGACATGGCACAATGGTCAACGATGTCCATTTAGCACATATTTACATAGAAAACTGTAAACATTGTGGAGTAATCACGCCATCTCCATAGGAATTTTATGATTGGCCCAAAGCAGACTTCTTACGTCACCGTGTGCTCATACCGGTAATCTTCATTCTGCGTTCACGAACAGCATCATACAGGTAATTTACTGGTAATGTTACAACTTCCCTTACTGGTAAATTGCCAGATTTACCAGTATTTTTGAAAAGTTTAAACCGGTATTTTCACACATGATCTCTTACCAGTAATTTACCAGTAAAGACTGTATGTGTGAAAGGGACTATTGGCAGGGTAGTCTTGTATTTACATTATACCACTTACCACTTATTACATGGCTACATAAAATATGGACTTAATTATTTTCACAAATGAGGAAAAAAAAAAAGAGCATACAAGAGACACGAAAAAGCACAGTGCAGAAATTTTTACAAATTTTACAGCAGAACCTGACCAATCAGAATCAAGTATTCCAGAGAGACGTGTAATAAATATTCATAAGTGATGTTGTGGTAACAATGGTATACTGTGAGCAGGAAGGGGGAGATAAGGGGGGTGTGGGAGAAAAACAAAATCTCCACCTCATTCAGCAAAGCCTGCTCTAAAACACCTCATCAACAGCACAACAACACTAAGGGCAGAAAAGAGGTGACAGACGAAATGAAGGAAAACAAAACAAGCTTCACTGAACAGACAGCGATAGCTTTGGGAGATCAGGAGACAATGCCAGATCAGATGCAAGGTTGCGGCTGACAAATCTGATGTGACACTCTGGTTGAAGAAAAAACAAATCTAGATTTATATACATAATATATTGCTTTCCCCCCCCCCCACCGAGGCCTCCAGACATTCAGGGCCAGTGCTGGGGTATACTCGCTATCTGTCCTTTGGTGAAATGAACTTGGCGGATCGTCCACAACCCGATCTGATAGCTGATTCTTGAGGCGCTGAGCGCAGGTTTATGTGTGACTTGTTTACAGGCTTCATAAAAGCTTTTATGGGGTTATCAAAGATAATAATGTCCAGAAAAGACACAGAGAGCCCTGTGCCCTCTCAGCAACTTGCTAGGGTGATATGAAGTCTCGCTACCATCCAAGATTGATATTCCAGTATTTCTGTGATATTCGGTGTAAATTATTACCAGATTCCACCTATTTAAGTCTTAAAGTCTTCGCCACTGAATTAAACTGCCTCCCATCCATTCAGCCACACCCCTTACTCCAAAACTCCGCCCTCCATAAGATACAGGTAAAAATATTTTTATTTTTAAAATATTTATACGTTTCTGATTAAGAAATGTCTTTCTTTTTCAAATTGTTCTTTGTGGACTGCACACATACAACGTGATCAGGGTAGTCTGATTCACAAACAAATGCTCTTTTAAGCTGGTTCTTTTAATGAACAGTTTCAAAATTACCAGTTACCAGTTTCAATTAGTCTAAGGGTGTGTTCACACTTGGCACGTTTGGTTCGATTAAAACGAACCCTGGTACGATTGCTCTGTTAGTGCGGTTCATTTGAATAAGTGTGAACGCTGCTATCTGAACCCTGGTGTGCACCAAACAAGCGGACCGAGGCCGCTTCCAAGCAAACTCTGGTGCGGTTCGAATGAAATATGAACGCAACATGCACCTAAGACATGTAAACGAACCAAAAACAGGAAGATGAGACCCTAAAAAGGACAGAATGCTCACACATACCCGTTTTTTCTTGTCATAGTTTTGATGTTGCCATCACAGTTCGGTTCAGGCATCCGGACCGCGTCTCCTCGCAGCAGATCTACATTTGTGTGTGTGACGGAGGGATTCCTGCTGCCATTTTGACTCCTTTACACATTTTATAAGCACTTCACAAGTTCTCAGCTGGTCAAAATACCATAATATGCAGGCTACACACATACAATGAGCGCATTTAGCCCAGCTAGCACACAGCATTGATTTGGATATTCGGTAAGTTTCATTTCAAAATAGGCAATACGTCATAAAAGCCGACCAATCAGGTCATGAATGTAAAGCCGACCAATCAGGTTGTGAATGTATCCCTAAGCCTTTAGGTTCGATATCTTTAGGTTCATTGTTAAAAATGGCAATCTGAACACTAAGCGGACCAGGACTAAATGTTTTTGGCTTTTATTTTTGGTCCAGACCAAACGAGCCAAGCGAACCGAACTACAAGTGTGAACACACCCTAAAACATTTTAAAAATGTACAGCATTGTTCTAGCCAGTCTAACTTTTGTATGCAAACAAGAGGAATATTATATCTGAAATATAAACTCTAAGTTTCCAACTTGTAGGTTTTAAAGAAAGTTTGAAAGAGTTGTTGTAAGCTTAGTGGTGGTGACGTTGAAGTCATGCGACAGTGGTGTAGTTCTTTACAGCCTAATTTTTCATTGTATTTAGACCATAAAATTCATATAAGTTGTGCTCATTTCTGAAGATTATTATGATGAACAAAACATGTGAAAATCATAAACCTTTGATGGTCACAGAGCTTTTTTTTAGTCAAATGGAAAATCCTATTGGATTTTTGTCAAGGGAACCAGGGTGATGCTAACATCTTGGATGGCCTACAAAAATATGTAATCTCTGCAGCACTCAATAGGTTGTATTTCGCATTAAAGCATGTGAATGAGTATTTTCCGTTTTGCTGGTTCAAACAGGCCTTTATGTCAAAAGATTTGATACAATGTCACCTGCAAACAGCCATAACATGCTGACCTCTCTCTCTCGCTGTGTGCACTGAGCTGTTACAATACTCTGCCAAATCATCCATGTTATGAAGGTTTCAAACATGCTTTGCATTAAGTAGTAACAACCTTTCTGTAATATTGTGTTTAACTTATTTTATTAGACAGAACAAGGTCACATAGCATTTGTATCAAGAGGAATATGTTCCTATAGCTCAACTGGTAAAATACAGTAGCAATGCATAGGTCATGCATCCGATCCACACATTGTACCATAAGTTGCTTTGGATCAATGAAGTATCTGCCAAATGCAAATGTTAAGGCCTTGCAAAAGCTACACAACATAAAAATGTCTAAGCATATTTCAAAGACTTCAGCACTGAAAGTCTAGTCCATGTATCAGCAGTGTGCCTCTAAACAGCCACTATGAACAGTGAGACAGGGAATAATTGTTGTTCTTTCCTTGTCAAGCCTGGAGTACTCTCAGGGGAGTCACAGTCTTTGGCTCATAATTGGCTCCAAGCTTCCACAAAACAACTCGTATCCCCCCTTTCTCCATAACACTCCATATAGCTTGGTTTACTGGGCTTTCTGACAATATCGTCATGGTGTTTGCACATCACTGGCCCAACAAATCAGGATCAGACATGTTTTCCCCCTATTTTTTAACTGTTTAGGGGTAGCAGAAGTGAAGAAAGTCTCACTGGGTATCAAGCTCATAGAGTGTTTGGGTTGAAGATCTGAGGAGATCGTACTAGTGACCTGCAATATCCTTCCTATGTAGAATTTCACAGTGAACGCCAAGATTAAGGGGGCCAGTTCACCCCAAAATGAAAGTTCTGTCATCATTTACATCACTTTAAGATTTTTTTTTTTTGTGTTCTGTTTGTGGCACTTTCATGAAGCTCACTAGTTTAGTGTGCAAATCTCAAAAAAAAAAAAAAAAAAAACAACCTTCTAATCGCACATTGTAAAGAGCAAAAGGTTCTCATGTCACATCTCCCTCAAGAGAATCCTCAAAGTGTCTATGTACAGAGTTTTTGACCTTTGTCTTCCCATGAGACAAAGCAATATGGCATCCATGTCTATTTGTGGCAGACATTTAAAAGAGCATTTAGCAGGGAAATCTTTTAAATACCATCAGTGTCCATCCATGGCTTAATGTATCACACCTCTGGTGTCATCTCACCAAGCCACCGACAGCTTGAGTCTCACAAATGAATCAATGTCACCAATGCAACCAAGAGATTTTTTATTTTTTTGTATCCAACCATGCAAATATTTAACCACTTATGAATACTTAACATTGCGCTGTCACATGGATGATTTTGACATTCATTATTTATAAATAAGAAAAGATGGATGTAAACTTTGTATAAACAGGATATTGGAGAGGTCCCAAATTCAAGCCATATCAGTAGAGAAGGAATTTACTGGGTGTTGAAGGGTGAAGGACTGGGCGACACTCAAAGCGTGAGGAGATTACATAGCCGCCATTCAGGTGGGCAGTAAAATACAACCTTGTCTGTACAGGAGAGGGAGGCGGAGCGGGACAAGGTGATTTGCCCTTGTATTTTGTTTGTATCTTTGACAAGTGCTAGGTGTTTAATAAGTTTTTTGGGAAGTTGCTGCTAGACTGTGTAACAAATTACAGCAATTTGACTGTCCACTCTGAAAGCATAAATACTGTGTGTTTTAACACAAGCCAGACAAAACATACAATAGCCCAAAAAAGTATGTGAACACTTAAGACGCATATAAAATAAGTATCAAAACAAGTGGCATTAAAAAAAAAGCACAAACTTTTAACAAATTTTTTTAAATAAAAGGTTTGTTAGTTTTCAAATAATAATAATAATAATAATTCAGTGTTGTTAATGATAACTAAAACTTAATAAAATAATTTAATAAAAATTAAATGAATCCGAAATAAATTACAATTTAAATATTATAAGAAAAATAGAAATGTTGCAATGTTGCCTTGGCCACTAACTGAAATAAGTTTAAGCTGAAGAACTAAAATGACTCAAACTAAAATAAAAATATGTGAAAGCTAAATAGAAATAATTACTAATCTTAAATACTGAACTTTAATATTAAAATTAGAACTGAAAATATAACAAATAAAAGCTAATGTAAATAAATACTGTAATAGTAAAATAATAGTAAAATAACACTGTAGTAGGTATTGTTTTTTTTTTTTTGTTTTTTTTAAATAAGTAAAATATTCAGACACTTTCTGGTTGTCAGAAGTTAGTAGAACATGTACAAGTAGTTAATGTGTTGAACTATACCTGTGGTTCCTCTACTAGGACATCTGTAATTCCACTAAACCAGTATTAAAGTAATTGTAAAAATGGTTTAGAAAAATTGGTCCCACTTTATATTAGGTGGCCTTAACTACTATGTACTTACATCAAAAAATAAGTACAATGTACTTATTGTGTTCATATTGTATTGCAAAACACTTTTGTTGATATTGAGGTGGGATACGGGTAAAGTTAGGGACAGGTGTGGTGGTATGGGTAAGTTTAAGGGTGGGTTAAGGTGTAAGGGAAGTGTCAACAGTGCAATTATAAATATAACTACACAAAATAATTACAGATGTAATTACATGCAGGTAATTTTTAAAATGTAAGTACTGTGTAAAAACATGTATGTACACAATATACGTGCATCGTATCAAATGATTAATTTCAATGTTAATACATAGTAGTTAAGGCCATATAGTAATATAAAGTGGGTCCCGAAAAATTTCATTACATCTGAAATATCAAACCTAGTGTTATCTGCAAATATGCTAGATCTAATAAAATTAAATTATGTGTTAAAAATGTCAAAATATTGTAAAAATATATTAAAAAATAGTAATAGATGTGAAATCTCATTCGTTCATTCATTCATTCATTCATTCAATAAATCATTTATTCATTTATTTACTTACACTGTTTCTCTCAGAACTTATAATAGTATAATATAATAGAACCTTAAAATGGGTTGTGTTTTCTCAAAAAATGTCTCAAAACAAAATGGTCAATAAATAAACAAATAAAGTCTTCACTTTTAAAAATAAAGGTTTGGTATCCATGGTTCCATGAAGAACCATTAAACTTAATGGAATCTTTTCATTGTACAAAAGTTTCTTTACAGTGGAAAAAGGTTCTTTAGATTAATAAAATGTTCTTCACACTAAGAAAACAATGGTTAGTTTAATATCTGTTCACTGAAAGGTTCTTCAAAGGCACAAAAATTATTCTTCTATAGCACTGTTGCGAAAACCCCTTTTTTGGAATCTTTATTTTTAAGTGTTTACTACTACTAATAAATAGTAAGAAATAATAAAGTCTGCTGTTACCTGAACCCTTTAAAAGGGTTATCAACCACCTTAAGACAGCAGCAACATTTACATAAAGTTTGATTTCATGTCTCAAAGTTGAAATTGGACGAGAGTGTGGATTTAAGGTCTGATCATTGGCCATGTGATTAAAATGATCAAGATTCTGTGGAGTGAATGACAGGTCACAGAGTGCAGCAATCATGTGATGATGTGCTGAGGTGCCGTAGATTGACAACAAACAACAATCGCACCATAAACATGGAATGTCTTCACACTTGGGTCAACCACTTAGTGCTAACAAGAGTTCAGTTACACTCACCTTTCTTTTCACTCTATAATATATATACAGCAACTCTTCTTATTTCTCACTTACATGCAAAACCCAGAATGCATCACACCATCTGCCAGCCTTGAGCCTTAGAGGTGTTGCCCATCCCATGTTTTGCGGTAACACATACACCCACACGATAAAAGCCAGATCCAGTCAGTGCATCCTGTACCATAGCGCTGTAGCCATGACAGGCCTATTCATAGCTCCTCCGAGGAAACAATATGGGCAGCTGCTGGTCTCTCCCTCTCTCTACAGACACCAATTAAGCTCCATTACATACACCAACACAGCACTAACAAACAACTCAAGCCCGGGAGAGCAAGAGAGCTGGACAGAGATAGAATTACACAGACGGAGAGAGAGGTAGATAGATAGAGATGGAGAGAGGCGACATAAAAGAATGAGACGACTGGGCCTGAGTAAAAGCTAATGTTGTATGAAGCATATTGAATTATCCCAGAAGCTGATTTGCAGGAAGGCTGGAGGGTAGGAGAGCAGCGGAGCTGATGCATGGGGCCGACGCACCATAATCGCTCCTATCGATGTGCATGGCTCATACAGTCATTTAAAAACAGCTGATCCAGACAGCAGGGTCAAGAGGCCGAATGCACAAACCAGCAGCATGCAGATAGACTAGCTCTCGGTGTCAGTCTCCAGTGGTGTAAAGTATTTGAGTAAATGTAATTAGTTACTGTACTTACTATAAGAATATTTTTGGCTAATTTGCAGTTTTCAAAGATATTAGCGACTTATACTCTCTACTTGACTACATTTTTGAATAAGTATATGTACTCTTTATTCCATTACATTTGTAATGAGTAATGCAATTAGCCTACTCATTACATTTTGCATGGCACCTAACTTTTTCTGCAGCAATTACTCACCATTATTTTATGTATAGGTTATATTGAAGAGACATTTTTGAAGGATATTGGCTGCCTTTTTAAGCACTTGAGCTTAATTGAGACTTGAGTGTTTGTAGACGTTTAAGAGGCTGTTGTGTCAACCTTGATTTGTTGCAATTTTGTGTTCAGTTTTATTTTAGAAAATAAGCGTTTTAGAAATTAAGTCTTTTCTCTCCTTACAAATCGACTGTTTTTTGCTTTCAATGGCATGTCTCTTAGTTGCTGAGGACTAGTGCATCTTTGAGCCTACATTCAGTACGAGTAAAATAAGTATTTAAGTACTGTTAAAATCAGATAGTCTAAGACTTTTACACAAGTCGTATCGGAATTGGTGATTTGTAACTGGTAATGGAGTCATTTTCGTTGTAAGGTATCTGTACTTTTACTCAAGTATGGTTTTAGGTACTCTTTACACTTCTGTCAATCTCTGCTAGTATAATTACTGCTTGGCATGTGATCTGCAGTAGAGCTGCATGGTTTTGACAAAAAAAGGTCATTATTTTCCTTGATAATGTATTCGCATAGGTGGAGCATGAATATAATATAAAATAATAGCATATAATCATATAATAATAGTATATTGGACAAACAGATTTGGTGTTTGCACTCTTGAGAGCCTCAAAGGTTTCTATTTACAACTATTTGCAGCGTTGAGCATTGTAGCCAATCACAAACATCTGTTGATTTCTTGAACGCAATGGCCAATCAGAGGTGTTTAAGTTAGAATCGACTCACCGCTCAAACCACCAGTGTTTTTGTCCAATGCTGAGTTTTGCACGCTCGCAAATCCTCTCGTTATAAGTTAAGTGTATACATTATAGGCTAAATTGTGCAGTCAGCTTCATTGATTATAGCGGAACTTAGTGAGATTGCAATGAATTGAGATGAGTGACAGCTTTTTAGTGATTATGAAGGGAGCACTCTTTCTAGGCGATATATAATCCATTTAGAATTTGAATAAAACTTTTGTTTTTCTGCATTCGGTAAGGCAATGGCTATTTGTTCAAACTGCATTCGGCTTGCTTTTCTGCTCAAATTATAGTGGTTTGTGAACGTAGCCACTTTAATAAATAATTTATCAGTAGTGTTTATGCTGGGATGTGTAGGTTGTTGCTAGGAGACACGTAACTTGAAACTATTTCATGACATTCTATTTAAATGTGTTTTAAGGAGGAAGCATATCTAGTCTTACCCTGTAGTTGGTTCACTCTCCGTCTGTGTGTATTAGCCATTATTCATGTTAAAGAGGATCTATTATGCTCTTTTTCAAAGTTTTGTCTTTGGGGTCTACTACAATAGGTTTTCATGCTTGAATGTTCAAAAAACATTTTTCACATATTTTACATTATTGCAGCACCTCTCTTCCCAGTCTGTCTGTAACGCTCTGGTTAGCTTCTGTCTCTATGATGCCCCTCCTTCAGAAAAGAGCAATGTGCTCTGATTGGTGAGCTGGACCTGTGCGTTGTGATTGGTCAACCGCTTTGAGCGAGTTTTGGAAATGTCACACCCCTTACCATAACTGCGAGTTTCAACACACTTCTAATGCAACTCAACCAGGCCCAATTATTTAAATGAGGAAAAATGTGACATGTACATTCCCAGAGGAAAACTTAAGACTACAATGGAGGCGTTTCAGGCAGTTCAGAAAAAGCGCTTAGTGATTATAGAGAATAACTCCCTTTGGAGTGGACTTTGTACAACTTTGCAGTTGCTTTTTCATGCTCAAACTGCAACATTAATTTCTAAAGAAAGTGGAAAATGTACAAGAGCATAGTAGAACCCCTTTAATATGTGATGGGCAAATGCATCCTAAGTGCTTTATGTAGGCTATGCATGCAAAACAACCTGAGAAATGATCAGGAATTAATTTATTCACCTTTTTATACATGTGTAAATGAATACAGTGTCTAAATGGTCATCTTCACGGTGAGCCTCTTGGCAGCATAAAAACTGTTATCAAAATTTGAAAAAATTATACAGTGAAAGTGAGCGATGGAACAATATTAGAATATACGATCAAATAAACAGAACTGTGCATTACATGTGCACATATAATGGATATACAGCAGATTTTTGTCCTAATCTATGTGTATACATTAAACAATGCAAAAATGATAATTTAAAGGAACACATATATGTTTTTGACAGTTTAGATCACTGGATGTTACTGTCGGACCTGTCAAAAACATATGTATTCCTGTAATCAGAATCAGAATCAAAATGAGCTTTATTTGCCAAGTATGTTTACACACACAAGTCACCAAGACAAATTCCTTGTGTGTGTAAACATACTTAAATAAAGATCATTCTGATTCTGATTACAGGAATACATATATGTTTTTGACAAGTCCGTGATAAACGACCGACAGTAACATCCAGTGATCTAAACTATTAAAATTAGTTATTTGTCTGTGATTCATGTACTTTGTAATTGAATGTGACGAGACAAGAAACATTAAAGTCACCATGAAATCAAAAAGGACAATTCTTTTTTTTTTTTACAGAATGTTGCAGTGCTTATTATAAATGATTTATATGTGATAAAATGATATATCATTATCTAAAATGCTAACCTCCCCCCAAAGTGATGTCTGTTCTTTTCATGATGTGTGACTCACCGGAGGTTAGGACTAAAATCCTCCACAACTGACTGCAAACTGGCATTCAGATCTGCCTCCATTTAGTTAGCAATGCCCAACTTCCTACGATCAAATCAATTCCCAAAGAACGAAATCAAATCCCGCCCTACATTTTCTCCTTCCAGAAGCCGTTTCACTTGGATATACATCACAATAGGGAAGAAAAGACTATCGCAACTTCCATTTCATGCCGACTTTAACAGAGCCATTTTCAGCATAGTAGGCAAGCGATTAAGAGTAAATGTTTGCATATTTTAACATAAAAAAAATACAAACATTCTTCAAATGCATTACTTTAAAACCATTAAAAAATAATAAATTAAATAATGTATTATTATTAAAATAAAGTAAATATATGCTGGACTGTACCAAGCTATAAGCGCATTATCTAGCTCAAAATATAAAACATGCATCTGTTGGTGTTGGTCGCTTTTCATTACTGACTAATTTAACTGGCTCTGATTTGCTGTTGCATTGATATGCACAGTGGATGAGCCCAAAAACATGTTATAAATAGAACATTTTGACAAAATGGAATTGTGCAATCTTCACTTTTGCTGATTAGTTGATCACAGCAGCCATATTTTTTTCAATTAATTGTGCAGCTCTAATCAACATCTGCATTAAAAATTTGTCAGCATCTTATTTGTCCTGCTGACTGTATTAAACAAAGTCGGGAGAGCAGTAATTGAGTGAGCCTCTGATGATAAAGTATGTTTAAGGATTAAAATAATCCCTCACCCTCCTGGACTTCATCATAAACAAGCCTCATATTTAAAACAAAGTGCCTTGTTCATGTTGAATATGCAGAACCTGATCAAATGGAGCATGCAGGTTTACAGGAATCTAAATCGTAAAAACAAAAACAAAAAAAACAAAAAAATACATTAAGCAGCATATGTATAGGCCTCCAACTGTAAAGTACAACAAGTAAACGTCATCTCCCAAATTTAGCAACACAAACATTAAAACAAGACTATCCCAGATGCCATACATTTAATACATCTGGGTACCAAAGTAAATAATTAAAACCAAAATAGTATGTTAATCTAAAACATAAATCGGAATGTTAAAAGTGACTCTACATCATCTATTAGACTTGGAAAAAGCACATACGTTTTATTAACCTCTTTTATGTTCAAGACGTTCTCACTTCCAACTCGTCACATATTGATGCTTGGTCAGGACCCTTCGGCATCACTTTTTAACACACAGGGTATCCCATTTATTTCAATGAGAAACCTTTGGCGTCATACACAGACACGTTGGACATGGGAATGTTATCATCATGATAAATTTATATATATTGGGTTATAATTTTGCCATTATGACATGTTAGAGTGTGATTCTCAATTTAATCAGCCACCATAATTTTATTTACATTTATTCATTTTTTTTTATTTACGCTGTTTACACACGTTTGAACACGTAACCCAACCCAATCCCTAAACCTACCCATTTGTGTATTATATGATATCAAAAGTTAAAGGAAATCTCGAACACTATCAATGCTTGCAGAAGATATCAAAAACTTTTTATTCGCAACGTTTCGGTCTCATGAATCTTCATCAGGCATATCCCTGATTTTATATCATATAAAACACAGGATATAACAGGCAGATACGACTGCAGGCACAATTTATTCAAAAAGTACAAATATGCCAAGTGTTCCGAGGCCAAACGATTGATTTGTGTGAAGAAAATCCCCAAAAGCGTTCAGTGTCTCCATCTGCCGTAGATCCTATGCACACATTCAAAAATTGTCGCCCGAAGAAGCATTACATCAGCTTTGATAGTGAAATTGCATTGGCTCACGTATGTCTCGTGACCAATTGCGTCATGCTCGAGTCTCGGGTGTATCTTTTGAATGAGATATGACTGTGCGTTCATGGAGCGACAGGATCATTTCAGTGATTAAAACATTAAGATCCACTCTGTTCTTCACATAAAGATATCGTATGGATTCAGAAGACTTGGAATACAACAATACTTGTATACTGTTTTGGTCAGTTTTTGCAATAAATACCTGTTACTGTACTTTTATTTGCAGGGACGTGTTTTTTATTGTTTAGAAGTGGGTAGGTTTAGGGTAGGAGTGGGGTTAGTTGCTCCAAAATGTAAAAGTAGCCTATAAATATTTATAAAATCATGTCTACTTTTACAAATGCAAAGAATTATGCGTCTTGATCTGACGCATAAGGCAAACAACTGAAATCAATGGAGTACCCTGCATGTCGAAATATGATGCTAGAGGGGTACCCTGTGCTTTAAAAAGTGACACAGAAGGGTTCTGACCAAGCGTCAATATGTGAAGAGTTGACATAAGAGCCATCATGGTTAACGTGATTTTACATCCTTGTTGATCCTGAAA
Source organism: Coreius guichenoti (assembly GCA_039654105.1). Lineage (NCBI taxonomy): Eukaryota > Metazoa > Chordata > Actinopteri > Cypriniformes > Gobionidae > Coreius > Coreius guichenoti. The sequence goes on from CM077170.1 coordinate 14,411,848, forward strand.
CAACATTCCAATCAACCAATAACATTTGAGGGATAGTTTAGGGGTTAAGGTTTAGTTCACCCAAAAATGAAAATTCTGTCATTAATTACTCACCCTCATGTCGTTCCAAACCCGTAAGACCTTTGTTCATCTTCGGAACACAAATTAAGATATTTTTGATGAAATCCGAGAGCTTTCTGACCCCTCCATAGACGGAATTGCAACTTTCAAGGTCCAGAAAGGTAGTAAAGACATAGTTAAAATAGTCCATGTGACTACAGTGGTTTAACCTTGATGTTATGAAGCGACGAGAATACTTTTTTTCGCGCAAAAACAAAGAAAAATAACGACTTTATTTAACAATCTCTTCTCTTCCCTGTGACTTTCTTATGCTATTCACTTTGTTGGGCTATTCACAAAGTACAGCGCTTCCGGGTTTTACGGCAAAACGCGACTCACTATTGGTCGAGCACAATCCCATGATCACATGCATGCGTTGTGGTGCTTACGTGAATCACGTAGGAGACTGGCACGGAAGAGAAGAGACTGTTGAATAAAGATGTTATTTTTGTCGGAATTTGTGTTCCGAAGATGAACGAAGGTCTTACTGGTTTGGAACGACATGAGAGTGAGTAATTAATGACAGAATTTTTTTTTTTTGGGTGAACTAACCCTTTAATGTCAAGTTTAGGCTTACAACAAGGGATAGGGGCTTCTACACCATTCTTATTCATTGTTTATTTCCCTCTGATTTTAGAGATAAAAATAAGGCTAGGTTTGGGGGTGGAATAGGGTTAGAACCTAGAACCTAGAACCTATGTTTTTGGACAGGAATGTTGTTCCAGGATCAACAATAGACGTTGATGCAGGAACATGTCTTACTTGGCTCATGGTGACAGAGCAGTCATATAGGTTTTGGAACAGCATGAGGGTGAATAAATGATGATAGAATGTTCATTTTTGGTTGAATTATTCCTTTAACATTCGAATTGAATTGCACAAAAGCAGCACAGAGTAAAATAACATATTTGAAGGAGTTGCTTAACATGGATTCAGAAGTGAACCTGCTTCTTGACCTGTAGCACATATGAAGCGAACAGCAGGAAAGTCACTGAGTAATAGGAAAAGCAGTGTCATCAGATTAAACAGATTAAATAGCTTGCGTATACTGTATATACAGCATCCCATATTGTATGTGTTTGAGCGCTGTGTAACTTTACTCAACTTTAGTAAAACAGCTGGAGCTGATCCTACAGAAAATTAAAGAAATTAATGACATCTCTTTCAAACCAACAAGGCTTCTAGGCTTTCAACCTCAGACTCTAAATTTGTATCACAAAATGCTTTCACCTGCATCTCTTTTGGGATGAAAAACTCTTTTTTCATGGCTCGTTAAGCAGCATGCGACTGTGAAGGACCAACATGCTATTCTCCTATGAGTTTGCATAACACTGGGTCACACACTAAATTGCTGCATGTAGTAAGTCCTCAAAGGTGAGGGTGACTTTGTGTGGACCATTTTAAATGTCAGTGTTCTTTCCTATGCTTACTTAAGTATTTGTTCTAGTTTATTTTATCTAGTATATTTGTTTATTTGGCATTTCAAATGAAATGTTTATTCAGCATTACTGTGACTACTTTTAAGACCATTTAAAATGAAATAATGCAGGTGTCAAGGATCAATGAAATAGCATCTCAACAGCTCAACTGAGAAAATACTGTAGTCATTTCATGCCAAATCATACTATTGACCACACAGAAACGAAAGTAGTCCAGGTCAGTGCAACTTGTGACCTCTTCCGTGTCCAGATTCGGCCAGGTGCACACACATGACTGCTCTCAGCACCTGGACCTACTCTAATTGGCCAATCTTGCTGAAGTCAACAGAGGCCCTCTCGTCTTAATTTCACCCTCTTTAAGAGATTCTGCTGATGCTCAACATTACCGCGGGTCCACTGTTAACCGAGAAGGCAGAAAAGGGGGAATAGCAGGTGAAGGAAAAGTGTTGGCGTAGTCGAATGGTTTAAAACAGTGGTGGTTTCTTTCTAAAACTGCGGACAGACACATTAGAGTGCAAGACTATACAGACGACAGACTATAGGGGTTGTTCTACAAAAGAGATTTATTTAACAATCACTTGATAAAACATGAAAAGGCACCCCGTCTTTTCATGTTTTATCAAGTGATTGTTAAAGTAAATCTCTCATTTTAAATATTCTATAAGACACAAATGTAACGTAATTCTAATAAATTGTGAAAAAAATAATTACAATTATAAATTGTACAAATTAAGATTGCCCATTAACAAATTTAGACAGACATACATTGGATTGGATGGATGGATGGATGGATGGATGGATGGATGGATGGATGGATGGATGGATGGATGGATGGATGGATGGATGGATGGATGGATGGATGGATGGATGGATGGATGGATGGATGGATGGATGGATGGATATTATTGGTCACCCTTTACCGGTGTCTGTGGGTCTCGCAAATATTTAAAATATTTTAACAATGAAAAATAGTATTAAAAAGTGCTTGTGACTAAATCTCTAAATAATTTTTGTCGTTGAGTCTTATATAGCCTGTGCAAAGCACTTAATCTTTTATAACATGAGATTTTGGCCAAATGACAGAAAAAAAAATGAACGCGCCCAAATAGTAACAGTGGTTATAGTAATAGTAATAGTAACTTGATAAAAATGTAATGTGATGCACTCACTGCCTCAGATGCGGCCGTTCTAATGACGGACAAAGCACATTATGTCCGAAATTTGCTGGTCAAAAACACCATTTGAGCTTGATTTCGGTAACATGTTAATAATATAATGACACATGCAAGTGTCTGACCATATATAAAGCCATAATATCAACTATCAATGTTTTTTCCATTTCCTGAAAAGTTGTGTTTTTGGAGATTCGAGGTTTCCACCTGACAGCAATGATATAGTGTTTCTTGAGTAAAGAAAACAATACTTATTCAAACCATTGCTTTGCAAACAAGCAGAGATGGTCCAAACTGCGTGCAGCACTTCATTCAAGATGTTGAGGTTTGACCGACAGTCTGAGTTACGAGGTTTAAATCACAAGCTCTTTGTAATATTTTTCATTGGTTGAATATTTGCAAAACCTACAGACAGTCGTAAAGGGTGACCAGTAGTAATAATTTATGAAAAAAAGACTAAATATGTATATGAGGGACAAAAAGGCACTCATAGCTTCCTTCGGTAAGACAAGCAGGGTCACACAAAGATTAGTGAAATATTTTAAGGCTCCTGTGGAGTTAAAGTCAGACCAGGCCATATTCTTGTTCCTAAACTTTGCTTGTTAAAAGTGCAGTGGTAGCCAGGAATATACCCACGAAAGAGACGAAAGGAAACTGATAGATAGCTCTGCCGAAGGGGAAGCCAAGAATGTAAGATAAAATCATAAAACCTCTCTCTTCTTTAGTGAGCAATCGATACGCCCAGTTCCTTCAAAGATTTATCAGGAGGAATTTGAATAGCCAGTTTTCCTTTTTTTTAGTAGTTCCATTTTACAGTCATCTATTAACTATTCAGCGAAGTCAATAATACAGGCTGAGTTTGAGGGGTGAGGGAATGCCCTTTTTTTGTAATATATGAAAAACTTAACATACATGACTTTTTCGCAGACATTCTACCACTATTTTCACTTATATTCTCTCTTGAGTCCAGTTCAGCAAAAGCTCCAGTTTTCCGTCCTCTCTTTCCACATTAATGGCTACTCTCAGCTGTTATATGAAAAGCCTCTTGGCAGTTTTATATAGTTCTTTGCCTCTGCCATGCTGTCAAAAGGACTGTTTGAATCAAATATGCTAATTAAGAGAAACACAGAAGCAAAATGATTGACATATTGGCATCGATCTGTTTGAGACATCAAGACTGCTTATTTCCCTAACAAAGGGAAGAAAGCTATTTGCATTGATTAGTTTGAACATTCACTGGAGCCCTTTCAAAGCAGTACTTGTGATGAACAGAGGAAATAAAAGACAGTTCTATGACAGTGTGTCAAATGTGCAATGACTTTCATGAAGGTCAACAATTTCTTACTCATTTTTGGGGCTCAATCTGTTCATCGCACACAAACCAGAATGTCTTTTGCCTTTATTGTTTCAATATACTGGTAGGTAGAACTTAATATTCATTAAGATTTTTTACCACACTGTAAACCCTAATGCTCAAAATAATTAATTGGTTTGAGTAGAGCCAACTCAAATTAAACAAATTAGTTCAAACAAATGAACTTTTATGAGTATTTAGAACTTTCTTTTTCTTTCGAGTTCTCAAAACTGACAAATTTTAAGTAATCTGAATTGTTTCATTGTTTTGAGTTTTATGAACTTGTTTCTTTTAATTTAGACTAACTAAAATTTAAACTTAAATTTAACCGAAACTGGACTGGGATTTCTATTTCCCAGCATGCTTTGCCAAAACACTCAAAAGATACAGTAAATGCCAAAATTAAGTGTTATATTATGTTTTTTGTGCAAGATTAACTAGGGATGGGCAAGCACGTGACAGCGACGATCGATCATGAAAACGATGATTGCCCTGAAAAATATATTTGTCTATTTTTCTGATTGGTTATTACGGCACTTTGGGCGATACCTGAGGTCTGATTGGTTAGCGTTAGACAGCACGCCTTCCAGACCGGCGAAATAAAGTGTGCACTGTAGTGATGCCTGGAATCACTTTGATCATGAAATACAGTTAAGTGCAAGATGTGCAGTGCCAATACATAGCATTATAATAAGAACAAGATTGTAATAGAATGTTGTGAATTCTCTGTGCTTTAGTTCCCCGTGTATCAGCGCGCTGTTAAAGGAAATCCACAACGAGAGTTAGCCTACATCAGACTAGCACGGTCAAGTTCATGTGCATACTCGCGTCCTTTTGTGCAGATGCAAGTTGTAAGATTACTTTTATGTTGTCTATAGCTGATTAATCTCATACAGGACACGTTTAGATGAGTTTATTAACCAGATAGCAAAGCACTGCCGTTATACCGGCTGGTGTTCATTCTCTTCAGTTTCAGCTCAAATGCAATGCCCGACATTATCGACTCTGGGGTTATTTGAGACGGTCATATTCTTTGTAAAATCATTGATATTAATAATGCAGCAGTGTTATTTTTTTATCATATTTTTTAACAGTAGACTTATATAAAAGTAAAGTTAAAGTAGTTTGATTTAAAGTTGTTTCTCATCATGGCTTCGAAAACGCGCAGTGATGTCTGTAATCACTTTGATCATGAAAAATAAAATTAAGTGCAAGATGTGCAGCGCCAATCTGTCATGTACATAGCATTATAATAAGAGCAAGATTGTAATAGAATGTTGTAAATTCTCTGTGCTTTAGTTGCCCGTGTATCAGCGTTGTTGTTAAGGGAAGAGCGCATTCAAAATGGGAGTTTCCCTTTCAAACCGTATAAAAAACTAGCACGGCAAAGTTCACGTGAGCATTCGTGTCTTTAAGTGCAGATGTAAGTTGTAATAGGTACATATCCAATTAATATCTAATATAGGATGCGTTTGGTTGAGTTTATTAACCCGCTAGCAAAGCTCTGCAGGGTGGTGTTTATTCACAGTTTCAGCTCAAATATAATGCCCGATATTATTGACCGGGTTATTTGAGTTTCTTTTTCAAAAACATTGATGCATCATAATCTAGCAGTTATTTTTTTCTAGTCACTTGTTCATGTTTTCATAGACATGTTTTCATGTCATGTTTGTATTTGTCAACATTAGTTTTCGTAACAGTCTTAAAATATTTTCATATCTCCATGATGGCCATGCCCCGCCCCCCGAGTACTCGTTTTTTGAGACCTATCAATGATCGAAATGAGAAATTGACAAAAATGCCCATCCCTAAGATTAATGTTAAGTGGGAGATTTAGTAGTGTTTAATGTTTTGTTATGCTATAGAAGATTTTCTGTTACGTTGGGTTTTTTTTTTTTTTTTACATCAATGTGACGAGTGGAGCATGAGCTTAGTTTGAGAACAGATGTTAAATGTTCTATATTGCTGTCCTCATTCAGCAAGTGCTATGCTAATGCTACCAAAGCATTGTGTAACCAATTAGCAAGGAGGCATTTATTGAATTAGCTAGTTAAAGCTAGTCAAGTTTCCACAACTAAAAATTACATGACAATTTTAAGTTAAATGTATGAATTAGCTTACTCAAATATTTCAAGTTCAGAGCAATTCAAATGTATGATTACAAAATAAAAATCTGCAAGTTCTGCTTGCTTAAACTTAAAAGTTCTTAACTTAAAAACTTTGAAGCAACTGATTGCCTAGATTTTTTTGAGTTTTGCCAATTTTTGCCAATTTATTTGGGTTTACAGTGCACTTTTGCCACCTCCGAAGTTGTCATTGTGTATGTTTACATCCAGGGCCTGAAATTAACACCAGACCACGCGTTAAATGCGGATGAATTTTGCAATTGGCGGGTAACACTGTCAATCTACCTGCCACATTGGCATTGTGTGATTCATTAGGCAGTTTGAGAGGATGCGACTGCTGTTTCGGAACGTTCATGCGATCGGAAAGAAGATGAGGCCCTTCTCTGATTACGTTTGGATGTGCGAGTAAGTATTAAACTGTTGGTGAGATGGGATGAGATAATGCAACGCTGACGTAGGCTACAGTACAATGACAGTTGCACAGATGTGTGTGCGTGTGCATGTTGGGAGTTGGGAACCGCTGAGAAAATGTCCGGTACCCGGTAACTTTACCAGTAATAATAATATTAATTTAGTTCTGCTTAACGGTTCCTGAACGCTGTAACTAACAGCTGCCAGGACCTGTCTACGTGACTAAGTCAGCCATCAACACAGCCGCATGTGATTTGTTTACATACGAGCTGCGGTAGGTCTATATCTGTGGACTCAGATTAGCAGCAGTCAGTATATGACTGTCAGTGACACAGGAAATCAATGAATAAAAAGATTTTTTAAAAATTATATTCTAAGAGTTATTATTACTTATATTGATTCCATAATAACTTGACAGCACTTAAATGTGTATTCTTACAAGTTAAAGAACAATGTTTGTGCAATCCCTGTTTTTCACCTTTATGAGGCCAAAAAAAAAAAAAAACTGGCTGGTAAAAAGTCAACGTGGCAGGTGGATTTTTAAATCCACCTGCCACAGTGGCTGGTGGTCAAAAAAGTTAATTTCAGGCCCTGCTTACATCACCACTATAGCAACCGATGTATAGACACCCAATATTGACTGTACTGTCTGAATAAAAGACGTATAGTCAAACCGGATATTGACTATGCTGTCTGAACAAACAGATCATCAGATTTCATCAATTTCAAAGTAACATCACGGACAGGCAGTCCTAAAGATCAGATATAAAGTGCAAATCGGATTCGTGCAGTGTGAACAAAGCCTGTGTGACTTCAGTCTGTTATTGGACATGTTTGTAGAGGGAAGACTTCAATTGAGACTTATTGAATGACTTCAGGGACCAGCGCAAGGCTATGTGATCAAGACCAAACAGAAGGGTATGATACGCTGTCAAAAAGAGCAAAACATGTACTAGGGCAAGATCAACAATCACAACATGCGCACACAAACCCACACATGTGCAGCCAGACAATCTGACGGCTACAGTAATGACCTCACTGTCTCACCTGTCACTTCCATCTGTCTTTCTCTCTCTCTCCCTCTCGCTTTATAACAGTCCGGCTCCTTTTCCCTTTATCACTGTCCAGATCTCTCTGTTAGCAATTCAATCTTCCCGCTGCCACCTCTGGCATCTCGGCTCTTATTTTTTCAGGATTATTTTTCCTGCTCTCCTCTGCACCACTATGAAAGGCGTGACAGCGTACTCAACAACAGGTCCGTGTTCAGACAAGGTCGTGAGGGACAGAGCCTTGATTTACAACCTCTGTCTCTTCCACGTCTTTATCTGTGCGCCTCTCCTTTTCTCGCAAACTCTCCCCTCCCATCGCGATAAAGAACTGAGCTGTTGCTGTGGCGGACAGCAGGTGCGAACTGGATCAGAGAGGTATCATAAGGTAGTGAATACCAGATGAGGAAAGCAAGGGCACATCTCGTGAATCACGCCGGAGAGTCCTCGCTCATGTCCCCACAGGACAAAAGAGCAGCAAGGACAGGGACAGAGCTCTCAGACTCTTGGGTTTCCTCCAAGTTCAAATTTAAGGGAATATCAAATGGTGAGAAGTTTTAGTTGGCGTACTTGCAGCAGGATCCATCATCACTAAACCGAAATGCTCGCAGTGTTGTCATTGACTACATTTACATCCACCCTCATAATGCGATTACAATGGAATTTTGGCAATATAGTGATTAAACTTTACCTCATGCGAAAACAATACTTTGATTAAACTAATGCGATTAAGCTCATAATCGTAGTAACCATAATTGCATTGAACTATGTGGTATACGTCGATTTTAATCACACCTTAATCACATTATTACCACTCTGGCCAAAGTGAGCATGTGCTTGGACGTACAAGGATGACGCGTGTTGTTCACACAACTGCAGGAATGAGCTCAGTGACGTTACTCTGCAGCGAGAGTTCAGCAATTCGGAGTGGGGGGAAAACTTCATAGTCTCTGCTCCTTATTTTTATCCAGAGACGGTGAAAAGAACACAGCGGCAGCGTAGGCAACCCCAGTTACAGCGTCATTGCTATGTTTATTACAGCGCCGAATAATATCCAATGTCCATAGAAATGGATTATTTTGTTTATTAGTCCCAGCGAAACTACAGCTTTGATTAAATGATATCATTGGATAGTAATATTTAATTAAATAAACATATTGACCTCTTAAAGGGGACCTATTATGCAAAATTCACTTTTACATGGTGTTTGAACATAAATGTGTGTCGGCAGTGTCTGTACACAACCACCCTATAATGGTAAAAATCCATGCACTCCTTTTTTTAATCCTCATAAATCATGAGAAGTGTCTCAGAATCAGCCGTTTGTAGTTTCTATGCAAAGTGACGTCACATTGCTCAGGCCTCGCCCACGACTGCTGACGGACTCTGCCCTATTAGCATAGACCCCGCCCTGAGTGAGCTGTACACAGTCCGCCATGTTTATCTCCTAGCCAGAGCATTTAACAGCAGTATTTAAGTAAGAAATGTATTCTTATTAAAGCAACTTTACATGTTGTTTACGTTCACAAACATAGCCGTCTGTGTTTATGCGAACTTTGTGTGTTTTTGACATAACCTTATGTGTACAGTTTAAGCACAATAAGACGTGAAAGAGAACTTAGTTTAATACTCACGGGACACGCTGTCTGACATCCAGCTTTCCGTGCGCGTGCTTCGGGTGTGTGTGCTTAGAAAACCATATATCAGAAGTTTAGACTGAAATGGCTTTAAAACGCATACAGATAATAAACTTTCATTATTATGAAGAACTGCAATGTCACGTGAGTGTGACCGCGATAGAGATGATAATCAAAACCAAACAGATGTTTTAGATTTTGGCAGAGTACCCGAGGTAAAGGCTCTGACCTCTTCTGGAAAGCGGGGTGGGGAGCAGCAGCTCATTTGCATTTAAAAATACATGCACGAAAACAGCATGTTTTTCCTTCCACTCAAAAATGGCCATTTATTTTGAGCTGAAACTTCACAGACACAATCTGAGGACACCTGAGACTTATATTACATCTTGTAAAAAGGGGCATAATAGGTCCCCTTTAAGTAGTTAAAAAATTCACTGCATTTGCACTGAAAATTACTTGATTTAAATATAATGCATTTCCTGGTTAAGCTGAATTGCCAGGGTTTAGTAAATAAGATGCAGTTTTTTGTGCTGAAATACTGTGTGCAAAAGAGCTGCAATTGTTTACTGAATACGCTGTCTAAGAATTTATTGACAGACAATGGTCTGCTTGGGTTGATCTTCAGGATATTTAAGTCTAGGAAATGTTCCTGAACTTTATTCTAAGAAATCATGCTCTCCACATGACTGCAACAATGAAATATCTCAACAACAATGTGCTGTTTACATAGAGACTGATATTAGAACTTCAAAGCACGTGTATGAGTTGCCAAGCAACACACACACACACACACACACACATAAAGGTTATCCCTAATCCTCTGATCCTGGTTTATACATTATCAAATATATCCATGAATGTCAGACAAGTTGTCTGTGTAACATCTAAATAAGTCTGGAGGTGTTTATACTTTTATTTTTATAAATCATTTGCCAGGAATGATTAGGAGTTATCTCATAAGATCCTGTTAAAACATCTTATATTTACACATGGAGATTTAGAGGAAGGCCTCACCAGCTCTGCGAAACGGAAACGGATTAGAAAAGCATTTGGATGCTTATTAAGATCGAGAGATGGGGTTTAGATTCAGACGGAGTAATTTGAGAGCCGTTTTGATGCATTGGGGGCAGAATTAAAAGAAAGTAGGGAGTAGACGCTTTCCCTTTTTTCCTCTCTGAAATCTCACTTTCTGCAACAAGTTTAGGCTCCAGGGAAATAAAAGAGGGATGTGTTGTGAATGGAAAAGGGGAAAAAATAGATGATAAAAAACAGAGGTGGCATCAAATCAAATCAAATCTCTCTGCCACCTGCTCTTTCGTCCTTAAATCATTTCTCTCTGGAGAAAACGGGCATCAGGCACTGTCTGCAGCGCTTGAGAATTACTAACAAAAAGTAGCGATGCTACTAACTTCATTGTTCAGTTGTGTGCCATCTGCTTTAAAATAGCTTTTACAGTAACAAGCTGCTTTTGCCAACAAGCAGCCATGTAGCGCTTTTTTTTTTTTTTTTTTGCCTAAGTTGCCAGCCACCACCTGCATTTTTGATAACTTTCACGAAATTTTCATGGCCCCCCAGAACATCTTGTCGTATGAATATCTGTACATGCAATATGTCAAAAGAAAGAACAGAGCCTCTGCTTATAAAGAAACAAACAAACGTTCTATTCCAGCTTCATGCATTATTTTTTTTATCAACACTTGAATGTGGGTAAGTTTCATTAAAAAAAGCAACAGTTTGAACAAAAAGCTGAGAAAATCGTGTTTTTGTCGAAGACTACAACGTGCATAAGCAATGCTTTTATCAGTTGTTTCCGCTGCTTCTTCGCCTGTGTTTTGATCTGGAGATTCTGTACTCTTTCAGAATATGCTTAATAGCGCCCTCTACCATATAACATTGGAAACATGGAAAGCAAGAAAATTCCGTCAATGACAGAAAATTCTGTTAATGGTATAGAATTAAGATCATTTTTTTAATTATTTATAATTACGTTGCCACTTTAACCCTCAAACGCATACCACTAGGTCTTTAGTGACCCAGGACGTCATTCACTACCCTCCTCCTCAATAATTTTTTTTTTAAAAGTTAGACATCAACCTTCTTAGTATTCCTCAAATCAATTCATTATAAACAATATAACAAGGAAAAAAAAAAAATTATAAAAGAATGCCTGTTTTCCCATACATTTTTTTTTTTTAAATAAAAATTGCTAACGACCCGAGGTGTGTAACAGTGTAAGTATATTTTTTTTTCTGCACAACAATAATTGAATCTTTGATGATTGAATAAATGCAATTCACCTTTATTCCACAAAGTCTAAAACACAATGATGAAGTGACATTTCACTCATAGTTACCGCAGGCAGAAAACGAAAGAATAGGAAGTATCATCAGCAAAACTTGAAATGGCTCAGCGATTTACTACAGAGCAAGTGCTGAAATATTAGTGTCACTGTCACTTGATGGTGGATTTGGTGGAGAAGCTGTCAGCGATCAAAATATTGATTTTAAAGATGGTGAAAATGTGTTTGAGATGCTGAATGTACTTGGAAATGAGCTCTGACGAGGACAGAGATGATAGTATAAAACATCGGCTCAAACCCTAACCCTTCCAAGCTCCAAAAGGTAACAAAATATGCTTTATTTTATTCTTCTGTAATTGTTATTCTAATATCAGGAGAGTTTTATATTATCGCGACAGGTAGAGATCCATCCGTGTTAGATATAGATCCGGGTCGCTAAAGTATGCAATAATGATCAGCGAAACATTCATGCAAGGGTTAAAGGGAAAGTTCTTATGAACTTTCGATTCTTTAGAACGACGTGAGGATGAGTAAATGATGACAGAATGTTTGTAGAACTATCCCTTTAAGCTTGACAAGCTACTGTTTTAAAGTAGCTTCTCCTCCACTGGTGTGTTTATGTACTCATGGGGCAAAAGTACTTGCAAACAAATGCAGTGCAGGAAATGTGGTTAATTTACATTTACATAAGTCCTGTGTTAAAAGAAAATGTGATTTAAAGAAAAATGTGCATGCTAAATTTGCTTTTGGACCAAAAGTACACTTTCAGAAAGGTTAAGAGTTCTGCCTGGGATGTGCCTGCAGAGAGTCTTTATTCACGCAGCATTTTAGCACTTCAAGTGGAAAAAAGAAATGAGTAAAAAAGAATTAAACAAATGGATCTTTTATTTGATATATGGCCAATGTGTTTTACAGCTTTAAGTTTATAGGACTAGGACAGATGGTCGTCTTAGTGCCTGCACCCCCCCCCCCCCCCTTTGGGGGGCTGTTTTTCACAACACATGTATGCTTTTGCAGTTTTAAGAGCATGATGTTTAAAAACCTTGAAACGTGCTGGGTTGTTTATCTGGGGGAACATTCATAAAAGCTCAGTGCTTTTATCTAAATTTTAAAGTTCAAATTAGGAGAGTGCTGTTTCTTTCACACCACACTTTAGTTATGAGCAGAGTGATGCTCCACTTCTGAATTCTCTGTATTTGGCGTCTGAGGGGCAAGAGTATTAGTCATTACAGATATGGGGGCAAACATTTCATAGGCTAATATAACGAGCAAACATTTCCATCCTGCGGTTTGAAGTGACATGAGTCAGAGACTCAAAGTGCTTTCCGTAATCCCTTCGCAGTTTACAAAAAGGCACGTCATGTCCCTCATGACATTGGGCTGAATTTATGGTCTAAAATAGGTGCCAGACAAACAAAGAGTTGGATCATTGGGTGCAGCAAATGGATGACAATGGACTCACACCTCCCTTTCTTGCTCTAGATTTTGAAGGTGAACAGAATGACCTCGTTCATCTTCTAGAAGGTTCTCTACAGATTGGTTCATATGAAAGTATAGACATGTCAGAGAGCAAGAGCAGCGAGACCCGAGTGATGAGCAGATCTTGAAAGAGGAAGGAAGAAGGGAGGCAGAGAACAAAGAGCTGGAGAATTTTTTGTTTTAGCATGCACATCAAAACTGTAATTCTCTTGAGATAAAAGAGAGGTATTGGCTGAGCTGAAAGTTGTTGACCTTTGGAACTGAGGTGCAGTAGAGATAATGATACAGGCCTATTAAACCATCTTCTCATGTACTCGCACAAGAGTATTTGGTACAATAACTGCAGTGCACACACACGTTAATGCACCTATCATTATGAGGATATTTCTTAGACGTAATGGTTTATACACTGTAAACGTTCAGCATTTTTAGATTTGTTTATTGTTTATTGTTTAGTATGTTTTTTTAAGCCATTTTAATTACAAGGACTTAGGAAATGTCCTCATAAACCACGTTTACGTTGTAATATCAGTGTAATACCCATGTCATTAAACAAATTTATGTCCTTATAAATCATATAAACAAGCACACGTACATACACACGTGTCTGGTTCGCTATCTTTGTGGGGACTCTCCATAGACGTAATGGTTTTTATACTGTACAAACTGTATATTCCATCCCCTTACACTAACCCCTACCCTTAAACCTACCCATCACAGAAAACTTTCTGCATTTTTACATTTTCAAAAAAACTCATTCTGTATGATTTACAAGCTTGTTTCCTCATGGGGACCTCAATTTAGGTGACACAAGTCCCCATGAGTCAGTGTGCATTCAGTCCCCACCAGGATAGAAAAACACGAACACACACACACTCACACATTGGGTTTTCATGATTTATGAGGACATTCCATAGACATAATAATTTTTATATAGTACAAACTGTATATTCTAACCCTACCCCTAATCCTACACATGACAGAAAACTTTGTGCATTTTACATTTAAAAAAAAAAAAATTCTTCACGGGGACCAAAAATGTCCTCACAAGGACAAGGATTTTGGATATCGCCATCTTTGTGGAGACATTTTGTCCCCATCATGTGGGGTATACCTGAACTACACACCACACACACACACACATTGGACTTTCATGTTTTATGGGGACATTCAATAGACATAATGATTTATATACTTTACAAAATGTATATTCTATCCCTTCCTCTAACCATATTCCATAACACAACCTACACAGAAAACTTTTTACATCTTTACATTTTCGAAAAAATGCATAACTTAGTATGATTTATAAGCCATTTTTCCCCACAACACAGGGAATACCGGACCACACACAGCCGTGAAACAGAGCAAAAGCTTCCAACCACAGAACACTCCACAATGTTTTCTGTCTCACGGCACTGTGCACAGTATCGCCTCCATTAGTTGACTCTCGCAGGCCTGAACAGAGCAGCACAGCCTGTAGCGCTGACAAGAGCAGGCAGATCGAACTGAAAGTATTGCATGTGCAATCATGAAAATAGCTTTATGGCAGGCAGAGAGCGAGAGACAGACACCTACCAACACGCCTAGCCAGAAACAGACATCGTCTAAGACTCCATCTAGAGAAGTGATGAATTCTCACACATCTAACTGATGATGGTGTGTGACTGCGAGAGTGGGTCACAGGGGATTACTGAGAGACGGGAGCCGGGCTGCTAGGGATTGAGAGAGCGAGAACTGCATTGTCAAGAAGAGCAAGGTGTCAGTAATCGACAGCCTCCTGCACACGCACACAAACGGCCGTGGGAGCACACGTGCACATCCATATGTCTCTCCAGACATTCCTTTTCCCATAAGCTGACGATGGGAAATACAATCTTCACAGAGAAATGCAATCTACTCTGCCTCATCTTCTCATACTTATACACACACACAGGCACCTTCCACCCCTAAGAGCAATACTGTCGCTGTCTGTTCATGTGTCTTGTCTGCAGATCATAATGACTTGATCTTCACTGCTTTGATTCACTGCTGTACCGGCTTTTAAAATGTGCAGGGTCATTTCATCCTGAAAGTTTCTTTCACGCACTCACACACACACACCATGCTCTTATTCATTCTCTATCTAGTGATTTTAATGGCCAAACACACACATATTCATTCCATTCACATTTGCCACCAAAGCAGGTAATTATGGGTTTGCTGAGTCTCAGCCACTGTGTTGGGTAATAACTGTGAGTGTGTAAAAAAGCAGGATTAAAGAAATAGTTCACCAAAAAAAATTCAAATTCTGCCATTAGTTACTCACTCTCATGTCATGCATGACTCTGGTCCGTCTTTTTTTATGCAATTACAATGAATGTGGACCGGAGAATTTCGGCCTGTTCCTCACACAAACATAACAAATGAAGTGCATGCATACTACATAGCAAATAACTAATAATAGTAAATAAATGATGACAGAAGATGTTCCAATCACTTCCATGGACACAGGTGTATAAAATCAAGCACCTAGGCATGCAGACTGCTTCTACTCATTGAATTCAAGCGTGGTACCGTGATAGGTTGCCACCTGTGCAATAAGTCCATTCATGAAATGTCCTCACTACTAAATATTCCACGGTCAACTGTTAGTGGTATTATAACAAAGTGGAAGCAATTGGGAACAACAGCAACTCAGTCACAAAGTGGTAGGCCATGTAGGCCCAGAGCGGGGTCAGCGCATGCTGAGGCACACAGTGCGCAGAAGTCGCCAACTTGAATAGCAACAATAGCTAGTATAGTAAATAGCTACAGACCTCCAAACTTCATTTGGCCTTCAGATTAGCTCAAGAACAGTGCGTAGAGATCTTCAAGGAATGGGTTTCCATGGCCGAGCAGCTGCATCCAAGCCTTACATCACCAAGTGCAATGCAAAGAGTTGGATGCAGTGGTGTAAAGCACGCCGCCACTGGACTCTAGAGCAGTGGAGACGTGTTCTCTGGAGTGACGCCTCAGACTTCTCTGTCTGGCAATCCGATGGACGAGTCTGGGTTTGGCGGTTGCCAGGAGAACGGTACTTGCCTGACTGCATTGTGCCAAGTGTAAAGTTTGGTGGAGGGGGGATTATGGTGTGGGGTTGTTTTTCAGGGGTTGGGCTTGGCCCATTAGTTCCAGTAAAAGGAACTCTTAATGCTTCAGCATACCAAGACATTTTGGACAATTTTATGCTCCCAACTTGGTGGGAACAGTTTGGGGATGGCCCCTTCCTGTTCCAACATGACTGCGCACCAGTGCACAAAGCAAGATCCATAAAGACATGGATGAGTGAGTTTGGTGTGGAGGAACTTGACTGGCATAGAGTCTTGACCTCAACCCAATAGATCACCTTTGGGATGAATTAGAGTGGAGACTGTGAGCCAGGCCTTCTCGTCCAGCATCAGTGCCTGACCTCACAAATGCGCTTCTAGAAGAATGGTCAAAAATTCCCATAAACACTCTCCTAAACCTTGTGGAAAGCCTTCTCAGAAGAGTTGAAGCTGTTATAGGGTGGGCCAACTCCATATTAAACCCTACAGCTTAAGAATGGGATATCATTAAAGTTTGTGTGCATGTAAAGGCAGACGTCCCAAAACTTATGGCAATATAGTGTAATATATATATATATATATATAACAAACAAAAAAAAGATGAAGGTTATTGAGCAGGGGGCGCTTGTGGCATTGACTAGCCTCACACACGAACAAGAGGCTGTGTTTTACACACATGGAAAACTGTATCGCACGCATGCTACTGTAGCAAATTTATTCATCGCAGACCGATTTTTCCGTAGTATGTGCAACATATATGATCAGCTTATAGTAAATGAGGCAAGGGTGTAGAGTTACATTCAAGCTATTTTAAGACATGAAGAATTTTTTTTCACAGGAAAAAAACATTTAAATATATGTCATTTTGGTAATTAAAGATGAGTGTTAAGGGATACAATTATTGACTACAGGGGGACTTTAACCTGGAAATTGTGTAAATATCAAACAGAACATGAATATATATTGGACTAAAACACCAAAAAACAGATAAGGGACTTTGTCTTCTCATTTCAGAAGACCTCACACTGCTGTAAGAAGGGACCAGAAACAAAACTGATGAGATAATGTAACAATAATAACAAAAAAAGATTTGGGCAAAGAACATTCGGGCCACTTCAGCTGCTGAGGCATCAGGTTACATCTACTAATCCATTTTTAGCTGCTCTTGAGAGACAGAGGGGAAGCTCTGTCAGCTCCATCAAACACCAAAACCACCCTGGTGTTTATTATTAATGAAAACCTGTCTGTCTCTGCTGTGTCTATAGTGTGACTGACCGACTTTGTTCTCTCAGATCTACAATAGGTATAACATCAGGGTGCCTCCAATCATAACCGGCCACTTTTGAGTTCCCATGGCTACCAGAATATTCCACCATCAAAGACCCATCATGAGCATGTTCATATTCTCTCACTCTGTCAGTCTGTGTGTGGTCACAGCTTTTTTTAATTACAAAAGCTCCATTTGAAGTAATCCGGATGTTTAATTAGTGATAATTTTGATCTTGGCAGGCGTCCTTTTGAATGTCTGTTGGTACCTGCTAATGAGGGAAAGGTAAAAGAGCAGAACGTGTCTTGGTGCATTAGACAAGCTTTTTTTCTGTAGCGGCCATAGTTTAGAAGAACTGTGCTCTCACACATGCGCACCTTCTTGGCTTTGATGTGTACTGTACACAACAATCAAGCCACATCACAGAGAATGAAGTAAACCTGAATGAGCACTGGCTGCCTGAAAATAAAGTATTCATAGTAAATTATAAATAAGAAAAAGGACTAAATCAAACGGTGAATAATACATCTGAAGACTGAAAGGAGTGGAAAGGGTTGGATGAATTCAAAGGTAAAAAGTTGAACAGGTTGAAGATCATCTGCAATCACAAAGCAGAAACTTGTATTTAATAAAAGTGCACAGCAGAATGATAGCAGAAACATCTCATACTCTTAGGCCTCCAGCATTAAGTCAATTTCTTTAAACAAAAGAGTAGACAATGGTGTTATGGTGTTACAAAAGAAATGGTGTTACAAATAAACATTGGCTGCGTCCGAAATCACATACTTTCTTGAGTAGGTACTTATTTTGAATAAGTTATTTCTTCATGACCGCTAAAAAAAAAGTACATTCCAGTATGAATGTGTAGTCTGTTGCCCTTATCACGTGACCTACCAGCATCATTTACGTCGCTTCACTGCCATTCACAAATCCTCTCTTATGGCCTCATGGGATAGTAGTGTCCATTGTATACACACTTCAGAATCTCGCCGGAAGAAGGTCATCCGGGTACTTTTTGCCTACTCGTTTATGGCAACTGTGATTTCAGACTTAATTCTTTTGTCACATACTGTTTTTTGCCTACTATATAGGAAGTATGTGATTTTGGATGCAGCCATTGTAAACCTGCAACACAAATACTGCTGTGCAACAAATCGGTCACTCTATACAGAAAATAATGTGATTTCTCCCTTGTGAAAAAGAAGAGTGCTCATATTGTATTAAACAAATCAAATCGTAATAAAAAAAAAAACGGTACTTACTGATAATATAATATTGATGAAATAAATGCCACTTAAGTGTACTTAGAGTACACTTTCATGACTGTTTCTTAACACACTGAAGATTTAAAAATATCACTTTGTAATAATGCCAAATTAAAAGTTTTGCTTTAAAATAGAATTTAAATCATTTTAATCATCTTTTGTTGTTTTAAAGTACACTTATTTTGATGTGCTGACTAACAAACTAAACCACAAGTACTTGATTATAATTTTAACTGTAGTGTGTTATACCGTGACAAGTGTATACAAGTTTCAATAGACATGTCATTAAAGTATACTTCAGTTTACAGTAAATACATGTCAGTACATTCAGCAGTATGCTTTACCCATATTTGAAAAGACAATAGAAGTAATTACAGATAAAGGAAATTACATTTAAACATTACATATAAAATGGACTTAAGTCCTACTTAAGTGGATTAAAGAAAAGAAAGGTTCAGCTAATTGCATTTAACATAAATGTAAACTACAATACATTTTTATTTAGTTGCAAATGACATCCACTTAAGTGTCTGAAAACATCAAATTTAGTATGCATGTATATTATCGCCGTAATAATAAACACTCTTTTTAAAAGTATTCTGTACTTTTTTCACAAGGGCTAGGTTCCTGGTTGATCATCAGAAAATCTAATTTACATGAGGAAGGTGAACCACATTTACATTTAAATAGTAATTAATCTACATGAACCCAAACCCCAAAGTGTAGCTTTGAAATATAATTCATGTGGGTTCATTCAGATTTACAGAACGTGTTCCATCGAGCTTTCAAAAAAAATTCTCTCTCTCTCTCTCTCTCTCAAAAAACAGGTGAGTATGCACTCCAGTATTTTATGTTCCTTAATAAAAGCATATATAAAAAAATATTGTGTTGATAAATAGGTTTATAGAGCATTTCAACTCAGCATTGATACTCTACTTGAGTTTATGCTCCCGGCATGTTCCTGCAATGCAACACCCCTCTGAGATTACCATAACATGTTAATACTGCCATCAAAATAAATATGCTTACATCCATCCAGCTTTTGCGTTCAGTGTGAAATAGGCCTCGGGTTGGGCTAGTGTTACTGAGAGAAAGAAATTGGACTTCACCTTGGGCAGAGAGACTGGCCGTCTATTTGAAATGTAGAATGTAGGTTTTGGGAGCAGTGATGCTGAGTTTCAGCAGCAGCACTGGAACCTTGAACTGGACTTTTAAACTGCATAACTCTGAGGACACATCTTGGCTGCATTTATGCACAGATCCAATATTTTGAAATTATTTCATCCTGTCTATTTAAACCAAGTGCACACTACGATACTGAAGCTCATTGCCCTGTCACGTTTTAACCCCAGAACATAACCAAAGAGCATGTATGCTGTTCTAGTGTGTGCACTTGTGAGACATGCTGAGACTAAATGCTAGCCTATTATTTTGATCACAGCTCCAGTCAGGAAAGAGAATGACATGGTAATGTACATTTCCTATAATTTGATGTAATGTAAAGTGTAACATGATTGAATTGTGTACTAGGCAACAATCTTCTGTCTTGTAGTGTCAGTGTCAGCAGCAGAATATGGTTGTTAGTCCTGTATTTGAGCCCTTAACACACAGGCCACATACACACAGCAACAGAATACAGTTGTCAGCCCTGTATTTGATTCCATAATACGGTTACATTACACACAGTTCAGTTATTTACGGGAATTATAACCGAACTCATACCTGTACATTTTCAAGACTCAAAACTGCATTCTCGGAAAACCTGTGCTGTGAACGGAACCGGACTGGACAACTAGTTGTCTGTCACGTCATACAGTGCAAGAGAGCTAATCTGCGTTGCACAAACATGCGTCTACTGTGTGTTGCGGGTTTGTCATGTGTTCTTCCGATGACAGCGATGGAGATGTGTCATCTGAAGGTTTTAGATTCAGTCACTGATCTCCACCGGAGCTGCTCCTGTCAGTTTTGTGTTCTATGCGTGACTCAAATGTTCCGCTCTCCACCCAGATATAAAAAAAGATATAAAAGCTGCTGTCGATTAATGAAGATTTGACGGATGAAGTTGCTGCTCCATTGGACTAGTTTTATCAAAAGTGATTCGATTTTTCAGTTTTATGGAAGTCGGCGTCTTTGAAATTACTTTGGTCACTGTCGCTATAGTAAGAGAATATGTGCTTGACTCCCAGTATTCAAGGCGCTACTGTAAGTTGATGTCTGAACAGGACATTTCAAGACTCAAACCTGTAAATGCAGTTGTCAGTCCCAAAAACTGACGGTATGATCTTATTGTTAACTGAAATACAGTAAATCTGAAGTAAAACAAATTGCTAAAACTTAAAATAAAATTAAAATGAAAAATAAACATATCAAAATAAAAAAAATCTAAATATTAATATTTATTATAATAGTATATAAATAATACTAAAATAACACTGTGTAGTGTGTGCTTAAAGGTGTAGTCCATAATTTTCCCTTCCCAAAATGTTGATATGGGGCAAAAAAAAAAAAAAAGTCCACAGGGGAAGGAAAAAATTATAATTTAACAAATAACATCATAACATAGCATGTTTGATCCAGTAAACATATCATACTACTAAAGCTAAATACATTGAATACAATTTCATGTCTTTAAAAGGAATCAAAATGAGTTGATTGATGAGCAATGATTAAACCTGGTTTAACATTAGCATGCTAATGCTAAACAGCTCACTGTTGTTTTGTTGTTGTTTTGGCTCTGTTTCTCTGCAGGCTGACAGAGCTGACAAGGGATTTCCTCACACCATGTCAGATCCATAGCAGCTTTCCAAGAATGTCCTTTCATCTACATCCATAAAGGTTCCCCAGGTTCGCAGTCTCACCTTCTTCTTCCTTCCTTCTTCACTCTTTTGCGCCTTTCTGCACCTCCTTCACCCTTCTCTCTACCTCTCTCTCTAAGAAGGCAAGGAATCATGCTTAACATGGCTACCATCTGCACAAAACAGAATATGCAAATGCTGAGTCATAACCAGGAAGTGGTTTATAATTAACTGTCACACAGCTCCAAGGGAAGAGATTCCCTCACTGGGAGCCAGTGGATCCGCGGTGTATTTTCTGCGTAATGAGGCTGCGTGCCGTAAATAATCCAGGGTTAGCTGAAGGTTTTCTTCGGGTATCTGCAGTGTGTGTGCAGAAGAGTGTAAACAGTTCTGTTTGGCTCTTGTCATTTTATGGTCACTTTCCCATGAGCACACAGTGTGAATACAAACTAAACACAGATCCCGTCCTGTCCCTGCAGATCACGAGCACACACTCAAATACAATCCTAACGTAAATTTTCACACATACACTGCCCTTCCCAAACTTTTTTTCAAACACACACTCATAAGCAAAGATAGCCTTGGTCACACAGTCCTTGCAATGCTGGCTGGTTTTCTGGGGATTTTGCAAGGATTATAGCAGAAAGTACACAGTTGATAATAACACACACACACACACACACACACACACACACAGACAAATACACACAAATAGAAAGTGCTTAGCTGATAACGGCCCCCCACCCCAGTTGTTTATCCCACAGGCTGTGCATTGCTCTGTATTTTTTCCTTGGTTTATTTTAGGACTTGCCATAGAACTTTTCAACCTCTTTATGGACCTTACAGGTTGGGTCACATAAAACAGAGGCCTACTGTATGATCAGGGGCATCACTAGATCCTTTTTATTGGGGCATGAGCCTATTACTGATAAATTCCTCTAAAACTATGGACCTTAGAATAATTTTCCCTCTTAATATTTCAGGAATCATGCTATTTGTGCTTTTCATTAGCTGTTTAAATTCAGAATTAGAAATACCAAATTTGCAAAAGAAACACTATTTTGATCTAATGCAAAAAGGTCACAATCCGACTGTTTTCAAACGCACTGAATCATTTGCGGTGTTTTCTTACAATGAAACAGAAAACTTTAACAAAAAGAGAACCGGATGAGGTGGATATTTACCTACAATCCATTATAGGAAATGAAAACTTGTCTCGTCTCCTATCATTTCAATGGTCAGCTCTTTATTGCATGCACAGTTTTTCAAGAAAACTGTACTGCAGATAAAAATGTATATCCTTTATATTATAAATTATTTATATCTACAAACCCGATTCCAAAAAAGTTGGGACACTGTACAAATTGTGAATAAAAAAGGAATGCAATAATTTACAAATCTCATAAACTTATATTTTATTCACAATAGAATATAGATAACATATCAAATGTTGAAAGTGAGACATTTTGAAATGTCATGCCAAATATTGGCTCATTTTGGATTTCATGAGAGCTACACATTCCAAAAAAGTTGGGACAGGTAGCAATAAGAGGCCGGAAAGTTAAATGTACATATAAGGAACAGCTGGAGGACCAATTTGCAACTTATTAGGTCAATTGGCAACATGATTGGGTATAAAAAGAGCCTCTCGGAGTGGCAGTGTCTCTCAGAAGTCAAGATGGGCAGAGGATCACCAATTCCCCCAATGCTGCGGCGAAAAATAGTGGAGCAATATCAGAAAGGAGTTTCTCAGAGAAAAATTGCAAAGAGTTTGAAGTTATCATCATCTACAGTGCATAATATCATCCAAAGATTCAGAGAATCTGGAACAATCTCTGTGCGTAAGGGTCAAGGCCGGAAAACCATACTGGATGCCCGTGATCTTCGGGCCCTTAGACGGCACTGCATCACATACAGGAATGCTACTGTAATGGAAATCACAGTGGGCTCAGGAACACTTCCAGAAAACATTGTCGATGAACACAATCCACCGTGCCATTCGCCGTTGCCGGCTAAAACTCTATAGGTCAAAAAAGAAGCCATATCTAAACATGATCCAGAAGCGCAGGCGTTTTCTCTGGGCCAAGGCTCATTTAAAATGGACTGTGGCAAAGTGGAAAACTGTTCTTTGGTCAGACGAATCAAAATTTGAAGTTCTTTTTGGAAAACTGGGACGCCATGTCATCCGGACTAAAGAGGACAAGGACAACCCAAATTGTTATCAGCGCTCAGTTCAGAAGCCTGCATCTCTGATGGTATGGGGTTGCATGAGTGCGTGTGGCATGGGCAGCTTACACATCTGGAAAGGCACCATCAATGCTGAAAGGTATATCCAAGTTCTAGAACAACATATGCTCCCATCCAGACGTCATCTCTTTCAGGGAAGAGCTTGCATTTTCCAACATGACAATGCCAGACCACATACTGCATCAATTACAACATCATGGCTGCGTAGAAGAAGGATCCAGGTATTGAAATGGCCAGCCTGCAGTCCAGATCTTTCACCCATAGAAAACATTTGGCGCATCATAAAGAGGAAGATGCGACAAAGAAGACCTAAGACAGTTGAGCAACTAGAAGCCTGTATTAGACAAGAATGGGACAACATTCCTATTCCTAAACTTGAGCAACTTGTCTCATCAGTCCCCAGACGTTTGCAGACTGTTATAAAAAGAAGAGGAGATGCCACACAGTGGTAAACATGGCCTTGTCCCAACTTTTTTGAGATGTGTTGATGCCATGAAATTTAAAATCAACTTATTTTTCCCTTAAAATGATAAATTTTCTCAGTTTAAACATTTGATATGTCATCTATGTTGTGTTCTGAATAAAATATTGAAATTTGAAACTTCCACATCATTGCATTCTGTTTTTATTCACAATTTGTACAGTGTCCCAACTTTTTTGGAATCGGGTTTGTATTTATATCCTTATATCCAGTTTCGAAGAAACTTTCTTTAAAAAGTAATGTGTTACAATATTGCATTACTCCCTAAAAAAGTAACTAATTGTGTTAGTTAGTTAGTTACTTTTTATGTAAAGTAATGCATTGCATTACTTTTGCTGTACTTTTTCTTACCTGGGCTGGGCTTGCTTGTTTGTTTTATTTATTTATTTTTAAACTATGTAAAGGCTCTTTCACGCCAAAAGTGAAATAAATAAAAGTGAAGTGAAGCTCAAACAGCTCAAGCAAACCTTTCAGCTGTGCTGCTATTCTGGATTTCAGAATAACAGGACGCAGGAGAAGAAACACTCTTACATCAGCAATAAAAAATAAATAAATAAATAAAGTGAGATTAAATACATAAAGCATTATTTAATATTATTTAAAGTAATGCACTACTTTACTAGTTACTTGAAAAAAGTAATCTGATTACGTAACTCACGTTGCTTGTAATGCAGTACCCCCAACACTGCTTATATCCATAACAGCATCAAAAAAAAATACATCAAAATATGGCAATACTTTTTTTGACAGGGTGACTGTGTGCCAGTTCTAGAACAGCTAGAAATGCTCCTGCCTATAGATATATGCTTATGCAAATATTAAATATGGCAGTTCATGGCGTTACACACAGTTTGAGGGTTTCCTGCACTCCAGAGAAGTTTTGCAGATTTCATTTTTATTCATCTGAAACTCTCTCACTGTCTAACTCTGTTCCAAAACATAATGAGCTACCTTACCTTGCTGTCTACTGTCATCCTAAGTATCCTAATTGAAATGAAACCTCATAAGTGACTGATTTGGAACACTCTACATAGAGTAGAGCGCAACTCCAGGCTGTTCGTCACAAAAATAGCACTTCTCAATGAGGTGTTAAAAAGTTGAATTGATTCCGGTTGTGTTTGACGTTAGCATGTGCTAAGCTAACAGTGACAGTATAGGAGCAGGAGTGAAAGTGAATGGGAGAAACCTTAACACTCAGTATTGTGGTAGGAAGTCCAGTTTCAGACTAAAACAAAAGCTTTAAATACAACTTCTAGCATAATTTTAGCTAAAGAAGAGATTTTGGTATTTTTACCCTATTCAACTAGATAGGAACTGTACTTGTACGCATATTACCTACATTAGGGGTGTCACAATATATACTGTGATATTTAAAAATTATATATTGATATGATAATACACAAGATACTCCAACATAGTAGGTGGCTGTAACTTGCTCTCTGCCTCTCTGCACTCGTATTTTGAGTGTTTCATTGGCCAAAAAGAATAAAAGTTCAAGATGAATTGACAGATGCTCATAAAAAACAATGCTCAAATTTTCAAAGACATGCTGTGGCGCGGCGCTACATTTCTTCCTCAGTGTGTGACCCCATTTAAAATGCTGTATAGGTAGACAACCCATAGGTCTTCCCTCACATGCTCATATCTGACCTCTATTTCATCTATATTTATGTAAATGTTTGACTGACAGCAAAACAACAACATATGGCAGCCTGCAAGAGACAGTCAATTTCCCACTATATACAGTAAGTGAAGGACAGTATGTATAATCACAACAAATCAAGTTTTTCCTTGAATAGGCTAGTTATGTAATGTGGCCGGGCTGGAATTGGAAGATAACGGGCCAAGTATGGCTGCAGGTATGTTTTCAATGCACACCGCATTGCCAGAACAGAACTGAACTTCAGCTTCACACTCTCAGAATGAGGAAACTGTGTGTGCAGAAATGTGTGTAGAATAAGGCATTGTATGTGGAGCAAGATGTGTGAGAGTGTTGAGGTTTTGCCTAAAGAATGTGAGAGGAAATAAGAGGTGAGAAAAAAACATATTGACAACAGCGAAGTGTGTCTGGGCCTAGGCCTACTCTGTGTAGAGAAAGTGGGAGAGATTTAGGGGTAACTTCACAACAACAAAAAAGGGAGCTCTTTTGCGTGCTATATCTTTTAGTGCAAAAACTGTTTTATTTACTATCCACCCACAATCGCATGTAACTATATGCACTGAAAAAGTTATCGCTATTTTTCTAAGTGCAAACACATCATTCACAAAACTCACAATTAAAGTTGTATTACTACCGCTCTGTGGTACACATTTTCTATATAGGGTGCAACGGGGCTAAAGGCGCCATGGGGGAAAAGGCGCCTTTGATTTTATTTTCCTCTAAACCACTAGATGGCACAAAAACTTGCCAACACTTTCCAAAACATCCCCTTTTTAAGATGCACGTGGAAATTCGCCTGATCTTTGACGTGATCGCGGGCAGCAGCGCAAAGTTGATTCTGCGCTAATTTGATCTAATATTTGATGTTTTTTTAAAATGTTGTAGATTTAAGTAGTAAATGAGAATCGATAAAATTTAAGTTTATATTTTGAGACAAAAGTCTTAATGATTTTCAGTTTTGTTCAAGGTAATTAAAGCAACAGTTTTTCAATAACAGAAGAATATGTAAAAGTATGGTATTTGGGGTAAAATGTACACCTGCTAAAGCGACAATAATAAACATAATACATATCTGTCTGACTTTTCCATTTGTTGACATCACATGGTTAGATACAGATGGTAGCGTCCACCTTAGAGGTGAAACCATTATATTTAAAACAATGATATCAGTTATATCATATAATAAAATATAATTTATTGTTACTACTGTAAATCTATATTAAATTGTCATGTGATCTCCTTCAATGCTTTCAGAAACTTTTCTTTTTCAAATAATTTTGGTTTCTGTATTTTTAAATATTTTTTTATATTAACATTTTAATGACAGTATATTTACCGAACAAAAATAAATTATTTTATTTATCAAAATAAACAGAAAATAGTACAAACTTTGCTTAAATGGTTGTTTTGAACAAGTATTAACTTAGAAATTATTAAAAACATATTTTAGCTAAAGAATTTGTATCAATACTTTGTGCCTTTTGTCCTATGCTAGTGAGCCTTTTATTGTGAGCCTTTTTATTGTGAGCCTTACTTTTTGTACCCTCGCCACCTGAACCACTTTTATGATTTATTTTCACACAAAATCTGTTGCTCCATCAATTTCAATACAAACATATATATTTTTTCTGCAATCATACACTTTGGGTGAAAAGCAATTTTTTCCTTAAAGTGTGCCTTTAGCCCATAGACTGTAAAAAAAAAAGGATGGACGACGCGCCTTCACTCTCTTCCGTTGAAGTAAGTGAAGCCGCCAGTGTCCAAATATGGCGCTGACATCTTGGAGCCTGAGTCTGCGCAGTAGTGAGCGCGAAGTGGAGCCGCGATATCAAGGTCCTGCCCAAACTCCCGACTATTCAACAACTTTTTGTGAAATAAACAGTTATGGAAATGAAGAAATTAAAGTTAAAGCTCCAATCTCCTCCCGAAGTTCCCGAAAAATGTCCGTTGGTCCCTCGACTACTTCGCTCAGAGAAGCTGTCAATCATGACATCACACCCCCGTTTTTATAGCATCAAATAACTATCTAAAACCAAACTTATTTAAAGAACGAACACTTGAACTAACATCAGCGTGATAAAAACTGCCTAAAATGACAGAAAGCATCTTTGGAAAAAATGTATTTGAAGTGTAATTTGATTGTTTAGTTTGTCTATGTCCCATTACATTTCATGGAGAGAGTAGGGTATATGACCTATACTGCATCCAGCCACCTGGGGGGCGATCGAGACGCGTCGGCTTCACTTTTCAGGACTCGTGTGGCACACTTGCTTTAGCCCCATCGTTGTACCCTACACGTTTTTTTTAAAAAGACATGTATATAAAAGTTAAAGGAATATTCCATGTTCAATTGAAACTACTGTTCAAAAGTTTGGGGTTGGTAAGATTTTTTTTATTTATTTTATTTTTTTATTGTCTCTTACTGTGCGTTCACACCGCCGGCAGCACGGCGCGTCTTGGACGATTTGGGCGTCGAAGAGTGTTGAAATCAGGTCAACTTTATGGAAATGAGCTATGACGCGGTTCGGCGGCAACCAATCGGAATGTAGAAGTGCTCCACTTGAGATGATTCCAGAGAAAGCAGTCCTGTAAACTATGGTTCCGACCACATTAGTTCCCAAACAAAATGAAGGAGAGGTTGATCATTGCTGTGGCGGGTTTGATAAGAAGGCGGGCAACACTATTTATAGGCAACATTTTCACTCTAGAACGCTTGTTTTTCAGTGGGAATGCAATTAATTTGCTCAAAACAACACTGATTTGACCAACTGCATTAATGCTGCACACAACCAGGACAGTTATTGTAATGTAGGCTGCACAAAAATTAATGTTAATGTTAATTAAAGACCACGGCTAGTAAACGTCTCCTATAAACTTAACCATGGACACAAAAGCCACACCACACAAATGCCTTTTAATAGGTTTATTTCGTTAGCAAACATGTAACTATAATTGTTAAGTTCTTTCCATCGATCAATTTCTTACTTTCATATTTGAAAGATTTCATGAGGTTAACTTATACCCTACTTGTGGTCAGTCTGCACAAATACCTCCTGCTTCAATGCTTGTTTGCTTTGCGGCCCCTTTAAATACAGTTTAAAAAAAGACCAAGCATTCGATCTACGTCAGAGCGTCAGAGCGTCCACAAATCTTTCTACAGCGTTGTTGGCAGGGCGGCCAGAGTTAATTTTGATGCTCTCGCCGGTGGCGGTGTGAACGCACAGTTATGTTCACCAAGCAAAAAATAAATAAAATCTTAAACTAGTTTAGCTAGTTTGACTATAGCTATTAGCTAGTTTAATCTGTTTTAGCTGGTCTATGCTGGTCTTCCAGTCTGTTTAGCTACCTGACCACCTGAAAAGTGCTCCGACTGGCCTGGGAAATGAGATAAGACTAGCAAACCAGCTCGGACTGGTTTCCAGTTTACCTGATTTGCATAATTCCTTTAGTGAATTGTGTGCAAATTAAGAAGCCGCAATGAGCTGATGCAATGCATTTTTAGTAAATTCCTCCCTCAATATCGGTTACATAATTATATCTCATAATCATAATCTTTCATGTAAAGATATTTACATGATTATCAAATATTGCTTTCTCTGCCTCCGAAACAACTTTTCTGCCGATGTTACCAAATTTGTGTAGGTGGAGAAAAATTACATTAACCACTATTTTTTTATAGCTTAATGTGTTTAATCCAATTAAATCCTGATGGTGATACAAAGTCCCATCCTACAAAATTTCCCACTGACTATTCAGGAAATGCATCACAGCACAGAAGTTAAATGCACTGCAAATGCAGTTTCATGCAGTCTTTTAAGCACAATGCGGAGAATGACAAGACACATTGTATGTTAGTTAAATGGTTGTGTTTAAGAGCGTTTGGTTCACGTCAGTGTGAAAATAAATAGTCATTAGATCGAAATCACAGCTATCAAAGTTCCTGCCCTTCCTCATCGCTTACTTTTGGAATAAGTATAATCAAGAAAGAGAAAAGGTCTCTCCACTCACATTCTTAACAGTGACCTTTCTGGAGAGAGACAGTGCATGTGTGTGTGTGTGCATTTGTTTGTGTATGTGTTGCCCCGTCTTGTCCAAAGAAGTCTAATACCTAGAGAAAGCCTATTCGCTATACTGTGGATTACCTAAATGGATTGTTATTGCTGTTTTGTGCAAATATGATCATCACTGTAGTTAGGGCAGATGCCCTGGCTAGTTAGTAGACAGTGTTTTCATTAAAATTTATTGTATAGGCCGGAATAACAACATGTACATTTTTATAAAAAATTAGTTGCGTAAACCCTAATCAGGGCTCAACAATAAGGACTGCCCAATGTCTCGGGGTCAGTGTCAAAGACACTCTGGACAGTTATCGCAATAGTCACTGGCCCAATCGGGCCCATGCTGCATTGTCACAAAAGTTTATAATTCACACGTCTTGTCAATTTAAACATTCAAGGGATTTTAAACTATTCAAGCGCAAGAAGATGTGAAAAAGAACTCAATTCAGTACTCACGCTCCAAAGCGCATTTGATTATTACATTTCTGTGTCTGAATACTATTCTTAGACCTACCTGAAAGTTTATTTATCTTTGTTCTATTGTATTTGTTTCTGCTATTGATTGTAATTTGTTTATTTGTTCTTATTTTATTACCGACTGTTCAATTGTCTTCAATAATGTTTGAACTTTATATTAGTTAGTCTAGTTTTTGTTGTGGTATCGAAATTGGAATCAATAATTCATTATTAGAATACATTATTACATGGGTCAAAACCTCGAAAACATGAACTATTTTGATTAATTTATAGTTTGTTTGTAGTTTGTTTGTGATGGGGCCAGTGAAAATCTTGGCACGGAAAGTAAAAAAATGTTAACCACTTGCCTGAATATGTGTGTGTGTTTGTTTGTGTGTGTGTGTTTGTTTTTGTGACTTATGAGGACGCAAATTTGTATAATGACACAGGTATTACACTGGTTTTACGGCGTAAACATGAAATATGAGGACATTTCATATGTCCTCATATTTAAAATAGCTTTAAAAACATACTAAACATTTTTTATTAAAAATGTAAAAATGCAGAAAGTTTCCTGTGATGGGTAGGTTTAGGGGTAGGGGTAGTGTAGGGGGATAGAATGTACAGTTTGTACAGTATAAAAACCATTACATCTATGGAATGTCCTCACTTAGATAGTAAAACAAACCTGTGTGTGTGCGTGTGTGTGTGTGTGTGTGTGTGTGTGTGTGTGTGTGTGTGTGTGTGTGTGTGTGTGTGTGTGTGTGTGTGTGTTCAAATATACCCTACATTATGAGGACAAAATGTCCCCACAAAAATAGCAATATCCAAAATCCTTGTCCTTGTGGGGACATTTTTTGATCTCCATGAGGAAAACAGCTGATAAATCATACTACGTGATGTTTTTTTGAAAATATAAAAATGCCGAAAGTGTTCTGTGATGGGTAGGTTTAGGGTTAGGGGACAGAATATACAGTTTGCACAGTATAAAAATCATTATGTCCATGGAAAGTCCTCATAAAACATGGAAACGTGTGTCTGTGTGAGCCAACACACAAATCAAAAGTGCCTGTTTCTGAAAGGTTCAGATTTTATCATTGCCTAAAGAGACCCGAAAATTAAACTGGATCCTACCCTGATAAAATACTGCTTATATAACATAAAAATTGTTATCGAAAAAGAAAGCAGAGGATTTCTGTATGGCTTTTCACCACCCGTTACACAATGAATAGAGACAGATTCTAACAGCGCCCCTGAGTCACTAATGTTTCTCGCAATTAAACAGACTGGTTGGTTTTGAATACTACAAACATTTGGATTGAGAAGACATCAGAGATGGGAACTTGACATGACATGAAACTCTACTCGTAAGCAATAGAGGTTTGATTTGGACTCCAAATTAGTGACTTAAATTCTTTAGATCTACAAGGAGAATATTTTGTCTGAACATCTTATCACTATTTAGATAAAAGCCAGTCTTTCATTCACACTCTGTCACTTTTTTTCCTGTGAGGATGTGCCTGTCTGTGGAACCAGATGAAGCATGCTAGAAATACATAATCATTTTATGAAGTTAAGTGGAGGTGTAGATACAGTCGGCCACACGTAATATTCTGTGAGTGTCAGGGAAAACAAATTCCTGATACCATAGTTACTTGTCCATTTAAATAAAGAGAAAGTTGCTCAGTGATTATTTATTTATTTAATGTGAAGAATCTTTAATGGATATTTAATTAAAAAAATATATATATATTTTAAAAGAGCACGGTATTGAATATTTTTTTTATATAATTTTAATAGAGTAAAACATTGTATATTTTTTTATATAGCTGCTCCAGGAAATCACTAGAAATAATAGATTTTAAAAAACATATTAAATTAATAGTCTCGCATCTAGGTTTCTGAAAATAACCTGCAGTATTTAAATTTAGTCGTTTTAAAACAAAGCATATGACTTCAAAAGAATTGGAATGCAGCACAAGTCGCATGGACTACATTTGTAATGCTTTTTTATAGTTGACTTCCATAGTCCTCATCAATTTTCATTATGCAAAAAAAAAAAAAATTGGCCAAGATATTCTTCTAAAATTTCCCCTTTTGTGTTTCATGGAAAGTAAAGAAAGTCATACAGGTTTGAAACAACAAGAGCCTGAGTAAATAATTAAATAATTGTAATATTTGGGTGAATTATTCCTTTAAGTGAGCAAAGGGGGAGGGGGGGAATAAAGAGAAAAAAACATTTAGAGGCAGAGAGAGAGAGAGAGAGAGAGAGAGAGAGAGATGGAGGAGGCTTTGACACTGCAGTCTATCAATTTAATGTGGTGCCAGCAGGAGTTTCACATCTGTTAGGGACGAGGCCATGGTCTCTCTCTGTATCTGTCTGTCTTCCTCTCTCCATCCCTCTTTTAGTCCGTCCCCCTCTCTCTGACAGGAGCAGGACTCATTATGCTTCTATTAGGAAAGAGGGACGCGTGTGTGTTTGCGTGACTGCTTTCGCGATGACATCGCAGATCCAAAATGTCATTTTCCAGCGGGAGGTGACTGGCTAGCGTTTTTCTCTTGCTGTTCATGTCCTCTTTGCCTTTCTCATGTTCCCTCTGTATTTTGCACTGTCGAAAAATATTGTGACAAGCCGATCTTTTACCCCTGAGGGAGCCAATGCAAAATATGCAAGTGCAAAAGACATAAAAAGTGACAGAAATGGTTTGCGGGTCTTAAAAGTTCTGTGATCATTTACTAACACTCATGTCGTTCAGTTTGCATGCCTTTTTTTCTTCTGTGGAAGACAAAAGAAGATATTTTGAAGAATGTTTCAGCTCTTTTTTTTCCATTTTATAAAGGTCGTCCAAAACCGTCAGGCTCAATGACATAAAGGTAGCATGAAGTTAAACTCGACTGGTATAGTCCAAGTTTTCTGAAGTGACTCAATCACTTTGTATGATGAGTAGACCTCAATTTAAGCCTTTATTCACTCAATGAAAGCACATCAAACTACGTTAAAAATGGCGACATAAACTGCAAAAGTCATAATTCATTGGTTCTCACACGTCATGACCAAATGCCAGACTTTAGAGGGCTTTAGACACTTGCCATTGGTCAGAGATGCTCTCGAGGGTTAGCGTGACCTTTACTTTCCAGGTTCTGGTCAAAACACCTCCTCAAAAGAACATGTCAGTGGTGTTTCAGGAGGAAAATAATCTTCCTCAACAGACTGCAAAGTCATTCAGATTTTTGTGATCTAATCTATTCCAGATTAATAAAATCAATAGAATTTTCTTATTAAATATCCTGTTTACCTCTGAAATGTGTCACATTATGTAAGTAAAATGGGTTGTAAAATCACTTGTTTTGCATCAGACATGGAATTGTGTTTGAGATAATGGTTTTTGAATGCCACTTTCATCTGTGCTTCGCTATTACTCATTTCTCCGCATCTTTGTATCTCCCTCTCTTCCTCTATCATTCTCACCCTTTAGACAGAGCTCTAGGGGACCTTCAGACCGAGTAAAAAGGTGACAAGACATCATCATTTTTCAGACGGGTTTGAGAGAAGACAGGATCAGGAAGAGAACAGCCTCTTACTTTAGTCCATAGAGAGATCTCTGAGACCTTTATCCAGTCTCTCTCTCAGTTTGTGAAAGGCCAAATCCATGCCCACTACACAGAAAATGTCTAGAACAGAAGAAGTTGAAACTCTCAATCACAAGATGCCCCAAGCCTCTTAAAGCCAGGCTCTCTTGTCTCCACAAGAGACACAGTGACACATTTCTATGTTTCACGCTCCACAGAGAAAGAAAGAATAGCTGCTCTGCTTCTTTTTTTTCCTCAGCCGCTCATGGTGGGAAGATGAAAGCCCAGAGATCAAACACTTCATGTATTTGATAGAAGGAATGTGAGGAGAAAACCCTGCACCTTTACCATTCTTTCTTTGCTTCGTCCTGCTTTTCCGTCCAATCCTTGGTACATGAAACGCCTCACTTGCCTCCCAGTAAGTAAGCAGAGCTTCAGCACCATGGACAGTGACTCAATGGGACTGGAATGATTGAAAGGGTAGAACCAGATTGATGGGTGGCACTGAATCAGGAGGTCTATCGGGTCCATGAAAAGCTTGGGAGTCAAGTCATTTAGCTAACATTTTATTCAAAGCTGCTTACAGTAGAAGGATAGTATCCTTTGAGTAATCTCAGAAGTATCTTGCGCAAAGGCCACAGTCTGCTTCTTGCAGGGATTGAACAAGCAGCCTTTTGGCCCAGATGTTTAACCACTATGTTCAACCCAGGCTCATTGGGGGAAAAAAAAAACATGCTTGTGGCATTTCTGCAAAATGATATTACATTGGTGCTTGCATGTTTCGCACCACATTTAGTTTTATCCGAAACAGATGTGAATGTGGCACTTGAATGTGACAATGTTTTATTAAGTTGGTTGTTGTACAGATTGTGGCAGTTAGGAAATTAAAACTGGCGCTAAAAGGACAGAAAACAGATCATGTTAACAAAAGCAAATGTGAGATAAAAATGCATTTTTGAAACTATGCCATAAGTCTTTCAACTCTTCCATTGTGTGTTGAGACTCGTGAAAGTGCATACGTGTGTTAGAAAAGCCACATATATAGAGCAGGTTTTTATGATGCAAACATGAAAAGAAACTTACTTCATGTCAAGGCTAAACTTATATGGTTGTCATTGTTTGTTTCACAGAAATGACACAGAAGAAGAATGATGAGAAGTTGTTAAAGGAAAATTCCAGGTTCAATGTACACTACCAGTCAAAAGTGTGGGATCGGTAAGAATTTTTTATTTTATTTTTACATTTTTGAAAAAAAAATGGGTTGCATTTGTGAAATATTATTACAATTTAAAATAATGTTTTCTATTTTAATATATTTTAAAATGCAATTTATTCATGTGATGGCAAAGCTGAATTTTTAGCATCATTACTCCAGTCTTCAGTGTCTCATGATCCTTCAGAAATCATTGTGTGCATCTCAATCAGCTCCCTAGTTCAGTAGTCAGGGCACTGATCAGGGAGTCGGACATTTTAAGGGCTGTCTCAATTGCAGAATCCTTCCAGTGCACTGAAACATTCGCTCCCTAAAAAGTCTCACAATGCACCGCAAAACCCAGGGTGCATCGATGCTCACTATGCTCCCTTAATGGAAGTTCTGAAGCATGAAACTGAAATCACATGAGCCAACTCACTACATATAACGACAGATAATGACACGCAATATGTGTTTTTAAAAATAGAAACCATTATTTTATTATATTTCAGCATAAACATGTAGACAGGTAATGAACACAAACTAGCTAACATTTATAATTTATTTAAGGCTGAAATGTTGCACGTATATGTAACAAGTAAAGTATTTATCATAACGTACTTTAAATAACATTACAAGTAATGTTAGAAAGATATGAGCTCTGCCGTTGTTCATAAATACCAGTAATGATGTTGTACAATAAGGACGTTGTCATGTTGCTGGAAATAGAGTCATCAGTGTCCTAATGTGTAGTGAGCCAGCGTCCTTTACTGTCCTTAACAGTGCCTGAATTCTAGGGAACTGAATGAGACACATCCATTCTAATGTGCTGATTTGGTTCTTAAGAATTACTTCATCATCACTTCTGAAAATAGTTGTGCTGCGTAATATTTTTGTGGAAAGCATAGAAAGTTTAAAATAACAGCATTTATTTGTAACATTATAAATGTCTTTACTGTCACTTTTGATCAGCTTAATTGATCCTTACTGAATAAAAGTATCAATTCCTTTCAAAAAAATCAAAAATCTGAAATCTTACTGACCCCAAACTTTTGAACGGAAGTGTAAGTTAAAGCTGCAGTCCGTAACTTTTTTGCTTAAATTATCCAAAATCAATTTTTCATCAAGTACATAGCCAGCCAGTGTTCAAAATGATCTCCTTACCTTAGCCTGATTCACAACGGTAAGCTTGTAATAATGTGTTATAATTTGAGTGGTACTGGTAGCTTTCCACAGGAAATACGAGCTTCCGCCATCCGTCTTTGCGTCATTACATCACGTCTGTATACATAAAGGAGTCCGGGATAGTAGTAGTATTTCATGTGTGGATGCTGCAGGTGGTGGATCGTTTGTGGCCTCTTCTTACAGCAGCTGGAATGTAATTAAGCTTGTTATTTTGATGGTGGCTTGTAATCCAGAAAGTTCAAACTGACAATCATCATTGACAACAGGTGCGCTGATAGACAACCCACACATACACCTCAAAACATTAGATTCTTCCAGGCTGAGGAGCCGTGCCGATGCACAACCCACGTAAAGAAGATAACTCCGCAAATAACTGCAATTTCAGTGTTCAAACAGAGATGGAGACAAAGAGGTAAAATTTACGGACTGCAACTTTAAACTCAATCAACAGCACTTGTTGATTACCACAAAAACAACTTACTTGGATTTGTACCTCCTTTTCTTTAAACAAAGCAAAAATCTAGGTTACAGTGAGCTACTTGCAATGGAAGTGTATCATTTCAGTAAATACTAAAATATCTCATTCTAAGTGCCTCACTGTAACCGTGCTTTTTCTTGTATTGAACATATCTTCACTTTCAAAGCCAAAAACAAAATATGCTTTGAGGTACTATCTGCTGGATTATATCTTTAATATTTTTATTTTAATTCACTTTGGGTCATATATTTTTGCCACACAATTATGTGGCAGCAAAATACAGAAATACTCCATGTCCTGATGGCTGCAGACAGTCTCTGTTTGGGAGGGCAAACAGCATGCCTATCATTCACTTTCCTACATCCATACTGAGAAATAGAGTTTGACATTTTGGGGGCAGTTGATAGTGTGATAAGAAGACCAAGAGAAGAAAGAGATCTTTGATTGTATGATGTGTACTTAGTGGTCCAGGAGTTTTTGTGAGACTAGATGTCTGCACAGAATCAAGGATAGCAAGGAAGCACACAAATACACACATAGTGCAGGGTAATTTATAATGAGAGACTATCACTGTTGTCATGATAATTATCCTCCATAATCCTATTCTAATGTGACTCTGGAAAAGAACATATGGCATATTAATCAAATGCCAGTTAAACCGACAGTGTCACACAGTGCAAGAGCTGAAGGTCAGCTATCAAGGGCTGAACACCCAATATTAATTTGGATTCCCCCACCCCCAAAAAAAATGTTCTGCCTTTACCAATATCAAGATCCAACCAGGGGCATTTTGTCCCGAAGAGGTCAGGGAGGTAGTGCTTTCATAAAAAATTGAATTAAAAAAAAATTACAAAAAAATAGTATGTAAACCTACCTCTCATATTTTTTTAAAAGTAATACTGAGCGACACTCAGTCGGATATCATAAATTCTAGTCACATTAGCATTGAAATGAACCAAAAAGCCTGTCTGGGAGCAGATTTTAATAGTGAGTGCTCTGCTTGTTTTAATAAAATTTGCATCCTCGATGCCAAACAGGCGTTTTTTGATAACCACTTTGCTCTGAGAAAATCTGCATTACACTAGCGTTGTTAACAGAGGATTTGAATATCTGATTTTGATTATTAGAGCAAAAAAATAAATGGTAACAATAATAAGATCAACGGCAAGTAAACACAAATAAGAGATGTATTAAACATATACTGTGCGTTGCTGTGTTATACATTTTAAAAAAGAATCCATGTTCATTTCTGAAAACTGACACCTAGTGATGTGGATGCAGAATTACACAAAAACCATCTTTTTTGGTTATGTAGAATAAAATCTTTTTTTAAGGCTACTGATATGACTGAAGTCTTAATCTCATGTAAGTGAAAATGGTTTTAAACATTTTTCAGAGGTAATATCCATTTGTATTCCCAACTTCCTGCCACTGTTTAAACTTCATATACAAACAAAATATTCCATAAATAATACTGGCTCACTTTCAAAATGCCTTTAACCCAGGGCTGCCACTATATTTCACGCGCTCTGGAGCAAATTTTTTACGGGTGAGCCCCTCTCCCCTGAGCCAAATGAGTACGCTATACCATAGAGGACCTTAATGGGTCCTTCTCATTACAGGGCCTGGGAAGACGCCTTCTCATTTCAATAATTTACCACACGCCAGTGGATCCACCACATTTAATTTCAAAATCTGCCATCCATATACGTTTATGGTAGATTAAAGGCAAGACACAAAGAGTATGTTGTGGGAAAATATTGTATACGCAATGACTAACTGTTTTTTTTACATTTAATTAAGCATAAACAGAGTCATCTACATGTTGGATGACTTTTTCAGACTGGCCTCTTGAAATCCCTTAAAGCACACACAAACATACAGTATCCTAAGCCACACACACACACACACACATATACTCCAGAGAGAGAGACATCTTCTTTATGAGGATGAGTAATGAGTTGACTAGTCAG
This sequence comes from Coreius guichenoti, assembly GCA_039654105.1. Taxonomy (NCBI): domain Eukaryota; kingdom Metazoa; phylum Chordata; class Actinopteri; order Cypriniformes; family Gobionidae; genus Coreius; species Coreius guichenoti. The sequence continues at coordinate 14,450,605 of CM077170.1, forward strand.
GAACAAAGCTCTGACCCATGTTGTGAGCAATTAGATTAAAGAAACGCAGCAATTTGCTTTAATTACATGTCCCACACTCCCCCCTCAGGAGCGAAGGAGTGAGAAAACGAGGGCGTGAAACACTCAAGAGGACGAATGACTACACACACTGTAAAGATAAGCTCAAAATGGCTAGCTCCTTCAGTTCAATATGAAAAAGAGAACAGCAGCAAGTTTGACTAGATGCCATCTATCTAATGATGCTATTGTTTATAGTATCTTCCTTCCTTACAGATACATTTAGCAGATTAGAGCTGGGCGATAACATAGTTTACATTTTGCTACAATACAATACAATACAATACAAGCATTTGAGATAAGTTATATAGTATATATTCCCATACGTGAGTATAGGGTCATTCCGTGTCAAATCAACCAAATTTCAGCAACTTCCCTGGCTCAAATGTTTAATTTTGTTAATGTTTTTTTCTGTACAAAGACAAACATAAATAGTGATGAAAGCCAAAATATTAAATGTCACATTGTTTCAATAGTTTTGATAGAGGGAAACAATACATTTCTAGTTTCAGTGTTATTTGTTCTTCAGGCATTCTTCTTTAAACACAATTAATATCAGCGGTTTAAAAAGTTACCTACATTTGGTTCTTGACCATTGAAAATGGGTAAAATTCAACAATTTGGACATGGAGTCACATTGGGGTCCCAATATCTATGGGACTGAACTATATAGGGCCTTAAAAATGAAGATTCAAAAAGAAAAGTTTATTAAGAATGAGAATCTAGAAGGATATTAAGATATCTTGAATATTTTTAGAGTTACAGGCATGCAAACTTTAGAAAAAGTATATTTATGGCACTCAGATAGGTATGTTCTACGCAATTGTGTTGATAGAAAAACACATTTCTAATTTTAACATTATTTGTTCTTTAGATATTCCTCTTTAAAAGAAAAAAAGTATCACCTGTATGCAAAGTGACCCGCATTTGGTTTTTGACCACTGAAAATGTGTACAATTTAACTATTTTCTCATGGAGCCTAATTAACATGTCCATATCTCTAGGATCGAACCATCGAGTGTCTTTAAAATAAAAATACCCAAAGGAAAGTTTAATAAGAACCAGAATCTAAAAGTATATTAAGATATCTATAATACTTCTTGAATTACAGGCATGAAAACAAGAAGTGCTTTTTGCCATTTTTGAACTGTCACCGTTGGCAAATAATGCAACAAAGATGGCTAAAGTCAACAGATTTAACAGATTTAAGACCTACCAATCTCTGTGTAAAAATAAAATAATGATGCTGCCATATTTCTAAAGATATTTTTACACCCCTCTAATTTGGCTCCAAATCTTAGGTAAAAATTGTTATTTTGGCCCCCCTCTACAAAATAGTGGATTACTCAGTAAATATACATCTGTGACTCAATACTGTATGTGTGCAGATACAGTTGAACATACTTATATATCCAACATTGTATAAAGCAGGCTATAGTTACATTTTACGACAAAATAGGAATAGGTATACGGTAGGGTCTCAAAAGTATCTATACAAGTCAAATGTAACAATGCAAATATACTTAGAATGAAAATTTTAATATTTGTAAAGGGTTTGTAAAGATTTTTACATTTCTAAAGCTGTGTACACATAAATGCACACACACTATGGATGTAAATAAGTTTTATGCGTTCAAGCATATATCCAAATGTACAAAAATGTAAATTTTATGTGCGAATACCTACGAAGCGTAAAAAAAAAAATCAGGTTGAATGACATAATATGTATTAATGGGTGAACTAATCTTTAACAGATGACCTGAGGTCAGTGATGCCTGCACTTTTCATGAAATGCACAGTGTGGTAAAGATTCATTGACGTAATGACATAAATAACAAATTACAGCTCCTCATGCGATCTCTTGAAACCCCTTTTGCCATCTTCACATATTAAAAACATAGACATCAGGGACATAATCAAATCATCGCCACGGATACCAAGCATGTTATTGGAATGTGAGGACCCCTGGCTGTGGCGTAGTCGTCTTAATAAACAGTAATGTGAATTTTGTACGGCCCCTGACCTTGTAGGGCTTTTCTCCTGGATGTTGAGTGCCAGAAAGAGAGAGTGAAAGAGATGAGGGATATGGGTTATTTCATTAGCAGAGCTTGTCTTATGCTGATGCAGGGCATAATTAGCCGCTAACTGTCTACGAGAGCAGTCCTTTTTCTCCGACCACCACTCTAATTGCTGGATCCTTCTTTTTCCGACCAGCCCACAGTGCCATACTTAATTAAAATTCCTCCCTTTTACCTCTTGATCCAGAGCAAATAGATGAGAGAGAAAAAGTGAGAGGGAAATATATAGTTATGGGGCCTGAAATGGACCTCCTCGTGTTTCAGAGAGAACCCGAGAAGCTAAATGATCCCTCCCACCATTATCGGTCGGTCGTTTGTTATTTGACCTTGACAGCAGCTGTTGAACTCAACTTAGCTGTCCCACAGGTGCTAACATGCTAATGTATCGACAACAGGGATGAGAACCATGAGGAATTTAATGATTCTAGAGCAGTGGTCTCAACCAGGGGGCTGGGGCCAATTAGGGGGGCTCAGCATTTTCAAGAGGGCATCAGAATGATTCGAAAATTCGAAATAAGCCAAAACAACTAAAAATCAAGATATTTCCTATTTTAATGCACCCTTTGATAAACCTTCGTATAAGTGAAAGCTTAATTTTAAAGGGATCATGACATGGATTTTTTTTTTAGTTGCCAGCCAGCACCAGCGATTTTTGATAAGTTTTGTTAAAGTTTCATAGCCCCCAGAATGTATGAATATCTGAACATATAATATATCAAAAGAAAGAACACAGCCTCAATAAATACATTATTTTTATCAACGTGGGTAAGGTTCATAAAAAAGCAACATTGAACAAAAAGAACAAAAACATTTGTGACTCTTTTTGAGCAATTTATTCAATTGAACTGGCTTTGTCTTTTGTTCGCAAATCAAACTACATTGCAACCAGTGTTGACAGCATGCAAAAAGATGTCTATCTACTGTAACTCACTGTATTATCTTCCAGTATTTGTTTTTAACTTAACCTCAAGGTCTCTTGGCTATCAGCCACCCAGGCTCCAACACACAGGGGACGACTGCATGCGTCAGTATTCAAGAGTATTACCATGCTCGTACTATTTAGATCCCACATCTGTGCGTGAGAACGTTAGTGTTTTTTTTTTGTTTTTGTTTTTTTGCAGATCAAAGAGGTCAAACCTACTCCCCGCTCCGAGCGATGATGTGTTCATTCCCTCCAACCCACTCCACTCCCACCCACGTCACGCACCAGTGCTATGATACATCCATTACTGAGAAACAAAGAGAGAAAAGGCAAGGAGGGCTAAAAAATGTATATCATATACATTATCATACACAGTGTGCTTTAGCTAAGTAGCACATATTCCTGGATCAAAGTCCTTCGTTGGTCTTGGAACAACATTTCTAGAAAGCAGTCATAGACTTCCCAACCCAGGCTCTTACTTAACAAAGAGACCCCCAACCAATTTCTTATTGAATTATTTAAGTTTTAATTATTGAATTATTTCACATATTTTTTTTTTTCTGTAACAGTTCACTGATGATGATGGGAATCTAGTGATATTGCCTCTAATTTGGTCTCATAATAACAGTCAGCAAAAGTGTTATACTTGATTTACAGCAGTGGTGGGAAGCATTCCTATTATTATTATTATTATGTTATTATTAGGCACACCAACATATACATATACATATATATACACATATATATACATATATACACACACACCGATCAGGCATAACATTATGACCTAATATTGTGTTGGTCCCCCTTTTGCTGCCAAAACAGCCCTGACCCGTCAAGGCATGGACTCTACTAGACCCCTGAAGGTGTACTGTGGTATCTGGCACCAAGATGTTAGCAGCAGATCCTTTAAGTCCTGTAAGTTGCGAGGTGGGGCCTCCATGGATTGGACTTGTTTGTTAAGCACATCCCACATATGCTCAATTGGATTGAGATCTGGGGAATTTGGAGGCAAAGTCAACACCTCAAACTCATTGTTGTGCTCCTCAAACCATTCCTGAACAATTTTTGCTTTGTGGCAGGGCGCATTATCCTGCTGAAAGAGACCACAGCCACCAGGGAATACCGTTTCCATGAAAGGGTGTACATGGTCTGCAACAATGCTTAGGTAGGTGGTACATGTCAAAGTAACATCCACATGGATGGCAGGACCCAAGGTTTCCCAGCAGAACATTGCTCAAAGCATCACACTGTCTCCGCCGGCTTGCCTTCTTCCTGTAGTGCATCCTGGTGCCATGTGTTCCCCAGGTAAGCGACGTACACGCACCCGGCCATCCACGTAATGTAAAAGAAAACGTGATTCATCAGACCAGGCCACTTTCTTCCATTGCTCCGTGGTCCAGTTCCGATGCTCACGTGCCCACTGTTGGCACTTTCGGCGGTGGACAGGGGTCAGCATGGGCACCCTGACTGGTCTGCGGCTATGCAGCCCCATACGCAACAACCTGCGATGCACTGTGTATTCTGACACCTTTCTATCAGAACCAGCATTAACTTCTTGAGCAATTTGAGCTACAGTAGCTCGTCTGTTTAATCGGACCACACGGGCCAGCCTTCACTTTATTTTTCATTATTCTATTTATTTTGAACTTTTATAACACAAGAGATGTGTTTTAGATTTGTAGCTGATTGAGACCAAATACCTTTTGTTTTTTATCAGCCCTACAAAAAAAAAAAAAAAAAAGACCTATGCAAGAGTGCATTCTGCTTAATACACTTAAGGAGGCTGTACTATACCAACTACCTCAGGGGGGCTAAATGCCACTAGTTGGAACAAACTGTAATTTGCACTACTGTCTGTTCAAAATAAATGAAAAGAAACCTAGCATTGGGGACCTGTTGCTTTTTCATGTTGTACCGAACCATGACCCCAAAACCGAGGTACGTACCAAACCGTGACTTCTGTGTACCATTACACCCCTTATATATATATATATATATATATGCTGTTCTAGGACCATAATGTCAATCTAGGAACATGCTAAACCATTTGACGCTTATATAGATGGCTGCAGTTTAAAAGCACACATGGGTACATTTTCTTTGGACAGCTGGACAGATGTGCTGCTAATATCCCTCTCTGTCCAGCAGTGACCATTTCACAGGGCAGGTCACAGTCATGCTGAGACACATCTGGAACAGGACTTGTTCCACCAGCAAGGGTCCAATCTCTCAATCTCAATCTCTCTCTCTCTCTCACACACTCACACACTCACACATTCCAAACATCACACCAAATGTCAAACTCAATTTCCCTCATTTAGGCTCATCTTCCCCGACTCATAAGGTCCTTCCCTAAGCATCCAAGATCTTAATTATGGTAATACTTTCACCCACTGGGCAGCTGAGGCAAATACATGACACGCACGCATACACACATATACTTACACAAAAGTGTCAAGGTTTTGCTAGCTAGCATTGCATTGTTAACCCCTACTGGAAGATGCCGTAACTACACCATCTGGCAGCAAAAACCATCTTTCAAAAAAAAAAGTGTAATTAAATTACAGTTACTTATGATAATGTTAACAATTACAAAGGGGGTTAGATCTGAATATTTTCTTTAAAAAGCTAGGATATGTTGAATAATATTAATTTGTTGCTTTGCCTGTTTTTGATGTGCACAATCCCTCCTGCCATTTAAAGGTTGTTTAGTAAACCGATGCTATTCTGATGCTTTTGATTGGTTCTCTTGTTTGAATTTGCAAATTTCAGTGCTGGAAATTTAAAAATAATTTCATCCAGAAATTAGAAAAGGGCGCAAATATAACAGTTCTGAGCAAAATATGTTTGCAAACTATTAAAATGCTATCGACATCGAAGGTTTCAGTGTCGAACCTGAGGAAGCATCTCCCATGATGAATGTTAACCTTAAGCACCACCTAGTGGAAATATCTCTATATTAGTGTGTCCCGTTTTGGCTTGCAAAATAGAGCTATTTAACTACTAACACACGACTGGTCACTGAGTCTAAACAATATTTTAGGTGGAATATAACTTTATTTAAAGAGAAAAAAATTATTCCATGCATGTTATGACAGCTACACTGGGGGAGTCTGTTTGGGTTGCCAGTGAGTATGAAACTAGAATATATTCTTGCTTCTGTTAGTGAGAAAATATTACGGTTTATATGGTATAATGTTTTCCCTTCACACAAACAAAGTGGTAAAAAGTATAGTATGTAGATTTTTACTTTTTTTATATATCAGTTTAGAAGAAAAAACTGTTTTTTACTACAGTATAATGATCTAGAATTGTGTGTTTTCTCTTAAATATAACTAAATATAACCATCACTGTTTTTTTGAGGTTAACCCTGCCTGGTTTAAAAGTTTGAAAATGATTAATAGTTGAAAACATTCGTTAGAAATTTAGAAAAGTACTCAAAAAGTAATCAAATGTAATCAGTTACATTACTTTAATAAAGTCATTGAAATAGGTTACAGATTACAAGTTATCCTATGTAAAATGTAATAAGTAGTGCTGGGCAATTGATTAATCACGATTAATCGCATCCAAAATAAAAGTTTGTGTTTACATAATATGTGTGTACTGTGTATAATTATTATGTATATATAAATACACACTCCTTCATGTATATATTTAAGAAATATGTGCATGTATATACTGTATTATATATATGTATGTATATATTATAATATAATTCATAATACAAATATTTTATACATAAATATAACAACATTGTTCTTAAATATATACATGTATGTATGTATGTATGTGTATTTATATATACACATAATAATTATACACAGTACACACACATATATTCTGTAAACACAAACTTTTATTTTGGATACGATTAATCGCGATTAATCGATTGCCCAGCACTAGTAATAAGTAGTGTAACTATTACATTTCCAAAGTAACCTTCCCAACACTGCTCTTGTGGTACTTGGGCAAATGGCAGAGTGACATGGTACAGTCTACAGTAAAATATCTAACCAGCATGCACTGCTTCAGGTCAGATGCTGGTCGTCTGCGCATGATGTCAAACACACCTTAGCTCCAGAGAAATTAGTTACAGCCTCAGGTGATGGTCTCAGAAACAATCTGCCGATGGAACTGAGTGCCCAGGGGCAAAGATAGCAGATCTGAAATCATATTTCCAGGGATCCTGCAATGATTTCATAGTTAACATGATGCTAACCGATGGTTATCTCTATAGATCTCCTTGGAATAAACACACACACACACACACACACACACACACATATACAAACGTGGGGTTATACAGCAAAAATATCAGAAGCATAGTGCCAACAAACGTGTCAAAGAAAAACAGGAGTAGGCAGCGATGTTAGGAGGGTCCCCTCAGAGACCAAAAGAATCAGTAAGTGGGAATTCACATTGTCTTCCATGAACCGGACCCCTACTTGGCAGCAGAGGTCTCTCTAAGGATTGCTGTGACAATTCCACAGTATTGATTTTTGGTCTCGCAGGCTTGTATCTGCTAAGACTCTACAGTAAGGCTTCTGAATAGGGGAAGTTGTCTGTTTGTGTGCGAGTCAGCATATGTGTGTGTGTGTGTGTGTCGCTTTAATGGCCTCTCAAGCCGTCACAGAGTTAAAAACAATTTCAGCGAGGACAGGATAGGAGACAAGAGGAGAGGGTGGACCGATATCAGACATACTCACAGTGCTATGTGTATAGAGCTGTGAATTTCTCCCTGGAGGAGTGAGTGTTTCGATGTTGGGCATTCGGGCAGAGACAGATAAACAGTACTGATCTCTAAGGCCCACCATTCCTGGACTCAGTTTAATCAGTAACCGTAGGCCACAAATTACTTGACAGATACTGTACACGCTTCCCAGAGATCTCAAAGATAATTCTCCAAACTTTCTGTGAGTACAGATCTTTTTTTTTATGTGTCACAGGTCACATTTTACCACAAGATCAGAAGAATTTGTTGTTGTTTTAGCATAAAGAAAATTAAGTCTATTTTAAGACCATGAAAGTTCATCCAAAAATGAAATGTCATTTATTCAACTAATCCTTTAGGATTTAATGGTCCTAAAAATAGTCTTCTTTATCTTTATGCTCTTCCTTTAACTTTGGAGTGAAATATGACCCATTTTGTGACGTGATATTCACCCCCTTGTTGTTTTTGGATGAGACAGATGATTTTTAAACCCGGCTCTGTCAGCTTCTGTACTTAACATGGTCAATAAATTAACCTTGTGCCCATATGAATTCAAGTCAGACAGCATTCCCATTTGGAATGACCAATCAGGTGAACCCAACGTCTCAGGAATAATAATTCTGTAAGGCCACACTGCAAAAGAAAAACCAATGTTCTGACCCCAGGGAGGGCCAATGAGTAAGTGAGGAGAGTGAGATGAGTAAGGCTCATTAGCATAATTACAGCTCTTGGAAAGTTTTGGTTTGATTAATGGTCGACACTCACGCTCTGACACTGGAAAACCGAGGCACGTAATTTGTTGGGTGTCATGAGGGGATTCTTGGTCTTCAGAACACAGCATCCAAATCTCTTTCATCTTGTACGCACATAATGTCTCCCTTACATTATTTTTATCCTAAACACACACACACACACACACAAATTTCACTTAAAAAGTATACATTTTAACAAGTTTAAAAAAAGAAACAAAACCACCCACACATAAACACACATTTTAATTACACAGACTATGCAAGAAAAACAGTCAATCATACAGAATAAATCAAGAAATATACCCAGAATAAAACCAGACATATTCAAAACACATATATTTTACAAAGTAAACAGAGTGAATTTTGAACTTACTGCTATTTGAAATGTATGAAAAATGTATACATCTACTTACACCATTAGACTAATGCCGGGTTCAGACTACACAATATCAGCCTGATTTTGGCACGATCCGTTAGGGTGTATATAGTTATTAGGGTATATATAGTGTACATAGGGTGTCGTGGTGATTCGTAAACGACAATGGCCGTCGGGACACAAGAATCGATAGTTTTATCTCGTATAGTGTGTTATAGTGGACAACAACCGACGCAGTATCTGTGAAGCTTCACGATGTCCCGACAAAAAGACTAGCATGTTTCATTTTTTTAAGTCCTCCACGAAGGGTTCTGTCACATCAGTGATGCTGACCAAAAGGAGCACAGAAGCTCTTCTGTACACAGCTTTCAAACACGAAAGAGAGACGATGGTATTGGTGCTGCTAGGTTGAATTATGTAATGCAGGAAAGGTTCGAGCTATGGCAACAACAATGGTTCGATGCGTCGATGTAATCGATTATGTTGACTACGCACTGTTTATGTTCACCCCTAATCCCCTGTCATGTATCAGACAAAACAAAACTCTAGAGCAGATGCTAATGGCTAGTTAATGGCTAGCTAATGGCTAAATCGTAATCGATTTCGTCGTCGATGTGTCGTTCTAGCCCTAAATAATACCTCTTTGTGCAATCCATGAATGTGTCCACTGTCAGGTTTTCTTTTTTTTTTTTGGCTTTTATGAAGACAAGACAGACAGTATACAAAACACGCCGCTTTGGTAGCCATTGCTTGTTTATGCTCTTGCTTCCGGAAGTCCTTAGGAAGTCGCTAGTTCCGCCTTTGGTCACACTTTATATTAGGTGTCCTTAACTACCATGTACTTACATCAAAAAATAAGTACATTGTACTTATTGTGTTCATATTGTATTGGAAAACACTTTTTCTGCTATTGAGGTGGGATACATGTAAGGTTAGGGATGGGTTTGGTAGTTTGGGTAGGTTTAAGGGTGGGTTAAGGTGTAAGGGAAGGGTCAACAGTGTAATTGCATGTAATTACAGAAATTAGTTATTACATGCAGGTATTTTTTAAAATATAAGTACAATGTAAAAACATGTATGTACACAATAAGTGCATTGTATCAAATTATTAATAAAATTTTAGTACATAGTAGTTAAAGACACAATATAAAGTGGGACCCCGCCTTCTCGCACGCGCGCCATTAAAGACGGCAAGTGATGATTGGTCGGAAAGCAACATGTAGTCTGACATGTTTCTTGTCCACGACACAAGAATTTAGAAGTAAAAAAAAAATAAATAAATAAATAAATAAATTGCATAATCTGACACAGTAACAATCGTAACAAACTAAAATATCATGTAGTCTGAGTCCAGCATATAACAGACAACAAACACACACACACTCAGACACACTGTGAGGTGATCTTCCTGAATAACTTTAAGGTTTGTATATTGTATACACTTGTATGAAATAATTACTGTACAGACGAAAAACATTTGTAGTTTCGACTTTTTTTACAATTACATTTACTGTTGTTTGTTCCACTAACATAATTTCATGTTTGTTAGATTCGCTTGCACTGCAGACCGAGTGAGAGACGCGACGCGGCCATGTTGAAGAATCATCTCCCGTTAAACGAGCATCACGACAACAGCTGCGACACGTTTCGACACAACCAGGGTTAAAATCAGCTACCACTGCCATACAGTGTGAACATCTCCGTTGATTATTATGCTTGTGCCACGCGCTGAAAGGAAGGTGAGACAGAGGAGACATTACGCTGTTATTTAACACAGCAAACGCGAACAGTGTCATCTGCTGAACAGACAGTTCAAACCGTACTGATACCAGTTCTTTTCTTTTGCTCCTGTCACTTTCTAGATGTTTTGGTGTTGTTAATGAGCTTGCCATTAAATACAGTTATTTGATTTAGACTGTTTAATGTCAATTCATTACCAATATATAGCCTAATTAAATAATTTATATAGCCTAAATAAAATATATAAATTGCATTTGCTGCAAGAAAATGTAAATAACCAATAATGAGGTAAAATTAGCCCAACATTTAGTCAACATGAGCAGAATTTGGGTTAAATTGTGCCACCCAACCTGCTTGGTTAAAATGTGTAACCCAATTTGCTGGGTTACTTTAACCCAGCATGTGTTCTATCCAATATTTACCCAGCGCTGGGTTGCCAAATGGTTGTTTTTAACCCAGCCATTTTTAGAGTGTAGTTTGGCACTAATTGAAAAAACATTCAAAATGAAGACAAACTTATTGCATTTTTGGTTGTTAACTCTTTCCCTGCAAGCGTTTTTTTTTTTTAAAGTTGCCAATGGCGAGGAAAGAGTTAAACATCAGTGTAACATACATGCTCATTAAATGTGTTAAACTACACCTGGAAAGACACACAGGTGAACTTGAGCATATCAGAGTCCATGCATCCACTAATATGACCTTCAGTCCAATTGATTAAAAGTAAAAACCATCATGTTCTCTAAGGTCCATGATTCATGGGCCCAGTTTAATCAGTAACCGCAGGCCACAAATTAGATACAAGCTTTGCACAGATTTCAAAGATAATTCTCCAAATTTCCTATGAACACAGATCCTTTTTTTATTCACCCTCAACTAAATCAGTTAAAAACTTTGTGAAACTTGTGAAAATATGCAGTCACATTAAAGTATATTATTAAAATTATATATTTAAATGAATAATTACATTTTATTACTAAGCTGTAATAAAATTATATTTTTAATATATTGGGCAGTATATCATAAAAAAACTGCATTGAAAAGAGAAGTTTGTTCTGCAGATGCCAGTTGGATGTTTTTTTAATCTAATGTAAAGAAATTCTACATTTTTAAGTATATTTTGGGGCCACTTTGCACCAAACACCTGAGCTCAAACAACTCAGAGAGATGAGCATTTAACGCATGTCTGAATCCAGACAGATGGGTTAGTGACGCTATCTCCAACGCTAATCCGGTAAGTGCTAACGTAAACAACCTGTGAGCACGCATGCCATGATATCTGTTTTGAAACGCAGTCAGTCTGCTAAATCAACTCATATGTTCCTCAAAGCACTCACTTTAACAGCCTCCACATCAGCCACGCTTTCAACTCTCTCTCCCGCTCTCTCTCACTCTCCCTGTCTGCTTCCTAATCTTCCGCAGGTCTATTCAGTTTCAGTAAAAGGCCAATAAAGAGCCAGTTTAAATTCTTCATATTGAACACACACACACACACACACACCATTACTATGAATACTGAATTTATTGGCATAAGCTGAAAAAAAAAAAAAAGAGGAAGGCACTCATCGGCCATATCAATTCACACAGTCTGAATTTCATAGAAGCCCCTTCACTCCGCTGTGGAAAGTACAGCGTCTGGTCCTCGGAGAGAGTGTTTATTTGGCAGGTTTAGAGGTTTATGAGGCACAATGTAATTAAGGAGGCCTGGAGAGAATGCGGTGTGTGTCAGTATTGCGGGGGGAGCGGTAGACTGAGATCTCATTATCGCAGAAATGGTAAAGAGATGGTAACCCCGTTCTCTCGCTCTCACACAAATTTTGCAGTGTGCGAGACAGAATTGTCAGAATTACAGTCAGGCCTGTGATAATAACATTAAAGGTCCCCATAATCAGGTCATGAGGTAGTCAGTTTATTCGCACATTGATATTTTACAGAACATAAGGCCAATAATTTACCAGTAGTTTATGACTGGATTGTTAAGGCTCTCAGATCCGTTTTTAAAGGAGGTGAGCATGAAGCCTTGTTTTAATGCTGACTTTATTCCCATTTCATGGGATATGCTAAAAGAATGTGAATGCACCCTATTATTATTAGTACTGCACTTCCTTTCCAAACTTCACATGTATAGACTGTATAGTGGTTAATTGTGTTATTATTTTCCTCTATATCAGTGAATCACAAACAGGGGACCAGGATCCAGCAGGGGGCCTCAGCAAATTTCCAAGGGGCCGCAGCATTACTTAGATTAAAATTAAAAAAATTAAAAATTAAAAATTTTGTTAATATACTACACTTATCTAGCTCTAATATAAATTTAAATGCTACAAACACATCAATAACTTTTTAATCAATAACTAAAAATAAACATTAATCAAACAAACTTCTAGAAATCACAAAATGAATCATGGTTAATTTAATATATGAATACTCTCCATTTTCGTCCAATAAAAAGTTTGTAGCATATCAATGAAACACAAAAGGGACGAGCTCCAAAAACACACAATAATGTATTCAAAATAGTCTATATTTCTATTCAATTACATTGTATCAGTAACATGAATATTCACTTATTTCATCTACTTTTGTTTGCCACAGAAGAAAGATGGTCATTCTGGTTAGGAATGATGATCAGTAAATGATGACTGATTCAGAGCAATAATTAATAAAGTTAATAATAAATAAAGTTACTCAGACTGTCACAATGAAAGAAACCTCTGGAAAAATTCAAGGTTACTGTGTGTCTCATAACTGCAATTTCATTTCATGTAATTGCAACATGCAACTCATAACGTGAATTTATAAATCGCAATGTGACTATTTCTTATATTTAAATTATGTTTACTTTGAGAAGGAAATGAGCTCCATAAGGAACGGCTGACAGTTCTTGTGAGAACTTGCTTTCAGATTGGGTTCCATTTTATTATGTTCCTCAGAGAACTATCCTTTTTTAAAGGGCACATAGAAGTTCTCCACAGGGAGTGGAATCCATCAATCTGATGACCCACAAATGGTGTCTAATGTAATATTTTACAGTCAACATGAATTAAAAGTGTAGGAAAAATGAATTGAAATGCCACTTTTGCTAATCTAAATGGATACTTGAACAATCTGGTTTGGTTGGCTTTAATTATAATTTAAAAGGAAAACATGTTGGAGTGGCATATGGAGAAAGGTAGCGGTCCAGATGAGAGAGAGAGAGAGAGAGAGAGAGAGAGAGAGAGAGAGAGAGAGAGAGAGAGAGAATAAATAAGAGATAAGTGCATCTCTGGCACATTATAGAAAGTGAGACGCCACAGTGACGGGAAGTGTGGAAAGGGAAGGGGTTTAGTCAATTCAACTGAATGCACTTTCAAATCTATAGTTGTTGATTATATATTTATTTGTTTGTTTGTTTTCTATTGCTTTTTGCTCAAAGCAATAGAGAACAAAGTGCATCACAGTTTTTGAAATTAAAATTGAATAAAGAAATATAACGACAAGGGACATAAAGACTCACACACACACAGATCATCACATATGCTGTGCGCATATGGCAAGTAAACTGCATGTGTTGATGTTTGATGCGTAGGCCGTAGTGATTTATCAAATCCGTGACCCATTAGTGTGTGTCACAATCTAGGAAATGATGTGATTATTCAACTCTCCAAATGACGCTCCCAAGAAAACTTTGCCAGATTTGTTCTAGTCTAAGAAGCTATTCACATGAAAAATGTTCATTATGAGAGTCATTTTGCTTGGGACTAGAATCTGGCTGTGATTTTGTGACGAAAGGCTATGTCTGGGAGACTGGCCCAAATGCTGATAGCTTACTATCAGCAGTGTGATTTTTTTGTTTGTCCTATATGATTGTGTCCTTCCTGATTGTACAATCTGACCCCGATGTGATCTCGGGTAAAAACAAAGGTATGGTGTGACTTTGATGAACATGTTTTATTTGTGAAAGTGCCCCTATTATGGTTTTTCAAATATTTCCTTTCATGCAGTGTAATATAGCGGTTTGTGAATGTAAACGTTCTGCAAAGTTGTAAAGTCAAAAGTGCAAATAAAGTTATTGTCTCCCAAAAGAATGAATTGACTCTGTACCGCCTATACGAGGCGTTTGTATTTCAAATCCCACTGCGTGGCGGTTCTACGTCACTAGAAAATACATTTGCATAATGCCCACCTATGTTGTACATTGTCCACCCGCGAACAATTTGACCAGCCATCAAATGTCATTTTACTGAGGGCTGCTTCTCAAATCTCGGAGTTCAATGCGGGAGTCGCAAAACGCTTGCTCTTGAAAGATGCAATAATTAGAAATGGCCAAATTTCCCTCCCCAATATTTGATATTCTTGATGCTGCTCTGCTGTACTCCATTAAACACCGCTCAGCGGTCTAACAGCGCTCGTCACTGTCAGAATGAGCGAGATGGCCAATCAAATCAAAGGCGGCGGGGCTTACTGCGAATTCCAACGCGACACTGCAGTTATAGCAGTGAAAGAGTGCGTCGTAACATGTAAGTAGCTAAACATTTAATATTTGACAACTGTTTTACGATAAAAACGTTCAGCGACCAACAGTAATATCGAGTGATGCAAATTATTTGACATTTTTTATGAAATTTCACTGTTTTGAATTGAAAATATGACATTATGTAAATCATAACTGAATTTGACGTGACAAGAAAAGTTTTATATTTTTACATATTAGGCAGACGAAAATAAGAGTGAATGTAGGCATATTTATATATAAAAAAATAATAAAAAAAATTATCTTCAAATAGTTTACTTCATAACTACAGTAGTACTGGAACTTTTACCGTTCCTCTTTCTTGTTCTTTATTTCCGAAAATCCCTTTTAATCCTTTAATAACTTAAATAATTTAAATAAACCTATAAGACCAATGATGTGCAATGTATATTATGAGGACTGTTTTTTGACTTTTGATGCATGTAAACCTGTTGTAGGAGACCTCCAAAACAAATTATGAGCCTTTAAAAATAGCATAATATGGGCATTTTAAATGTGATGAACAACACCGAAATAACTTTTGGGGATTGTAAAATATCTCTTTCATCGTAGAGTAGAATTAGTTTAAACAAATCTGTTTTTAATGAATCTTAGCCTCTGCAGAAGTTATAAAAGTGACAGAAATTTTAGCTTGCAGTTCTACTCCTACAACAGGCGTCTAATGAAGAACCATTATGAACATAGCAATTGATTTGTAGGTGTATGTTTATCTAATATGATAAACAGAGCTGCGTTACCTCATACTCATGACCGGAAAAGCGGAAATGGCGCTGGCGACTGTGGCATAATAAAAGTCCCGCTGCTCGCGAGGCGTGTGTTGCGTTCATCTTATTAACAATCGCTCCAGCGGCCTTACTCAGCTCCCACAACACTCGGTCCTGCTCTACTTCATACTACAGTAACGTTAATAATCGCATCCATGAACATGATTTCTGCCCGAGTCCTATCCCGATTCTTTTCCACCGGCTGTGAGGTGAAGACCACATGTGCCAAGATTCTGCACTCAAGAAACTTGCCGTCATCAAGCTACGCCTTTGTTTTAAATAGGCGACCTCTAGCGGACGGAAAAGTTACATAGTGCACCTTTAAACTGTTTCTGTCCAACGACAAAAGAGATCTTTTACAATCACCAAAAGTCATTTCAGAAACTGAAATCATTAGATTTGTTGTGTCCACCTGTTGTAGGAGTAACCCCAAATTTTGGTCACTTTTAGAACTTCAGAAGAGGCTAAGATTAATTGAAATTGATTCACTGAAACTGATTCTGTCCAGTGATGAAAGAGATCTGTTACGATCCCTGAAGGTTATTGCAGACAGCAGCATTTTTGGTACAAATTACAGTGTGCACCTAACTTAAGAGTTCAGTTATTAGGTTATACAATTTTTGCATTGAGGCCATTTATTCAATAACCTAGCATAAAACACTCACCGAATGGAGCATGAGGTGTTGTTTCAGCAGTGGAAATGGCTTGGCGTACCCATTTCAATGATATAAGCATTTATAACACCATTGTCCCTGCAATTTACTGTCCTCCGTTAGAGCTTAGCTGGTGAAATGGTAAATATTTTGATTCTGTTCTCTGTCTAACGGAAATAAGTCTCTGTCTACAGGATATAAAGCAAGAAATTAAAGTCAGACAGGCAGGAAGTCCTTGCAGCAAAGGTACAGAGACAGGAAGCTGATTCCTGTGCACTAATTTATGTTATGTTAAAGCACTAGAGGGTCTAATAGATTTGTATACACTATTTTCAATTATTATGCCTCTTCAACAGTACAGAAGATTGTATGTATGTATGTACGTACATACGTACGTACATATACATATTTATATATATATATATATATATAAATAAATAAATAAATAAATAAATAAATATGTATATATACACATATACATATACATATACACACACATACATACACATATATATATATATATATATATATATATAGTACCGGTCAAAAGTTTGGACATTGTGACATATTATTACAATTTAAAATAATGGATTTCTATTTTAATATACTATATATTTTTTTAAAATTTTTTACAATGCAAAGCTGACTTTTCATCAGCCATGACTCCAGTCTTCAGTGTCACATGATCCTTCAGAAATCATTCTAATATATGCTGATTTATTATTAATGTTGGAAACAGCTATGCTGCTTAATATTTTTTTTTAATAACCTATGATACTTTTTCAGGATTCTTTGATGAATAAAAATAAATAAATAAATAAATAAATAAATAAATAAATAAACAAAACCAAAAAAAACCCACTAAAACACAAAGTTTGGAGTCAGTATTTTTTCTTTCTTTTTTTGAAATTAATACTTTTATTCAGCAAGGATGTGTAAAATTGATAAAAAGTGCTAGTAAAGACTTATATTGTTAGAAAAGATTTCTATTTTGTATAATCGCTGTTCCTTTTAACATTTTATTCATCAATGAATCCTGAATCACAGGTTCCAAAAAAATATTAAGCATCACAACGGTTTCCAACATTGATAATAACTGAGTATCAAATCAGCATATTTCTGAAGGATCATATGACACTGAAGACTGGAGTAATGATGCTGAAAATTCAGCTTTGCATCACAGAAATAAATTATATTTTAAAGTACATTAAAATTGAAAACGATTATTTTAAATTGTAAAAAAATTGTTTTTTTCTGTATTTTTGTTCAAAAAAATGCAGGCTTGATCAGACTTTTTTCAAAAACATTAAAAATAGTAATGCGTCCAAACTTTTGACTGGTACTGTGTACACTAACAGCATTATAAGTAGCTTTATAAATACACTTAGTGCTATAAAATCATTTGACTACACTAACATCACTGCAGTGTTATAGAAGAGCAGGTTTGTAACACAACTCCCCCTCAAACAGCCTTTTTACAACCCATATTGATCCATACTGTTTAAGAATTCAACCCAAGGGCTTCTTGGTAATTAATGCTGGCTTTAAAGCAAACATCATCGTTCTTTGGGAAAATGTGTTTGGTTTTAGGGGTTTGGAGAGAGGAGAAAGAGAAAGGGGGAGGAAGCACATAACTCTTTAAAAATCATACTGACATGCACAAACTGTGTGTATATGTATGTGTGTGCACATGCTTTGTACTGCTTTAGGCCTTTAGGACCACATAGATATTACATGTTAACCTATTTAAGATTTTAAAAATGCCATAATGGCCCAATTAACTTAATTACATTTGGAAAAAGAGAACACATAATAAATCAACAAAACAGGCTCTGTTTCAAAAGGGAGCTGCCTACCTTGACAACATTTTTAGGCATAAGAAGCACGCTTTTTCAAAAGGAAGATGGTATTTTTATTAAATTATACTGCTGTAGAAGATAATAACTTTTTGGCAAATTCAAAAGGTGCAGTCATGTTAGCAAAACTTTGGTGAGATTTTGTGGAAAAAAAAATGGTCCCATTGTTTACTGTCAATAGTGTAGTGATGAATGAAGCACAGCTTACACATAAGTCACTTTCATATCAAGCAGCTTTCTGTCGCTAAATGACTGGATTTCGCCCACCAAAATTTGGCGAACAAGAATAAATGTGACAGCACCTTAACACCATAGCTGCGTTCGAAATAGAATACTTCCCTACTATATAGTATGCAAAAAACAGTATGCCAACAGAGTAGTATGTCCGAATATATAGTATTCGAAAAACAGTAGGCAAAAAGTCCCCGGATGACCTACTACTTCCGGTGAGATTCTGAAGTGCGCATGAGGTGAAGCAACGTAACTGACGCTGGTAGGTCACATGACAATGACAACATGGCGGATGTAGTACGTCTAGATTACATTCATACTACCCACATTCATACTATATAGAACATACGTTTTTGAAATAAGTTCAAATTCAAATGTAGTACCTACTCAGACAATACGCGATTTTGGACGCAGCTCATATCCCAATCAACGTGATCTGATAAAATTCCAGCGACAAGCAATTTGTCTGTCCACACCAGACTATGACTACACGACTACGAGATGCAACAAAATCAATCAAAAATTACAACCAATCAGAAGAGTGTGTGGGCAGCTCTCTCTGCAAGCGCACTGAAGCTTTAAATAGTACAGCATTAAATAGTCAGGCCTAGCATTATTTTAGTTATTCAAACGTTAGTCTCGCGTAGCCAGACCTTCAGACTGACGACAGAAGGTCTGGAATCTATCGCAGCTTTCATTGGTCAAGGACCGCGCATGAGTACATGTAATGCAACCAATCACAGTTCGTTTTGTTCTGTGTCATGTTTATGGCCGTGAAACTGTAAAGGCGATGTCCCTGCAATAACAGCGTGCATCTATCAGTTATTCATTCAAGAACGTTGTGCAATTTTACTGCAACAATGGACCCGCGAACTTCACATACTTTTGAAAATCCAGCGTTTAGTTGATCCTGGAAAGCGGTCATTGTCACAGTTGTAAACACGACGGCATTTTTCTTCCACGAGGGAGTTTGGAGTCGCGGCATTTGTTTCCAGGCGGACCGTTAAAGAACGCAACACACACGTCTCACGGACATCCTGTAGAATTCAACCAATCAGAAAATGACTTCTGAAGTGTTTCCAGATAAGTGTGCCATATGCATCAGACGTTCAGCCAACGGTCCTTGGGCGTGACGTCTGAGGCTGAGACTGAGACTATTCAAACATAAGACAAAATAAAATTAAAAAAAAACGCGTCCCTCAGTGTTCCTCCTCAGCAAAATTCAATTCGACCATCAGTCGACCATCAAATTGAAAAAAAGCATCAACACACTGTAAATTAAAGATGTATTGTGCACTTTAGTTAGATTCATTGAACAAAATGGGAGTTTTCGAAAACCAGGAAATTACCATGCAAATTAACATGGATTGAGGAACTCACATACTCTTAGCTTAGCAACATGCTAATGTCAAACTGTACTGGATTCTACTTGGAGTTCAAATAAAGAGTGCCATAACAATTAGATTTGACTATAGTGTTCAATATCAGTTTAGTGTTCAATATCAGTTATCAATCCATTAAAGTTAGTACGCTGTCTTAGAAGAAATAATGTTTGCAAGGCAGCTAGGTTTTGAAAAAAAAAAAAATAAATAAATAAAATATACACTCCAACCCATGTGTGTGTACAAACACAGCAGGCAATGGAGATGCTATTAAATAGTAATTGGCTCCTTGAGAAGTAGAAAGGATAGTCCAAGCTTCTAGTTAAAATCATCATTAAGCCACACAAACACTTACCCACACCAACTCGCTCTCACTGCTTCCTCTCAAGCTTCTGACAGTAGATTAAACCACAGCGACTCATCAAAGGTTTGTATATGCCTTGATTTCTGCCTTGCTACTAATTCAGAGCAGCTCTGTGCATTTGCGTGTATGTGTGCGTGTGAGAGAGAGTGCTTGTAGGGTCACAATACATCAGGTTTGAGAATAATCTTGTAATGGTCCAGATTGTTACAGATTTATACCTCCTAGTGTTGGACGCTTCTCAAGAGGCGGCAATTCAATAATTGATTCAGACAGAGGAGAACCTCTCGGTCTCTTAAAATGATTGAGGTAGGGTATGGCGAGAGAGAGAGAGAGAAAGAGAATTAGGCAATAGCCCTTCAACAAGCCTCGCTTACTTGT
Organism: Coreius guichenoti; assembly: GCA_039654105.1. Lineage (NCBI taxonomy): Eukaryota > Metazoa > Chordata > Actinopteri > Cypriniformes > Gobionidae > Coreius > Coreius guichenoti. The sequence goes on from CM077170.1 coordinate 14,471,386, forward strand.
GAGGTGACTGAAGCAAAGAATAATGACAAGCTTTTTATTGTAACACGATGTCATGAATTTAGTCATCCAAAAACAGAAACTTGTACCAAAGACTCTTTTCTCCAGTACTCACTCTACTGCAACTGTAACAGTGATATAAATGAGGTCAGTAAGGGAAAGCATGACTGAAATTCTCTTCAACTGTTATGACTGGTTGCAAATCAATTTCTTTTCTGCAGTGCAGCGGACATATTTGTAGACTTTCATTACTGATGGACTAGAAGATGAATATGTTTTAGGAATATGCTAAATAAATACATTACTTTTTTTAAAATTACATGTATAAATTCAATTAAAGGATTAGTTCACTTCAAAATTAAAATTTCCTGATAATTTACTCACCCCCATCTCATCCAAGATGTTCATGTCATTATTTCTTCAGTCAAAAAGAAATTAAGTTTTTTTAATTAAGTAATTTTTCTTCATATAATGGATTTCGATGGCAACCAACTGGTTGAAGGTCCAAATCAATGCAGTTTCAAAGGGCTTCAGAGGGCTCTGCACGATCCCAGCCGAGGAACAGGGTCTTATCTAGCAAAACAATCAGTCATTTTCAAAAAAAAAAACCGTTGGTTGCCATTGAAATACATTATATGAAGAAAAATCCTGGAATGTTTTCCTCAAAAAAAAATTTATTTTCAACCGAAGAAAGACATGAACATCTTGAGTCAGATGGGGGTGAGTAAATTATCAGGAAATTTTCATTTTGAAGTGAACTAATCATTTAACACCTCCAAATTATACATTTTAAATGAATATCCATATTTAACAAGAACTCATTAAAATTACAAAAAGAAATCAGTTTCTACTATTTGAACTTTAAAGAATCCTGGAAAAAAAAAAAAAAAAAAATCACTATTTCCACAAAAATATTAAACAGCACAACTGTTTTCAACATTGATAATAAGAAATGTTTCTTGAGCACCAAATCAGCCTATTAAAATGCTTTCTGAAGGATCAAAATTCAGCTTTGCATCACAGGAATGAATAATTACATATATATATATATATATATTCAAATAGAAAACAGTTATTTTAAAGTGTAATTATATTTCACATTAGTTAGTATTTACAGAAATTTTTTAATCAAATAAATGCAGACTTTGTGAGCAAACAAGACTTCTACAGCTCAGATAATCTGATATTTAGAACAATTTGATGAGAAAAGTGTGAGCTTTGAGTGCATATGTGGGTATCTCTGCAAATCTGAGCACAGTCTGTGACATTATTGATATCACTTCTGAAACTCTAGAACCACATCCACTCAGAACATATTTAATACAGTCACGTGCGGGGCATGATTTAAAGTCAATTACATTCTATGGTGAGCGGGGCTACTCAACAATTCAGTCAACAAATATCACTACTGATTAGAACAAGAACTCACATATAAATGGAAGAGGGAGCTTTTATCACTTCTTTCTTTCTTTCTTTCTTTCTTTCTTTCTTTCTTTCTTTCTTTCTTTCATCTCCCTGCAATCAAACAATCAGAAGCATTTGTCTCCTCTGTTGTCTGAGGGTTGTTAGTAAGACACTCACTGGCTGGTATTACCACCAGAAAGGCTTAAAGATCGATTCTACCAAATCCTCACTTAAGTGAGTTGCATCAAGATATCCACTCACATACATAATGTCATCAAAAAGCAACACGGAGGCTATTTTTGTTAAGAAATACAAACTCCTTAAATCTCTAAAGCTGATCCCTGCTTTATCAGATGATAGTTGAGCTACTCTACTAGCAAACGGACCGATGAACAAATAGAATCCAGCCTGTGAGAATGAAATACGGACAAAAACCAACAGTGTCATTTTGCTAGCTTTGTTTTAGTTGATTCATAAACCAAATTAATCTGTAAATCTCTTGGTTTTAAAATATCAAGTTGTCATTTCTTAAAATGTTAACAATTTTAACAATTGCTTACTTAGAATAAATAATTCTAAGAAATGTTTTTTATCAACTTTACAAAAGAAGTGTGTAAGTTCCATCAAATAATTTGTTTTTTCCATGGTTTAAAACAGGAATTAGAAATGGAATGAAACAGAAACCAAAAGTATTTTTCCAGAAAAATATGTGAAAAAAAAAATACAAAAAATTACACCAGAGCAAACTATATTTCTCTCTTCTCATAACCACCACCCACTTTAAAAAATAACCACATCACAGGAAAAATAAAATATTTCCTCATAGAAGTCCGTTAAGAAAGCTTAATGGTGTTTAAATGTACTGAGACAGATTTTGCACCTTATTGACAATAAATAGTGATATTTACAGACAAACTGATGAGCCCATAATCTAAAAGCAAATTTAATGATTATAGTAAGCTTTTTCTATAGAAAACCATTAAAAAGAAAAGGCTCAATGTGGGTTCATGTTCAGGAAGACCAAATTTATTTAGCATCTTATTGCTAATAATTACTTGCCAAGTAAGACATGTTCCTGGATCAACATACTTTGTTGATCCTGGAACAACATTCCTGTCCAGAAATTTTGTACTAACCCTATCCCTACCCCTAAACCTAGGCCTACCCATAACTTCAGAGGGAAATGATAGGTGAATGACACCGATGTAGAAGCACCTATCATTGGTTGAAAGCCTAAACTTGACATAAACTGTAAACTTGTCCCTCAAATCTGATTGGTTGACTGGAATGTTGTTCTAGGATCAACAAAGATGTTGATCCTGGATCATGTTGTTCTTGGTAAAATCACGTTCACCATGCACAGACAAGTGCAAGTAATTCAAATTAATTTGGAAAGGTGGCCCAGGAACATTGAAAATACCATTTCAGCTCAAACAGCAGAGTATAGTGCAAGCAAAATCAAAGACTTGGGTTTGATTCTCAGGGAACACAGGAAATGATAAAATGTATGCACTGTTAGTTGATCTGAATAAAAAAAAACTACTGTATATGCCAAATGGATAAATTGTACTGAGATTGCAATTGTTTAAGACAATGAAATATTGTTAATCTCATAATACTTCTCTCATAAAAACTCTTACACATAAAAACGTTAATGAAATACCTTTAAATTCCACATAAAGACATGGTTCAAGAAACAAAACAAAGGTAACAATTAATCAACTGATTATTTTAAAATGAAAAACTAAATCATCTGCCATCACACATGAATAAAATCAGCAAACAAACAAATGCAAGCATAATTATTCATGCCTAACAGCAAGCTGGGAAGAAAGTGAATTAGATTCAACCTCATAAAGGTTTTTTTTTTTCAGTATATGCCTGTTTGAACTAAAAAACAACAACAACAACAACAACAACAACAACAACAACAACAACAAAAAAACATCAATCCAACTCACCTGCTTTTTGGCATACCCATAATGCTCTTCTTTGGTTTTGGCCACTAGAGCTCAACAGCTCAATATCGCCAACTAAAGGTCTGGCACGGGTGTGAACATTTTAAAGCTTTTTATGCGTTTAGCCTTTAGTGTTGATATAATTTTTAAAAAAAAAACTTAATAGTAATAATAACAATAATTTTTATTTATATAGCGCCTTTCCAACACCCAAGGTCGCTTTACAAAGATAGGTTAACACTAACTACCAAGGCGGTCATTTTGACCGTTTTTAAATTTTGCAATGTAGTTTGTTGAAATTAAACACATATAGCTATATTACCCTGACTTTTCCTAAATGTGTGTATATTTAGTTCTAATGTTATTTTATTAAAATTACAAAACACAAAAGAGTTCTGAGTATTTCTACCTAGAATGGCCATAACGGTCAAATTGACCGCACGCATTGCAGACGGCGTACATCGCGTATTATTTCAATGTTTGCTAGTTTTCCCTGCCAGTGAAGATGCGCGTCACTGATGCCTAGAAACTTTCTAGTTGTTTTTATATGCTTTTGCTAAGCTAAAACTTTACCTTTGAAATGTCAGTAAGAAAGAAATTGTCTGGCGCAGATGTTTTAGCCTTGCTTCAGAGCCTTGATGATGCTGGTGGCTGCATAGGATTGTTTCCGATTCGTGTGATCCAAACATTTCCAATAACTCCAGAGCGTTGTAAAGTCCAAAAGTCAAAATGTTATTGAAAAAAGATAAATCTAATAATTTCCATAATTCACAACATGTTTTTATCTAACAAAATATTCTTCTTCAATCCATATTTGTTGGCATTTAGACTTTCAAAAACAACATTTTCACTGCGGTGAAAAACTTTGCTCTCCCGCTTGCAACACACAAAGTGAGGCACGCACCTTGGGGCGTGGTCTAGTAGCTCTTACACAATTACATATTATAAAAAAGATCATAATATGTAGACCAATCTGTGTCCATTTGGCGCTCGGTGCTCCATTTAATCCGTGTTGTTCGATTTTATTCAAATTAAGGATTATGTTTGAGGTTTTTGACACTTTTTACGGTGATGCCATCATAAAATATGATGATAGACATATAAATCTTAATTCTAAAACCTCAATAGAAGCTTCGAATGTAAATATGACTTGACAAAAATGACATTCGGTGCAGTCTAGTGCGAATGGTCAGAATGACCGCTATGGCCATTCTAGTAGTTATAGAATTCCGGTAGTTCTAGTGTTAAAGGAACACCTTATTGACAATACATAAACCACAATAATCAATTAAAAAAAACAAAAACAAAAAAAAAAACAAAGGACAAAACTGTGTTAAACATTTACAATAAACAGGATTAAACGCAAACTTATAAGTATGAGAACTGCATTTTCAAAAAAAAAAAAAATTAAACAAGTGAAAACCCTTCAAAAGCCTTGATCTTTAATTTTGTTCTCCAGTGAAAGATAACCAAAATACTGTTGGTGGAGCAAGTTCCTCAAGGTTTCCTAAGCATTTGGGAACAGCAGCCTTCCCCGTTTGACCTGCCTTCAGCGTACTTTCTTTGTTTCTGTTTGTTAGCACTGAACCGCCTCAGCAAGCAACGGTTGAGACCGTGATAGCTCACCGAGTCAGGGTCATAAGGGAGATTGCGAGGGGGGAGGGAGCAAGGGTGATCAACAGCGCTTCTTATCCACCTTTATTTTCTCGACAAAGCCACTCATCTTCCTGTCACTGCTAGAGAGGAGAATGGGGGAGTATGTTGTTCTTTTCTGCTGCTTCCTGCCTTTGCTCTCTCTCTAACTCTCTCCTGCTCTGTGTCTCTTGCTCACATTCCCTATTTTAATAGAGAGAGCACACAATAATGCTCTTCTGTAGGAGGGAATTGGAAGACTTAGACAAGTGTAGGGGGAGAGAGAGACACACAGAAAGGTTGAAATAGATAGTGGGGCGTATGGAGAGTGGAAATGAGGCAACTGCTGGAAAGAAAAAAGGAATGCACGATGCAGATGATAACAAAAGAGGGAGGAAAAGATGATGAGAGAGACAGAAAAAGAGCACTGGAGAGAACTGTGGGCTGTAGCTACAAGGGGCCATCGAGCAGCGCCGTGCAGATTCTATTTCGAGGCGCTGCTTAAGTTGAGGTCAGTGCTTTCACTGCCAGACCGGAATGGTAATTAGAATGCAGGCGGATCATGGGGAATTGTACCAAAGAGCACTCTAATTCATACTTGCACTGCCAACCTACCGCACACATGTAGCGGAGGAGGTTATGCACCAATGGGAGTCGGAGTTGGGGCAAAGACCTCCAATGGGGGTGTGGTTGGGGAACACTGTTCTCCAATAAGGACTTGACTGTTGATCAAAAGTATTTGATGTGTCATTAAAACTCAAAAGAGGAGGTGAGTATCAGCAGGGATAAAATAAGAAAGGCAAGATGGATTCAAAACAGCCAAGAAATTATATTAAATTGTCCATAAATACTATGGAAAGAGAGAGAAAAAAAGACACTCTGCAGCAGGGGAGGAGATGACAGCCTTCTGTGGATGAATGACAGCTAAAGAAATCCGGTATCTCAAACAGATGAGCATGGTGCAAAACCATAAGTTTGATTCCCAGGAAATGCAGAAACTTATCATAAAGGGCTGTTCACACAGAATGCATTTTTTTCATTTTTTCATCGGAACACAAATTAAGATATTTTGGATGAAATCCGAGAGCTCTCTGACCCCTCCATAGACAGCTATTTAATGAACACTTTCAAGGTCCAGAAAGGTATTAAAAACATCGTTAAAATAGTCCATGTGACTCCAGTGGTTCAACCTTAATTTTATAAAGTGACGAGAATACTTTTTGTGCGCAAAAACAAATAAAAATAATGACTTTATTCAACAATTTCGTTCTGGCCTGTGCCAGTCTCCTACGCTGTTTTTTTACGTTGCAGTTCCCGCGCATGCGTCGTGGTGTTCACGTGAACAGCATCGGCTGCCGTAGGTCTCGAGAGCGCTGCACTATTTACAATGGAAACCGCATAGAAGACTGGCACAGGCTAGACCGAAATTGTTGAATAAAGTCGTTATTTTTGTTTGTTTTTGCGC